>CM061062.1:14402608-15630608 GCA_030762895.1 Sophora flavescens | reverse complement strand
TATAGAGAGTGAGGGGGAAGAGATCATGGTTTTGAGAGGAATAAGAAGACAAGAAAGAAAGTGGGTTGCTTGTAGAGAGGATAAGGAGTTAAGGTGATGTGATGTGATTGGAGAGAGAAAGATGAAAAGTGAGATTTTTGAAAAAAAGTCAAGATTCACTTTTTGAGGTGTGTCATAGCCTTCACATCAAGTCACTTCATGTCACTTCATCCTCTTGATGCTCTGCTCCATTGCGTATCAGATGACTTCCCCGATCGTATTTCCTGACGATTTCGCCCGGGAAATCCCTAAGATTTGGCCCCGAACAAGATTTTTTGAAAATCTCCAAACCCACACAAAACATCATAAAAACACTAACCTTCTCGTTTATGAATTAAAATTTGATCTCTAGCACAGTAAACTTGTACTGGCAGTGAGAATCCAGACCTGTTTTCGTCTGAATTTTCGACCGAAAATTTTTATGTGACTTCATACGGTTTAATGTTGAGTCACCGGCAAGTGTACCGGATCGTCGCAAGTAATAAAATAAACACGGTAAGTAATTACCGAGGTCAAACTCAGGGATTGGGCTACCAATTCGACTAATTCCCTAGAAATTCGATAAGTTGGTTAAGTGACAAAAGGTGGTTGAGAGAGAGAAAATAGGATTGTAATCTAAATTAACAAATCTAAATAAAATAATTAACTAAAAATCTGAAATTAAAAATGTCCAAGGTCACAAATCCACCTACCCAATATGCATACCCAAGTGATGATGAATTCCTCCTTAAGTTCAATTACGATGTCAACCGGGACCCCCAAATTCTCCTAAATCCACTGTCGTGCTCATTAGGACTTATTCGAAGATTGGATTAATTACTTACTAGGTATCATAATCCTAATCATCAAATTCTGTTAATTCGTGTTCCCTATAAGGTTGCACTAATCTCCTACCCACTGTCGTGCAATATTCAATTAGTGATCCCAATTCAAGTTCTAAAACGCGAATCGCCGTTCAGCCTCAACACGTTTAAATAGTCAATCACGCAAGCATATGATCAACGCAATCAAATCAGAATTGGAAAACATAAATTGAGACAAGGGAGAAAGACATACATCACATCGAATCTACACTGTCATGGATCGCTTCATTGTTCCCTCAGACGAGGGGATTAGTTCCTCATGCTCATAGACAAGCAATCTGACATAACCACCATGATAAAATAAAAAGAAAAGAGGAGACGCAACTCCAAAGAGAAAAGAAATCTTCCTAAACGCTACTCTACAGTGGAAAAACTACTAGGATTCGGATCTGCCCAGAAGCTCCCCCCCAATCTGATCTGAAACAACAATATATAGGGATTCTGTTTCTCGTCCGCTCGCGGGGCGAACAGGCTTTCGCGAGGCGAACATTAGTTTTGGCGTGCTTTTAATTTTGGATTCTCGCGAGGCGAGAGTGTGTTCACGGGGCGAGTCTTCAAACCTTAGTCTGTCACAGCCGTGACCTTCATCACGGCTAGGCCGTGATGGTCTCTGTCTTCCAGGGTCTTCAGACTCTCGCGGGGCGAGAAGACTCTCGCGAGGCGAACCAGAATTGATGACTGTTACTGTTTTGCTGATCTTCAGGCTCGCGAGGCGAGCATCCACTCGCGGGGCGAGCATCTCCAGAATGGCAATTTCCACTATTTCTTGACTTTTCTTGACTCCCGGAGCTTCACTTCTAACCTGAAACAATAAAAAGACACAAAAAGCGTAATTCTATTCAAAATAGACTAAAAACTACTAAAAATGCCTAGAACGAGTCAAAGTCTACTTAGGAACAAAACAAGGCCAAATTTGGGCGAAAACGAGATTGAACTCGAATAATTTGCACAAAAACCACAGTCCATCTAGTTATAAAACTAGATAAGCCAAAGGCTTATCAAAACACCCCAAACTTAAACCTTGCTTGTCCCCAAGCAAGCTAAAACTCAAAAACGACTCAAGACTTGGCAAGCTTAAGGGAATCAATCGATTTCGCACAAATTTCATGCACTCAACAATTTTTCTCCAATGATTTCCCCCCTATATTAACGTAATCCCCACATTCATTTACTTTAAACAATTGAGAACTTCATCGTTCATGCAATCATTAATCTAAGTTGAGGATCAGGGTCATACACAAAAGGAAGATCACCAATTTCAAAAAACTGCCTTCCTCACAAGGGTATGTAAAATTTCACTCATTCGCTCAAATTCGTCTAGGCTATCAACTTTTCCCTCAATTTCACATATCAAGAGCACTTCCCATGAATTTGATTTTCATCTCAAAAATGGTTCCCACGAAAACATGCATGCAACATCAGAAGGTCTTATAAAGGTTGTAATGGGGCCTGGCTGAGGGTAGGATATTCAAGGATACTAGGCTTAAGTCCCTAGGAACTAAGAGAGCATGATCATTTGACACATCTTCCACTCAAATTCCTTTTTCCATTTTTCTTTTTGCCTCGAGTGACTACAGTCTTTTCCCTGCTATTTTTTTTTTTCTGTTTTGCCCCTTTTCCTTTGGCAATTTTTTTTATTGCCTTGGGTTTCAACCTTTCTTTTTCTTTTTCTCAGCCCAAAATGACACACCACCTTGTAGCCACCCCAAACTTAATTCCTCACAACCCTTCTCTTTCTACGCTTCCATGCTCTCCTAATCCTAAGATTGGGTTAACATGGTTTTTCAGATTTTGGCTTATAATATAGGGTCATCAAGAAACAATAGGCTAATTAGGCTCAACGGGGCTAACTAGGGAACATGCATTAGGGATGGTTCTTTTTAGGCCAAGTAGTTATTTCAAAGAAAATTGCCTAAATCATTTGATGCAACACATAGACATGCAAACCATAAAGAGATTCAAGCAAATTCGGGAAAGTGCAACTTAAAAGTGATTCACACAATCAAAAACAAAGTTGGAGGCTCAAATCCTCACCTGGACATTTTTTTTGCAAATTGTTTGACCGAGATACAATTCCTAGTGTGTGCACCCCCTCACCCCAAACTTATCATAAATCAAGTAATCACAATAAAATTCTCAAAGTTCAATTTTCAATTTTTCACATGGGGATCAACTTTTCTAATTCCAGAACCTAGGGGGAAATCATCGATGGTCAAAATAATTCATGCAATCAATCTATGCTCAATTTAATTAAAATCCAACAAGCTTGCCGACACGACATTCATACACAACACTCTTGATCTTCTCAAATTATTCAAGAGTGACAAACAAAAAAAAACCAAAACAAAAACAAGTGAAGGGTAAGAAAATTTTTATCTTAATGGGGTCCGAGCGGACCCCATGCTTCAGCTGACTTCCTTTCCACTTTTCATCTCTCTACTACCCCGCTTCACAGCGGGGCTTGTTTCAGCCTCATCCTTGCCCAATTGGTTGGCCCATGAGATTCCGAGCTCTCCTATGTTGTTCCATCACAAGCAAACATGAACGTTAAGCAATAACATAATAGAATAAATATACAATTATCCAAGTTTGCCAGTAAAAGGTCAGTAAAAATAGTTTCTAGCTAGCTAATAGTGTACAACCAAATCGAATCCTAGCTAGAACTATAAGTAAAGAAAGCAGGGGCCCGGATCAATGATCGAAATCGATGTCGTCCACCGGGTCACCCTGGTCCTCTGGTGCCTCCTCATCCTCTGGATCCTCGGGTACCCCCCCTGTGGCATAGCACACCGGTCCCTGTGGTAGTCCTGCCACCCAAGCCGAGGGGACAGCTCCTCCTCGGAGGGGTATACGGGCACCCGACCCTCCTGCTGGGCCAACGCCATCTCCCGGAAGAACTCACGCAACACCTCCAGATCCCGCCTCATCACCTGCTGGTTCTGCAAGAGCAGAGCCATGTCCGATGATCGTGGCCTCTGAGTGGGTAGGGGTGGTGGCCTCCTAGGTGCAGCCATGGCTACATAGCAAAAACGTCGGATATAATCCCGGTCGATGGGCTGCCTCGGGACCTTCTCCATAACTGTACTCACGGGCACTCCCGCCTGGCGTATGAGCTCGGTGATAAGTAGTCCATGCCCCAGGCTCTCCTTCAATGCCTGGGAGTTCGCCTTCATCTGAATGTCTGAGGCGATGACTCCCCCTACGTTAATCATGCGACCTGTCAGAATGCCGTAGAGGAGATGGGCTCTGGCGGCGGTGACGGTGGACTCGTGAGAGCTCACTCTAAGGTTAGCGTGTAGGAACGCCGACCAGATCTTGGCATCTGGGGTGAGGTCCTCCCTCCTCAACCTCAAGAGGTTCCCCGATGTCCCCACCTCCCAGGAAGCTCCTGGGACACAGCAAGTGTCTATGATGGCCTGAGCGAGGGCCTGCACTGCGGGGAGCTGCTCATAGTCGCAAGGCTCCTCTCCGATCGGGATCCCCAAGCAGGAGTTAATGTCTGATGCGGTGAAAGTGATGGGGACCCCCTGAACCTCTGTCACGCAACTCGGGCCTGTGACCTCGAGTTTGAGAGCATTGGCATAAAATTCCTGCACCAGTTTGATGTCATACCGGTGAGGAAGATCAGCCAACAACTCCCAACCTCGGTTGCGAATCTGCTCGAGGACGCTAGCGTAGTTGTTTCCCACCAGGGACACACGCCGCTCTAAAACCATCTCCTTCCTCACCACCAGGTTCCAATGCTCCCTATGATCAGGAGAACGGAAACTGGGAGAGTAGGAGGTGGCCCTAGAGGAGGCACCCGTCCCTGAAGGCAACACTACGTCATCCCCCTGAGCAGATCCGCGCTTTTTGCGCTTAACCTACTGCTTTTCGGTGTTCTTAGGTGGAGCCATAATCTGAAAATCAGAAGAGTCCCAGTACAGTTATAATCAATATGAACAGAATATGCAACACACAGGCATAAATACAGTATCAACCCCCCCACTGTCCTACTATCACACAGATATGCAATGAACACCTAAACAGTATCCCCACTGCATCCCTGACCATAACACTCAGAGTAGAGAACAATGCACAGTAAGATTTCCTAAACCAGACTAGTTCATGAACATGGCATCTACCATACTACCAGTTATAACATACAGTGAGTGCATAGTGTGATGACTGTATATTCCACAACAGAGATAAGCACAAAGTGAGGTCAGAGGGGGCATTGCTTACCTTGCAAAGATTAACAGAGGCTACTGCCTGCGTGTGTGAACTGAGTGAGGGGGAAGTGAGGCAGAGTGTGGGAGTGATGAGTGTGAGAGAGAGAGAGAAAAAAAGTGTTTCAGAGTTTGAGAGGGAAGAAGAAGAAAAGGGATGGTCACGTGAATGTCTCGCGACCGCTCGCGGGGCTATATAATTTTCATCTTTCGCGAGGCGAGTGTACACTCGCGACGCGAATTTTAAAATTTCCCCAAATTGAAAACCCTAATTGCAGATTCGCGAAGCGATACAATACTCGCGAGGCGAATCTGGAAAAATGTTCTTCACACTTTCCAGAATAGCGAGGCGAGTAATAACTCGCGAGGCGAATCTGGAATTTCCAACAGCTGCTGAAGCCCATATTCGCGAGGCGAAAAATTTCTATCGTAACGCGAGACAGAAGCTTGAGCTTTACATTAAGATTCCAGGGCTTCTGTCTCGCATGGCCGGTATGGATTCGCGAGGCGAGTCTAATTTTTTTTATTTTTTTAATTTAAGAAAAGAAAATAACATAAACTTAAAAATAATAAAGGATATCTAGCTTGGGTTGCCTCCCAAGTAGCGCTTGTTTAACGTCCTGAGCTTGACTTATTAAGAAGCATCCACCTGGATCCCATAGCCTGTGGCACAAGGGCCAAGAGACGCTCATCATGTGAGATCCTCCACCCGGATCCCATGGTTTGTGAAGTGGCCCTTGCAGAAGCAATACGCCTCTATCCATAATTCCACCTGGCCCGTGTGTGAAAACTCCATTGACTTCTGTAATTATGAACTCACTTCCTCTCGGGTCCAATGGTGTTTTCACGAGGAAGTGTGCCAGACAAGTGGGAGGGTCTAACTTACCAATGTCCACACATGCATGTAAGCCAACATAGTTATCCAATGCAGTAATTTCAGGTTGCTTGGCAAGCATGGTGAAATCCTCTACCACTTTTTCTGCATTTTGATCTCTACCCCCTTGCTCCGGTGCCTTGTCCCTTGCCAATTCCTCTTCCTTAGGTTGCTCTTCCTCAACATGTGGTTGTTCCGGGGCCTTGTCACTTGTCAATTCCTCTTCCTCCGTTTGCTCTTCCTCAACATGTGGTAGTTCATCCTCAACTTCCTGAGAACTAGTTGCATCCCAGTTAGATCCCAACACCCCACTGCTTCTAGTTGTTGTGGCATTGCATTGGTTCTTAGGGTCGTTCTCGGTATCACCTAGGAAAGTCTCTGAGAAACGCTCGTTTAATTGCTTTGCGAGCTAGCCCAACTTCTCTACTGCCGCATTCGCCTTATCAATTGCCGCATTTGTCCTCTCAAGAGCCAACTCCCAAGGTTGTCTTCCACCATCCTGTTGAGGTTGTTGTTGCCAGTTCTGTTGAGGCTGTGGTTGCCAATCTAGACCATCGTCAGCATTACTCCAAGCAAAACCCGGATGGTCTCCCCTCATATCACCCCAATACTGATTCTGACTCAGATAGTTATCTTGGGGCACGCTGTCATAGAAATTATAGCATGAGTCCACATGTTCTTGAGAGAAGTAGAGCGGACAGATATGAGTGTCATGGCCTCCATCACAATTTTCGCAACCCGGAAGCATTCCCTCGTGTATCACATTCACCCTCTTGTTCCAAGACAAAGCTTCATTCTGCATCTTCAACAATCTATTTTGCTCTAGAATGGCTTCTAATGTTGCAGAACTGAATCCACTTGAGGTTTCCCAACCACGGTTGTAATCATTGTACGACATCTCCTCCAATGATGCCCATCCATCCATTCAAGCCTCTTTTGCTCTCTGCTTCTTTCCTGAAGCGCTTCTCGGTCTTGGTGATCTCCGTATCAAATAGCAAGTCCTCTTGTGGGAGGGTACCTCGCATACAAAAACAAGGCAAGACCAAGTGGAATCAAGAAGTAGAGAATAATAAATAACAGAAAAATAAAAATAAAATCAACTTAACCAATCAATCAAATTTCCTAAAAATTAGGAAAATTGGTTGTGCCAATCCCCGGCAACGGCGCCAAAAACTTGTTGAGTCACCGGCAAGTGTACCGGGTCGTCGCAAGTAATAAAATAAACACGGTAAGTAATTACCGAGGTCGAACTCAGGGATTGGGCTACCAATTCGACTAATTCCCTAGAAATTCGATAAGTTGGTTAAGTGACAAAAGGTGGTTGAGAGAGAGAAAATAGGATTGTAATCTAAATTAACAAATCTAAATAAAATAATTAACTAAAAATCTGAAATTAAAAATGTCCTAGGTCACAAATCCACCTACCCAATATGCATACCCAAGTGATGATGAATTCCTCCCTAAGTTCAATTACGATGTCGACCGGGACCCCCAAATTCTCCTAAATCCACTGTCGTGCTTATTAGGACGTATTCGAAGATTGGATTAATTACTTACTAGGTATCATAATCCTAATCATCAAATTCTGTTAATTCGTGTTCCCTATAAGGTTGCACTAATCTCCTACCCACTGTCGTTCAATATTCAATTAGTGATCCCAATTCAAGTTCTAAAACGCGAATCGCCGTTCAGCATCAACACGTTTAACTAGTCAATCACGCAAGCATATGATCAACGCAATCAAATTAGAATTGGAAAACATAAATTGAGACAAGGGAGAAAGACATACATCACATCGAATCTACACTGTCATGGGTCGCTTCATTGTTCCCTCAGACGAGGGGATTAGTTCCTCATGCTCATAGACAAGCAATCCGACATAACCACCATGATAAAATAAAAAGAAAAGAGGAGACGCAACTCCAAAGAGAAAAGAAATCTTCCTAAACGCTACTCTACAGTGGAAAAACTACTAGGATTCGGATCTTCCCAGAAGCTCCCCCCCAATCTGATCTGAAACAGCAATATATAGGGATTCTGTTTCTCGTCCACTCGCGGGGCGAACAGGCTTTCGCGAGGCGAACATTAGTTTTGGCGCGCTTTTAATTTTGGATTCTCGCGAGGCGAGAGTGTGTTCGCGGGGCGAGTCTTCAAACCTTAGTCTGTCGCAGCCGTGACCTTCATCACGGCTAGGCCGTGATGGTCTCTGTCTTCCAGGGTCTTCAGACTCTCGCGGGGCGAGAAGACTCTCGCGAGGCGAACCAGAATTGATGATGTTTTGCTGATCTTCAAGCTCGCGAGGCGAGCATCCACTCGCGGGGCGAGCATCTCCAGAATGGCAATTTCCACTATTTCTTGACTTTCCTTGACTCCCGGAGCTTCACTTCTAACCTGAAACAATAAAAAGACACAAAAAGCGTAATTCTATTCAAAATAGACTAAAACTACTAAAAATGCCTAGAACGAGTCAAAGTCTACTTAGGAACAAAACAAGGCCAAATTTGGGTGAAAACGAGATTGAACTCGAATAATTTGCACAAAAACCACAGTCCATCTAGTTATAAAACTAGATAAGCCAAAGGCTTATCATATAGCAACACAAAAAAATGATTTTATTTTAAATAAAATCATCCTATAGATGTTATCAAAAATAAACACATTAAAGCATGTATTTACTAATAAAGAAGCATACGAAAAACAGGGTGTTACATGTAACAGGCGCTAAGTGTTTTTTGACAGATTTATATCATGGTATCAGAGCAGCCAGAGCAGAAGTATATCAGAGCAATCAAAATATCATAGCAGAATTTGATTTACTCCCCATTAATTATGTAAGCTTGTAAGCTACCCCTCAACATATGCATGTATAATTCGTTATTATCTCTTTTCTCTATATCATACTTTTTTTCATGTATAATTTGTTATTATCCCCTATCTTTATATCATACTTTTTCCTCCCCCTTTTGGCATTATCAAAAAGGTAAAGAAAAGAAACATTCAAAGCAATAGAGAAGGTAAGCATTTAAACATTCAAACATAGCATATAAAATTGTTCAAGATAGAGGGATAGGTGCATGGACAAATCAAAAAATAAGTGTGTCCATCTAATTTTCCTCCCCCTTTTGATTTTCTTTTGTTTCTTTAGAGATTAGATACAGGATTGATCAATTATGCCCAATTCTCTTCTAATGAAAAAGAAGTTTTCCTTGTTCAAGGGCTTGGTAAAAATATCAGCGAGTTGTTTAGCTGTATCGACATATTCAATCTCAATTTCTCTACTTTGTATATGATCTCTAATGAAATGATGTCTGATTTCTATGTGTTTAGTTCTAGAGTGCATTATAGGATTCTTAGTTAGGTTAATTGCACTTGTATTGTCACATCTAATAGGAACTTGGTTTAGTTGCACACCATAATCAACTAATTGTTGTTTCATCCATAAAACATGTGCACAACAACTACCAGCTGTGCACAACAGCTACCAGCTGCTACATATTCAGCCTTTGCAGTGGATAAAGCCACACTAGATTGTTTCTTACTGAACCATGATACTAATGAGTTTCCTAGTAAATGGCAAGTTCCACCAGTACTCTTTCTATCTAGTTTACAACCAGCAAAATCAGAGTCTGAATAGCTAATTAAAGTACATGTATCTCCCTTGGGATACCATAATCGCATTTCTTTTGTTCCTAACAGATACTTAATTATCCTTTTAACTGCTGTTAAGTGTGATTCTTTTGGATTTGGTTGATACCTAGTGTAACACCCTGTTTTTCCTATGCTTTCTGTAACAGTAAATACATATTTAAATGTGTTTATTTTAGATTAAACTCAGTTGATGATTTTAATTAAACTAAAATCATTTTCTTGTGTTGTTATATTATATGAAGTCACCGTAAAATTTTTGGTTGAAAATTCAGACGGAAGTCGGTCTGCATTTTCACTGCCGGTACGAGTTTACTGTGCAGAAAACCTAATTTTGACCCGTGAACGAAACGGTTAGTTTTTTATGATGTTTTGTAGGATATTGGAAATTTTCTAAAATTTAAGTTCGTAAATAAAATATCATATTTATTCTGGGCGAAATACGATCGGAAACTTGAACCGGTTATACAATGGAGCAGAATATGAGACATAAAAGGCTTGAGGTGAGATGTGGGAGTGAGGTGACTTACTAGAGGTAAGGCCTAAGCTACCTCCTAAAAAGTGGTCATGATGACACTTTTTGAAATATAACATATTATATTCTAAAAACCTATTTTTCTCTCTCTTCTCAAACCAAACAAGGCACAAGATCAAATCTTTCCCTCCAAGATCATTCCTCTCTCCTCAATTTCTTGCCTCTCTCACCCCTCTATAATTACCCATTTCATTTCTTCACTTCATCACTTTCTTACTTCTTCCTTTCTCTTCTAACTTCAAACATTTAAAGCTTTCATTTTTACTTGTCTTTTTACTTCAAGTTCTTCATCAAAGTTCTTCCTAACACTAAGGGTAATACTCTCATGTAAATCTTTTTACAAGTTTCTTCTTTTATTTCATAGTATACTTTATGTGTCCTTTATGTGCTTTAAACTTCCAAAATCTCTCTAAAATGGTAGAAAAATCCTTTTGAGTTGAAACCAAATTCTATAGTCTTCTATTTACTTTTATTTTATCATACTAAGAGTTTGTGTAAAACAAAAATTTCTAACTCCCTTTTCCTAGCTATGATGGCCGAATCTACCCCTTAATGGCCTAGGATGTTTTGTTTTCATTTTCCAATATGATCATGGACTTGAGCTCCTTAATACATTTGGATGCTAAGTCTAAGAGATTGGAAAGTTTAAAGATTTCTAGCTTGTTTATCCTATGATGGTTGTGAACCTAGGATGTTTTGTTTTCATTTTCCAATATGATCATGGACTTGAGCTCCTTAATACATTTGGATGCTAGGTCTAAGAGATTGGAAAGTTTAAAGATTTCTAGCTTGTTTATCCTATGATGGTTGTGAAGACTTGAGCTCCTTAATACATTTGGATGCTAAGTCTAAGAAATTGGAAAGTTTAAAGATTTCTAGCTTGTTTATCCTATGATGGTTATGAACCTAGGATGTTTTGTTTCCTTTTCCAACATGATCATGGACTTGAGCTCCTTAATACATTTGGATGCTATAAGTCTAAGAGATTGGAAAGTATAAAGATTTCTAGCCTATTTATCCTATGATGGCCGAACCTATGTGGTTGTGGACCTAGGATGCTTTATTTCAACTTTCCAAATATGATCATGAGTTTAGACTTCTTGGTATCTTTTAACGCTAAATCTAAGAGCTTAGAAGGGTTGGAAGTTTCTAGCCTACTTATGCTAAAGAGTCCAAAACCCTGAGAATGGATTTAGTGGGATTTTTGTTCTATCTTTGTAAAGTGAACCTTGGTTATGAACTCCTAACAGTTAAGGATCATTAATCCATGAGTTGTCTTCTTTGTTTGAAAACCTCTAACCCTATTTTATGCCATGGTAAAACCTATACCCTCTTGGTTTAGTGTTCTTGTTTAACTTTTAACATGTGGTATTGTGTTCATAAACCTAGACATTCATCGCGAAGTAAGTAAGGACGTTCGTGGTTCGATATTTCAAACAACAAGCACTTTAACCTTCACCAAAGGTAAGGGGAGCTTGCCTGAGGGATACTCAATAACTGTGTGCATATGTGTATGTGAATTATTTGATTTATCTGGATCGTGTTATAATATTGGAATCAATGTTTGAATGATTTATATACTTGAACTGTTGTGGTAACTGTCTGATGTTGATTTCTTACTTGATTATTTACTCGACTGAAGTAAGATGAATCATATATGTCATGGACTGCTATTAATTGTTATACTATTGACTGATATTATATTTATGAGATCCTGAAACAAAGATATTTCTTTTGGAAGTTTTATTTGATTAAAGAATCTGATTTGGAAATAAAATATTCAAGTAATTTTTTTATTTTGATAGATGAGATTTTTAGAACATGTGTTGAAATATTTTTTAAGTTAAAGGAAAGCTACCTTCTCATGAATAAGAATTTTACACAAGAGAATATCTTTTAGAGACGTGTGTTTTATGAAAGAAAAACCTTTGAGAAATATTTGACTTTATTCTATTTAGAAATGATTTTAAGAAAAAGATTTGATTAATTGTTAAAAGGTTTTGGAAAAACGAAAGGATTTCAAAAGAAAGTAGTTTGCCTATAAATGTTTTATAAATGATTTTCTCAAGGAAAGGATTTCCTACTAAAGGCTTTGAAAATATTCCGGTAACTTGGATAGGTTACCGAGGTTTTATTTTGGTATTTGTGTTTCACTGAACGAAAAGTAAGAATATGTACAAATCGAATCTAGTTCACGAGACGTCGCTTCTAGTATTCTATAATGTGCACGTTGATCTTTGATTCGTGTCAAGTATTGTGGACCGAGAGTCCTAATCATGGTCGTATGGACTAAGAGTCCTAATCATGTTGAAACAAAACATGGATAAAATTGTAAGATGTTTTCTATAACCATAAGCCCAAGACTGGGGCATCGGTCTAAGGCGTGGTGATTGAGCACTCGGACTGGGTGTCCCGTGTTGATGTTGAATAATTTCAAATGATGAAAAATATGGAAATTAGTTAGCTTCTAAGCTTCGACAATGAATGAGAATGAACACAAAGAAAATATCGAGAACAAAAATTTTTTACATTTGCATTTATGGTAGACATGCCCAACATGGTTTAACGTGAGACCTTAATAGAAAGGGTATCATGTGACGATGTATTATCATTGTTCTCAAAAGGGACAATGAGACGATGTATTATCGTTGTTCTTAAAAGGGACAATGAGACAATGTACGTGTGTCGTTGTGCCTAAATGGACAATGAGACGATGTATATGTCGTTGTGCTTAAATGAAAAATGAGACAATGTATTATCGTTGTGCTTAGCTAGTCAATGAGACGATGTATCGAGCCTGATCAACTCATTTTGAGGATGTTGGGATCTCCAGAGATTACGCTTTAGAGCCTGAATATTGAAGTGTCATGTATAATCTTCATAAAAGCTGATTGTACGGGTATGAAACCCATTTATATAATACTTGTTGATTCGTCTATTAATATTTGGTAATTGTTAATATGTTGATGTGATGCATGTATCGTGCATATGGTTATTGTGTCCAATCCATATATTGGTGTCTCACCCTTACAAATATATCAGGTTTCTTCTGGTTTTGCTATTGTACCTTGGTACTCTCGTACCGATGGTGCAAAGGAGTCTTCCTAAGTAGCTCGAAGACTTAGTTTTAAATGGTTGGAGGAGTATTCTGATTAGGGGATGGCCACGGGGATCTCTCCAATGAATATTTGATAGAGTGACCAGCTTAGGAGTCTGGGTTGGGTCGTATATCTGAAGAGGTCGGTAAATGTAGTGTTATATGTATCAGTCTGTAGTTTATGCTTTTTCCTTCGAATTTTGAAAATTTTGAGAGATGTTGTATGTTGTGGCGACTTTGTTCCAAATGCGACTTTACTGTTTAAATGTATGTATTTTGGTTTCAGAGTTATCCATAGAAGAAAATTTTTTATACCCCAGTTTTCTGACTTGAAAGAAAATAATTTCCCGAAAAACAACCCGCAAACTATCTTTTAATTTAAATCCGCATGTGTTACGAAGTAATACCCTATGGGAGGTGTTACACCTAGCACACATGCATACACTAAACATGATATCGGGCCTACTAGCAGTAAGATAAAGTAGCGAGCCTATCATACCTCTGAATTTAGAAACATCAATAGATTTACCTTGCTCGTCCTTGTCTAGATAACAGGAGGTACTTATTGGAGTAGCCTTCTCCTTAGCATTTTCCATGCCAAACTTCTTGATCAACTTATTGCGGTACTTGGTTTGGCTAACAAGGATTTCATTTTCAGTTTGCTTTATTTGCAGTCCAAGGAAAAAGTTCAACTCACCCATCATTGACATTTCAAACTCACTTTGCATAAGACTTGCAAACTAATTGCACAAATGCTCATTAGTGGCACCAAAAATTACATCATCCACATATATTTGTACAAGTAAAATGTTGTGTGCCTTTTTCTTAGTGGACAAAGTTGTGTCAACTTTACCTTTTTTAAATCCTTTTTCAATGAGAAAATTACTTAACCTTTCATACCAAGCTCTAGGAGCTTGCTTTAAGCCATATAGTGCTTTAGACAGTTTAAAAACATGGTTAGGCAATTCATTATTCTCAAATCCAGATGGTTGACCAAAATACACTTCCTCTTGTATAAATCCATTTAAGAAAGCACTCTTAAAATCCATTTGATACAATTTAAATCCCATTATGCAAGCATAAGCAAGTAGCATTCTTATAGCTTCTAATCTTGCTACTGGTGCATATGTTTCATCATAATCTATGCCTTCTTCTTGGTTATACCCTTTGGCTACCAATCTAGCCTTGTTTCTTACAATTATACCATTTTCATCTAGTTTATTCCTAAAAACCCATTTTGTACCTATTACTTGACAGTTCTTGGGTTTAGGCACTAGTTTCCGAACTTGGTTTCTTTCAAACTGGTTTAACTCATCTTGCATAGCCATCATCCAATGTTCATCAATTATAGCATCATCTATGTTCTTAGGTTCTACTTGAGACACAAATGCCATATGATTATTACAAGATTGATCAAACAACTTTTATAGAACAATGTAGACATACTATATGACACGGACTCAGCAAGTGTACCGGTTCGTTGCAAGTAATAAAACGGTAAGACCGGATATCGTTCTCAGGGATCGTGGACAATTACCACTTCGCAAATTTGACTACTATCTAGGCGATCAAATTTTGGAGTGAAGGTTGTTCTAACATCTAACAAGCAAACAAGAAGAAAATGTTTTTGTTCTTTTTGGATTTTTTTTTAAACAGTTAATGTGAAAACAGAAAGATGAATAACAATGAGATAGAATTGCTAGGGTTAAACTAAGCTAATCCTCCCTTGATTGTTATGAAATGATAACTAACACAGTTCCTAGTTCTATTATGACAATCAAGTCTTTTCTGAGATACTCAAGCCTAATTCCTTAGGTACATTGAGCCTAAAACCCCAAGTTAAACCCTAATTCCTTAGGTGGATTAACCTGAGATTTTGCATTAAGTAAAGACTTATAAGATTGCAAGCACCTCAAGACCTATTCCTAGGCTCATGAACTACTCGACATTTGATTCATGAGCAAGCTCTAACACCAACCTTCCAGTCATCTATTAAAGCAACTAATCATTCCTAGGGTGATCAAGCCTAAGAAAGCATTAAGCATGGAATCAAACACTCATAAAGAACAAGGAAACTGCATTATAATCAAGTCATTTTACAACCAAGTTCAGATAGCAATAGTCTAACCCCAACAAAGGGGAGTTTAGCTACACATAATTGAAAACAAAACAAAAGAGAGAATTACAGAGATGAACAAAGGAGGGAGCTCCATGGAATGATGCACAGCAGCCACAGCAGCAGAGGATCTCTCTTTAGGGTTTTCTGAATATCCTTTCTGTTTTGCCCAGAGTTTCCTTTATAACTCGTGGCCGGTCACGGCCGTGACAGCCATCACGGCCAGGCCGTGATGGTCTCTGACTTGGGCGCCTCTTCATTTACTAATTCATCACGGCCGTGATAGCCATCACGGCTAGGCCGTGATCGTTTCTGACTTTCCCAACTAACAGGTCACGGCCGTGATAGCCATCACGGCTAGGCCGTGATCGTTTCTGACTTTTCCAACTGATTCATCACGGCCGTGATAGCCATCACGGCTAGGCCGTGACAGCTTCTGACTTTTGGCTCATTTCTTTCTTCAGCTACTGCTCCCTCACGGCCGTGAGGGCCATCACGGCTAGGCCGTGATACTCTCTGCTTGGCTCAATTTCTTATCTTTTAAAGCTCTAAGTCATCCAAGCTTCATACTTGCTAATTCTTGGGCATTTAATCATGAATATCTGCAAAACAACACACAATACCACCTTATCCGTTCCAAAGGAAAAACCAAACAAAATAAACACTAAAATGGCCTAACTATATGCAAATGCATGCAGAAATGTACACGGAAAATGAGGTGAAATCACACTCATCAAATCACCCCAAGCTTAAGACTTTGCTTGTCCTCAAGCAAAAACCAAGGCCATAAGATCAAAATAAACAAAGCATGGATAGTGAACTAAGAACCCGAGTAAAATGATCCAAGTAACAGGCATTCAATTATTTCAGCAAGAGACAATTAATTCAAGTCCAATTAGGGCTTAGTTTTTCTAGACTCACATCCTCACTGATTCGGGCACTTTATCTCACTTGAAGCTCACCCCAAGCTTGTTCATTTACTTGGCTCTCTTTCTTGCCTCACTCACTCAAGTGTTAAGGGAATATGACATTTCACTCCATTTTCCTCAAAGAATGATTCCTACCATAAGCTTGACTATCAACCAAATCTTCACTTTATTAATGAAAACATCTAAGAATCAAGAGGTCTTATTCTTTGGTTGTAATGGGGCCATGGGATCAATTTTCAGGTGGGAATTTCAAGAACAGGAAATTTCAAAAGGCTATACAAACAATTAAGCATTGCAAGGCACGACCTTCTAAAATACCTTTCTTTGGGTTTCAGTTTACTCTTCCACCATTCTTTCATTTTTTTTTTCTTTTTTACTTCTCATTCCTTTTTGTCATCCCCTTCCCCATTTTTTATTTCTTTTTCTCTTCTTTTTTTTTTTTTTTTTGGAGAAGGGGAGATTTTGAAATTCAAGAGAAGTAAAATTTTTTTTTTTTTTCAGATTCATTTTTTTCTTTTCATCATCCCAAACTTTCAACTACATTTTCCAACCCATTTTTGCACAGTACTTTAGAAGGTCCCTCATAAGCATATTTAACACAACATTTCAGGGTACCAAGAAAAGCATGCTATTCATTCAGGCTCAAAATGGGGCAACTAAGGGTAGCATTATTCATTCAAAGCTCAGAAGGCCAGAAAAAACACCTATTGCCTCAATCCTTTTCAAAAATATTCTCAAAAATTTTCAAGTTTCGAAATGGTTTCAAGTCAAGTTCTAGAGAAAAACAATCCAAGAGGAAAACACTCTACACAAAGAACGGGGGCAGATTTAGTGAGTGCCCCCTAATGGCTCAAAAGCTCACATTTATCAGTTCAAGAACCAGTGAGAACACAAATCCATAGAAACACATGCTAATCATCAACTATCCAAGAACATCTCAAGCATATTTAATGAAGCCATATCACAAGAATATAAAATCAGGGTCCAAAAATTCACTATCACAGAAAAATTGGCACTTAGCTCTCACAATCAGATGCTCAATCTAAGCAGGGGCAATTAATTCATGTGATCATGCAAGACTAGAGCCTATATGAATGCAATATTTACAATGCAAGCAAAAAGATTACCCCTACCCCAAGCTTAAAGACTTACATTGTCCTCAATGTAAATAATTAAGTTTAGAGAGGGGAGAAAATTGGAACAACTCACCAAAGTGGTAGTGGTGCTGAATCACATGCTTTCTGGTTTTGTTTCCTTCTGCCCTTCTTCTCCTCCTTCCTTCAAAATCTGGAATCACTCAACAAACTATTAACAAACCTCTTGAGCTTCTCAAATTATTCAAGAGGGGAAATCAAAAACAAAAGAGAAGATGAAAATAAAATAAAAAAATAAAAATAAAAATTGGGTTGCCTCCCAATAAGCGCTTCTTTAACGTCACTAGCTTGACGGATGATTTCTAAGATGGTGCCTCAAGAGGGATGGAGACTGCCTGACGATTAAAATCTCCTCCAAGGTAGTGCTTGAGCCTGTGCCCATTGACAGTGAAAGTATTTCCTGATGATGGATTTTCCAATTCAACTGAACCAAACGGAGAAACTGACTTGACATAGAATGGGCCTGACCATCTTGATCTCAATTTGCCCGGGAAAAACTTGAGTCTTGAGTTGAACAGCAAAACTGACTGGCCTTCTTCAAATTGCTTGGGAAGAATGTACTTGTCATGCCAGAACTTTGTCCTTTCCTTGTATATCCTAGCACTCTCATAAGCCAAGAGTCGGAACTCATCCAACTCATTCAATTGAAGCATCCTCTTGTCCATGGCCAGCCTTGTATCAAAGTTCAGGGCCTTCACTGCCCAAAAAGCACGGTGTTGTAGCTCTACCGGAAGGTGACATGATTTCCCGAACACTAATTGGTACGGTGACATACCAATAGGCGTCTTATAAGCAGTCCGATAGGCCCAAAGTGCATCATCCACTTTCTTCGCCCAATCCTTCTTTGCATTGTTCACAGTTTTTTCTAAAATCCTCTTCAACTCCCGGTTGGACAATTCCACTTGCCCACTGGTTTGGGGATGGTATGGTGTGGTAACTTTGTGGTTCACCCCAAACTTGGCAAGCACTGCATTAAACTCCTTATTGCAAAAGTGGGTACCCCCATCACTAATGATAGCCCTAGGGGTCCCAAACCGGGTAAAAATATTCTTCCTCACAAAACTGATCACAGTTCTTGCATCATCTTTCAGAGTTGGCATGGCTTCCACCCACTTGCTCACATAATCAACTGCCACCAGAATGTACTTGTTGTTGTAAGATGACGGGAAAGGGCCCATGAAGTCAATCCCCCATATGTCAAAGAGCTCCACCTCAAGTATACCCTTCAAGGGCATCTCATTTCTCTTAGAAATACTACCGGTCCTCTGACATTTATCACAATTCATTACCCAGGCTCGGGAGTCCTTGAAAATAGTGGGCCAAAACAGCCCGCTTTGCAAAATCTTCATGGCGGTCCTCTCACCACCAAAGTGTCCTCCATAGGGTGAGTTGTGGCAGTGGGTCAACACCCCATTAATTTCTTCTTCCGGTATGCACCTCCTCAGAATTCCATCTGAACCCCTTTTGAAAATATACGGCTCATCCCAAATATAGAACTTGGCATCATGAATGAGCTTCTTCCTCTCATTGCGCATTGAAGTCCTTAGGAATCTTATTGGCTGCCTTGTAATTTGCAATATCCGCGAACCAGGGTGCCACTTGCACCACAAACAATTGTTCATCTGGGAATTCCTCTTGAATTGGCAACTTTGCTTCTTCTTGGACATCTGCTTGTGGAAGCCTAGACAAATGGTCGGCTACCACATTCTCCACTCCTTTCTTGTCCTTTATTTCCAAATCAAACTCTTGGAGTAGTAGTATCCACCTAATAAGCCTTGGCTTAGCATCCTGTTTAGTAATAAGATATCTCAAAGCAGAATGATCAGTGTAGACTGTAGTTTTACAACCAATCAAGTAGGATCTAAATTTATCAAAAGCAAATACCACAGCAAGCAATTCTTTTTCAGTCGTAGTGTAATTCAATTGGGCATCATTAAGCACACGACTGGCATAGTAAATGACATGCAACACTTTGTTTTTTCGTTGGCCCAAAATGGCTCCCACCGCATAGTCACTTGCATCACACATTAGCTCAAAAGGTAAACTCCAATCTGGAGGTGCAATGACCGGTGCGGTGGTGAGTTTTTCTTTCAAAATTTTGAAGGCATGCATGCACTCATCATCAAATATAAAAGGAGTATCAGCTACCAAAAGCTTGCATAAGGGTTTCACAATTTTTGAAAAATCTTTTATGAACCTTCTATAAAAACCCGCATGCCCTAGGAAGCTTCTAACACCTTTCACATTTAAGGGAGGAGGAAGTTTCTCAATCACTTCAATTTTGGCTCTATCAACCTCCATCCCCCTTGATGAAATTTTGTGCCCAAGAACTATACCCTCCTTAACCATGAAATGGCATTTTTCCCAATTTAAAACGAGGTTAGTTTCTTGGCACCTTTTTAGAACACAGGCAAGATTATTCAAACAGTTATCTAAAGAATCACCAAATACAGAAAAATCGTCCATAAATACCTCAATAAATTTCTCATTCATATCAGAAAATATGGATAGCATGCACCTTTGAAAAGTGGCGGGTGCATTGCACAACCCGAAAGGCATTCTCCTGTATGCATAGACTCCATAAGGGCAGGTGAAAGCGGTCTTCTCTTGGTCCTCTGGGTCAACCACAATCTGGTTATACCCAGAGTATCCATCAAGGAAACAATAGAAAGCATGGCCCGCCAACCTCTCTAGCATCTGATCAATGAAGGGTAATGGAAAGTGGTCTTTTCTGGTGGCCTCATTCAGTCTTCTGTAATCAATGCATACCCTCCACCCGCATACGATCCTAGAGGGAATAAGTTCATTCTTTTCATTAGCTACCACTGTCATCCCCCCTTTCTTCGGCACAACTTGGACCGGACTCACCCATGGACTATCGGAGATGGGATAGATAATGCCCGCATCCAACAACTTCACAATCTCCTTCCTCACAACTTCCTTCATATTCGGGTTGAGTCTTCTTTGCGGTTGCCTAACCGGCTTGAATTTTTCCTCCACACGGATTTTGTGCATGCAAAAGGAGGGGCTTATCCCTTTCAAATCGGACATAGACCATCCGATTGCAGATTTGTGCTCCCTAAGCACCCTCAACGGCTTCTCTTCTTCCAAGGAATTCAACCCACTACTGATGATAACTGGGAATGAAGAGTTCATCCCAAGGAAACCATAACGGAGATGGGATGGCAATTCTTTCAACTCTAGCACCGGTGGGTCACCCTTGTCTTCAATTCTCACATCTTCCACCACTTTGTCTTCATCAGTATTCACAACCAGACAAGCCTCCAGAGATTTAATCATGAGATCAACTTCTTCTGCACATACTTCTTCTTCTACATCCTCTACCATTAGAGCGGCTTCTAACGAATCTTCAAACTTCTGGTGCAAACTCTTGTCAGATAATGAATCAATGAGGTCCACTATCATGCATGTGTCCTTGTCGCTTGGGTGCTTCATCGCTTCAAACACATTAAAAGTGACCTTTTCGTCTTGTACCCGAAGCACCAATTCCCCTTGATTAACATCGATCAAGGCTCTACCTGTTGCTAGGAATGGTCTCCCGAGAATCAGAGGAGTATCACCATCTTCAGCCATATCTAACACCACAAAATCTGCTGGAAAAATGAACTTATCTACCTTCACCAACAAATCCTCCACAACACCATAGGGATATGTAATTGAGCGGTCTGCCAGTTGAAGAGAAATCCCCTGTTGGTTTTACTTCACCAATCCCGACTTCTTGAAAATGGAGAGCGGCATCGATTAATACTTGCCCCTAAATCGCACAATGCTCTCCCTATGTTCGAGATGACCTATAGTGCATGGGATGGTGAAACTGCCCGGGTCCTTCATTTTTACCGGCAGCTTCCTTTGAAGTATAGCGCTGCACTCTTGATAAGCATATAACTGTCTCCTCCTTCCACCTTCTTTTGTTTGTAAGGATCTCCTTCATGAATTTTGCGTAGGAAGGCATCTGCTGTAGAGCTTCAGCAAACAGGATGTTTATTTGTAGCTTTTTGAATACATCCAGGAACTTAGAAAACTGCTGATCTTTTGCCTCTTTCTTCAACCGTTGGGGGTACGGGATTCTGAAATATGGGGGCAGCTCCTTGGGATTATCAACCTCTTCCAGAATCTGTCTTCTAGTCTTCTTCTTCGCAAATTCTTCATCAACCAATTTCTCCCTCTGCGGTTCTTTAGCTTCTACATCAATAGGGATAGAGGTAGTACCTTGGGAAGTTCTGGGTTCTTCATTGTTTACCTCTTCAAACTGCCCCTTATCAATTCCAGCATCACTTGTCTTCTCTTCCTTCTCTTTTTCTTGTGGATTTAACACTCTCCCACTTCTTGTAACAATGGCCTTACAATCTTCCCTTGGGTTCTTCTCAGTATCCCCAGGCAATTGTCCCTGAGGTCTCTCTGCCATCTGCCTTGCTAGTTGGCCCATTTGATGCTCCAAGTTCTTGATTGAGGCATTCTGATTCTTTATAGTCTCTTGAGTAGCTTGCATGAACTGGCCTAGAAGGTTCTCCAATTTGCTTGAACTCTCTTGAGGAGGCTTTGCTTGAGTATTTGAACTTTGCCCTTGTCTCCAACTAAAGTTGGGATGATTGCGCCACCCCGGATTGTAGGTGTTGGAGTAGGGATCATTTCTAGGCCCTTGGTTGCCCATATAATTTACGTCTTCTTGTCCCGAGCTTCCAACCACATTGATCTCACAGTTTCCATTTGCATGGTTGCCTCCACATAAATCACACACTGAGGCACCTTGAACTTGAACAGCTTGCAGTTGAGAATTCTGCAGTTGAACCGACCCCAATTGCTTGGTAAGAATAGCCATTTGTGCCTTGAGAGCGCCAATTTCATCCAGCTCTAGAACACCTCTATTGACCATTGACCGAGAACTAGGCATTTGATAGTCATTGTTAGCCATGTTCTCAATCAAGTCCTTTGCTTCTTCCGGTGTCTTCTGACTCAATGTCCCTCCTGCAGCCGCTTCAATCATACTTCTTGAATTCCTGTTGAGCCCATTAACAAATGTTGCAACCTGCTGCCATGTCTCTAGTTCATAATTGGGACAAGCTGTGAGTAAGGACTTGAACCTCTCCCAGGCTTCATATAGTGACTCACCATCCCCTCGTGCAAAGGCATTGATCTCTGACCTCAGCTTAATCATTCTTGACGGAGGGAAGAATCGAGATAAAAACTTGCTGACCAAGTCGTTCCAGGTGATGATGCTTCCATGAGGATGAGATTGAAGCCATGCCTTAGCTCTATCCCTCAAAGAGAAAGGGAAAAGCCTTAACCGAATGGCCTCATCGGAAGCTCCGTTTAACTTGATGGTGTCACACAGCTCAATGAAAGTACCAATGTGAGCATGAGGATCTTCACTCTCCAACCCTCCAAATTGGTTTTGCTGCACAAGGTGGAGAAGTGATGCCTTGATTTCGAAATTATTGCAGGCCACTGCGGGCCTCACAATCGGAGTTCCACATCTATCAACTCTAGGGGAAGTGTAGTCCCCCATTGTTCTCCTTGGTGCATTCTCTTCTGCCATGGTGACAGCTGTTACTTCAAATTGTGGTTCTTGCACACTAGGTAACTCAACTTGTTGCTCTTGTCTACTAGAAGATGCTCTTTCTCTGTTCTGTCTTGCCTTGGTTTTCTTTCTATTCCTTCTGCAGAGTCTCTCGATCTCAGGTTCGAATTGGAGTTCACCTGGGTCGATTGTACCTCGCATACACTGAACAAACGGAGTAGCACAGAACAAACAGAAAAACAACACTTGCAGAAATTTACAGCAGAGAAACAGAAAATAAGAACGAAAAACACAGTAAGAAAACAGTAAAAATGCCTGAATTAGGAGTCCCCTTTGGTACTCGTGATATTGGCACACCGATCCCCGGCAACGGCGCCAAAAACTTGACACGGACTCGGCAAGTGTACCGGTTCGTTGCAAGTAATAAAACGGTAAGACCGGATATCGTTCTCAGGGATCGTGGACAATTACCACTTCGCAAATTTGACTACTATCTAGGCGATCAAATTTTGGAGTGAAGGTTGTTCTAACATCTAACAAGCAAACAAGAAGAAAATGTTTTTGTTCTTTTTGGATTTTTTTTAAAACAGTTAATGTGAAAACAGAAAGATGAATAACAATGAGATAGAATTGCTAGGGTTAAACTAAGCTAATCCTCCCTTGATTGTTATGAAATGATAACTAACACAGTTCCTAGTTCTATTATGACAATCAAGTCTTTTCTGAGATACTCAAGCCTAATTCCTTAGGTGCATTGAGCCTAAAACCCCAAGTTAAACCCTAATTCCTTAGGTGGATTAACCTG
Source organism: Sophora flavescens (assembly GCA_030762895.1). Lineage (NCBI taxonomy): Eukaryota > Viridiplantae > Streptophyta > Magnoliopsida > Fabales > Fabaceae > Sophora > Sophora flavescens. The sequence goes on along the minus strand of CM061062.1, from coordinate 15,606,804 downwards.
AGATTTTGCATTAAGTAAAGACTTATAAGATTGCAAGCACCTCAAGACCTATTCCTAGGCTCATGACCTACTCGGCATTTGATTCATGAGCAAGCTCTAACACCAACCTTCCAGTCATCTATTAAAGCAACTAATCATTCCTATGGTGATCAAGCCTAAGAAAGCATTAAGCATGGAATCAAACACTCATAAAGAACAAGGAAACTGCATTATAATCAAGTCATTTTACAACCAAGTTCAGATAGCAATAGTCTAACCCCAACAAAGGGGAGTTTAGCTACACATAATTGAAAACAAAACAAAAGAGAGAATTACAGAGATGAACAAAGGAGGGAGCTCCATGGAATGATGCACAGCAGCCACAGCAGCAGAGGATCTCTCTTTAGGGTTTTCTAAATATCCTTTCTGTTCTGCCCAGAGTTTCCTTTATAACTCGTGGCCGGTCACGGCCGTGACAGCCATCACGGCCAGGCCGTGATGGTCTCTGACTTGGGTGCCTCTTCATTTACTAATTCATCACGGCCGTGATAGCCATCACGGCTAGGCCGTGATCGTTTCTGACTTTCCCAACTAACAGGTCACGGCCGTGATAGCCATCACGGCTAGGCCGTGATCGTTTCTGACTTTTCCAACTGATTCATCACGGCCGTGATAGCCATCACGGCTAGGCCGTGACGACTTTCGACTTTTGGCTCATTTCTTTCTTCAGCCTCTGCTCCTCCTCACGTAGTGAGGGCCATCACGGCTAGGCCGTGATACTCTCTGCTTGGCTCAATTTCTTATCTTTTAAAGCTCTAAGTCATCCAAGCTTCATACTTGCTAATTATTGGGCATTTAATCATGAATATCTGCAAAACAACACACAATACCACCTTATCCGTTCCAAAGGAAAAACTAAACAAAATAAACACTAAAATGGCCTAACTATATGCAAATGCATGCAGAAATGTACATGGAAAATGAGGTGAAATCACACTCATCACTATACAATGATATATAAGTCAACACAAAGATTCACAATCATTCATTAATAATGATAATTAAAAACATATTCGATCAATAATCTTTCTTTATTGTTACCCATTTTGTGTTTGGAGAAGGCTCTATGTCATGATTCCAATTTTTGCTCTTGACCTTCCACCACACCTACAAAACATAATTTCATGTTTGTGCTATAGGTACCCAAATCTGTTCGGGTCCTTCATGGTTAGTTGCAGCAATAGTTCCTTTAGGAACCCATATATACTTAGATTTATTGTATGCAGATTTTCTGTAATGACATGTAGAAGCTGTGTGACCTTTTCTAGCACAAAAGTTGCATTTAACAAATGGTGTGTTTGATGTCTTAGGTGCAGCAAAAAAATTCTTGAAAGATTTCTCATGTATCTTAGGTTCATAGCCTATTCCAGCCTTATCATAGACACGCTTTTGCTGTCCTAATAAAGCATTCAAGATATCTCTACCATTTGTGAACTTGGCTAAGTCATTTTTCAATTTTCAACTTCTTTAGTCAATGTACAACGCTTAGAACAATTAGAGCATATAGGTGGTTCCAAAATAGTAGCCAATCTTTCTTTTACAGCACAATTTTCTGTTTTTAATTCATCTAGCTCTTTGTTTAAAATAGAACTTTTCTCTTCTAGGCATGTGATGGTTTTCTTAGACTTAATTAGCAATCTAGCAAGTCTAATGGATTCTTTATGAAGTTATTCAAAAGCATTTTTCAATTAATCATAAAAAGGCAATTCATCAAGGTCAGAATCATTTACCCCATCATCTTCTTTATGAAGATGAGCAGTTAAGCACAAGTTTGATTTTTCATCATTGGAATCATTCGTTGAGCCAATATTGTTATCCTCCCAATCTATGTATGCACGTTTAAGTTTCTTTTCCTTCTTAAGCTTTCTGTCAACCTTTGTAGATCTTACAGCTTTGAATGTGACGATTCTATTGTTCTTGTCTTCTTCTTCACTTAGCATCAATCTAGTCAACTCCATTTCATGTTCTTGTAGCTTTCCAAAGAGCGCTGCAATTGACATTGTTGAAAGGTCTTTGGATTATGAAATTACAGTTACTTTAGGTTGCCATTCTCTACCTAGGCATCTCATGACTTTGTTTACTTGATCTTCATTGGAGATTGTCTTTCCAAGTGCAGCCAATTGATTCACAATGTGTGTGAATCTATTTTGCATAACTTCCATTGGTTCTCCTCGATTCATGCGAAATAACTCATATTCACGTGTCAATGTGTTCATTCTTGCTCTTTTGACATCTGTGGTTCCTCCATGTGTTGCTTGCAATGTATCCCACATCTCCTTTGCTGATTTGTAATTTGAAACCTTTAAAAACTCATCACGGCTTAAAGCAGATGTTATAATATTCTTAGCACGTGCATTATATTGAACTCTTTTCTTATCATCCTCATTCCATTCAGTTTTAGGCTTATTTCTTGGAGCACCATTAGCATCTACAGTAGAGGGGGCAAATGGTCCATTTTCTACTGCATCCCAGATGTCAACACCTGCTGCCTCAAGAAAGATTACCATTCTTTCCTTCCAATAGATATACTCAGATCCATTGAAGGCAGGAGGGCGTGCAAGGGAAGCCCCTTCATTCAAACAGTCATTGGAAGCCATACTCTTATAGCAGTTAAGCCAAACTTAAGAGTTTATCTCTGATGCCAATTGTTGTTTTGGCTTCAACGACTCAAGAGAGGGGGGGGGGGGTGAATTTAGTTTTCACAAAAGTTTTCAAATCAGAGTTGCGGATTTGTGGCCTCAGGATCTTTTACAAAATCAATGAAGGGTTTATATAAAATCTTGAATTGGAAAATGATGAAGATAAGAAAGATTAATTTAGAAAGATTAATTCAGAATAGGTTCGGGTTCAAAACTCAATAATAACATAATACAGAAACCGATTAAGCCTTTAAAGATTAAGAATAAGTTATGCAAGTTTCAGATATAAGCATTAATAATTAAGAACGAACTTGCAAGTTTTAGTTTCAGTATTTGTTCAGTTTTAGCAATCAAGAATGGTTTTGATCAACTCAGTTTTGAACATAGATAACACAGACTTGATTACAATTGGACTCAGGTTTCAATATAGTTTATACATATCAAGAACAGAAATTATATTGAACTTTAAACATCAAAATCACAGGTTCTTGATCATAAACAGAAGGTAAAGAAGTTTGAGTTTATAGATACCACACAACCAGATTTATCCTGGTTCAGTCACCTCCACTGTGACCTACATTCAGTCCCCACTCCACCTGTGGGATTTCACACACTAACACACAAGCTTTAGCCAGGTAGCTTGAAAAACCTTTGCACCACAGAGTACTCCTTCACCTCGAGATACCACACTCTTGTGAAGAGCCTCAATGTTCAACCTTGGGATACCTCACCCTAATCACTCAGAGACTCCCTCTCTCTTTACAATCAAATAAAACGAAAAATTGATTCCTAACTCTCAATAGTAATAAACAAATTGAAGCACTTATGAGAACGAAACACTCTTTTCACAATAAGCTCAAGAAAGATGATGAATGATTTGTTATGTTATTCTGATGTATTGTAAAAAGTGTTCCTTTGATCCCTCTTTATATAGAAAACAAGTTATAGCCGTTGGGATCAATCAAAACAGATTTGGATCTGATTTAACAGAATTTGTTTTCTTGATTCTGGTTCTTGAAATAAGATTCTAATAGTTCTTATAGAATTCTCGTCCATCTTGAAAATAACCGTGTCCATCTAGCCATTAAGATTTTACATTCGGACGGGCTAGTAGACGAGCTCCATATGCCATGTCATTGGACGAATCTTCTCATTAAGATCTTAGCAAGTCCAAGGACTTGTGTGGACGAGTGCTTCTGTCACCTTAGTGGACGAGCGCTTGTGTACGGGCGCTTGTATCACTCTAGTGGACGAGCGCTTGTATCACTTCAGTGGATGAGCGCTTCTGTCACTTGTGGACGAGCACTTATGTCACTTCAGTGGACTAGCGCTTCTGTCACTTATATTGGACGAGCGCTTCTATCACATCAGTGGACGAGCACTTTAGACGAGCACTTCTTATTTCCAAAAATCATTTTAATTAACGAAAACTTATTCCTTTTAATGCAGGTTATGAAAATTGATTTTCTTCATGCATCTTTTTAGTTGAGCTATTTGTGAATAAGAGATTTCATCTCTTACAAATCATCTAAGACTTAAATCTAATTTCTCCTTTAAGCTCTTGTCTTGATGATTCCTTGATCTTTGTCTTTGCTCTTTGATTCCTCCATGTAGCTCTTTTGATTTCTTCAAGTTCTTCCTTGAATATTCTCCTTTAATTGCTCACTGAACTTGTTGATTACATCTTGATACCTGTCTTTGCAATTTGACACTAAAACACTTGCATACACATTAAGTTGTGTTTTTCATATATCAAAATCTCTAAGTCATTGAGTCTAACAGACTTGTTTATAAGATAAAGATAGAATAATTAATTGGAAAATTAATTATGCTGAATGAACTAGGAATAGCCTTCAAGTCTTTAAGTAGCTGGATGCAATTATCTGACAATTGAGGGAAATTAATATGAACTTAGGAATAAGAAGCTTTTAATGAACTCAGTTTTTACTGCTGGAAAGCAAACTTCAATTCCTGGACTAAATGTTGTTGCTTCCTAAAGCATCGATTACCCTGAAGTTAAGATTACAAAGGATTAGAATCCTAGTTGTTTCCATCTCTGTTCTAAACACCCATTTATTGTTTCTATTAATTCCTTGCATTTATTACTTACTGTTCTGACACTTAATTACTCCATTTAATTTACATGCTTAAAGTTACGTTTTATTTTGTTAAGCTAAATAGGGAAGGTTAATTCTAGAATTTATAATCAATACATTTAAATCCTCGTGGGAACGATCTTTACTCACTCTTTATTACTTGTTACGATTGTGTATACTTGCACACATGACATTTATCCAAACAACAAGTTTTTGGCGCCGTTGCCGGGGATTACGATGGCGTTGAATATTTAAATTATTTTGTCAACCTTTTCTAATTAGCTAGTACTTAAAGCTGTATGCTCTGCTTAGCTACAGGTACATTTGTATGCGCAGCAAGGGTACACCTGTGTTCCAATTAGATTTAGAAATTGAAAAAACCGCAAAGATACAGAGGAAGAGAACTAAAGAACAGAGAGCACGAGATCAACATTCTGACTTAGGCTTCATGGCTCACTTTCTTGGAAATGAAGAAGAGGATCAGTCAGGCATGATTGAAATGGCAAATGATAGAGATAGGTCCATCCGGGACTATGCTGTCTTTTATCCCCAAACCATGAACACTAGGATTGTGAGACCAGAAATAACTACCCAATAGTTTGAGTTCAAACCAATGATGTTTCAAATGCTGCAAACTGTAGGGCAGTTTGGTGGTGCCCCTAATGAAGACCCATACTTGCATATGAGGCAATTCCTGGAAGTGCCAAGCAATTTCAAGATCCCTGGAGTAAGTGATGATGCTTTCAAGTTAAGGCTCTTTCCTTATCCCTCGAGGGACAGATCCAAGGCCTGGTTAAACTCATTGGAGGCCAACTCCATTACTTCATGGAATGGCCTAGCTGAAAAGTTCTTGACTAAGTACTTCCCTCCTACAAAAAAGAACAAATGAGGAATGACATAACTTCATTCAAGCAAAATGATGAGGAATCTCTTTATGACTCGTGGGAAAGATTCAATGAGCTGTTGAGAAGATGTCATCATCACAGCATCCCTGTATGCATCCAAATGGAAACCTTCTACAATGGACTCCTGCCTCCTTCAAGATTGATGTTAGATGCTTCATCTGGAGGGACATTCTTAACAAAATCATATAATGAAGCTTACGCATTGTTTGAGAGCATAGCTGCAAACAGCTATCAATGGCCAACCGTGAGGGCCAATACGACTAAAACTCCTGCTGGAATACTTGAAGTGAAGGAAACAACTGCCCTTTCTGCTCATCTTTCTTCCATTACTTACATGCTGAAAAATCTGATTGTTACTAATGCCAGTAACGAACCTGCTATGGTAGAACCTGTGGTGGCTCAACTGAGTTCTATTTCATGCGTCTTCTGTGGAGGGGGGCATTTATTTGAAAAGTGTCCCAGCAACCCAGTCTTAGTGAATTATGTGGGTAATAGAGGAAATAATGTATACTCTAATACTTATAACCCGGGTTGGAAGCAACATCCAAATTTCAGCTATGGGAATTACAACAACACACTGAATTCCTCAATTGGAAATACTCCACCACAATACCAACAACAGGGACAAAACAGTCAGCAGCAGCAGACCCAAGCCCCAGCTAAGGAACCTTCTCTGGAAGCCAAGCTGAAAGCCTTCATGACTAAAACCAGGGCCCAAATTCAGAATCAGGGTGTAGCTATGAGGAACCTGGAGAATCAGGTAGGTTAGTTGGCTACTGCCCTCACAAATAGGCCTAATGGAACCCTGCCTGCATCCACTAAAAGTCCATCAACTTCTGCTGATAAAGGGAAGGAACAGGTTAAAGCTATAAATCTGAGAAGTGGTAAAGAGCTGTAGGATGCTATAGCATTTAAAAAACCAACAGCAAGAAATTATGATACAGTGGAACCAGAACAGGAAATTCCTAAAGTCACTCCAAGATAAGAAGAACCAGAGCAAGAAATTCCCAAGCAGAAAGAGTCCAAGTTAATTCCGGAAATGTCACCTCCTCCATTCCCACAAAGACTAAGGAAAGCAGCTCAAGAAAAGCAGTTCAACAAATTCCTAGAAATCCTAAAGCAACTGCATATTAACATACCTCTAGTTGAAGCCTTACAGCAGATGCCCAACTCCACCAAATTTATGAAAGATATCCTTACAAAGAGAAAGAGGTTGGGAGAGTTTGAAACTGTGGCCATGACCAAGGAGTGCAGTCAGATCTTGCAAAATAAGGTTCCTCAGAAAATGAAAGATCCAGGGAGTTTTACAATTCCATGCTCAATAGGGAACACTTACTGTGGAAAAACTTTGTGACCTGGAGCTAGCATAAATCTGATGCCAATGTCTATTTTCAAGCAACTGAAGATTGGAGAAGCTAGACCAACCACTGTTACTTTGCAGCTCGCTGACAGATCCATTGCGTACCCAGAAGGAAAGATTGAAGATGTTCTAATAAAGGTGGACAAATTTTTGTTTCCAGTGGATTTCATTATTCTGGATTTTGAGGTTGACAAGGAAGTTCCTATCATTCTTGGAAGACCCTTCCTTGCCACTGGAAGAACATTGATAGATGTGCAAACAAGAAAGCTCACCATGAGAGTGAATGATCAACATGTGACCCTCAATGTCTTCAATGCATTACACTATCCTGATGAAGAGATGGAGAACTGTTATTATCTTACTGATATGGAATCTATGGTACAAGAGCATATGATAGCATCCGAAAGAAAATGGGAGCAGGAATTTGAATTGAATGAGGAGATTATTCCTGAAAATGAAGAACTGAAACATATAGTAGAAGGGAGTGTAGCATACAGATCCTGGATTAGAAAATATGAATCATTGGATGTATCTTCAAAAACCTCCAAAGAAAATGTACCCTCCATTGAAAGACCCCCCCCCCCCCCCCCCCCCCTGAATTGAAGCAGTTACCTTCCCATTTGAAGTATGCTTACCTTGGAGAGAAAGAAACTCTTCCTATTATCATTTCTTCTCTCTTAACTTCTGAGCAAGAAAGAAGCTTAATTTCAATTTTGAAGAGGCACAAGAAAGCTATCGGGTGGCAAATGGCAAACATTAGAGGAATCGGTTCTAGTCTTTGTATGCACAAGATTTTGCTAGAGGAGGATGCTAAAAACAGTATTGAGGGCTAGCGAAGACTGAATCCAATAATGAAAGAGGGTGTAAAGAAGGAGATCATTAAATGGCTTGATGCAGGAATTATTTATCCCATTTCAGACAGTGTATGGGTGAGTCCTGTGCACTGTGTTCCAAAGAAGGGAGGAGTGACTATGGTGAAGAATGAAAAGAATGAGCTCATTCCTACAAGAACGGTTACCGGGTGGAGGATATGCATGGATTACATAAAGCTGAAAAAAGCCACAAGGAAGGATCATTTTCCACTACCATTCATTGATCAAATGCTCAATAGATTATCTGGAAGAGAATTTTATTGCTTCTTGGATGGTTATTCGGGCTACAATCAGATTGCAGTGGCACCAGAAGATCAACAGAAGACCACATTCACTTGTCCATATGGTACATTTGCTTTAAGAAGAATGACATTTGGGCTTTCCAATGCTCCTGCGACATTCCAGAGATGTATGATGGCTATCTTTTCTGATTTCATTGAGAAGACCATGGAGATATTCATGAATGATTTTACAGTGTTTGGAAACTCATTCATGGGATGTTTGTATAACTTAGAACAAGTGTTGTACAGGTGTGAGGAAACTAATCTAATGCTGAACTGGGAAGAGCGTCACTTTATGGTAAAAGAGGGGATTGTGTTGGGCCACAAGGTACAAAGAAAGGTTTGGAGGTGGATAAAGCTAAGATAGAAGTGATTGAAAAGCTCGCTCCTCCTAATTCTGTGAAGGGCATAAGAAGTTTCCGAGGTCATGCTGGATTTTATAGAAGATTCATCAAAGATTTCTCTAAAATCTCCAAGCCACTATGCAAATTGCTGGAGCATGATAGTGCATTTGAGTTCATAGCTGAGTGCTTATCAGCTTTTGAAACTCTGAAGAAAGCTTTAATGACTGCACCTGTGATAGTAGCTCCTGATTGGGAGAAACCATTTGAATTGATGTGCGATACAAGTGATTTCGCAGTGGCAGCTGTGTTGGGGCAGAGGTATAACAAGATGTTTCACACAATCTACTATGCTAGCAAAACTCTCATTGATGCCCAGATTAATTACACCACCACAGAAAAGGAGTTATTAGCAGTAGTATTTGCTTTTGACAAGTTCAGACCCTATCTGGTGGGAACCAAGGTAGTGGTAAACACAGACCATGCAGTCATCAAGTACCTCATTTACAAAAAGGATGCAAAGCCTAGGCTTATTAGATGGGTTCTTTTGCGACAAGAATTTGATTTGGAAATTAGAGACAAAAAGGGAATTGAAAATCAGGTGGCTGATCATCTTTCCCGGATTGCTGAAGAAAGGGGTGCCAAGCCTCAAGGAGCATTTTCCTGATGAACACCTTCTAATGCTAGAGGATGCTGTAGCACCATGGTATGCAGATGTTGTAAACTTCCTGGTTAGTGGAGTGACTCCAGTAGATATGAACCCACAACAAAAAAGGATGTTTTTGCATCAAGTAAAGCACTTTTATTGGGATGAACCCTATTTGTACAAAAGATGACAAGACCAGATCATGAGGAGGTGTGCTGCTGATAGTGTGATTTTACATGATGTTTCATATACACTTTTCCATGCATTTTTCATATAGATTAGGCATTCTTTAGTAGATTTTAGTTAGTTTTTCCCTTGGAACGGGTGAAGCGGTTTCTTAGTGCTGTTTTGCAGGAATTAATGTAAAAATGCTCAGAATTAGCCTTGATGGAGCTTGGAAGAAAGAGAGCTTGAAAAGTGAAGAAAATGAGCCAAGCAGAGCCCATCACGGCCTAGCCGTGATGACCATCACGTCCATGATCAAGAAAACTGAGAAGATTGAAGGCAAAAGTCAGAAGTTGTCACGGCCTAGCCGTGATGCCCATCACGGCAGTGACAGGCCAACATAACTGATCATGGCCTAGCCGTGATGAGGCTCACGGCTGTGATGATCCAAATTTGAAAGCGCGCCCACTCCAGAACATGTCACGGCCTGGCCGTGATGGCCATCACGGCCGTGACGCGTGGCCTCTCTATAAATAGAACGCAAAACTGACAAAAAAAGGGGATTCTGGATTGATTCCAGAAAGGATTCTAGGGATCACTGACACAGACTTTCCAGACCTAAAAATAGAGACCTTGGAGGCTGCGGCTAAGGAAGGATTGTAACCCTAGAACGGAGTTGCTGAGAGGGGCTGCTATGACGATAGTGGAAAGCTCCCATGGAGTTTCTTCTCTCTTCTTCTCCTATTTCTCTGGTTTTTGAGTTCTCTGTTATGAGTAGCTAATCCCCGTTTTTTGGGAGTAGATGTAATCAAACTGATTATTATGTATTTGCCTTGACTGATTATTCTGTGTTCATGCCTTCGTATTAGTGATTAATTTTCCATGCTTAATGCTTGTTGTGGCTAGCACCCCCGTGACTCGATTAGAGTTTTGGTATGCAATTGGGAAATTCGTATTAGAACCGTAATTGAATTTAATCACCTAGTAACCCTTGCGTCTAGGAATGGAGTTTGGTTTACTAGTAATCGCGTAAGGAATCGGGTCTATTAGTGGGTTTAGGCTCTTGCCATCCGAGGAATCGGGGCTTGAGTAGTTTAGTGGATTGATTTTAATATCTGAAGCATGAATGGGAGGTATCTAGTCCTGGTAGTACATGAGGCAGAGGTTTGATGAAGTCTAGTCCCAACATACCCTTCTCGCATTCCAAGTGCTCAACAAAAATACAAAAAGATTTTGATTGTTTTATTTTATTTATTTTGAATTCATATTTTAGTCTAGATAGTTGCTGAACTTGTGAACTGGTAATTGACATCCAATCCCTGTGGATACGGTAACCAGTCTCACCACCGTATTACTTGCACGACTGGGTATACTTGCTCAGATCCGTCAACAAGTTTTTGGCGCCGTTACCGGGGATTGGTTTTGCCAATATCATTAGTAACAAAGGAGGCAACTAATTTAGACATTTTTATCTTTTATTTTTTTTTCTGTATATATATTTGACATTTTCTTTGTACAGATTTGATTTTTTTCTTTTGAGTGTTTGTTTGTGCAAGGGTGAGGAAACACATGGACTATCATTACCATCCAACTTGTGAATCTCAACTTGACTGGATCGTGTTTGATGGTATCACTGTTAAGCACGTGAAGATTTACTCCAAGGAGGAATGGCAATGCTATTTGTCATCCTTGCAACCACCACCACACTTCGAGTTGGATCCTGATTTGCTAGAGATTCTTTGGGATATAGATGCTTATCCTCTGAGCTTGAGCATAGAGCGTAGCCAGGAGGAAATTAGTTCCATGATTCAGAGGGCTGATATGCGAGCAGGGAAAAAGGCTAGTAATATAGTGGCATCGCTAAGCGACATCTTTCAGAAGCTGGAAGAACAAGCCAGCGAATTTTTTAAATTACTAGCAAAAAAGTCACATGGAATTCAAATTGAAGAGAATCTACTTGCTAGCACGGACGTGAATGAAGATGAAGTGGTGGTGGTAGAAGAGCAACAAGAAGAGGAATGGGAATGGAAGGAGCAAACACCGTTGAAAGCTGCTCTAGAACAGTATTCCTAAGAACTATCCACCTCTGAGGCCAAGGCAAGAGCCAATTATGACAGTATTGAAACTGTGAAGCAAAACTTCAAAACGCAAGTGGAGGAGATTTGCAAATAGTTAGTACAAGAGTCAGATGAAGCACAATTCGAGCAAAATCTGGTTTTGGGGATAGTTCAAAATGAAGATGAAGTGGGAGCGGATTCTACCATGCTTGCTGAGCAATCTGAATTTTCTGCATTGGACAAATATGTCGGCTTACATGCATGTGTGGACGCTGCAAAGCTAGCCCCTTCCACTTGTCTGGCAAAATTCCTATTGAAAATTCCACTTGACCCGAGAGGAAGTGAGTTCATCATTACAGTTAAAGAGGTCAATGGAGTTTTCACACACTGGCTGGGTGGCGTTGAGGATAAAGTTATATTACTGCTGCAGTCGCCACTCCATAAACCATGGGTTCCGGGTGGAGGATCTCACATCTTGAGCACCCCTTGGTCTTTATACCACAAGCTATGGGATCCAGGTGGATGCTTTTCAATAAGTCAAACTAGTGACGTTAAAGAAGCGCTTATTGGGAGGCAACCCAAGTTTCTTAACCCTTCTCTTTAGCTATTTTCATTTTCTTAGTAGTTTTTGTTTTTGATTTTAACTCTTGAATAATTTGAGAAGATCAAGAGTTCTCTTTTACTAATAAAATTGCCAAGTGATTTCAGGGAAAGAAGGAAGGGAGAGCAAGAAGACAAGGAAAAGAGCAAAGGCAGCAACCATCACGCCCAGGCCGTGACACTGGTCACGGCCATGATGAGCTAAAAATGAAGACCAGAAAGGATCACGGCCCAGCCGAGATCCCCATCACGGGCGTGATGGGAAGACCCTGAAGAGCAGAGAACATCACGGCCTAGCCGTGATGGAGGTCACGGCCGTGACAGGCCAGCCCTGAGGACCAGAATTGATCACGGCTTGCCCGTGATGAGGCTCACGACCGTGATGTACTTCCCAACAAGTTTTTGACTGGAATGAGAGCGAACACCCGCTACCACCTCGGTAAGTCGTTCCAATTTTTCTCCTCTTTCCAACTTGATTGTTTACATTGGGGACAATGTAAATTCTTAAGCTTGGGGTAGGGGTATTTTGCATTTGCATCTTTCTTGTTGCATTCATTTAGGCATAGCTTTGCATTATCACATGATTAGATCCCCCTTGCTTAGATGATGCATCCAATTGTGAGAACTGAGTGCCAATTAAATTGAGATAGTGAATTCTTGAACCCAATTTTTTTTTATTCTTGTAGCATGGCTGAAAATAAAAATGTTTGAGACAATCTTGGATAGTTGATAATTAGCATATGGTTCAGTAGATTTGTGTTTTTCATTGATTTCTGAACTACAAAATGTGAGATTTTGAGCCAAAGGGGTACTCACTAAATCTACCCCACTCTTTCTGATTGAGTGTTATTCCTCTTGGATGTTATTCTCGAGAACTTGACTTGAAACCATTTTGAAGCTTAAAAAATTTTTGAAAACATTTTTGAAAATGATTGAGGCACTGGGTATTTTTCTGGCCTTCTGAGCTTTGAATGATGAAATGCTACCCCTTAGTTACCCAATTTTGAGCCTTAAAAAAAATACTTTTCTTGGTACCCCAAAAATAGTTTGATGAATGATGTTTGATAGGATACCTTCTAAAGTATTACAAAAAGGGTAAAAAGGTAGTTGAAAGTTTGGGATGAAAGAATCAGAAAAATATTTCTCTTGAGTTGAAAAATCTCCCCTTCTCCAAGCAAAAGAAAAAGAAAAGAAAAAGAAAAATCTATAGAGAAGGGGATGACAAAAAGAAATGAGAAATAAAATGAAAAGAAAGAAAGAAAGGTGGAAAAAGGGATTGAAACCCAAAAAGGTATTTTAGAAGGTGTCATGTTTTGCAATGATTGATTTTGTTTAGCCCTTTTGAAATATCCTTTTCTTGATTTTCCCACCTAACGTTAAATCCCATGGCCACATTACAACCAAAGCAAAAGACATCTTGATTCTTAATTGTTTTCATTAATAAAGTAGAGATTTGGTTGATAGTCAAGCCTATGGTAGAATTCTTTCCTTGAGGAAAATAGAGCGAATTGTCATATACCCCTAAACACTTGAGTGAGGTAGAAAGAGTGCCAAGCAAATGAACAAGCTTGGAGTGATCTTCATGTGAGAAACAGTGCCTAAATCAGCGAAAATATGAGTCTAGGGAACCTAAGCGTCTAATTGGACTTGAATTGATTGTCTCTTGCTTTATTATTTGAAATGCCTGTTGGTTGGATCATTTACTCGGGTTCTTGGTTCATGTTGGTGACTCCGGCAAATGTACCGGGTCGTCGCAAGTAATAAAATAAACACGGTAAGTAATTACCGAGGTCGAACTCAGGGATTGGGCTACCAATTCGACTAATCCGCGGGAAATCCGATACGTTTGGTCAAGTTACAGAAGGTGGTTGAGAAAGAGAGAAGATTAATATCGAAATTCAATTAACAAGTCTAAATAAACTAATTAACTAAAAATCAGAAATTAAAATGTCCAAGGTCACAAATCCACCTACCCAATATGTATTCCCAAGTGATGATGAATTCCTCCCTAAGTTCAATTACAATGTCAACCGGGACCCCTAAATTCTCCTAAATCCACTCTCGTGCTCATTAGGACGTATTCGACGATTGGATTAATTACTTTCTAGGTCTCATAATCCTAATCTCGAATTTGATTAATTCTTGTTCCCTATAAGGTTGCACCGATCTCCTATTCACTCTCGTGCAATACTCGACCGATGATCCCAATTCAAGTTCTAAAACGCGAATCGCCGTTCGGCCTCAAACACGTTTAACTGATTAATCACACAATACATATGATCAAGCATTCAATTCAGAATCGGAAAACATCAATTAAAAAGAGGGGAGAAACACATACATCACATGAACACTACACTGCCATGGGCGGCTTCATCGTTCCCTCAGACGAGGGGATTAGTTCCTCATGCTCATAGACAAACAATCGGACATAATCTCCATAAGAAAAAGGGAGACGCAGCTCCAAAGAGAAAAGAAAAATTACCCTAAACGCTACTCTAAACAGTGGAAAACTACTAGGATTCGCGGCCCTCTAAGAGCCCTTTTGCCTCCTAAAGATTTCTTCAATCTGATCTGCAACAGCCTTTAAATAGGATTCCTGATCTGCGCTCGTTCGCGAGGCGAGCAGCCTCTCGCGAGGTGAGAATTAAAATTGGCGCGCTTTCAATTTGAACTCTCGCGAGGCGAAAGTGTGTTCGCGGGGCGAGTCTTCAATTTCAGGCTGTGACCTTCATCACGGCTGGGCCGTGATGGCCTCTGACTTCCAGGGTCTTCAAACTCTCGCGGGGCAAGATTCTTCTCGCGGGGCGAGACTTCAAACCTTAAACTGCCACGGGCGTGGTCTTCATCACAGCTTGGCTGTGATGGTCTCTGTCTTGCAGATCTTCATGATCTCGCGAGGCGAGACATCTCTCGCGTGGCGAGACTGAAGTGATGACTTTTGCTGCTTTGTTGACTTTCAGGCTCGCGAGGCGAGCATACACTCGCGGGGCGAGTGTCTCCAGAAGTGCTTTTTCCACTGATTCTTGACTTTCCTTGACTCCCGGAGCTTCACTTATTTAACCTGAAACAACAAAAGCAACCACAATCGTAATTCTATCCAAAATAAGCTAAAAACTACACAAAAGACGCAAACCGAGTCAAAGTCCAACTTAGGAACAAAACAAGACAAATTTGGACGAAAACGAGATTGAACTCGAATAATTTACACAAAAACCACGGTCCATCTAGTTATAAAACTAGATAAACCGAAGGCTTATCAAAATACCCCAAACTTAAACCTTGCTTGTCCCCAAGCAAGCTTAAAACTCAAAAACGACTCAAGACTTGGCAAGCCTAAAGGAATCAACCGATTTCGCACAAATTTAATGCAACTTTACAAAACAGTTTTTCTCCAATGATCTCCCCCTACATCAATGTAATCCCCACATTCATCTACTTTAAACTTTTGAGAACTTCATCATTCATGCAATCATTAATCTAAGTTGAGGTTCAGAGTCACACACAAAAAGAAGATCACCAATTTCAAACAATTGCCTTCCTCACAAGGGTATGTAAAATTCACTCATTCGCTCAAATTCGTCTAGGCTTTCAACTTTTTCACTCAATTTCACTTATCAAGAGCACTTCCCATGAATTTGATTTTCATCTCAAAAATGGTCCCCACGTAAACATGTATGCAACATCAGAAGGTCTTTTAAAGGTTGTAATGGGGCATGGCTGAGGGTAGGATAATGAAGGATATTTAGGCTTAAGTCCCTAGGAACTAAGAGAGCATGAACCTTTTTACACGTATTCCACTCAAATTCCTTTTTTCATTTTTCTTTTTGTCTCGGGTGACTACAGCCTTTTTCCTTGCTAATCTCTTGATTTGCCCCTTTTCTTTTGGCAATTTATTTTGAATTTTTTTTTCTTTTTTTTTTCTTTTTTTTTTTTTATTGTTGCCTTGGGTTTCAACCTTTATTTTTTCTTTTTCTCACCCCAAAATGACATATCTCCTTGTAGCCACCCCAAACTTAGTTTCTCACAACCTTTCTCTTGCTCATTTCCATGCTCTCCTAATCCTAAGATTGGGTTAGCATGGTTTTTCAGATTTTGGCTCGTAATGTAAGGTCATCAAGAAACAATAGGTCAATTGGGTTCAATTTGGCTAACTAGGGAACATGCATTAAGGATGGTTCTTTTCAGGCCAAGTAGTTATTTCAAAGAAAATCGCCTAAATCATTTGATGCAACACATAATCATGCAAACCATAAAGAGATTCAAGCAAATTCGGGAAAGTGCAACTTAACAGTGATTCACACATTCAAAAACAGAGTTGGAGGCTCAAATCCTCACCTGGACATTTTATAAATTGTTTGACCGAGATACGATTCCTAGTGTGTGCACCCCCCTCACCCCAAACTTATCATAAATCAAGTAATCACAACAAGGTTCTCAAAGTTCAGTTTTCAATTTTTAAGTGGGGATAAACTTTTCTAATTCCAGAACCTAGGGGGAAATCATCAATGATCAAAATAATTCATGCAATCTGTGCTCAATTTAATTAGAAACCAACAAGCTTGCCGACACGACATTCATACAACAACTCTTGATCTTCTCAAATTATTCAAGAGTGACAAACAAAAACAAAACAAAAATCAAAAACAAAACAAAACTTAGGAGAAGAGAGGGATACCTAGCTTGGGTTGCCTCCCAAGAAGCGCTTGTTTAACGTCCCGAGCTTGACTTATTAAGAAGCATCCACCTGGATCCCATAGCCTGTGGTACAGGGGCCAAGAGACGCTCATCATATCAAATCCTCCACCCGGATCCCATGGTTTATGAAGTGGCCCTCGCAGGAGCAATACGACTCTATCCATACTTCCATCCAGTCTGAGTGTGAAAACTCCATTGACCTCTATAATTATGAACTCACTTCCTCTTAGGTCAAATTGTGTTTTCACGAGGAAGTGTGCCAGACAAGTGGGAGGGTCTAACTTACCCATGTCCACACATGCATGTAAGCCAACATATTTATTTAACGCATCAAAATCAGGTTGCTTGGCAAGCATGGTGAAATCCTCTGCCACTTTATCTTCATTTTGTTCTCTACCCCCTTGCTCCGGTGCCTTGTCCCTTGCCAACTCCTCTTCCTTAGGTTGCTCTTTCTCAACATGTGGTTGTTCCTGGGCCTTGTCGCTTGTCAATTCCTTTTCCTCCGGTTGTTCTTCCTCAACATGTGGTAGTTCTTCCTCAACTCCCTGAGAACTAGTTACATCCCAGTCATATCCCAACACCCCACTGCTTCTAGTTTTTGTGGCATTGCATTGGTTCTTAGGGTCGTTCTCGGTATCAGCTGGGAGAGTCTCTGGGGGACACTCATTTAGTTGCTTTGTGAGCTGGGCAACCTGCATCTCTAGATTCTGAAGTGCAATCCCCGTCTGAGTTGCCAACTTGTCAATTGTCGCATTCATCTTCTCAAAAGATGTGGCTGTAAAAGTTGACAACTTCTCAAGAGCCAACTCCCAAGGTTGTGGTTGCCAATTCTGTTGAGGTTCTTTGTTGCCAATTTTGTTGAGGTTGTGGTTGCCAGGCTAGACCATCGTCGCATTACTCCAAGCGAAATCCGGATGGACTCTACTCATATCACCCCAATACTGATTCTGACTCTGATAGTTGTTCTGGGGCACGCTGTCATTATGCCATGGTTCCACATATACTTGAGGGAAGTAGAACGGACAACTCCAAGTGTCATGGTTCCCATCACAATATTCGCAACCCGGAAGCATTCCTTCGTGTACCTCACATACAAAACAAGGCAAGACCAAGTGGAATCAAAGAAGTAGAGAGATAGTAGAAAATAAAAAGAAAATAATAAAAATAAAAATAAAAAAATAAGAACAAAAATAACTTAACCAAATAATCAAACTCCCCTAAAATCAGAAAAATTGGTTGTACCAATCCCCGGCAACGACGCCAAAAACTTGTTGGTGACTCCGGCAAGTGTACCGGGTCGTCGCAAGTAATAAAATAAACACGGTAAGTAATTACCGAGGTCGAACTCAGGGATTGGGCTACCAATTCGACTAATCCGCGGGAAATCCGATACGTTTGGTCAAGTTACAGAAGGTGGTTGAGAAAGAGAGAAGATTAATATCGAAATTCAATTAACAAGTCTAAATAAACTAATTAACTAAAAATCAGAAATTAAAATGTCCAAGGTCACAAATCCACCTACCCAATATGTATTCCCAAGTGATGATGAATTCCTCCCTAAGTTCAATTACAATGTCAACCGGGACCCCTAAATTCTCCTAAATACACTCTCGTGCTCATTAGGACGTATTCGACGATTGGATTAATTACTTTCTAGGTCTCATAATCCTAATCTCGAATTTGATTAATTCTTGTTCCCTATAAGGTTGCACCGATCTCCTATTCACTCTCGTGCAATACTCGACCGATGATCCCAATTCAAGTTCTAAAATGTGAATCGCCGTTCGGCCTCTAACACGTTTAACTGATTAATCACGCAATACATATGATCAAGCATTCAATTCAGAATCGGAAAACATCAATTAAAAAGAGGGGAGAAACACATACATCACATGAACACTACACTGCCATGGGTGGCTTCATCGTTCCCTCAGACGAGGGGATTAGTTCCTCATGCTCATAGACAAACAATCAGACATAATCTCCATAAGAAAAAGGGAGACGCAGCTTCAAAGAGAAAAGAAAAATTACCCTAAACGCTACTCTAAACAGTGGAAAACTACTAGGATTCGCGGCCCTCTAAAAGCCCTTTTGCCTCCTAAAGATTTCTTCAATCTGATCTGCAACAGCCTTTAAATAGGATTCCTGATCTGCGCTCGTTCGCGAGGCGAGCAGCCTCTCGCGAGGCGAGAATTAAAATTGGCGCGCTTTCAATTTGAACTCTCGCGAGGCGAAAGTGTGTTCGCGGGGCGAGTCTTCAATTTCAGGCTGTGACCTTCATCACGGCTGGGCCGTGATGGCCTCTGACTTCCAGGGTCTTCAAACTCTCGCGGAGCGAGATTCTTCTCGCGGGGCGAGACTTCAAACCTTAAACTGCCACGGGCGTGGTCTTCATCATGGCTTGGCTGTGATGGTCTCTGTCTTGCAGATCTTCATGATCTCGCGAGGCGAGACACCTCTCGCGTGGCGAGACTGAAGTGATGACTTTTGCTGCTTTGTTGACTTTCAGGCTCGCGAGGCGGGCATACACTCGCGGGGCGAGTGTCTCCAGAAGTGCTTTTTCCACTGCTTCTTGACTTTCCTTGACTCCCGGAGCTTCACTTATTTAACCTGAAACAACAAAAGCAACCACAAGCGTAATTCTATCCAAAATAAGCTAAAAACTACACAAAAGACGCAAACCGAGTCAAAGTCCAACTTAGGAACAAAACAAGACAAATTTGGGCGAAAACGAGATTGAACTCGAATAATTTGCACAAAAACCACGGTCCATCTAGTTATAAAACTAGATAAGCCGAAGGCTTATCAGTTCACTATCCATGCCTTGATTAGTTTGATCTTCTGGCCTTAGTGATTGCTTGAGGACAAGCAATTGAATAAGCTTGGGGTGATTTTATAGTGTGATACATGATGTTTCATATACACTTTTGCATGCATTTTTCATATAGATTAGGCATTCTTTAGTTGATTTCCGTTAGTTTTTCCCTTGGAACGGGTGAAGCGATTTCTTGGTGCTATTTTGCAGGAATTAATGTAAAAATGCTCAGAATTAGCCTTCATGGAGCTTGGATGAAAGAGAGCTTAAAATGTGAAGAAAATGAGCCAAGCAGAGCCCATCACGACCTAGCCGTGATGACCATCACGGCCATGATCAAGAAAACTGAGAAGATTGAAGGCAAAAGTCAGAAGCTGTCACGGCCTAGCCATGATGCCCATCACGGCCGTGACAGGCCAACAGAACTGATCACGGCCTAGCCGTGATGAGGATCACGGACGTGATGCTCCAAATTTGAAAGCGTGCCCACTCCAGAACACGTCATGGCCGTGACGCGTGGCCTCTCTATAAATAGAACGCAGAACTGACAGAAAAAGGGGATTCTGGATTGATTCCAGAGAGGATTCTAGGGATCTCTGACACAGACTTTCCAGACCTAAAAATAGAGACCTTGGAGGCTGCGGCTAAGGAAGGATTGTAACCCTAGAACGGAGTTGCTGAGAGGGGCTGCTGTGACGATAGTGGAAAGCTCCCATGGAGTTTCTTCTCTCTTCTTCTCCTATTTCTCTGGTTTTTGAGTTCTCTGTTATGAGTAGCTAATCCCCGTTTTTTGGGATTAGATGTAATCAAACTGATTATTATGTATTTGCCTTGACTGATTATTCTATGTTCATGCCTTCGTATTAGTGATTAATTTTCCATGCTTAATGCTTGTTGTGGCTAGCACCCCCATGACTCGATTAGAGTTTTGGTATGCAATTGGGAAATTCGTATTAGAACCGGAATTGAATTTAATCACCTAGTAACCCTTGCGTCTAGGAGTAGAGTTTGGTTTACTAGTAATCGCGTAATCCCTAATCCTAATGCGAATTCATTAATCTAGGTCACCTAAGGAATTAGGGTCTATTAGTGGGTTTAGGCTCTTGCCATCCGAGGAATCGGGGCTTGAGTAGTTTAGTGGATTGATTTTAATATCTGAAGCATGAATAGGAGGTATCTAGTCCTGGTAGTACATGAGGCAGAGGTTTGGTGAAGTCTAGTCCCAACATACCCTTTTCGCATTCCAAGTGCTCAACAAAAATACAAAAAGATTTTCATTGTTTTCTTTTATTTATTTTGAATTCATATTTTAGTCTAGATAGTTGTTGAACTTGTGAACTGGTAATTGATATCCAATCCCCGTGGATACGATAACCGGTCTCACCACCATATTACTTGCACGATTGGGTATACTTGCCCAGATCCGTCAACAGCTGCTGAAGAAGAGATGAAAGACATCTTTAGTGATTGCCATGTTGCACCTTATGGTGGTCACTTTGGAGGAAAAAGAACAGCTACCAAGATCTTGCAATCTGGGTATTTTTGGCCCACTTTGTTCATAGATGCATGATGAGTGTGATTCCACCTCATCTTTGTCCATCATTTTGCATGCATTTTCATGTAGTTTAGGCATATTTTTATTAGATTTTAGGTTAATTTTCCTTTGGAACGGGTAAGGCGGTTTTCGTGTGTTGTTTTGCAGATATAAAGGGTAAATTGCTCAAGATCAACCATGATGAAGTTTGGATGAAGATGGAGCTTTAAAACTGAAGAAAATGAGCCAAACAGAGCCCATCACGGCCTAGCCGTGATGCCCATCACGGCCTAGCCGTGATGCCCATCACGGCCATGATCGAGCAAAACTGAAAAAGAAGAAAGGCTGAAGTCAGAATCTGTCACGGCCTGGCCGTGATAGCCATCACAGCCGTGACCCAAAACCACCACAAGTCAGAGCACATCACGGCCCAGCCGTGAAATTCATCACGGGCCATGAAAGGAAGGCTCGCGTCGCGAGCAGCATCTCGCGTCGCGAGAAATTGAATTTTCCAGATTTGCAGAGGCAGAGACCGTCACGGCCTGGCCGTGATGGCCGTCACGGCCTGGCCGTGATGGCCATCACGGCCGTGACGCGCTTTACTTGGATCTGAAGAAACCGAAATAGATCAGATTTTGAGTTGGTTTGGGACTCTAACTTCCCCATTTCTATAAATATGGACCAGGGCATCAGATCCAGGGGGGATACAACAACAACACATTAGGGGCTACTACTCTAGGCATAGATCTCTCCTCTTCTTCTCCTCTCTTCTCTTTTCTGATTTTTATTATGTTGTCAACCCAGCTTGTCATCTCCATGGCAAGACTGGAGTAGTAGCATAGTTTCTAGGGATTAGGGCTCTGCCCAAGTTTGTTTATGATGTAAATTTGATGTAAACTCTTTGTTAATTACGATTTGCTTTAGATCTGATTTCTAGTGTGTTAATCACTCATAAATTTCGGCAACCGTTTATTTACGTGACATAGACGTTCTAAGGAGGAACCTAACGGTGAACTTAGGATCTCTAGGGTGATTCACTCGTAAAGCCCTGCAGCCACTGGTTTGTGAGATGTGAATGATCCAAGGAGGAACCTAGCGGTGAACTTAGGTTATTTGCATGACCGAGACATTTCAAGGAGGAACCTAGCGGTGAACTTGGGTGTCGGACCTATAGAAGTCAGACTTGGGACTGAAATCACGAGAGTTAGAAGCCGTCCCTCGAGGAGCAACGAGTTGTCACTGAACGCAAAGGGTCCAATATGGGATCGACTACCACGAGAGTAGGGGTCGGGTCAATTGGGCACGGCTTTTGTAACCTGAGAGGGAGCTTAAGCTATCAGAGGATAAACTCGCCTTCAAGGCAATTTCGGTAATCAACAAAGGTAAATCTGTGAGCAACATAAACAGCCTCAAAGGTAACCCAAATCCCTAGGAATCCGTTTTAGATAAAAACCCCATAAACAATTGTTTTCTGTTTTAATTGTTCTCTGCTCATCTATCTTTCAATTCAAAAACCAATTTCAAAACCCTCTCTAAAAAGTCCAGATCTAATCGATTCGAAAACCGATTGCGATTCGGGAACACAGTCTCTGTGGGTTCGATATCTTTTATTACTTGACGGCAGTCCGGTACACTTGCCGGATTCGCACGAGCGTCGTCGTACGTCGACTGACGCGACACCGATGCACAAGAGTATGCAAGGAATTGTGATAGGTGTCAGAGAATTGGGAACATTTCCAATAGACAAGAGCTGTCACTCAACACTATTCTGGAAATAGAATTGTTCGATATGTGGGGAATAGACTTCATGGGACCATTTTCTATCTCTTATGGGAATGTCTATATCCTGATGGCAGTGGATTATGTCTCCAAATGGGTAGAAGCAGTAGCATTGCCTTCCAATGATGCCAAGGTAGTTACAAATTTCCTGCAAAAGAATATATTCACCAGGTTTGATACTCCCAGAGCTATAATCAGTGATGAAGGTTCACATTTTTGCAACAAGATGTTTGCCAATTTGCTTATGAAATATAGGGTGAAACACAAAGTGGCTACTGCATATCACCCTCAGACAAGTGGACAAGCTGAAGTGTCCAATAGAGAAATTAAAAGAATTTTAGAAAAAATGGTGAATCCTTCTAGGAAGGACTGGTCTTTGCACCTAGATGTTGTGGGCTTACATAACGGCTTTCAAAACTCCAATTGGCATGTCCCCTTATAGGCTGGTTTATGGCAAGGCATGCCATTTACCAATTGAACTAAAACACAGGGCATTTAGGGCCATTAAGAAGTTAAATTTTGATGCTCAAGCAGCTGGTGAAGCAAGACTATTGCAGCTAAATGAATTTGAAGAGTTCAGGCTTTTTGCCTATAAAAATGACGAAACATACAAGAGCAAGGTGAGGGCCTAGCATGATCAGAAAATCCAACCTGGAGAACTAGTTGAGGGCATGCAAGTACTCCTATTCAATTCCAGGCTGAAACTATTCCATGGGAAACTAAAATCGAGGTGGTCAAGGCCTTTCAAATTGATCAAAGTTTATCCTCATAGAGCTGTGGGGTTGAGAGATGAAAATTTTGGGAGGGAATTCAAAGTTAATTGTCAAAGGGTGAAACAATATTGGGGTGAGCCTTATGCAAGGATGAAGGCCACCACCCAACTCAGAGACCCTTAACCATGAGTGTGGGGTCCGACTGAAGGACATTAAACCAAGCGCTCCTGGGAGGCAACCCAGTTTTATATCCTTTAAATAGTTAATTTATTTTAGCTTTTAGTTTTAGTTTAATTTCAAATAAATATATGTTGTTAATGCAGGTTGTAGCAATATAGTCGTTGGGATGTGCTAGGGGTTAGGTCAATTCAGTTTCAGCCCATTGTTCAAGTGTCGGGGGTTGTGGCAGTTGGATAGCTCCAAGGCCCAAGTTCAACTGCAAGCATTTTGAAATTCTAATTCAGAAAGCTGAAAGGTTTTGGGGAGAATAAGTACATGAAAACGTAAGGAGTGTATTTTGGCATTAACTACCCATTAATTACCACCCTCTCTCTCCACCACTCACATCCATCCTCAACCGCTCACCTCAGCTCACTCTTCCCTATTAAAGCTACTGCACCTATTACCTAAACCCCACACGCAACCCCACTCTCTCTTTCTGCATCACTTGTCTCTGTCTATTACTATCAACTAACCCCCACCACCACAATATACAATGGGTAAAACTCCAGCTCAACCTTCCAAAAAGCCGGTCACCACCATTTCCCTCTCTTCTGAAGAAGAATCCGAACAACGTTTTGTGGACGCAGAAGGGAGACTGAAGTATGAAAAAGAAATCAAGAAGCGGAACTTCCACTTAGAAAGGGGTTTCTTCCTTTTGGACTCCACTCATTATGGGCTCACGGAGGAAATTGCTGAGCTCATAGACAATCACAACTGGAAGAAGTTCGTGGCTCATCCAACAGACCCTACAATCCCTTTTGTGCGCGAGTTTTATGCTAGTCTGACCTCACCCCAGCAAAAGCATGTCATGGTTAGGGGTTCAAAGGTATCGTTCTCTGCTGCAACGTTGAATAAGAGGTGGGGCTTATGAGATGTTGAGGATGAGTACTCAGATCTGTAACGCCCCCTCCCTTGGGGCGTTACTTACGTAACACATGCGGAATTTAAATTAAAAGATAATTTGCTGGTGCTTTCGGAAAATAATTTATATAAGTATATAAGTGTTTGAAATTGGGTATAAAAATTTTGTCACGACTCCTAAGCCTTGATTGGCACACAGTCTTACTATCATAGTATGGCAAGCCTATTTAATTTAAAGAATATACTTGAATAAAAGCTAGTATTTTACGAAAATTCGACAGAGTCTCCTCTGTAATTCAAACATCCCAGGTAAAAGAACACCTGCTAAAATAATTACATTTTCATTCCAGAATTCCAGATACACCAAATACAACCAGGCATTAATATGCTAAAGATAGTTATATCAATTAGTTATACATGACCAAAAGGAAAAGTTTAAGTTTTCATTCAAAATAACGCTCTCCGAGCCATAAACATTTCATTTTAAAATAAAGGCTCTCTGAGCCATACTCATACATACTTATCAAAATAATCTAAGTCTCAAAACCCTAAGCTGGTCATTCTAAAAGTTATTCCTGAGAAGAACTCACGTGATCGTTCCACAATCAAATACCTCATCAAGCAACTAGATCTAAGTCTCTGAGTGACTTAGGAAGACTCCTCTACACATCTGTACTAAAATACCCAGGGTACAATAGCAAAACAGAAGAAACCTGATATGTTTGTAAGGGTGAGATACCGACCAATGGATATATCACACAACAACCATATACATGATACATGCATCACATAATCATATAGGCAGTAAATCATGCATATACATAACATAACAGTGTTACATCAAAGGGTCTCAAACCCGCACAGTCAATCTTTTGAAAATATGCATGACACTTCAATATCAGGCTCTAACTTAATCTCATGAGATCTCAACACCGTTTTCCCTGGAGAAGTATTAGAGTTGGTCAATCTCTAGCCCACCGGGCAGTTGCCTCCTTACCCTCATGAATAAGGTCTCAGGACGAGCAACGTCACATGTGCTTCTTCACTCGGTTTACATGGACAGACTCCCAGATACCATCTTTTGTATCTGATTTATTCATCAATAGCACGTCTGCTTGGGGAAATGCACATGAGAAAATATTTTATTTAAAATGATTTCTTTGTGTTCATTCTTTTCACTGTCGCTGCTCAAGGCTAACGACTTAAATCATCATTTCCCCATCATTAAAAAAAAAACTCAGAAGCACAGGACTCATAGTCCGAACGCTCAATCACAATGCCCAAGACCGAGGCCGCAGTCAAGGGTTGTGGTCGTAGAAAACAACCTTCACCTTTAATCATGTTCATCACACGCAGTCAGAATACACAGTCCAACACAGCGTAATTAGGACCTAAGTCCATCACAACGAAATCAGAACGAACTGTCCTCAATTTCGAGAATTGGACTCTCAGTCCATAACATCATAGCCAGGACTCGTAGTCCCGAATTAACACTGATCCAAGATCACGTGCCATAACATCATAACCAGGACTCGTAGTCCCGAATTAACACTGATTCAAGATCATGTGCGTATCACTGAATACTAGAGGCGACGTCTCGCGTACTAGATTCTCTTTCTTAAGTACTTATTTTTCGTTCAGTGAAAAACAAATTCAAAACCGAATCCTCGATAACCTATCCAGGTTATCAGAAAGTTTCTAAAATATTTAGGAAAAACCTTTTCTTTGAAAATCTTTTATAAAGCATCTCTGAAATTCTTTTATCTTTGAAATATTTCCCCCAATAGGATATTGCCAAAAAAATCTTGAAAGTGTTCACTTGAAGGCACATAGTTCGAAAAGGATTTTTCTCTTGTATAATAATAGTTCACCAAAACCATTTCAACATTGAAAACAAGTACTTTAAGTTTAAAGAGCTTTTGGAAAAGAACACCAATCCCTTCATCTTCAAAGCTTATTGAGGTTTTTAATCCTTATAACAATTGAGCACACCACACAAGTCCGGCTTAGCACACTTTCAATCAACAAAGAAGTATATATTATTAGTTCAATGCTAATATCACAGTTGAAAGCGATTCCACCAGAGATATGCATCAAAACATTTAGAACAAGTACAGTCCAACATCAGATAATAGCATAGCAGTTAAAGTACATCAGATATCCAAGTAAGCTCAATTAACATATAAATATCCAGTTAAACACATACACACATGCATACAGTTATTGAATATCCCTAGGCAAACTCCCCTTACCTTTGAAGACAAGTAATGGATCCTCGTCTTAATGCTCACGTTAGCTCCAAGAGTATAACTATCTACTCCATCAAGCAAGCATAGCCATGTCAAACGTCTCAGAGAGGGAATCCAACAACGCGCAACAACCAGAAATCAAGAAATCAATTACACATGAACAAACACACATTTTAATTTGATCTAAATACTTTATCTTATTAGCAAACAAGGTTATTTTCAAAGAAAATCATGTTTGAAGCTCACGCTTCACAATACCCTTTAAGGAAACTTTGTTTTGATTAAAATTTCATGAAAAGAACCTTGGGAAATCATCCATTTAGAGTCCTAATTGCACTAAATCATAATTAATTTCACAAAAACATACCCAAATTCAAATAAAATCAAATTGGAGTTTTAGGGCTCCTTATTAAAATTTAGGGAAAACTCAGAATAATGAAATTGGTTTAGGGAAACACAAATTCACAGTCCTAATTTCATAAAACAAGTTTAAATCTTAAGATTAAAATCTGAAATCAGAGGGTTAGGGTTAGGGTTTCAAAATCAATTTGGGGCTTTTTGAATATAAGCAAAATAGATGGGGTTTTCACTTACCCATACAAGGAAGAAGAAGACAGAAGCTGTCGTGGTGGCTGAAGGTGGTCCGGTGCGGCGGCGTCACGGCGGCCAAGAGTGGTGTCGAACAGAACAGCACCGCGGGGCGACGAGTGGCGGTGCGCAACCATCTTCTTCCTACTGCGTGGTGGTCGGACAGCGCTCCAAGGTGGTCCTGTGGTGGCGATCCGACGATGAATGGCGGAGCAGCTACCAGGCGAGCGTGGGACTTGGCTCGCGGCTGTCTCCTCCTCGTGAGACGCGATCCAACGGTGGTCGCAGTCCAGTGTGGCGTACGGCGGTTTTCAAGGAGGGAAGGTGGAGATGAGGTTAGGAGGAGGAAGATGAAGTTGAGGGAAAAAGGGCCCTTGGCTGAAACAGAAAGAAGAAAAGACGGAAATAGAGAGAAAAGAGTTGGGGGCGTCGAGTGAGAGAAAGAGAGAAGAGAAAGTTGAGTTTTTTAAACTAGTTACTTAGTGATGGGTACAAAATGAGTGATAAATATTAGGCCTAAAATAAACATGTTTTTACTTTTTGGATTCTAAAAATAAAGGTTGATAAAGATATGTTTTCGAAATTCAAGTTAGAGTAAAGATTAATAATTGAACTGATCAACTAAGTAAATACTCGGTCCAAAATTTAATTTCCGATTAAAGTCAAACCAGTTTATTTTCAACTCTAAAATTAAATAGGATGAAATTATGAAAATGTTTTTCTCTTAATCATATTATTTAAAATATTTTTCTGTACTGGTAATAATAGTGACAATAACGTAAATTATTGTCTAGTAAACGTGCATTCACTGAAATAATTCAGTGCTAACACACCCAATAAAATACTTTGAAAAGAGTAATTTAATTACTCAAACTAAACCACATAACACAATAAATTTAAACATCCAAATAAAATAATTAATCATAGGTGTAAAAAAACTAGGGTGTTACAAGATTTGTTAAAGACTGCCGAGGAGACAGAGCTAAATGACATGATAAAAGAAGTCACAGTGGGAGGAGCACAATGGATACAGACGGACGAGCACTGGAAAAGCCTGATCTCACCCTATTGGCTAAGGTGTGGTATCATATCATCAGAACCAAAATTCTTCCTACCGCGCACTTAGAAACAGTGAACAAAGAGAGGTTAGTTCTTTTGTTTTGCATTTTGAAGAAGAAGAGAGTAGATGTGGGGCAACTGATTGAAAGGGAAATTATTACTTGCGCATTCAAGAAGAAGGGACTGCTGTTTTTCTCATCCTTAATCACTTCGTTATGTCTGAAAAGTGGAGTGAAGGCTTTGCCTGAAGATGAGATCATGGAAAACAAGGGGGCCATCGATTGGTTGGCTGTTAAGCGTTTTGGAGCATCAACATCAAAGGTACAAGGGTCGGTTCCTCCAGTTGAGCAGCAGGAACACCCAAATGATTTGAACACCAAGGTGGAGCTGTGCTGTCAAATTCTACAGTATAACATGCAGCAACAACAGCTCTTCTAGGAGTTTTCCAAGGAGCAGCGTTTGTGGTTGCAGAGAAGCCTAGGAATCAACAAGATGAGACTAGGCAGTTCCCCTCCCCAGTTCCCTGAAGCATTGTTTGAACCCTTCAAATACCAAGCCCCTAAACCCGTGAAAAAAGATGTTCCTGACAACCGCAAGGTACCAAACCCTGTTCCTAACAATCAATCTGCGCCAGACCAAAATCCTGAAGTCCCCTCTGCAAATCACAGAGAAAGTGAGCACTCTGTCAACAATAATGAAGTGAGTTCTGACTGGACACCACCACCACCAAGGGATCCCACCCCACCTCCAGCACAACCTAGTAGCAAATACAAAGGCAAGAAGAAGGTGGCTGAAGTTGAGCCTGAAGGCCCTCCTCCAACCAAAAAGGGCAGAATCAAGCACACAGCTCCCCCTAGGCCAAGAAAAACAAAGGCAGAATTGGCGGCTGAAGTATATTCTGACTCCAGTGAAGAATCGAAGGATAACATACCTCTGAGTAAGAAAATTGCAAAAGGGGCCAAAGCTAAGGCAAAGATTGGTGGAGGGGATGTGGTGGAGGTAGCAGGAGATGTAAGCCCGGAGGTGGCCATTACCAGGGAAAATCCAGCAACAAACAAACCCATCATGAGGAAGATGACAAGAGGAGGAGGCAAGAGGAGCAGTGCCAGATTAGCTCAGCCTTAAGCAGAAGTTCCAACCCAAGGTGTTGCAGCTTCCTGTAACACCAGATGACCAGAACCCTTTTCAAACTTCCCTTTAGTGTTATTAGTTTTCATTTTTCATTTGTTATTGGTTGCAATAGTTTGTTTCTGTAGTTGTTTGAAGTTTGCAATGCCCCCACTCTTTCAAAAGAGTTGTGATTAATGGAAAGTGGGGGCCTTTTTGAAAGAAAAAGTAAATGAATGAATGACTGGTTTAGTTATCCATGTGCTTCTGATGAAAACCCTTTGTTTGTGTATGCTGTGTTGCATGTACAATACATGAATACCCTGAATTAATCCTTTCTCAGGACAAAAATTCCTTTACTTAAAATGGATTTCAAAAGAGGATTTCATTCAAAGTCATCATTCAATCTGGGAATTGGGTTGCAAAGACCCTTATCCAAGGAAGCGAGGATGAGGTCTGAATTAGATTTCAACCTAAGTTTGGGGGTGTGTGAGACTAAACAAGATGTTGTAGCACTCTGCAGCATAAATCCTGTGAGCTCTTAGGCTTCAACACACACACACACACACACACACACACACACACACACACACACACACACACACACACACATATATATATATTCATCATACATTCCATTGATGTTTTTCTCTGCAGAACTTGCCTTATTTCTGTTATTGATTGGACATTTCACGGTTGCACACAAAACAGCTTGAGGCATTTTTGTTGATTTTACCTACTGTGACTTAAAAGGTCAACCTTCAAGTATGATCCCTTGTAAATCCCTTTGGGCCTGAACCTTTCTTGTTAATATTAAGCCACATTACAAGCTCAAATTCCCTAAAAAGACACTGTACTACCCTATTTTGGTGGAGTTTGAGACTGTTTCAAAATGGTCACCTACATATAAGACCATTAGCATAAGTTTGGGGGGGGGGGGGGGGGGTGCCTAGGCAATAAAAAGGAGGAAAGAGCATATTATCAAAGGAATAATGTAAAAAAAAGAGAAAACAGAATCAAAAATAAAATAAAGTACCTCCCTTGTCACCAAAAATATGGGCAAGAATACATAAATGCCTAAGTTTGGGGGTGGGTGATTTGAACAAGAAATCTTGAATTCCACCTAAGTTAGTTACTTTCCAAAAATGCCACACCTGAACCTTAGCCTCATTACAACCCATTAAGTCCTCTTGCTGTGTGCAATTTGTGGTTGTGTTTTTGATTGATAGAAATTTGGCAAGCCTATGATAGAGATGCATATGAATGAAGATTGAGTGAAACTCCAACACAAAGCATAAAGTAGAGTGAATTGAGTGATATGACAAATCTAATAATGTGTTAAGCCCCTATTCTTAGGAAGATGATCTGGTGAGTCGTCACCCTTGCATCCAAAGGATATTTGGAAAGTGCACCTAAGACTCTGTTGAGAGGTGGTTTGGCTAGAGTCTTATGATAAAGCTGAATTGAGAAAAAATGGAAATCACACACACACTTGGAAGGTGATTAAAAAAGGGTGTTTTGTGTTGAACATGTCTTTGAAAAATGCATCTGAAGACTGCCATGGATTTTGCTTATGCTGTTCTGAGTTTGTTTTTAGTTTGCTCAAGCTTTTGAGTATCATTACTTGAGGACAAGCAATTGTTCAAGTTTGGGGGTGTGATAACTCTTAGAAATAAGAGTTATTACTATATTTCTAGCTTGTCATTGTTCTTGTTTTGATTAAATTTTGGATAGGAATTCAAGTTTTACTTTATTTAGTAATCATCTGTGTTGAATGGTTAAATTGCCGAAAAAGCTGTGAAATCTGAATTGTTTTTGCCGAAGGTTTGTTTGAGTTTTGAGCAAGATTTAGAAGTGAAATTACTGCAGGAGTTGCTCCGGAATGTTATGGAATGTTGCAGCGTTTGGGAAGAGGATCACTACAAGACAAAAGAATTGTCAACTCAACACACCTTCACTACAGGACAAAGAACTTGATGCGCTGTCCCAAAACGTGGAAAGAGAAAATGCAAGGCAGCAGCTGTGTGTACTTGGGAATTAGGCCAAGGACTATTTTATTCTTTGAATTTTTGTAAGCCCAAAAAGTGAGGCAAGAGAGAGAGTGTAACCCTACTTTTGGGAGCTAGTACAAATAGGATTGTGACCTTGCTTTTGAGAGAGCTCGTACAATAGCAACTGGGTACTATAGCAGCCGTCAGCTCATTGCCCTCTCAGTAATTTTCATTTATGCATTATGCCTTTATTTTCCATTTCTCTTGTTGGTTTTGTCTTTAAGCTCGTTATGAGCTAAATTCTCTTAGCAAGGACTCTATGAATTTGTAATTGATACTTAAGGGTGATTTATGCAAATGGATGTTATTCATTTTCTTCTTCTCTATTTGAAAGCTTAATTTCATTTTAGATTGATCAACTAATTTGGAATACTAGCTAGTTGGGTTTGGAAAAACTTAATTAGTGGACTTGTTTAGAAGATAAAGATAGAACAATTAATTGGAAATTTAATTGTGTTGAATGAGCTAGGAATAGCCTTCAAGTCTTTAAGTAGTTGGACACAATTATCTGACAAGTGAGGGAAATTAATATGAACTTAGGAATAAGAAGCTTTTAATGAACTCAGTTTTTACTATTGGAAAGCAAACTTCAATTCCTGGACAAAATGCTGTAGCATCCTGAAGCATCGATTACCATGAAGTGAAGATTACAAAGGATTAGAATCCTAGCTGTTTCCATCTCTGTTCTAAACACCCATTTATTTTTTCTATTAATTCCTTGCATTTATTACTTACTGTTCTGACACCCAATTACTCCATTTAATTTACATGCTTAAAGTTACGTTTTATTTTGTTAAGCTAAATTGGAAAGGTTAATTTTAGAATTTATAATCAATACATTTAAATCCTCGTGCGAACGATCTTTACTCACTCTTTATTACTTGTTACAATTGTGTATACTTGCACACATCACATTTATCCAAACAACAGTTATAGTGAGGACGTAACCGTAAAAATATTTTAGTACTGCTAATTTTGACGTAAGAAATTTCCAAATATTAGAAAATGTTATTTTGAGAAAATAAGTTTCAAAAATAATTTTATTATGGTATTGGAAAAAATTATTTTACTAGAAAAGCCATTTTTGGACTTATAACGTTTTTTTAAAACGTCAAACGTCAGACAATTCCGACAATATTTACAGTATTATTATTAAAAATGGTAATATTAGTTAAAACATAGAATTTGTATGAAATCAATGTTTTCAGGTTCAAAATATTGATTTTTGAAAGAAAATGAATTTTAAGTGATTTTGATGATTTTATAAAACGAATTTCCAACATAAAAGGATTTTCGGTAAAGTGGATTTATAAAATGGGTTATCTCCGACAACTTGGATAAGTTAAGGAAATTTTGTTTTTGGATTTGTGTTTCACAGAGTGAGAATGTTGTTAAATTAAAAGACGAACCTAGCTGCCGAGATGTCGGGGCCTAGTGTTCTATGAGATGGACTCGGGGTCCGAAAGGTGAAGTTATGGACTAGATGTCCTATAAAAATCTATATTGATTTTTGTGCACCAAAATCTACGAATCTAAATCTGGTGCACAGGTCTAGATTTCGTGATTTGCACATTTTTGACTTGGAGTCTGTTTGATTGGTTTGGACTTGGAGTCCTTTTTATTGGAATGGTTGTTTAACTTAAATGTTTAAACCTTGGTTTGGTCATGAGCCTGTGAGTCTCGACAAGGAAAGAATGAACACAAAGAAAATGGCGTGAACAAAACGTTTTACATGCATTTTGGGCAGACATGCCTCTGCATAGGACTTGAATACTTGATGGCAAGTATTCATGAAGTTTGCATCACTGTGCCTTGATGGATATATGACCAAGAAACCATATACTATGAATAGTAACCACTGTGCCTTGTTTTGGACAGTGTTATGGTTAATTTGAAACTTGTCTTATCTGGTAATGTTTATATTCTGCCTTATTCGGCAATGAGAGCCTGATCAGCTCTTTTGTTAATTGGTTGGAGCTCCGGAGATTAGGTATCAAAGTTAGTTGATGAATATTGAAGTGTCATGGTTTTTAAAATGGCTACGACTGTCGGGTATGAAACCCTTTGATAAATATATTGTTTATCTTTGAATGTTCATGTTAATTGGTATTTGAGAGTCGTGCATATGGTTATCGTTTTAAAATCCATATATTGGAACTCACCCTTGGATATACATGTTCTTATGTCTTACTGTTGTACCTTGGTACACGAGTGCAGATGTTGCAGAAGAGTTCCTTAAGTCACTTGGAGACTTAAGTCCCGATTGCGGGAAGAGATGTGTGATCATAAGGATGATCACGAGGTCTTATCAGTGAGTGTCTTGTAGAGCGACCAGCTTAGGATATTTTAAAATTTGTTGGGTGGTATGTTTTGAGAAAGTCTGTGTAGGTATTTTGAAAACCTTTATATGGTTGAAATTCCGTTGTGAATAAGATGGTTTTTATTATTGTGTTATGCACGTTATACTTGAAGTATTCAGGAGAAATTGTTTTACACCCAGATTTTCTGACTCCAAATAAATCAATTTTCCGAAAGCAACCAGCAAAATTCTTTTTAATTTATTTCCGCACGTGTTCACATAGTAATGCCCAAGGGGGGTGTTACATCAACCCTAACACGATAAAAGTAGAGAGTATAACAGGAAGAGGAGTCTACCTTCTACTAATGGCATGGGCAGAGTAACTCATCACAGGATCGTATACGGTAGGATGCATGACATGGTTCACTATGAGGTTCCACCTTCTCCCCCAAAAGTCTTGCAAAGAGGTGAATAGATAAGGCTCGTCGAACTGTGGTTCCAGCTCTACTCGGAGATGTGACACCCTAAACTCGGTCATCACATGGTTACCCGTTTTCGGAAATAAAACTTAATTTGCTGGTTACTTTCGGAAAATAATGTTTTCTCAACGTTCATCTTTTCAAAATATGGTGATAAATTTTTTTTTTCTTTTTAACCTCATAACAATAACAACTTAATCAAATCACACTTAACAACACAATGTATATAAATTTTACAACTATACTGCCTCATATATGTTCATACCTAGATCAACATCAGTTTTATCTTCAAAACATAATAGGACCTAAGCTGTTCTTAACTAACAGACACTACCGCCAACTGGAGCAGCACAGCATGCTTCCAACTAAACAGCCTTCTTCTTCGTGTAGGGATCATACCCCTTGTACGTCTCTGAGATGTGTTGTAAGGGTGAGACACCAATATACGGATTTATCACCATAATTAAATGCGCAACACAAAAGAAGGCACATACACATATATATATATATATA
Source organism: Sophora flavescens (assembly GCA_030762895.1). Taxonomy (NCBI): domain Eukaryota; kingdom Viridiplantae; phylum Streptophyta; class Magnoliopsida; order Fabales; family Fabaceae; genus Sophora; species Sophora flavescens. The sequence continues at coordinate 15,571,839 of CM061062.1, read as the reverse complement.
TTTATAACAACATACTCATTCATATTATATCACATCGTTTATCAATGGGTTTCACACCCCAAACATCAACGTTGAAAAACTATGCATGAACACTTCAAAACATCATCTATCATTCATACCTAATCTCATGAGATATCTCCAACCTCATGGTGAGTTGATCAGACTCGATAGTTACAGGCACGCAGCCAAAACCCATCACACACTGTCCAACATCGTGGCACAGGTGTCACAACGTAGATGGCGCCTTATTGTCCACCAGGCACAATAAGAACATCTTTATGATCTACCATGACGCTGCAAGGTAATCACTCGTATAAAACCTATCACACACTGTCCAACATCGTGGCACAGGTGTCACAACGTAGATAGGGCCTCATTGTCCACCAGGCACAATAAGAACATCTTTATGATCTACCATGACGCCGCATGATAATCACTCGTTTGATCATGGCACGTCTGCCAAATGCATGCAAGAAAACATTTTATTCTCAACATTTTTCTTTGTGTTATATCCTCATTTGTCAAAGCTCTCAAAAGCTTTCGACCCATCATCATTTTTTAACATCAAAGCTCTCAAAAGCTTTCATCTTATCATCGTTTTAAACATCGAATGCTCTCAAAAGCATCATCGTTTTCAACATCGAATGCTCTCAAAAGCATCATCGTTTTCAACATCTTTACAACTTTTATTAACAACACAGGACCTCAAAGTCTGAGTGCTCAATCACGAAGCCCTTAGACCGTTGCAATCAGTCTTACGTTCGTGGTAATAGAAAACATTTCAAAACGTTTTAACTTCTTTAAGTAGATACCCAATCTACAACACAACGAACCTTAATACCCCGACGTCTCGGTTATTAAGTTCCATATCATCGTTTTACATCGTTTTTGTCTGTGAAAAACAAATCCAAAATAAGACAACGTCATAAGAACACTAGCACCCCGACATCTCGGTTACTAAGTTCTATATCGTCGTTTAGTAAAACTCATTTACAGAAAATCATTTCTACTTGAAAACTCTTTTACTGAAACTTCAGCTTTAAAAATTAAATCAATTCCGATTAAACATCTTCTCAAAACAAGTACTGCTACTTTTAAACTTTCACCGTAAATACTTTCAAAACTTGCCATCGTTAATCATTTTCCAAGAAAATATTTTTTTTAAAGTCAAACTTTGACTTTTTATTTTATATTATTATTTTATTATTTTTATTTTTATTTTTATTTTTATAAAATATTTTTGAATATTAATTTCACAAAATAACTTTTTATAATATTTCGGAATTTCCTGAATAAAATTAGCAGTACTAAAAAAATTTCGCGGTTACGCTCTCACCGTGACTCATAAATTTCTTTTACACTGATAAATTATTAAAATAATAATAGATCTCAAAAACTCATTATTTTTCTAGACTAATATTTTCCACCATTATTATATTCTAACATTTCCCATAAAACGTTGAATATAATTTTCACAACTTATTAAATCTTTTATCTGATTAATCGGTTGTGCACTGACCACTGTCAGGCCTCTCAAACAACATTCAACATTCATCATTCAACAACATCATCATAATTATATCACCAGGCAGATCATGCATCATAGCAACATAATATACTACTGCAGATAATTAAAAACAGATAAATCACCGATACACAGATAAACAACACAACGTAAGCCACATAAACAAATAACCACAACCACATATAATTCATATAAATCACCCTACACATAAATAGTTATAGAGAAAAATCCCTCAGGTAAGCTCCCCTTACCTGTTGAAGACTACACTATAGTTTCTGCTAATCTCCTGAACTCGATCCGATTCCTCTACGTCAGTGTAAATCAGCTAACTCAGTTGTTTCCTTCAATCGAATTGCAACCAAAATAAATCAAATCAAACAACAATACACTTGGATTATGAAGGTTAGGGTTCGGCTTCAACCAATTTTCTAGGTTAGGAAAATTAAAATTTTGTTAACTTAAGGATTTATGATCCATAAGTAACTTAAACATGATTAAGCACTTAACCCAAGATTATGAACCAAGAACATGAACTAAAACTCATCTAGTTCCAAGAACTAGGGTTTCGTCCAACGGCTGAGTTTGGGGTTAGAAATCTCTAAAATTTCTAAACTCTTGGATTTAATCAACATACAAAACGTAGAGTTAGATTCAAGTGTTACAAACAACTTTTGAATCATAAAACCAACAAGTGCTTATACCTAGGGTTTCGGTTTTGATGAGATCAATAGGTTAAAATTTGATTTTTGATCTTCTATATACTTGAATACAAGAACTATCAAGTTATAATCATGAATCAAGGCATGAAATTGAAACAAAACCTAAGAACACAAAGTTAACCTAGGTTCGGCCCAGTCCAGATTTTAGGGAAATAAATTTCTCATGATCTTGTGCTTCTAGATGATGAAAATAGAGATGATTATAAGATCATAGCAATTGGTTTCATGTAAAAAGGATTTTTCTAGAATTAGTTATGAATTTTTGAATCTAGTTCCATGAACTTTGAACAAATGAAGAACATGTTGATCTAAGTCATGAATCTACCAAAAGTGATGAAGAGAAATGATTTAAATGACAAGAGAATAAGGTATTACCTCTTGATGATCCAAGAAAACAAAGTTTGGATGATGTTCTTCAAGGTTTTCTTATGGTGTTCTTAAGAAACTTAAGGGAGAAGATGAACATAGTTAGGGTTTAGAACAGTTTTAGTATTTTGAGTAGATCTCTCAACATACTTATCCGTTTTGTATGATCTTTATGTCGTTGGAAATAAGAGAGAAAGATGAACAACTTTCATGTTGAAAGTTTTTCGAGATTCAAAATAGAAACTGATCAGAATTGCTATGCAAAATCGGACGAGTTATGAACTCTTTGGAGCAAAGAACATGAAAATGGAAAAATGGCTTAAGGAAGAAGACAACCTATTTAAATGAAGAAAAACCAAACTTAATGAAGAAGGAACCAATACTTAATGAAGAAGGATGGGAGCGGTGGGTTTTGGGCAAGAGTTGGTCAACTTTTTCCAATGGCATATGTTTGAAATTATCTTAAAAAGACAAGGACAATTTGGTTATTTCATAGGAAAAATTAACTTTGTCATAAATGTGCCATTATGGCCATTATGACTCGGATAAGCTCGTCATAAATACTCGGCAAATAGGTCAAATCCAACATCTCTGCTACATTGCCGACTCCTCGATTCATCTGGCGCAAGCTTTTCCTAAAGACATCTCGACGTATACGCCCGCAACAAATTTGATATTTTAATTTTTTTACCAGAATTTTCAAAACTTCCAATATCGTAGTAAATACGATAAAAATATTTTTCATCTCGTTCACGACTCAAAATTAGGTCTTCTGAGCAGTAAACTTTTACTGTCAGTGAAAACGCAGAAAACGCAGACCGGTTTCCATCTGAATTTTCAACCAAAAACTTCCCCGTAACCTTATAAAAATAAGTATAACAAGGAAATGACCTTGGTTTATCCAAAATCATTTTCTATGTCTCGGATAAAAATATATATATTTATATATTTATTACCGATATTACAAAGCAGCGAAAATCGGGGTGTTACATTACTACCCCACTTAAAAAAATTTCGTCCTCGAAATTGAACATGATCTCTTAATCCCAAAGTCATACTCTCACAAGAAAGTATATAAAAGAATTTCATCAATCTGATAAGAATACAAGAATATTCTGTGCATAAAGATTCTTTAACAAATTCAGGGAAGTAAAAATGTATGATCGGTACATATTTACAAACTTGAATCTACGAAAGTTTCTTCCCTCACAAGAATATCCTTGCCAACAATTTAAAAGAACTATGGTCCGTCAAGAATTCGGACAGAATCACTTTCTACCAAACGTAAAAGTGACTAGACTAAGTCTCATCAAGAAACTCCTTTTATCAAGAAAGTATCTATCCTGAACAGCAATAGGATAGTCTAAACATATAGAATTTCATCATGAAATTTAAAAGAAATAGAAAATTTTCAACATATCCACACACAATCCATCGAAACAAGTATGAATTGTACCCGAATTAAAATAGTATAGTTAAGAGGTTACCGTCTTGGTTTGAAGTCTCAGCTCCTCACACATTATACACTCTACCCGTAGTCTTTGACTTGACAGCATTGGTGTTATTGACAGCCGATTCACGCCTTGGCGCATTGCAATCTCTCGCCAAATGTCCCACTTGATTACAATTGAAACACTTAATCCCCTTTTCAGGGCAAGTATTCATCATGTGACTTGGATCTCCACATCTATAGCATCTTCTCAGTTGGCCTTGACTTTGGTTCGTTTGACCACCACTCCCCGATGCAGCACAATTCGAATGATGTTGTTGTCGATTCTGGTCATTTCCTGATGGACGGAAATAAGGTTTCTGCTGATTTCGTTCCTCTTTCCGATTCTGATTCTGGTTCTTGGAACGAGAGGGTCCTCCAACAGTTCCTCCATTGTCTCTTTCTTTCCTCATCAGCTCCACCTTCCAACACTTCTCGACTAAGGCTTGGAAATTCCGGATTTCCAATGGTAGTACTGATTCCTTAAACTCGAAACGCAATCCTTTTTCAAAACGCTCATACTTCCAATCTTCGCTTGGGTTGTTTTGGAAAAAATGAAAATACTTAGCAGGTGATTCAAACCTTGCCGCGTACTCTCCAACACTTAAATCCCCCTGTTGTAGTTGCAAAAATTCTTGCTCCTTCTCAGCTCGTGCACTTTGAGGAAAATACTTGTTTAAGAAGCTGGTTCGAAATACTTCCCAAGTAATCTCCTGATTCTCGGCTTCCAGCAGCTGTTCGGTGCCCTTCCACCAATACTCAGCATCGCCCACCAATAGAAAAGTGGCATAAGATACCTTCATTCCCTCAGGACTATGAATTAGTCTAAAAATTTTCTCTAACACCTGAATCCATAAGTCAGCTTTCACAAGATCCACATCTCCATTAAACTGTGATGGATCTTGACGCCTAAAAGCGATTAAAATCTTCCCTTCAACAGCCTGTTCAGCTCGAATCTGTGCCTGTTGATTATAGGCATTCATAGATGCAGTCTGATTAGCAATCGCAGCTGCTACATTTTCCATTGCCTGAGCTGCATAATCCATTCCTTCTTCATAATCTTCATTCATATTACCACGACCGCCAACACGACCGCCTCTACGGCCTCTTCCACGGACGCGTCCACGTCCCCGTCCACGTCCACGTCCAGCTTCTGGTTCAACAACTGGTTCCATAACTGACCTATAAACCATAATCAGTTAAACCAAAAACCAGAAACTGAATCGTAAACATAGTCATTACCACACATTACTTCTAAGAAGTAATTCCAAACAAATCTTAATCAGAGAACACACAACATCCACACAATAGACCTATTTCCCAACATTCCCGAAAGACTCGACCAGCTCTGATACCACTAATGTGACACCCTAAACTCGGTCATCACATGGTTACCCGTTTGCGGAAATAAAACTTAATTTGATGGTTACTTTCGGAAAATAATGTTTTCTCAACTTTCATCTTTTCAAAATATGGTGATAATTTTTTTTTCCTTTTTAACCTCATAACAATAACAACTTAATCAAATCACACTTAACAACACAATGTATATAAATTTTACAACTATACTGCCTCATATATGTTCATACCTAGATCAACATCAGTTTTATCTTCAAAACATAATAGGACCTAAGCTGGTCGTGACTAACAGACACTACCGCTAATCGGAGCAAAGACAAAGATGCTTCCAACTAAACAGCCTTCTTCTTCGTGTAGGGATCATACCCCTTGTACGTCTCTGAGATGTGTTGTAAGGGTGAGACACCAATATACGGATTTATCACCATAACTAAATGCGCAACACAAAAGAAGGCACATGAACATATATATATTTATAACAACATACTCATTCATATTATATCACATCGTTTATCAATGGGTTTCACACCCCAAACATCAACGTTGAAAAACTGTGCATGAACACTTCAAAACATCATCTATCATTCATACCTAATCTCATGAGATATCTCCAACCTCGTGGTGAGTTGATCAGACTCGATAGTTACAGGCACGCAGCCAAAACCCATCACACACTGTCCAACATCGTGGCACAGGTGTCACAACGTAGATGGGGCCTTATTGTCCACCAGGCACAATAAGAACATCTTTTGATCTACCATGATGCCGCAAGGTAATCACTCGTATAAAACCTATCACACACTGTCCAACATCGTGGCACAGGAGTCACAACGTAGATAGGGCCTCATTGTCCACCAGGCACAATAAGAACATCTTTATGATCTACCATGACGCCACATGGTAATCACTCGTTTGATCATGGCACGTCTGCCAAATGCATGCAAGAAAACATTTTATTCTCAACATTTTTCTTTGTGTTATATCTTCATTTGTCAAAGCTCTCAAAAGCTTTCGACCCATCATCATTTTTTAACATCAAAGCTCTCAAAAGCTTTCATCTTATCATCGTTTTAAACATCGAATGCTCTCAAAAGCATCATCGTTTTCAACATCTTTACAACTTTTATTAACAACACAGGACCTCAAAGTCCGAGTGCTCAATCACGAAGCCCTTAGATCGTTGCAATCAGTCTTAGGTTCGTGGTAATAGAAAACATTTCAAAACGTTTTAACTTCTTTAAGTAGATACCCAGTCTACAACACAACGAACCTTAATACCCCGACGTCTCGGTTATTAAGTTCCATATCATCGTTTTACATCGTTTTTGTCTGTGAAAAACAAATCCAAAATAAGACAACGTCATAAGAACACTAGCACCCCGACATCTCGGTTACTAAGTTCTATATCGTCGTTTAGTAAAACTCATTTACAGAAAATCATTTCTACTTGAAAACTCTTTTCTTGAAAACATCGACTTTAAAAATTAAATCAATTCCGATTAAACATCTTCTCAAAACAAGTACTGCTATTTTTAAACTTTCACCGTAAATACTTTCAAAACTTGCCATCGTTAATCATTTTCCAAGAAAATATTTTTTTAAAGTCAAACTTTGACTTTTTATTTTATATTATTATTTTATTATTATTTTTTTATAAAGTATTTTTGAATATTAATTTCACAAAATAACTTTTTATAATATTTCGGAATTTCCTGCATAAAATTAGCAGTACTAAAAAAATTTCACGGTGACGCTCTCACTGTGACTCATAAATTTCTTTTACACTGATAAATTATTAAAATAATAATAGTTCTCAAAAACTCATTATTTTTCCGGACTAATATTTTCCACCATTATTATATTACAACATTTCCCATAAAACGTTGAATATAATTTTCACAACTTATTAAATTGTTTATCTCGATTAATCGGTTGTGCATCGACCCATCGTCCAGGCCTCTCAAACAACATTCAACATTCATCATTCAACAACATCATCATAATTATATCACCAGGCAGATCATGCATCATAGCAACATAATATACAAACTGCGCAGATAATTAAAAACAGGATAAATCACCGATACACAGATAAACAACACAACGTAAGCCACATAAACAAATAACCACAACCACATATAATTCATATAAATCACACTACACACAAATAGTTATAGAGAAAAATCCCTCAGGTAAGCTCCCCTTACCTGTTGACGACTACACTATAGTTTACGTTAATCTCCGAACTCGATCCGATTCCTCTTCGTCGGTGTAAATCAGCTAACTCAGTTGTTTCCTTCAAACGAATTGCAACCAAAATAAATCAAATCAAACAACAATACACTTGGATTATGAAGTTTAGGGTTCGGCTTCAACCAATTTTCTAGGTTAGGAAAATTAAAATTTTGTTAACTTAAGGATTTATGATCCATAAGTAACTTAAACATGATTAAGCACTTAACCCAAGATTATGAACCAAGAACATGAACTAAAACTCATATAGTTCCAAGAACTAGGGTTTCGGCCAAGGGCTGAGTTTGGGGTTAGAAATCTCTAAAATTTCTAAACTCTTGGATTTAATCAACATACAAAACCTAGAGTTAGATTCAAGTGTTACAAACAACTTTTGAATCATAAAACCAACAAGTGCTCATACCTAGGGTTTCGGTTTTGATGAGATCAATAGGTTAAAGTTTGATTTTTGATCTTCTATATACTTGAATACAAGAACTATCAAGTTATAATCATGAATCAAGGCATGAAATTGAAACAAAACCTAAGAACACAAAGTTAACCTAGGTTCGGCCCAGTCCAGATTTTAGTGAAAGAAATTTCTCATGATCTTGTTCTTCTAGATGATGAAAATAGAGATGATTATAAGATCATAGCAATTGGTTTCATGTAAAAAGGATTTTTCTAGAATTAGTTATGAATTTTTGAATCTAGTTCCATGAACTTTGAACAAATGAAGAACATGTTGATCTAAGTCATGAATCTACCAAAAGTGATGAAGAGAAATGATTTAAATGACAAGAGAATAAGGTATTACCTCTTGATGATCCAAGAAAACAAAGTTTGGATGATGTTCTTCAAGGTTTTCTTATGGTGTTCTTAAGAAACTTAAGGGAGAAGATGAACATAGTTAGGGTTTAGAACAGTTTTAGTATTTTGAGTAGATCTCTCAACATACTTATCCGTTTTGGATGATCTTTATGTCGTTGGAAATAAGAGAGAAAGATGAACAACTTTCATGTTGAAAGTTTTCCGAGATTCAAAATAGAAACTGATCAGAATTGCTATGCAAAATCTGACGAGTTATGAACTCTTTGGAGCAAAGAACATGAAAATGGAAAAATGGCTTAAGGAAGAAGACAACCTATTTAAATGAAGAAAAACCAAACTTAATGAAGAAGGAACCAATACTTAATGAAGAAGGATGGGAGCCGTGGGTTTTGGGCAAGAGTTGGTCAACTTTTTCCAATGGCATATGTTTGAAATTATCTTAAAAAGACAAGGACAATTTGGTCATTTCATAGGAAAAATTAACTTTGTCATCAATGTGCCATTATGGCCATTATGACTCGGATAAGCTCGTCATAAATACTCGGCAAATCGGTCAAATCCAACATCTCTGCTACATTGCCGACTCCTCGATTCATCTGGCGCAAGTTTTTCCTAGAGACATCTCGACGTATACGCCCGCAACAAATTTGATATTTTAATTTTTTTACCAAAATTTTCAAAACTTCCAATATCGTAGTAAATACGATAAAAATATTTTTCATCTCGTTCACGACTCAAAATTAGGTCTTCCGAGCAGTAAACTTTTACTGTCAGTGAAAATGCAGAAAACGCAGACCGGTTTCCGTCTGAATTTTCAACCAAAAACTTCCCCGTAACCTTATAAAAATAAGTATAACAAGGAAATGACATTGGTTTATCCAAAATCATTTTCTATGTCTCGGATAAAAATATATATTTATATATTTATTACCGATATTACTAAAAATGAAAATCGGTGTGTTACATTACTACCCCACTTAAAAAATTTTCGTCCTCGAAATTGAACAGGATCTCTTAATCCCAAAGTCATACTCTCACAAGAAAGTATATAAAAGAATTTCATCAATCTGATAAGAATACAAGAATATTCTGTGCATAAAGATTCTTTAACAAATTCAGGGAAGTAAAAATGTATGATCGGTACATATTTACAAACTTGAATCTACGAAAGTTTCTTCCCTCACAAGAATATCCTTGCCAACAATTTAAAAGAACCATGGTCCGTCAAGAATTCGGACGGAATCACTTTCTACCAAACGTAAAAGTGACTAGACTAAGTCTCATCAAGAAACCTGCTTTTATCAAGAAAGTATCTATCACGAGCAAAGCAATAGGATAGTCTAAACATATAGAATTTCATCATGAAATTTAAAAGAAATAGAAAATTTTCAACATATCCACACACAATCCATCGAAACAAGTATGAATTGTACCCGAATTAAAATAGTATAGTTAAGAGGTTACCGTCTTGGTTTGCGAGTCTCAGCTCCTCACACATTATACACTCTACCCGTAGTCTTTGACTTGACAGCATTGGTGTTATTGACAGCCGATTCACGCCTTGGCGCATTGCAATCTCTCGCCAAATGTCCCACTTGATTACAATTGAAACACTTAATCCCCTTTTCAGGGCAAGTATTCATCATGTGACTTGGATCTCCACATCTATAGCATCTTCTCAATCGGCCTTGACTTTGGTTCGTTTGACCACCACTCCCCGATGCAGCAAAATTCGAATGATGTTGTTGTCGATTCTGGTCATTTCCTGATGGACGGAAATAAGGTTTTCGCTGATTTCGTTCCTCTTTCAAATTCTGATTCTGGTTCTTGGAACGAGAGGGTCCTCCAACAGTTCCTCCATTGTCTCTTTCTTTCCTCATCAGCTCCACCTTCCTACACTTCTCGACTAAGGCTTGGAAATTCCGGATTTCCAATGGTAGTACTGATTCCTTAATCTCGAAACGCAATCCTTTTTCAAAACGCTCACACTTCCAATCTTCGCTTGGGTTGTTTTGGAAAAAACGAAAATACTTAGCAAGTGATTCAAACCTTGCCGCGTACTCTCCAACACTTAAATCCCCCTGTTGTAGTTGCAAAAATTCTTGCTCCTTCTCAGCTCGTGCACTTTGAGGAAAATACTTGTTTAAGAAGCTGGTTCGAAATACTTCCCAAGTAATCTCCTGATTCTCGGCTTCCAGCAGCTGTCCGGTGCCCTTCCGCCAATACTCAGCATCGCCCACCAATAGAAAAGTGGCATAAGATACCTTCACTCCCTCAGGACTATGAATTAGTCTAAAAATTTTCTCTAACTCCTGAATCCATAAGTCAGCTTTCACAAGATCCACATCTCCATTAAACTGTGATGGATCTTGACGCCTAAAAGCAATTAAATTCTTCCCTTCAACAGCCTGTTCAGCTCGAATCTGTGCCTGTTGATTATAGGCATTCATAGATGCAGTCTGATTAGCAATCGCAGCTGCTACATTTTCCATTGCCTGAGCTGCATAATCCATTCCTTCTTCATAATCTTCATTCATATTACCACGACCGCCAACACGACCGCCTCTACGGCCTCTTCCCACACGCCGCGTCCACGCCCCCGTCCACGTCCACGTCCAGCCACGGTTCAACAACTGGTTCCATAATCGACCTATAAACCATAATCAGTTAAACCAAAAACCAGAAACTGAAACGTAAACATAGTCATTACCACACATTACTTCTAAGAAGTAATTCCAAACAAATCTTAATGAGAGAACACACAACATCCACACAATAGACCTATTTCCCAACATTCCCGAAAGACTCGACCAGCTCTGATACCACTAATGTGACACCCTAAACTCGGTCATCACATGGTTACCCGTTTGCGGAAATAAAACTTAATTTCTTTGGTTACTTTCGGAAAATAATGTTTTCTCAACGTTCATCTTTTCAAAATATGGTGATAAATTTTTTTTTCTTTTTAACCTCATAACAATAACAACTTAATCAAATCACACTTAACAACACAATGTATATAAATTTTACAACTATACTGCCTCATATATGTTCATACCTAGATCAACATCAGTTTTATCTTTAAAACATAATAGGACCTAAGCTGGTCGTAACTAACAGACACTACCGCCAACTGGAGCAGCACAGCATGCTTCCAACTAAACAGCATTCTTCTTCGTGTAGGGATCATACCCCTTGTACGTCTCTGAGATGTGTTGTAAGGGTGAGACACCAATATACGGATTTATCACCATAACTAAATGCGCAACACAAAAGAAGGCACATACACACACACACATATATATATATATATATATATATATATATATATATATATATTTATAACAACATACTCATTCATATTATATCACATCGTTTATCAATGGGTTTCACACCCCAAACATCATCATTGAAAAACTATGCATGAACACTTCAAAACATCATCTATCATTCATACCTAATCTCATGAGATATCTCCAACCTCGTGGTGAGTTGATCAGACTCGATAGTTACAGGCACGCAGCCAAAACCCATCACACACTGTCCAACATCGTGGCACAGGTGTCACAACGTAGATGGGGCCTTATTGTCCACCAGGCACAATAAGAACATCTTTATGATCTACCATGATGCCGCAAGGTAATCACTCGTATAAAACCTATCACACACTGTCCAACATCGTGGCACAGGTGTCACAACGTAGATAGGGCCTCATTGTCCACCAGGCACAATAAGAACATCTTTATGATCTACCATGACGCCGCATGGTAATCACTCGTTTGATCATGGCACGTCGCCAAATGCATGCAAGAAAACATTTTATTCTCAACATTTTTCTTTGTGTTATATCTTCATTTGTCAAAGCTCTCAAAAGCTTTCGACCCATCATCATTTTTTAACATCAAAGCTCTCAAAAGCTTTCATCTTATCATCGTTTTAAACATCGAATGCTCTCAAAAGCATCATCGTTTTCAACATCTTTACAACTTTTATTAACAACACAGGACCTCAAAGTCCGAGTGCTCAATCACGAAGCCCTTAGATCGTTGCAATCAGTCTTAGGTTCGTGGTAATAGAAAACATTTCAAAACGTTTTAACTTCTTTAAGTAGATACCCAGTCTACAACACAACGAACCTTAATACCCCGACGTCTCGGTTATTAAGTTCCATATCATCGTTTTACATCGTTTTTGTCTGTGAAAAACAAATCCAAAATAAGACAACGTCATAAGAACACTAGCACCCCGACATCTCGGTTACTAAGTTCTATATCGTCGTTTAGTAAAACTCATTTACAGAAAATCATTTCTACTTGAAAACTCTTTTACTGAAACATCAGCTTTAAAAATTAAATCAATTCCGATTAAACATCTTCTCAAAACAAGTACTGCTATTTTTAAACTTTCACCGTAAATACTTTCAAAACTTGCCATCGTTAATCATTTTCCAAGAAAATATTTTTTTTAAAGTCAAACTTTGACTTTTTATTTTATATTATTATTTTATTATTATTTTTTTTATAAAGTATTTTTGAATATTAATTTCACAAAATAACTTTTTATAATATTTCGGAATTTCCTGCATAAAATTAGCAGTACTAAAAAAATTTCACGGTTACGCTCTCACTGTGACTCATAAATTTCTTTTACACTGATAAATTATTAAAATAATAATAGTTCTCAAAAACTCATTATTTTTCCAGACTAATATTTTCCACCATTATTATATTACAACATTTCCCATAAAACGTTGAATATAATTTTCACAACTTATTAAATTGTTTATCTGATTAATCGGTTGTGCACTGACCACTGTCAGGCCTCTCAAACAACATTCAACATTCATCATTCAACAACATCATCATAATTATATCACCAGGCAGATCATGCATCATAGCAACATAATATACAACTGCAGATAATTAAAAACAGATAAATCACCGATACACAGATAAACAACACAACGTAAGCCACATAAACAAATAACCACAACCACATATAATTCATATAAATCACACTACACACAAATAGTTATAGAGAAAAATCCCTCAGGTAAGCTCCCCTTACTGTTGAAGACTACACTATAGTTTCTGTTAATCTCCCGAACTCGATCCGATTCCTCTTCGTCAGTGTAAATCAGCTAACTCAGTTGTTTCCTTCAAACGAATTGCAACCAAAATAAATCAAATCAAACAACAATACACTTGGATTATGAAGTTTAGGGTTCGGCTTCAACCAATTTTCTAGGTTAGGAAAATTAAAATTTTGTTAACTTAAGGATTTATGATCCATAAGTAACTTAAACATGATTAAGCACTTAACCCAAGATTATGAACCAAGAACATGAACTAAAACTCATATAGTTCCAAGAACTAGGGTTTCGGCCAAGGGCTGAGTTTGGGGTTAGAAATCTCTAAAATTTCTAAACTCTTGGATTTAATCAACATACAAAACCTAGAGTTAGATTCAAGTGTTACAAACAACTTTTGAATCATAAAACCAACAAGTGCTCATACCTAGGGTTTCGGTTTTGATGAGATCAATAGGTTAAAGTTTGATTTTTGATCTTCTATATACTTGAATACAAGAACTATCAAGTTATAATCATGAATCAAGGCATGAAATTGAAACAAAACCTAAGAACACAAAGTTAACCTAGGTTCGGCCCAGTCCAGATTTTAGTGAAAGAAATTTCTCATGATCTTGTTCTTCTAGATGATGAAAATAGAGATGATTATAAGATCATAGCAATTGGTTTCATGTAAAAAGGATTTTTCTAGAATTAGTTATGAATTTTTGAATCTAGTTCCATGAACTTTGAACAAATGAAGAACATGTTGATCTAAGTCATGAATCTACCAAAAGTGATGAAGAGAAATGATTTAAATGACAAGAGAATAAGGTATTACCTCTTGATGATCCAAGAAAACAAAGTTTGGATGATGTTCTTCAAGGTTTTCTTATGGTGTTCTTAAGAAACTTAAGGGAGAAGATGAACATAGTTAGGGTTTAGAACAGTTTTAGTATTTTGAGTAGATCTCTCAACATACTTATCCGTTTTGGATGATCTTTATGTCGTTGGAAATAAGAGAGAAAGATGAACAACTTTCATGTTGAAAGTTTTCCGAGATTCAAAATAGAAACTGATCAGAATTGCTATGCAAAATCGGACGAGTTATGAACTCTTTGGAGCAAAGAACATGAAAATGGAAAAATGGCTTAAGGAAGAAGACAACCTATTTAAATGAAGAAAAACCAAACTTAATGAAGAAGGAACCAATACTTAATGAAGAAGGATGGGAGCCGTGGGTTTTGGGCAAGAGTTGGTCAACTTTTTCCAATGGCATATGTTTGAAATTATCTTAAAAAGACAAGGACAATTTGGTCATTTCATAGGAAAAATTAACTTTGTCATCAATGTGCCATTATGGCCATTATGACTCGGATAAGCTCGTCATAAATACTCGGCAAATCGGTCAAATCCAACATCTCTGCTACATTGCCGACTCCTCGATTCATCTGGCGCAAGTTTTTCCTAGAGACATCTCGACGTATACGCCCGCAACAAATTTGATATTTTAATTTTTTTACCAAAATTTTCAAAACTTCCAATATCGTAGTAAATACGATAAAAATATTTTTCATCTCGTTCACGACTCAAAATTAGGTCTTCCGAGCAGTAAACTTTTACTGTCAGTGAAAATGCAGAAAACGCAGACCGGTTTCCGTCTGAATTTTCAACCAAAAACTTCCCCGTAACCTTATAAAAATAAGTATAACAAGGAAATGACATTGGTTTATCCAAAATCATTTTCTATGTCTCGGATAAAAATATATATTTATATATTTATTACCGATATTACGAAGCAGCGAAAATCGGGGTGTTACATTACTACCCCACTTAAAAAATTTTCGTCCTCGAAATTGAACAGGATCTCTTAATCCCAAAGTCATACTCTCACAAGAAAGTATATAAAAGAATTTCATCAATCTGATAAGAATACAAGAATATTCTGTGCATAAAGATTCTTTAACAAATTCAGGGAAGTAAAAATGTATGATCGGTACATATTTACAAACTTGAATCTACGAAAGTTTCTTCCCTCACAAGAATATCCTTGCCAACAATTTAAAAGAACCATGGTCCGTCAAGAATTCGGACAGAATCACTTTCTACCAAACGTAAAAGTGACTAGACTAAGTCTCATCAAGAAACTGCTTTTATCAAGAAAGTATCTATCCTGAACAGCAATAGGATAGTCTAAACATATAGAATTTCATCATGAAATTTAAAAGAAATAGAAAATTTTCAACATATCCACACACAATCCATCGAAACAAGTATGAATTGTACCCGAATTAAAATAGTATAGTTAAGAGGTTACCGTCTTGGTTTGCAGTCTCAGCTCCTCACACATTATACACTCTACCCGTAGTCTTTGACTTGACAGCATTGGTGTTATTGACAGCCGATTCACGCCTTGGCGCATTGCAATCTCTCGCCAAATGTCCCACTTGATTACAATTGAAACACTTAATCCCCTTTTCAGGGCAAGTATTCATCATGTGACTTGGATCTCCACATCTATAGCATCTTCTCAATCGGCCTTGACTTTGGTTCGTTTGACCACCACTCCCCGATGCAGCAAAATTCGAATGATGTTGTTGTCGATTCTGGTCATTTCCTGATGGACGGAAATAAGGTTTCTGCTGATTTCGTTCCTCTTTCAAATTCTGATTCTGGTTCTTGGAACGAGAGGGTCCTCCAACAGTTCCTCCATTGTCTCTTTCTTTCCTCATCAGCTCCACCTTCCTACACTTCTCGACTAAGGCTTGGAAATTCCGGATTTCCAATGGTAGTACTGATTCCTTAATCTCGAAACGCAATCCTTTTTCAAAACGCTCACACTTCCAATCTTCGGCTTGGGTTGTTTTGGAAAAACGAAAATACTTAGCAAGTGATTCAAACCTTGCCGCGTACTCTCCAACACTTAAATCCCCCTGTTGTAGTTGCAAAAATTCTTGCTCCTTCTCAGCTCGTGCACTTTGAGGAAAATACTTGTTTAAGAAGCTGGTTCGAAATACTTCCCAAGTAATCTCCTGATTCTCGGCTTCCAGCAGCTGTCCGGTGCCCTTCCGCCAATACTCAGCATCGCCCACCAATAGAAAAGTGGCATAAGATACCTTCACTCCCTCAGGACTATGAATTAGTCTAAAAATTTTCTCTAACTCCTGAATCCATAAGTCAGCTTTCACAAGATCCACATCTCCATTAAACTGTGATGGATCTTGACGCCTAAAAGCAATTAAATTCTTCCCTTCAACAGCCTGTTCAGCTCGAATCTGTGCCTGTTGATTATAGGCATTCATAGATGCAGTCTGATTAGCAATCGCAGCTGCTACATTTTCCATTGCCTGAGCTGCATAATCCATTCCTTCTTCATAATCTTCATTCATATTACCACGACCGCCAACACGACCGCCTCTACGGCCTCTTCCACGGCCGCGTCCACGTCCCCGTCCACGTCCACGTCCAGCTTCTGGTTCAACAACTGGTTCCATAACTGACCTATAAACCATAATCAGTTAAACCAAAAACCAGAAACTGAAACGTAAACATAGTCATTACCACACATTACTTCTAAGAAGTAATTCCAAACAAATCTTAATGAGAGAACACACAACATCCACACAATAGACCTATTTCCCAACATTCCCGAAAGACTCGACCAGCTCTGATACCACTAATGTGACACCCTAAACTCGGTCATCACATGGTTACCCGTTTGCGGAAATAAAACTTAATTTGCTGGTTACTTTCGGAAAATAATGTTTTCTCAACGTTCATCTTTTCAAAATATGGTGATAAATTTTTTTTTCTTTTTAACCTCATAACAATAACAACTTAATCAAATCACACTTAACAACACAATGTATATAAATTTTACAACTATACTGCCTCATATATGTTCATACCTAGATCAACATCAGTTTTATCTTTAAAACATAATAGGACCTAAGCTGGTCGTAACTAACAGACACTACCGCCAACTGGAGCAGCACAGCATGCTTCCAACTAAACAGCATTCTTCTTCGTGTAGGGATCATACCCCTTGTACGTCTCTGAGATGTGTTGTAAGGGTGAGACACCAATATACGGATTTATCACCATAACTAAATGCGCAACACAAAAGAAGGCACATACACACATATATATATATATATATTTATAACAACATACTCATTCATATTATATCACATCGTTTATCAATGGGTTTCACACCCCAAACATCATCATTGAAAAACTATGCATGAACACTTCAAAACATCATCTATCATTCATACCTAATCTCATGAGATATCTCCAACCTCGTGGTGAGTTGATCAGACTCGATAGTTACAGGCACGCAGCCAAAACCCATCACACACTGTCCAACATCGTGGCACAGGTGTCACAACGTAGATGGGGCCTTATTGTCCACCAGGCACAATAAGAACATCTTTATGATCTACCATGATGCCGCAAGGTAATCACTCGTATAAAACCTATCACACACTGTCCAACATCGTGGCACAGGTGTCACAACGTAGATAGGGCCTCATTGTCCACCAGGCACAATAAGAACATCTTTATGATCTACCATGACGCCGCATGGTAATCACTCGTTTGATCATGGCACGTCTGCCAAATGCATGCAAGAAAACATTTTATTCTCAACATTTTTCTTTGTGTTATATCTTCATTTGTCAAAGCTCTCAAAAGCTTTCGACCCATCATCATTTTTTAACATCAAAGCTCTCAAAAGCTTTCATCTTATCATCGTTTTAAACATCGAATGCTCTCAAAAGCATCATCGTTTTCAACATCTTTACAACTTTTATTAACAACACAGGACCTCAAAGTCCGAGTGCTCAATCACGAAGCCCTTAGATCGTTGCAATCAGTCTTAGGTTCGTGGTAATAGAAAACATTTCAAAACGTTTTAACTTCTTTAAGTAGATACCCAGTCTACAACACAACGAACCTTAATACCCCGACGTCTCGGTTATTAAGTTCCATATCATCGTTTTACATCGTTTTTGTCTGTGAAAAACAAATCCAAAATAAGACAACGTCATAAGAACACTAGCACCCCGACATCTCGGTTACTAAGTTCTATATCGTCGTTTAGTAAAACTCATTTACAGAAAATCATTTCTACTTGAAAACTCTTTACTTGAAACATCGACTTTAAAAATTAAATCAATTCCGATTAAACATCTTCTCAAAACAAGTACTGCTATTTTTAAACTTTCACCGTAAATACTTTCAAAACTTGCCATCGTTAATCATTTTCCAAGAAAATATTTTTTTTAAAGTCAAACTTTGACTTTTTATTTTATATTATTATTTTATTATTATTTTTTTTATAAAGTATTTTTGAATATTAATTTCACAAAATAACTTTTTATAATATTTCGGAATTTCCTGCATAAAATTAGCAGTACTAAAAAAATTTCACGGTGACGCTCTCACTGTGACTCATAAATTTCTTTTACACTGATAAATTATTAAAATAATAATAGTTCTCAAAAACTCATTATTTTTCCAGACTAATATTTTCCACCATTATTATATTACAACATTTCCCATAAAACGTTGAATATAATTTTCACAACTTATTAAATTGTTTATCTGATTAATCGGTTGTGCACTGACCACTGTCAGGCCTCTCAAACAACATTCAACATTCATCATTCAACAACATCATCATAATTATATCACCAGGCAGATCATGCATCATAGCAACATAATATACAACTGCAGATAATTAAAAACGGATAAATCACCGATACACGGATAAACAACACAACGTAAGCCACATAAACAAATAACCACAACCACATATAATTCATATAAATCACACTACACACAAATAGTTATAGAGAAAAATCCCCTCGGGTAAGCTCCCTTACCTGTTGAAGACTACACTATAGTTTACGTTAATCTCCCGAACTCGATCCGATTCCTCTTCGTCGGTGTAAATCAGCTAACTCAGTTGTTTCCTTCAAACGAATTGCAACCAAAATAAATCAAATCAAACAACAATACACTTGGATTATGAAGTTTAGGGTTCGGCTTCAACCAATTTTCTAGGTTAGGAAAATTAAAATTTTGTTAACTTAAGGATTTATGATCCATAAGTAACTTAAACATGATTAAGCACTTAACCCAAGATTATGAACCAAGAACATGAACTAAAACTCATATAGTTCCAAGAACTAGGGTTTCGGCCAAGGGCTGAGTTTGGGGTTAGAAATCTCTAAAATTTCTAAACTCTTGGATTTAATCAACATACAAAACCTAGAGTTAGATTCAAGTGTTACAAACAACTTTTGAATCATAAAACCAACAAGTGCTCATACCTAGGGTTTCGGTTTTGATGAGATCAATAGGTTAAAGTTTGATTTTTGATCTTCTATATACTTGAATACAAGAACTATCAAGTTATAATCATGAATCAAGGCATGAAATTGAAACAAAACCTAAGAACACAAAGTTAACCTAGGTTCGGCCCAGTCCAGATTTTAGTGAAAGAAATTTCTCATGATCTTGTTCTTCTAGATGATGAAAATAGAGATGATTATAAGATCATAGCAATTGGTTTCATGTAAAAAGGATTTTTCTAGAATTAGTTATGAATTTTTGAATCTAGTTCCATGAACTTTGAACAAATGAAGAACATGTTGATCTAAGTCATGAATCTACCAAAAGTGATGAAGAGAAATGATTTAAATGACAAGAGAATAAGGTATTACCTCTTGATGATCCAAGAAAACAAAGTTTGGATGATGTTCTTCAAGGTTTTCTTATGGTGTTCTTAAGAAACTTAAGGGAGAAGATGAACATAGTTAGGGTTTAGAACAGTTTTAGTATTTTGAGTAGATCTCTCAACATACTTATCCGTTTTGGATGATCTTTATGTCGTTGGAAATAAGAGAGAAAGATGAACAACTTTCATGTTGAAAGTTTTCCGAGATTCAAAATAGAAACTGATCAGAATTGCTATGCAAAATCGGACGAGTTATGAACTCTTTGGAGCAAAGAACATGAAAATGGAAAAATGGCTTAAGGAAGAAGACAACCTATTTAAATGAAGAAAAACCAAACTTAATGAAGAAGGAACCAATACTTAATGAAGAAGGATGGGAGCCGTGGGTTTTGGGCAAGAGTTGGTCAACTTTTTCCAATGGCATATGTTTGAAATTATCTTAAAAAGACAAGGACAATTTGGTCATTTCATAGGAAAAATTAACTTTGTCATCAATGTGCCATTATGGCCATTATGACTCGGATAAGCTCGTCATAAATACTCGGCAAATCGGTCAAATCCAACATCTCTGCTACATTGCCGACTCCTCGATTCATCTGGCGCAAGTTTTTCCTAGAGACATCTCGACGTATACGCCCGCAACAAATTTGATATTTTAATTTTTTTACCAAAATTTTCAAAACTTCCAATATCGTAGTAAATACGATAAAAATATTTTTCATCTCGTTCACGACTCAAAATTAGGTCTTCCGAGCAGTAAACTTTTACTGTCAGTGAAAATGCAGAAAACGCACGGTTTCCGTCTGAATTTTCAACCAAAAACTTCCCCGTAACCTTATAAAAATAAGTATAACAAGGAAATGACATTGGTTTATCCAAAATCATTTTCTATGTCTCGGATAAAAATATATATTTATATATTTATTACCGATATTACGAAGCAGCGAAAATCGGGGTGTTACATTACTACCCCACTTAAAAAATTTTCGTCCTCGAAATTGAACAGGATCTCTTAATCCCAAAGTCATACTCTCACAAGAAAGTATATAAAAGAATTTCATCAATCTGATAAGAATACAAGAATATTCTCAGTGCATAAAGATTCTTTAACAAATTCAGGGAAGTAAAAATGTATGATCGGTACATATTTACAAACTTGAATCTACGAAAGTTTCTTCCCTCACAAGAATATCCTTGCCAACAATTTAAAAGAACCATGGTCCGTCAAGAATTCGGACAGAATCACTTTCTACCAAACGTAAAAGTGACTAGACTAAGTCTCATCAAGAAACTGCTTTTATCAAGAAAGTATCTATCCTGAACAGCAATAGGATAGTCTAAACATATAGAATTTCATCATGAAATTTAAAAGAAATAGAAAATTTTCAACATATCCACACACAATCCATCGAAACAAGTATGAATTGTACCCGAATTAAAATAGTATAGTTAAGAGGTTACCGTCTTGGTTTGCAGTCTCAGCTCCTCACACATTATACACTCTACCCGTAGTCTTTGACTTGACAGCATTGGTGTTATTGACAGCCGATTCACGCCTTGGCGCATTGCAATCTCTCGCCAAATGTCCCACTTGATTACAATTGAAACACTTAATCCCCTTTTCAGGGCAAGTATTCATCATGTGACTTGGATCTCCACATCTATAGCATCTTCTCAATCGGCCTTGACTTTGGTTCGTTTGACCACCACTCCCCGATGCAGCAAAATTCGAATGATGTTGTTGTCGATTCTGGTCATTTCCTGATGGACGGAAATAAGGTTTCTGCTGATTTCGTTCCTCTTTCAAATTCTGATTCTGGTTCTTGGAACGAGAGGGTCCTCCAACAGTTCCTCCATTGTCTCTTTCTTTCCTCATCAGCTCCACCTTCCTACACTTCTCGACTAAGGCTTGGAAATTCCGGATTTCCAATGGTAGTACTGATTCCTTAATCTCGAAACGCAATCCTTTTTCAAAACGCTCACACTTCCAATCTTCGCTTGGGTTGTTTTGGAAAAAACGAAAATACTTAGCAAGTGATTCAAACCTTGCCGCGTACTCTCCAACACTTAAATCCCCCTGTTGTAGTTGCAAAAATTCTTGCTCCTTCTCAGCTCGTGCACTTTGAGGAAAATACTTGTTTAAGAAGCTGGTTCGAAATACTTCCCAAGTAATCTCCTGATTCTCGGCTTCCAGCAGCTGTCCGGTGCCCTTCCGCCAATACTCAGCATCGCCCACCAATAGAAAAGTGGCATAAGATACCTTCACTCCCTCAGGACTATGAATTAGTCTAAAAATTTTCTCTAACTCCTGAATCCATAAGTCAGCTTTCACAAGATCCACATCTCCATTAAACTGTGATGGATCTTGACGCCTAAAAGCAGTTAAATTCTTCCCTTCAACGACTGTTCAGCTCGAATCGTGCTGTTGATTATAGGCATTCATAGATGCAGTCTGATTAGCAATCGCAGCTGCTACATTTTCCATTGCCTGAGCTGCATAATCCATTCCTTCTTCATAATCTTCATTCATATTACCACGACCGCCAACACGACCGCCTCTACGGCCTCTTCCACGCCGCGCCCACGCCCCCCGTCCACGTCCACGCCCACTGGTTCAACAACTGGTTCCATAACTGACCTATAAACCATAATCGTTAAAACCAAAAACCAGAAACTGAAACGTAAACATAGTCATTACCACACATTACTTCTAAGAAGTAATTCCAAACAAATCTTAATGAGAGAACACACAACATCCACACAATAGACCTATTTCCCAACATTCCCGAAAGACTCGACCAGCTCTGATACCACTAATGTGACACCCTAAACTCGGTCATCACATGGTTACCCGTTTGCGGAAATAAAACTTAATTTGCTGGTTACTTTCGGAAAATAATGTTTTCTCAACGTTCATCTTTTCAAAATATGGTGATAAATTTTTTTTTCTTTTTAACCTCATAACAATAACAACTTAATCAAATCACACTTAACAACACAATGTATATAAATTTTACAACTATACTGCCTCATATATGTTCATACCTAGATCAACATCAGTTTTATCTTTAAAACATAATAGGACCTAAGCTGGTCGTAACTAACAGACACTACCGCCAACTGGAGCAGCACAGCATGCTTCCAACTAAACAGCATTCTTCTTCGTGTAGGGATCATACCCCTTGTACGTCTCTGAGATGTGTTGTAAGGGTGAGACACCAATATACGGATTTATCACCATAACTAAATGCGCAACACAAAAGAAGGCACATACACACATATATATATATATATATATATATTTATTTATAACAACATACTCATTCATATTATATCACATCGTTTATCAATGGGTTTCACACCCCAAACATCATCATTGAAAAACTATGCATGAACACTTCAAAACATCATCTATCATTCATACCTAATCTCATGAGATATCTCCAACCTCGTGGTGAGTTGATCAGACTCGATAGTTACAGGCACGCAGCCAAAACCCATCACACACTGTCCAACATCGTGGCACAGGTGTCACAACGTAGATGGGGCCTTATTGTCCACCAGGCACAATAAGAACATCTTTATGATCTACCATGATGCCGCAAGGTAATCACTCGTATAAAACCTATCACACACTGTCCAACATCGTGGCACAGGTGTCAAAACGTAGATAGGGCCTCATTGTCCACCAGGCACAATAAGAACATCTTTATGATCTACCATGACGCCGCATGGTAATCACTCGTTTGATCATGGCACGTCTGCCAAATGCATGCAAGAAAACATTTTATTCTCAACATTTTTCTTTGTGTTATATCTTCATTTGTCAAAGCTCTCAAAAGCTTTCGACCCATCATCATTTTTTAACATCAAAGCTCTCAAAAGCTTTCATCTTATCATCGTTTTAAACATCGAATGCTCTCAAAAGCATCATCGTTTTCAACATCTTTACAACTTTTATTAACAACACAGGACCTCAAAGTCCGAGTGCTCAATCACGAAGCCCTTAGACCGTTGCAATCAGTCTTAGGTTCGTGGTAATAGAAAACATTTCAAAACGTTTTAACTTCTTTAAGTAGATACCCAGTCTACAACACAACGAACCTTAATACCCCGACGTCTCGGTTATTAAGTTCCATATCATCGTTTTACATCGTTTTTGTCTGTGAAAAACAAATCCAAAATAAGACAACGTCATAAGAACACTAGCACCCCGACATCTCGGTTACTAAGTTCTATATCGTCGTTTAGTAAAACTCATTTACAGAAAATCATTTCTACTTGAAAACTCTTTTACTGAAACTTCAGCTTTAAAAATTAAATCAATTCCGATTAAACATCTTCTCAAAACAAGAACTGCTATTTTTAAACTTTCACCGTAAATACTTTCAACACTTGCCATCGTTAATCATTTTCCAAGAAAATATTTATTTTAAAGTCAAACTTTGACTTTTTATTTTATATTATTATTTTATTATTTTTATCTTTTTTTATTTTTATTTTTATAAAGTATTTTTGAATATTAATTTCACAAAATAACTTTTTATAATATTTCGGAATTTCCTGCATAAAATTAGCAGTACTAAAAATAAAATTTCACGGTTACGCTCTCACCGTGACTCATAAATTTCTTTTACACTGATAAATTATTAAAATAATAATAGTTCTCAAAAACTCATTATTTTTCCAGACTAATATTTTCCACCATTATTATATTCCAACATTTCCCATAAAACGTTGAATATAATTTTCACAACTTATTAAATCGTTTATCTAATTAATCGGTTGTGCACTGACCACTGTCAGGCCTCTCAAACAACATTCAACATTCATCATTCAACAACATCATCATAATTATATCACCAGGCAGATCATGCATCATAGCAACATAATATACTACTGCAGATAATTAAAAACAGATAAATCACCGATACACAGATAAACAACACAACGTAAGCCACATAAACAAATAACTACAACCACATATAATTCATATAAATCACACTACACACAAATAGTTATAGAGAAAAATCCCTCAGGTAAGCTCCCCTTACCTGTTGAAGACTACACTATAGTTTCTGTTAATCTCCCGAACTCGATCCGATTCCTCTTCGTCAGTGTAAATCAGCTAACTCAGTTGTTTCCTTCAAACGAATTGCAACCAAAATAAATCAAATCAAACAACAATACACTTGGATTATGAAGGTTAGGGTTCGGCTTCAACCAATTTTCTAGGTTAGGAAAATTAAAATTTTGTTAACTTAAGGATTTATGATCCATAAGTAACTTAAACATGATTAAGCACTTAACCCAAGATTATGAACCAAGAACATGAACTAAAACTCATATAGTTCCAAGAACTAGGGTTTCGGCCAAGGGCTGAGTTTGGGGTTAGAAATCTCTAAAATTTCTAAACTCTTGGATTTAATCAACATACAAAACCTAGAGTTAGATTCAAGTGTTACAAACAACTTTTGAATCATAAAACCAACAAGTGCTCATACCTAGGGTTTCGGTTTTGATGAGATCAATAGGTTAAAGTTTGATTTTTGATCTTCTATATACTTGAATACAAGAACTATCAAGTTATAATCATGAATCAAGGCATGAAATTGAAACAAAACCTAAGAACACAAAGTTAACCTAGGTTCGGCCCAGTCCAGATTTTAGTGAAAGAAATTTCTCATGATCTTGTTCTTCTAGATGATTAAAATAGAGATGATTATAAGATCATAGCAATTGGTTTCATGTAAAAAGGATTTTTCTAGAATTAGTTATGAATTTTTGAATCTAGTTCCATGAACTTTGAACAAATGAAGAACATGTTGATCTAAGTCATGAATCTACCAAAAGTGATGAAGAGAAATGATTTAAATGACAAGAGAATAAGGTATTACCTCTTGATGATCCAAGAAAACAAAGTTTGGATGATGTTCTTCAAGGTTTTCTTATGGTGTTCTTAAGAAACTTAAGGGAGAAGATGAACATAGTTAGGGTTTAGAACAGTTTTAGTATTTTGAGTAGATCTCTCAACATACTTATCCGTTTTGGATGATCTTTATGTCGTTGGAAATAAGAGAGAAAGATGAACAACTTTCATGTTGAAAGTTTTCCGAGATTCAAAATAGAAACTGATCAGAATTGCTATGCAAAATCGGACGAGTTATGAACTCTTTGGAGCAAAGAACATGAAAATGGAAAAATGGCTTAAGGAAGAAGACAACCTATTTAAATGAAGAAAAACCAAACTTAATGAAGAAGGAACCAATACTTAATGAAGAAGGATGGGAGCCGTGGGTTTTGGGCAAGAGTTGGTCAACTTTTTCCAATGGCATATGTTTGAAATTATCTTAAAAAGACAAGGACAATTTGGTCATTTCATAGGAAAAATTAACTTTGTCATCAATGTGCCATTATGGCCATTATGACTCGGATAAGCTCGTCATAAATACTCGGCAAATCGGTCAAATCCAACATCTCTGCTACATTGCCGACTCCTCGATTCATCTGGCGCAAGCTTTTCCTAGAGACATCTCGACGTATACGCCCGCAACAAATTTGATATTTTAATTTTTTTACCAGAATTTTCAAAACTTCCAATATCGTAGTAAATACGATAAAAATATTTTTCATCTCGTTCACGACTCAAAATTAGGTCTTCCGAGCAGTAAACTTTTACTGTCAGTGAAAATGCAGAAAACGCAGACCGGTTTCCGTCTGAATTTTCAACCAAAAACTTCCCCGTAACCTTATAAAAATAAGTATAACAAGGAAATGACATTGGTTTATCCAAAATCATTTTCTATGTCTCGGATAAAAATATATATTTATATATTTATTACCGATATTACTGGCAACGAAAATCGGGGTGTTACATTACTACCCCACTTAAAAAATTTTCGTCCTCGAAATTGAACAGGATCTCTTAATCCCAAAGTCATACTCTCACAAGAAAGTATATAAAAGAATTTCATCAATCTGATAAGAATACAAGAATATTCTGTGCATAAAGATTCTTTAACAAATTCAGGGAAGTAAAAATGTATGATCGGTACATATTTACAAACTTGAATCTACGAAAGTTTCTTCCTCACAAGAATATCCTTGCCAACAATTTAAAAGAACCATGGTCCGTCAAGAATTCGGACAGAATCACTTTCTACCAAACGTAAAAGTGACTAGACTAAGTCTCATCAAGAAACTGCTTTTATCAAGAAAGTATCTATCCTGAACAGCAATAGGATAGTCTAAACATATAGAATTTCATCATGAAATTTAAAAGAAATAGAAAATTTTCAACATATCCACACACAATCCATCGAAACAAGTATGAATTGTACCCGAATTAAAATAGTATAGTTAAGAGGTTACCGTCTTGGTTTGCGAGTCTCGCCTCCTCACACATTATACACTCTACCCGTAGTCTTTGACTTGACAAAGATTGGTGTTATTGATGGTAGATTCACGCCTTGGCGCATTGCAATCTCTCGCCAAATGTCCCACTTGATTACAATTGAAACACTTAATCCCCTTTTCAGGGCAAGTATTCATCATGTGACTTGGATCTCCACATCTATAGCATCTTCTCAATCGGCCTTGACTTTGGTTCGTTTGACCACCACTCCCCGATGCAGCAAAATTCGAATGATGTTGTTGTCGATTCTGGTCATTTCCTGATGGACGGAAATAAGGTTTCTGCTGATTTCGTTCCTCTTTCAAATTCTGATTCTGGTTCTTGGAACGAGAGGGTCCTCCAACAGTTCCTCCATTGTCTCTTTCTTTCCTCATCAGCTCCACCTTCCTACACTTCTCGACTAAGGCTTGGAAATTCCGGATTTCCAATGGTAGTACTGATTCCTTAATCTCGAAACGCAATCCTTTTTCAAAACGCTCACACTTCCAATCTTCGCTTGGGTTGTTTTGGAAAAAACGAAAATACTTAGCAAGTGATTCAAACCTTGCCGCGTACTCTCCAACACTTAAATCCCCCTGTTGTAGTTGCAAAAATTCTTGCTCCTTCTCAGCTCGTGCACTTTGAGGAAAATACTTGTTTAAGAAGCTGGTTCGAAATACTTCCCAAGTAATCTCCTGATTCTCGGCTTCAAGAAATTGTCCCGGTGCCCTTCCGCCAATACTCAAGATCGCCCACCAATAGAAAAGTGGCATAAGATACCTTCACTCCCTCGGGACTATGAATTAGTCTAAAAATTTTCTCTAACTCCCGAATCCATAAGTCAGCTTTCACAAGATCCACATCTCCATTAAACCGTGATGGATCTTGACGCCTAAAAGCAATTAAATTCTTCCCTTCAAGCACTGTTCAGCTCGAATCCGTGCTGTTGATTATAGGCATTCATAGATGCGACTCGATTAGCAATCGCAGCTGCTACATTTTCCATTGCCTCGAGCTGCATAATCCATTCCTTCTTCATAATCTTCATTCATATTACCACGACCGCCAACACGACCGCCTCTACGGCCTCTTCCCCACGGCCGCGTCCACGCCCCCGCCCACGCCCACGTCCGAGCACGGTTCAACAACTGGTTCCATAACTGACCTATAAACCATAATCAGTTAAACCAAAAACCAGAAACTGAAACGTAAACATAGTCATTACCACACATTACTTCTAAGAAGTAATTCCAAACAAATCTTAATGAGAGAACACACAACATCCACACAATAGACCTATTTCCCAACATTCCCGAAAGACTCGACCAGCTCTGATACCACTAATGTGACACCCTAAACTCGGTCATCACATGGTTACCCGTTTGCGGAAATAAAACTTAATTTGCTGGTTACTTTCGGAAAATAATGTTTTCTCAACGTTCATCTTTTCAAAATATGGTGATAAATTTTTTTTTCTTTTTAACCTCATAACAATAACAACTTAATCAAATCACACTTAACAACACAATGTATATAAATTTTACAACTATACTGCCTCATATATGTTCATACCTAGATCAACATCAGTTTTATCTTTAAAACATAATAGGACCTAAGCTGGTCGTAACTCAATGTGACACTACCGCTAACCTGGGCGAGCAAGACAAAGATGCTTCCAACTAAACAGCATTCTTCTTCGTGTAGGGATCATACCCCTTGTACGTCTCTGAGATGTGTTGTAAGGGTGAGACACCAATATACGGATTTATCACCATAACTAAATGCGCAACACAAAAGAAGGCACATACACACATATATATATATATATATTTATAACAACATACTCATTCATATTATATCACATCGTTTATCAATGGGTTTCACACCCCAAACATCATCATTGAAAAACTATGCATGAACACTTCAAAACATCATCTATCATTCATACCTAATCTCATGAGATATCTCCAACCTCGTGGTGAGTTGATCAGACTCGATAGTTACAGGCACGCAGCCAAAACCCATCACACACTGTCCAACATCGTGGCACAGGTGTCACAACGTAGATGGGGCCTTATTGTCCACCAGGCACAATAAGAACATCTTTATGATCTACCATGATGCCGCAAGGTAATCACTCGTATAAAACCTATCACACACTGTCCAACATCGTGGCACAGGTGTCACAACGTAGATAGGGCCTCATTGTCCACCAGGCACAATAAGAACATCTTTATGATCTACCATGACGCCGCATGGTAATCACTCGTTTGATCATGGCACGTCTGCCAAATGCATGCAAGAAAACATTTTATTCTCAACATTTTTCTTTGTGTTATATCTTCATTTGTCAAAGCTCTCAAAAGCTTTCGACCCATCATCATTTTTTAACATCAAAGCTCTCAAAAGCTTTCATCTTATCATCGTTTTAAACATCGAATGCTCTCAAAAGCATCATCGTTTTCAACATCTTTACAACTTTTATTAACAACACAGGACCTCAAAGTCCGAGTGCTCAATCACGAAGCCCTTAGATCGTTGCAATCAGTCTTAGGTTCGTGGTAATAGAAAACATTTCAAAACGTTTTAACTTCTTTAAGTAGATACCCAGTCTACAACACAACGAACCTTAATACCCCGACGTCTCGGTTATTAAGTTCCATATCATCGTTTTACATCGTTTTTGTCTGTGAAAAACAAATCCAAAATAAGACAACGTCATAAGAACACTAGCACCCCGACATCTCGGTTACTAAGTTCTATATCGTCGTTTAGTAAAACTCATTTACAGAAAATCATTTCTACTTGAAAACTCTTTTACTGAAACATCAGCTTTAAAAATTAAATCAATTCCGATTAAACATCTTCTCAAAACAAGTACTGCTATTTTTAAACTTTCACCGTAAATACTTTCAAAACTTGCCATCGTTAATCATTTTCCAAGAAAATATTTTTTTTAAAGTCAAACTTTGACTTTTTATTTTATATTATTATTTTATTATTATTTTTTTTATAAAGTATTTTTGAATATTAATTTCACAAAATAACTTTTTATAATATTTCGAATTTCCTGCATAAAATTAGCAAGATTACTAAAAAATTTCACTTACGCTCTCACTGTGACTCATAAATTTCTTTTACACTGATAAATTATTAAAATAATAATAGTTCTCAAAAACTCATTATTTTTCCAGACTAATATTTTCCACCATTATTATATTACAACATTTCCCATAAAACGTTGAATATAATTTTCACAACTTATTAAATTGTTTATCTGATTAATCGGTTGTGCACTGACCACTGTCAGGCCTCTCAAACAACATTCAACATTCATCATTCAACAACATCATCATAATTATATCACCAGGCAGATCATGCATCATAGCAACATAATATACAACTGCAGATAATTAAAAACAGATAAATCACCGATACACAGATAAACAACACAACGTAAGCCACATAAACAAATAACCACAACCACATATAATTCATATAAATCACACTACACACAAATAGTTATAGAGAAAAATCCCTCAGGTAAGCTCCCCTTACCTGTTGAAGACTACACTATAGTTTCTGTTAATCTCCCGAACTCGATCCGATTCCTCTTCGTCAGTGTAAATCAGCTAACTCAGTTGTTTCCTTCAAACGAATTGCAACCAAAATAAATCAAATCAAACAACAATACACTTGGATTATGAAGTTTAGGGTTCGGCTTCAACCAATTTTCTAGGTTAGGAAAATTAAAATTTTGTTAACTTAAGGATTTATGATCCATAAGTAACTTAAACATGATTAAGCACTTAACCCAAGATTATGAACCAAGAACATGAACTAAAACTCATATAGTTCCAAGAACTAGGGTTTCGGCCAAGGGCTGAGTTTGGGGTTAGAAATCTCTAAAATTTCTAAACTCTTGGATTTAATCAACATACAAAACCTAGAGTTAGATTCAAGTGTTACAAACAACTTTTGAATCATAAAACCAACAAGTGCTCATACCTAGGGTTTCGGTTTTGATGAGATCAATAGGTTAAAGTTTGATTTTTGATCTTCTATATACTTGAATACAAGAACTATCAAGTTATAATCATGAATCAAGGCATGAAATTGAAACAAAACCTAAGAACACAAAGTTAACCTAGGTTCGGCCCAGTCCAGATTTTAGTGAAAGAAATTTCTCATGATCTTGTTCTTCTAGATGATGAAAATAGAGATGATTATAAGATCATAGCAATTGGTTTCATGTAAAAAGGATTTTTCTAGAATTAGTTATGAATTTTTGAATCTAGTTCCATGAACTTTGAACAAATGAAGAACATGTTGATCTAAGTCATGAATCTACCAAAAGTGATGAAGAGAAATGATTTAAATGACAAGAGAATAAGGTATTACCTCTTGATGATCCAAGAAAACAAAGTTTGGATGATGTTCTTCAAGGTTTTCTTATGGTGTTCTTAAGAAACTTAAGGGAGAAGATGAACATAGTTAGGGTTTAGAACAGTTTTAGTATTTTGAGTAGATCTCTCAACATACTTATCCGTTTTGGATGATCTTTATGTCGTTGGAAATAAGAGAGAAAGATGAACAACTTTCATGTTGAAAGTTTTCCGAGATTCAAAATAGAAACTGATCAGAATTGCTATGCAAAATCGGACGAGTTATGAACTCTTTGGAGCAAAGAACATGAAAATGGAAAAATGGCTTAAGGAAGAAGACAACCTATTTAAATGAAGAAAAACCAAACTTAATGAAGAAGGAACCAATACTTAATGAAGAAGGATGGGAGCCGTGGGTTTTGGGCAAGAGTTGGTCAACTTTTTCCAATGGCATATGTTTGAAATTATCTTAAAAAGACAAGGACAATTTGGTCATTTCATAGGAAAAATTAACTTTGTCATCAATGTGCCATTATGGCCATTATGACTCGGATAAGCTCGTCATAAATACTCGCAAATCGGTCAAATCCAACATCTCTGCTACATTGCCGACTCCTCGATTCATCCGGCGCAAGTTTTTCCTAGAGACATCTCGACGTATACGCCCGCAACAAATTTGATATTTTAATTTTTTTACCAAAATTTTCAAAACTTCCAATATCGTAGTAAATACGATAAAAATATTTTTCATCTCGTTCACGACTCAAAATTAGGTCTTCCGAGCAAGTAAACTTTTCTTGTCGGTGAAAATGCAAAACGCAGACAGGTTTCCGTCTCAATTTTCAACCAAAAACTTCCCCGTAACCTTATAAAAATAAGTATAACAAGGAAATGACATTGGTTTATCCAAAATCATTTTCTATGTCTCTGATAAAAATATATATTTATATATTTATTACCGATATTACTGAAAATGAAAATCGGGGTGTTACATTACTACCCCACTTAAAAAATTTTCGTCCTCGAAATTGAACAGGATCTCTTAATCCCAAAGTCATACTCTCACAAGAAAGTATATAAAAGAATTTCATCAATCGATAAGAATACAAGAATATTCTCGTGCATAAAGATTCTTTAACAAATTCAGGGAAGTAAAAATGTATGATCGGTACATATTTACAAACTTGAATCTACGAAAGTTTCTTCCCTCACAAGAATATCCTTGCCAACAATTTAAAAGAACCATGGTCCGTCAAGAATTCGGACAGAATCACTTTCTACCAAACGTAAAAGTGACTAGACTAAGTCTCATCAAGAAACCGCTTTTATCAAGAAAGTATCTATCCCGAACAAAGCAATAGGATAGTCTAAACATATAGAATTTCATCATGAAATTTAAAAGAAATAGAAAATTTTCAAAATATCCACACACAATCCATCGAAACAAGTATGAATTGTACCCGAATTAAAATAGTATAGTTAAGAGGTTACCGTCTTGGTTTGCAGTCTCTCGCCTCCTCACACATTATACACTCTACCCGTAGTCTTTGACTTGACAGCATTGGTGTTATTGACAGCCGATTCACGCCTTGGCGCATTGCAATCTCTCGCCAAATGTCCCACTTGATTACAATTGAAACACTTAATCCCCTTTTCAGGGCAAGTATTCATCATGTGACTTGGATCTCCACATCTATAGCATCTTCTCAATCGGCCTTGACTTTGGTTCGTTTGACCACCACTCCCCGATGCAGCAAAATTCGAATGATGTTGTTGTCGATTCTGGTCATTTCCTGATGGACGGAAATAAGGTTTCTGCTGATTTCGTTCCTCTTTCAAATTCTGATTCTGGTTCTTGGAACGAGAGGGTCCTCCAACAGTTCCTCCATTGTCTCTTTCTTTCCTCATCAGCTCCACCTTCCTACACTTCTCGACTAAGGCTTGGAAATTCCGGATTTCCAATGGTAGTACTGATTCCTTAATCTCGAAACGCAATCCTTTTTCAAAACGCTCACACTTCCAATCTTCGCTTGGGTTGTTTTGGAAAAAACGAAAATACTTAGCAAGTGATTCAAACCTTGCCGCGT
The DNA here is from genome assembly GCA_030762895.1 of Sophora flavescens. Classification (NCBI taxonomy): domain Eukaryota; kingdom Viridiplantae; phylum Streptophyta; class Magnoliopsida; order Fabales; family Fabaceae; genus Sophora; species Sophora flavescens. The sequence continues at coordinate 15,537,640 of CM061062.1, read as the reverse complement.
ACTCTCCAACACTTAAATCCCCCTGTTGTAGTTGCAAAAATTCTTGCTCCTTCTCACTCGTGCACTTTGAGGAAAATACTTGTTTAAGAAGCTGGTTCGAAATACTTCCCAAGTAATCTCCCGATTCTCGGCTTCAAGCACTGTCCTGTGCCCTTCCGCCAATACTCAAGACGCCCACCAATAGAAAAGTGGCATAAGATACCTTCACTCCCTCGAGACTATGAATTAGTCTAAAAATTTTCTCTAACTCCCGAATCCATAAGTCAGCTTTCACAAGATCCACATCTCCATTAAACTCGTGATGGATCTTGACGCCTAAAAGCAATTAAATTCTTCCCTTCAACAAACTGTTCAGCTCGAATGCGTGCTGTTGATTATAGGCATTCATAGATGCGATCGATTAGCAATCGCAGCTGCTACATTTTCCATTGCCCGAGCTGCATAATCCATTCCTTCTTCATAATCTTCATTCATATTACCACGACCGCCAACACGACCGCCTCTACGGCCTCTTCCACGCCGCGCCCACGTCCCTCGCCCACGTCCACGCCCAGCTTCGGTTCAACAACTGGTTCCATAACCGACCTATAAACCATAATCAGTTAAACCAAAAACCAGAAACTGAAACGTAAACATAGTCATTACCACACATTACTTCTAAGAAGTAATTCCAAACAAATCTTAATGAGAGAACACACAACATCCACACAATAGACCTATTTCCCAACATTCCCGAAAGACTCGACCAGCTCTGATACCACTAATGTGACACCCTAAACTCGGTCATCACATGGTTACCCGTTTCGGAAATAAAACTTAATTTGCTGGTTACTTTCGGAAAATAATGTTTTCTCAACGTTCATCTTTTCAAAATATGGTGATAAATTTTTTTTCTTTTTAACCTCATAACAATAACAACTTAATCAAATCACACTTAACAACACAATGTATATAAATTTTACAACTATACTGCCTCATATATGTTCATACCTAGATCAACATCAGTTTTATCTTTAAAACATAATAGGACCTAAGCTGGTCGTAACTAACAGACACTACCGCCAACTGGAGCAGCACAGCATGCTTCCAACTAAACAGCATTCTTCTTCGTGTAGGGATCATACCCCTTATACGCTCTCTGAGATGTGTTGTAAGGGTGAGACACCAATATACGGATTTATCACCATAACTAAATGCGCAACACAAAAGAAGGCACATACACACATATATATATATATATATTTATAACAACATACTCATTCATATTATATCACATCGTTTATCAATGGGTTTCACACCCCAAACATCATCATTGAAAAACTATGCATGAACACTTCAAAACATCATCTATCATTCATACCTAATCTCATGAGATATCTCCAACCTCGTGGTGAGTTGATCAGACTCGATAGTTACAGGCACGCAGCCAAAACCCATCACACACTGTCCAACATCGTGGCACAGGTGTCACAACGTAGATGGGGCCTTATTGTCCACCAGGCACAATAAGAACATCTTTATGATCTACCATGATGCCGCAAGGTAATCACTCGTATAAAACCTATCACACACTGTCCAACATCGCGGGCACGGTGTCACAACGTAGATAGGGCCTCATTGTCCACCAGGCACAATAAGAACATCTTTATGATCTACCATGACGCCGCATGGTAATCACTCGTTTGATCATGGCACGCTCGCCAAATGCATGCAAGAAAACATTTTATTCTCAACATTTTTCTTTGTGTTATATCTTCATTTGTCAAAGCTCTCAAAAGCTTTCGACCCATCATCATTTTTTAACATCAAAGCTCTCAAAAGCTTTCATCTTATCATCGTTTTAAACATCGAATGCTCTCAAAAGCATCATCGTTTTCAACATCTTTACAACTTTTATTAACAACACAGGACCTCAAAGTCCGAGTGCTCAATCACGAAGCCCTTAGATCGTTGCAATCAGTCTTAGGTTCGTGGTAATAGAAAACATTTCAAAACGTTTTAACTTCTTTAAGTAGATACCCAGTCTACAACACAACGAACCTTAATACCCCGACGTCTCGGTTATTAAGTTCCATATCATCGTTTTACATCGTTTTTGTCTGTGAAAAACAAATCCAAAATAAGACAACGTCATAAGAACACTAGCACCCCGACATCTCGGTTACTAAGTTCTATATCGTCGTTTAGTAAAACTCATTTACAGAAAATCATTTCTACTTGAAAACTCTTTTACTGAAACATCAGCTTTAAAAATTAAATCAATTCCGATTAAACATCTTCTCAAAACAAGTACTGCTATTTTTAAACTTTCACCGTAAATACTTTCAAAACTTGCCATCGTTAATCATTTTCCAAGAAAATATTTTTTTTAAAGTCAAACTTTGACTTTTTATTTTATATTATTATTTTATTATTATTTTTTTTATAAAGTATTTTTGAATATTAATTTCACAAAATAACTTTTTATAATATTTCGGAATTTCCTGCATAAAATTAGCAGTACTAAAAAAATTTCACGGTGACGCTCTCACTGTGACTCATAAATTTCTTTTACACTGATAAATTATTAAAATAATAATAGTTCTCAAAAACTCATTATTTTTCCAGACTAATATTTTCCACCATTATTATATTACAACATTTCCCATAAAACGTTGAATATAATTTTCACAACTTATTAAATTGTTTATCTGATTAATCGGTTGTGCACTGACCACTGTCAGGCCTCTCAAACAACATTCAACATTCATCATTCAACAACATCATCATAATTATATCACCAGGCAGATCATGCATCATAGCAACATAATATACAACTGCAGATAATTAAAAACAGATAAATCACCGATACACAGATAAACAACACAACGTAAGCCACATAAACAAATAACCACAACCACATATAATTCATATAAATCACACTACACACAAATAGTTATAGAGAAAAATCCCTCAGGTAAGCTCCCCTTACCTGTTGAAGACTACACTATAGTTTCTGTTAATCTCCCGAACTCGATCCGATTCCTCTTCGTCAGTGTAAATCAGCTAACTCAGTTGTTTCCTTCAAACGAATTGCAACCAAAATAAATCAAATCAAACAACAATACACTTGGATTATGAAGTTTAGGGTTCGGCTTCAACCAATTTTCTAGGTTAGGAAAATTAAAATTTTGTTAACTTAAGGATTTATGATCCATAAGTAACTTAAACATGATTAAGCACTTAACCCAAGATTATGAACCAAGAACATGAACTAAAACTCATATAGTTCCAAGAACTAGGGTTTCGGCCAAGGGCTGAGTTTGGGGTTAGAAATCTCTAAAATTTCTAAACTCTTGGATTTAATCAACATACAAAACCTAGAGTTAGATTCAAGTGTTACAAACAACTTTTGAATCATAAAACCAACAAGTGCTCATACCTAGGGTTTCGGTTTTGATGAGATCAATAGGTTAAAGTTTGATTTTTGATCTTCTATATACTTGAATACAAGAACTATCAAGTTATAATCATGAATCAAGGCATGAAATTGAAACAAAACCTAAGAACACAAAGTTAACCTAGGTTCGGCCCAGTCCAGATTTTAGTGAAAGAAATTTCTCATGATCTTGTTCTTCTAGATGATGAAAATAGAGATGATTATAAGATCATAGCAATTGGTTTCATGTAAAAAGGATTTTTCTAGAATTAGTTATGAATTTTTGAATCTAGTTCCATGAACTTTGAACAAATGAAGAACATGTTGATCTAAGTCATGAATCTACCAAAAGTGATGAAGAGAAATGATTTAAATGACAAGAGAATAAGGTATTACCTCTTGATGATCCAAGAAAACAAAGTTTGGATGATGTTCTTCAAGGTTTTCTTATGGTGTTCTTAAGAAACTTAAGGGAGAAGATGAACATAGTTAGGGTTTAGAACAGTTTTAGTATTTTGAGTAGATCTCTCAACATACTTATCCGTTTTGGATGATCTTTATGTCGTTGGAAATAAGAGAGAAAGATGAACAACTTTCATGTTGAAAGTTTTCCGAGATTCAAAATAGAAACTGATCAGAATTGCTATGCAAAATCGGACGAGTTATGAACTCTTTGGAGCAAAGAACATGAAAATGGAAAAATGGCTTAAGGAAGAAGACAACCTATTTAAATGAAGAAAAACCAAACTTAATGAAGAAGGAACCAATACTTAATGAAGAAGGATGGGAGCCGTGGGTTTTGGGCAAGAGTTGGTCAACTTTTTCCAATGGCATATGTTTGAAATTATCTTAAAAAGACAAGGACAATTTGGTCATTTCATAGGAAAAATTAACTTTGTCATCAATGTGCCATTATGGCCATTATGACTCGGATAAGCTCGTCATAAATACTCGGCAAATCGGTCAAATCCAACATCTCTGCTACATTGCCGACTCCTCGATTCATCTGGCGCAAGTTTTTCCTAGAGACATCTCGACGTATACGCCCGCAACAAATTTGATATTTTAATTTTTTTACCAAAATTTTCAAAACTTCCAATATCGTAGTAAATACGATAAAAATATTTTTCATCTCGTTCACGACTCAAAATTAGGTCTTCCGAGCAAGTAAACTTTCTTGTCAGTGAAAATGCAGAAAACGCAGACCGGTTTCCGTCTGAATTTTCAACCAAAAACTTCCCCGTAACCTTATAAAAATAAGTATAACAAGGAAATGACATTGGTTTATCCAAAATCATTTTCTATGTCTCGGATAAAAATATATATTTATATATTTATTACCGATATTACGAAGCAGCGAAAATCGGGGTGTTACATTACTACCCCACTTAAAAAATTTTCGTCCTCGAAATTGAACAGGATCTCTTAATCCCAAAGTCATACTCTCACAAGAAAGTATATAAAAGAATTTCATCAATCTGATAAGAATACAAGAATATTTCAGTGCATAAAGATTCTTTAACAAATTCAGGGAAGTAAAAATGTATGATCGGTACATATTTACAAACTTGAATCTACGAAAGTTTCTTCCCTCACAAGAATATCCTTGCCAACAATTTAAAAGAACCATGGTCCGTCAAGAATTCGGACAGAATCACTTTCTACCAAACGTAAAAGTGACTAGACTAAGTCTCATCAAGAAACTGCTTTTATCAAGAAAGTATCTATCCTGAATAGCAATAGGATAGTCTAAACATATAGAATTTCATCATGAAATTTAAAAGAAATAGAAAATTTTCAACATATCCACACACAATCCATCGAAACAAGTATGAATTGTACCCGAATTAAAATAGTATAGTTAAGAGGTTACCGTCTTGGTTTGCAGTCTCAGCTCCTCACACATTATACACTCTACCCGTAGTCTTTGACTTGACAGCATTGGTGTTATTGATGTACCGATTCACGCCTTGGCGCATTGCAATCTCTCGCCAAATGTCCCACTTGATTACAATTGAAACACTTAATCCCCTTTTCAGGGCAAGTATTCATCATGTGACTTGGATCTCCACATCTATAGCATCTTCTCAATCGGCCTTGACTTTGGTTCGTTTGACCACCACTCCCCGATGCAGCAAAATTCGAATGATGTTGTTGTCGATTCTGGTCATTTCCTGATGGACGGAAATAAGGTTTCGCTGATTTCGTTCCTCTTTCAAATTCTGATTCTGGTTCTTGGAACGAGAGGGTCCTCCAACAGCTTCCTCCATTGTCTCTTTCTTTCCTCATCAGCTCCACCTTCCTACACTTCTCGACTAAGGCTTGGAAATTCCGGATTTCCAATGGTAGTACTGATTCCTTAATCTCAAACGCAATCCTTTTTCAAAACGCTCACACTTCCAATCTTCGCTTGGGTTGTTTTGGAAAAAACGAAAATACTTAGCAAGTGATTCAAACCTTGCCGCGTACTCTCCAACACTTAAATCCCCTGTTGTAGTTGCAAAAATTCTTGCTCCTTCTCACTCGTGCACTTTGAGGAAAATACTTGTTTAAGAAGCTGGTTCGAAATACTTCCCAAGTAATCTCCCGATTCTCGGCTTCAAGAAAGCTGTCAGGTGCCCTTCCGCCAATACTCAAAGATCGCCCACCAATAGAAAAGTGGCATAAGATACCTTCACTCCCTCAGGACTATGAATTAGTCTAAAAATTTTCTCTAACTCCTGAATCCATAAGTCAGCTTTCACAAGATCCACATCTCCATTAAACTGTGATGGATCTTGACGCCTAAAAGCAATTAAATTCTTCCCTTCAACAGCCTGTTCAGCTCGAATCTGTGCCTGTTGATTATAGGCATTCATAGATGCAGTCTGATTAGCAATCGCAGCTGCTACATTTTCCATTGCCTGAGCTGCATAATCCATTCCTTCTTCATAATCTTCATTCATATTACCACGACCGCCAACACGACCGCCTCTACGGCCTCTTCCACGGCCGCGTCCACGCCCCCCGCCCACGTCCACGCCCAGCTTCTGGTTCAACAACTGGTTCCATAACTGACCTATAAACCATAATCAGTTAAACCAAAAACCAGAAACTGAAACGTAAACATAGTCATTACCACACATTACTTCTAAGAAGTAATTCCAAACAAATCTTAATGAGAGAACACACAACATCCACACAATAGACCTATTTCCCAACATTCCCGAAAGACTCGACCAGCTCTGATACCACTAATGTGACACCCTAAACTCGGTCATCACATGGTTACCCGTTTGCGGAAATAAAACTTAATTTGCTGGTTACTTTCGGAAAATAATGTTTTCTCAACGTTCATCTTTTCAAAATATGGTGATAAATTTTTTTTTCTTTTTAACCTCATAACAATAACAACTTAATCAAATCACACTTAACAACACAATGTATATAAATTTTACAACTATACTGCCTCATATATGTTCATACCTAGATCAACATCAGTTTTATCTTTAAAACATAATAGGACCTAAGCTGGTCGTGAATTCAATGACACTACCGCCTAATCGGAGCAAGACAAAGATGCTTCCAACTAAACAAAGATTCTTCTTCGTGTAGGGATCATACCCCTTGTACGTCTCTGAGATGTGTTGTAAGGGTGAGACACCAATATACGGATTTATCACCATAACTAAATGCGCAACACAAAAGAAGGCACATACACATATATATATATATATATATATATATATTTATTTATTTATAACAACATACTCATTCATATTATATCACATCGTTTATCAATGGGTTTCACACCCCAAACATCATCATTGAAAAACTATGCATGAACACTTCAAAACATCATCTATCATTCATACCTAATCTCATGAGATATCTCCAACCTCGTGGTGAGTTGATCAGACTCGATAGTTACAGGCACGCAGCCAAAACCCATCACACACTGTCCAACATCGTGGCACAGGTGTCACAACGTAGATGGGGCCTTATTGTCCACCAGGCACAATAAGAACATCTTTATGATCTACCATGAAGCCGCAAGGTAATCACTCGTATAAAACCTATCACACACTTGCCCAACATCGCGGGCACGGTGTCAAAACGTAGATAGGGCCTCATTGTCCACCAGGCACAATAAGAACATCTTTATGATCTACCATGACGCCGCATGGTAATCACTCGTTTGATCATGGCACGTCTGCCAAATGCATGCAAGAAAACATTTTATTCTCAACATTTTTCTTTGTGTTATATCTTCATTTGTCAAAGCTCTCAAAAGCTTCCGACCCATCATCATTTTTTTAACATCAAAGCTCTCAAAAGCTTTCATCTTATCATCGTTTTAAACATCGAATGCTCTCAAAAGCATCATCGTTTTCAACATCTTTACAACTTTTATTAACAACACAGGACCTCAAAGTCCGAGTGCTCAATCACGAAGCCCTTAGACCGTTGCAATCGGTCTTAGGTTCGTGGTAATAGAAAACATTTCAAAACGTTTTAACTTCTTTAAGTAGATACCCAGTCTATAACACAACGAACCTTAATACCCCGACGTCTCGGTTATTAAGTTCCATATCATCGCTTTTACATCGTTTTTGTCTGTGAAAAACAAATCCAAAATAAGACAACGTCATAAGAACACTAGCACCCCGACATCTCGGTTACTAAGTTCTATATCGTCGTTTAGTAAAACTCATTTACAGAAAATCATTTCTACTTGAAAACTCTTTTACTGAAACTTCAGCTTTAAAAATTAAATCAATTCCGATTAAACATCTTCTCAAAACAAGAACTGCTATTTTTAAACTTTCACCGTAAATACTTTCAACACTTGCCATCGTTAATCATTTTCCAAGAAAATATTTATTTTAAAGTCAAACTTTGACTTTTTATTTTATATTATTATTTTATTATTTTTATCTTTTTTTATTTTTATTTTTATAAAGTATTTTTGAATATTAATTTCACAAAATAACTTTTTATAATATTTCGGAATTTCCTGCATAAAATTAGCAGTACTAAAAATAAAATTTCACGGTTACGCTCTCACCGTGACTCATAAATTTCTTTTACACTGATAAATTATTAAAATAATAATAGTTCTCAAAAACTCATTATTTTTCCAGACTAATATTTTCCACCATTATTATATTCCAACATTTCCCATAAAACGTTGAATATAATTTTCACAACTTATTAAATCGTTTATCTAATTAATCGGTTGTGCACTGACCACTGTCAGGCCTCTCAAACAACATTCAACATTCATCATTCAACAACATCATCATAATTATATCACCAGGCAGATCATGCATCATAGCAACATAATATACTACTGCAGATAATTAAAAACAGATAAATCACCGATACACAGATAAACAACACAACGTAAGCCACATAAACAAATAACTACAACCACATATAATTCATATAAATCACACTACACACAAATAGTTATAGAGAAAAATCCCTCAGGTAAGCTCCCCTTACCTGTTGAAGACTACACTATAGTTTCTGTTAATCTCCCGAACTCGATCCGATTCCTCTTCGTCAGTGTAAATCAGCTAACTCAGTTGTTTCCTTCAAACGAATTGCAACCAAAATAAATCAAATCAAACAACAATACACTTGGATTATGAAGGTTAGGGTTCGGCTTCAACCAATTTTCTAGGTTAGGAAAATTAAAATTTTGTTAACTTAAGGATTTATGATCCATAAGTAACTTAAACATGATTAAGCACTTAACCCAAGATTATGAACCAAGAACATGAACTAAAACTCATATAGTTCCAAGAACTAGGGTTTCGGCCAAGGGCTGAGTTTGGGGTTAGAAATCTCTAAAATTTCTAAACTCTTGGATTTAATCAACATACAAAACCTAGAGTTAGATTCAAGTGTTACAAACAACTTTTGAATCATAAAACCAACAAGTGCTCATACCTAGGGTTTCGGTTTTGATGAGATCAATAGGTTAAAGTTTGATTTTTGATCTTCTATATACTTGAATACAAGAACTATCAAGTTATAATCATGAATCAAGGCATGAAATTGAAACAAAACCTAAGAACACAAAGTTAACCTAGGTTCGGCCCAGTCCAGATTTTAGTGAAAGAAATTTCTCATGATCTTGTTCTTCTAGATGATGAAAATAGAGATGATTATAAGATCATAGCAATTGGTTTCATGTAAAAAGGATTTTTCTAGAATTAGTTATGAATTTTTGAATCTAGTTCCATGAACTTTGAACAAATGAAGAACATGTTGATCTAAGTCATGAATCTACCAAAAGTGATGAAGAGAAATGATTTAAATGACAAGAGAATAAGGTATTACCTCTTGATGATCCAAGAAAACAAAGTTTGGATGATGTTCTTCAAGGTTTTCTTATGGTGTTCTTAAGAAACTTAAGGGAGAAGATGAACATAGTTAGGGTTTAGAACAGTTTTAGTATTTTGAGTAGATCTCTCAACATACTTATCCGTTTTGGATGATCTTTATGTCGTTGGAAATAAGAGAGAAAGATGAACAACTTTCATGTTGAAAGTTTTCCGAGATTCAAAATAGAAACTGATCAGAATTGCTATGCAAAATCGGACGAGTTATGAACTCTTTGGAGCAAAGAACATGAAAATGGAAAAATGGCTTAAGGAAGAAGACAACCTATTTAAATGAAGAAAAACCAAACTTAATGAAGAAGGAACCAATACTTAATGAAGAAGGATGGGAGCCGTGGGTTTTGGGCAAGAGTTGGTCAACTTTTTCCAATGGCATATGTTTGAAATTATCTTAAAAAGACAAGGACAATTTGGTCATTTCATAGGAAAAATTAACTTTGTCATCAATGTGCCATTATGGCCATTATGACTCGGATAAGCTCGTCATAAATACTCGGCAAATCGGTCAAATCCAACATCTCTGCTACATTGCCGACTCCTCGATTCATCTGGCGCAAGCTTTTCCTAGAGACATCTCGACGTATACGCCCGCAACAAATTTGATATTTTAATTTTTTTACCAGAATTTTCAAAACTTCCAATATCGTAGTAAATACGATAAAAATATTTTTCATCTCGTTCACGACTCAAAATTAGGTCTTCCGAGCAGTAAACTTTTACTGTCAGTGAAAATGCAGAAAACGCAGACCGGTTTCCGTCTGAATTTTCAACCAAAAACTTCCCCGTAACCTTATAAAAATAAGTATAACAAGGAAATGACATTGGTTTATCCAAAATCATTTTCTATGTCTCGGATAAAAATATATATTTATATATTTATTACCGATATTACGAAGCAGCGAAAATCGGGGTGTTACATTACTACCCCACTTAAAAAATTTTCGTCCTCGAAATTGAACAGGATCTCTTAATCCCAAAGTCATACTCTCACAAGAAAGTATATAAAAGAATTTCATCAATCTGATAAGAATACAAGAATATTCTGTGCATAAAGATTCTTTAACAAATTCAGGGAAGTAAAAATGTATGATCGGTACATATTTACAAACTTGAATCTACGAAAGTTTCTTCCCTCACAAGAATATCCTTGCCAACAATTTAAAAGAACCATGGTCCGTCAAGAATTCGGACAGAATCACTTTCTACCAAACGTAAAAGTGACTAGACTAAGTCTCATCAAGAAACTGCTTTTATCAAGAAAGTATCTATCCTGAACAGCAATAGGATAGTCTAAACATATAGAATTTCATCATGAAATTTAAAAGAAATAGAAAATTTTCAACATATCCACACACAATCCATCGAAACAAGTATGAATTGTACCCGAATTAAAATAGTATAGTTAAGAGGTTACCGTCTTGGTTTGCAGTCTCAGCTCCTCACACATTATACACTCTACCCGTAGTCTTTGACTTGACAGCATTGGTGTTATTGACAGCCGATTCACGCCTTGGCGCATTGCAATCTCTCGCCAAATGTCCCACTTGATTACAATTGAAACACTTAATCCCCTTTTCAGGGCAAGTATTCATCATGTGACTTGGATCTCCACATCTATAGCATCTTCTCAATCGGCCTTGACTTTGGTTCGTTTGACCACCACTCCCCGATGCAGCAAAATTCGAATGATGTTGTTGTTGTCGATTCTGGTCATTTCCTGATGGACGGAAATAAGGTTTCTGCTGATTTCGTTCCTCTTTCAAATTCTGATTCTGGTTCTTGGAACGAGAGGGTCCTCCAACAGTTCCTCCATTGTCTCTTTCTTTCCTCATCAGCTCCACCTTCCTACACTTCTCGACTAAGGCTTGGAAATTCCGGATTTCCAATGGTAGTACTGATTCCTTAATCTCGAAACGCAATCCTTTTTCAAAACGCTCACACTTCCAATCTTCGCTTGGGTTGTTTTGGAAAAAACGAAAATACTTAGCAAGTGATTCAAACCTTGCCGCGTACTCTCCAACACTTAAATCCCCCTGTTGTAGTTGCAAAAATTCTTGCTCCTTCTCAGCTCGTGCACTTTGAGGAAAATACTTGTTTAAGAAGCTGGTTCGAAATACTTCCCAAGTAATCTCCTGATTCTCGGCTTCCAGCAGCTGTCCGGTGCCCTTCCGCCAATACTCAGCATCGCCCACCAATAGAAAAGTGGCATAAGATACCTTCACTCCCTCAGGACTATGAATTAGTCTAAAAATTTTCTCTAACTCCTGAATCCATAAGTCAGCTTTCACAAGATCCACATCTCCATTAAACTGTGATGGATCTTGACGCCTAAAAGCAGTTAAATTCTTCCCTTCAACAGCCTGTTCAGCTCGAATCTGTGCCTGTTGATTATAGGCATTCATAGATGCAGTCTGATTAGCAATCGCAGCTGCTACATTTTCCATTGCCTGAGCTGCATAATCCATTCCTTCTTCATAATCTTCATTCATATTACCGCGACCGCCTCTACGGCCTCTTCCACGACCGCGTCCACGTCCCCGTCCAGCTTCTGGTTCAACAACTGGTTCCATAACTGACCTATAAACCATAATCAGTTAAACCAAAAACCAGAAACTGAAACGTAAACATAGTCATTACCACACATTACTTCTAAGAAGTAATTCCAAACAAATCTTAATCAGAGAACACACAACATCCACACAATAGACCTATTTCCCAACATTCCCGAAAGACTCGACCAGCTCTGATACCACTAATGTGACACCCTAAACTCGGTCATCACATGGTTACCCGTTTGCGGAAATAAAACTTAATTTGATGGTTACTTTCGGAAAATAATGTTTTCTCAACGTTCATCTTTTCAAAACATGGTGATAAATTTTTTTTTCTTTTTAACCTCATAACAATAACAACTTAATCAAATCACACTTAACAACACAATGTATATAAATTTTACAACTATACTGCCTCATATATGTTCATACCTAGATCAACATCAGTTTTATCTTCAAAACATAATAGGACCTAAGCTGGTCGTAACTAATGTGACATCGCCGCCAATCGGAGCAAGACAAAGATGCTTCCAACTAAACAGCCTTCTTCTTCGTGTAGGGATCATACCCCTTGTACGTCTCTGAGATGTGTTGTAAGGGTGACACACCATTATACGGATTTATCACCATAACTAAATGTGCAACACAAAAGAAGGCACATACATATATATATATTTATAACAACATACTCATTCATATTATATCACATCGTTTATCAATGGGTTTCACACCTCAAACATCAACGTTGAAAAACTATGCATGAACACTTCAAAACATCATCTATCATTCATACCTAATCTCATGAGATATCTCCAACCTCGTGGTGAGTTGATCAGACTCGATAGTTACAGGCACGCAGCCAAAACCCATCACACTCTGTCCAACATCGTGGCACAGGTGTCACAACGTAGATGGGGCCTTATTGTCCACCAGGCACAATAAGAACATCTTTATGATCTACCATGACGCCGCAAGGTAATCACTCGTATAAAACCTATCACACACTGTCCAACATCGTGGCACAGGTGTCACAACGTAGATAGGGCCTCATTGTCCACCAGGCACAATAAGAACATCTTTATGATCTACCATGACGCCGCATGGTAATCACTCGTTTGATCATGGCACGTCTGCCAAATGCATGCAAGAAAACATTTTATTCTCAACATTTTTCTTTGTGTTATATCTTCATTTGTCAAAGCTCTCAAAAGCTTTCGACCCATCATCATTTTTTAACATCAAAGCTCTCAAAAGCTTTCATCTTATCATCGTTTTACACATCGAATGCTCTCAAAAGCATCATCGTTTTCAACATCAATTGCTCTCAAAAGCATCATCGTTTTCAACATCTTTACAACTTTTATTAACAACACAGGACCTCAAAGTCCGAGTGCTCAATCAAGAAGCCCTCAGACCGTTGCAATCAGTCTTAGGTTCGTGGTAATAGAAAACATTTCAAAACGTTTTAACTTCTTTAAGTAGATACCCAGTCTACAACACAACGAACCTTAATACCCCGACATCTCGGTTATTAAGTTCCATATCATCGTTTTACATCGTTTTTGTCTGTGAAAAACAAATCCAAAATAAGACAACGTCATAAGAACACTAGCACCCCGACATCTCGGTTACTAAGTTCTATATCGTCGTTTAGTAAAACTCATTTACAGAAAATCATTTCTACTTGAAAACTCTTTTACTGAAACTTCAGCTTTAAAAATTAAATCAATTCCGATTAAACATCTTCTCAAAACAAGTACTGCTATTTTTAAACTTTCACCGTAAATTCTTTCAAAACTTGCCATCGTTAATTATTTTCCAAGAAAATATTTTTTTTAAAGTCAAACTTTGACTTTTTATTTTATATTATTATTTTATTATTTTTATTTTTATAAAGTATTTTTGAATATTAATTTCACAAAATAACTTTTTATAATATTTCGGAATTTCCTGCATAAAATTAGCAGTACTAAAAAAATTTCACGGTTACGCTCTCACCGTGACTCATAAATTTCTTTTACACTGATAAATTATTAAAATAATAATAGTTCTCAAAAACTCATTATTTTTCCAGACTAATATTTTCCACCATTATTATATTCCAACATTTCCCATAAAACGTTGAATATAATTTTCACAACTTATTAAATCTTTTATCTGATTAATCGGTTGTGCACTGACCACTGTCAGGCCTCTCAAACAACATTCAACATTCATCATTCAACAACATCATCATAATTATATCACCAGGCAGATCGTGCATCATAGCAACATAATATACTACTGCAGATAATTAAAAACAGATAAATCACCGATACACAGATAAACAACACAACGTAAGCCACATAAACAAATAACCACAACCACATATAATTCATATAAATCACACTACACAGAAATAGTTATAGAGAAAAATCCCTCAGGTATGCTCCCCTTACCTGTTGAAGACTACACTATAGTTTCTGTTAATCTCCCGAACTCGATCCGATTCCTCTTCGTCAGTGTAAATCAGCTAACTCAGTTGTTTCCTTCAAACGAATTGCAACCAAAATAAATCAAATCAAACAACAATACACTTGGATTATGAAGGTTAGGGTTCGGCTTCAACCAATTTTCTAGGTTAGGAAAATTAAAATTTTGTTAACTTAAGGATTTATGATCCATAAGTAACTTAAACATGATTAAGCACTTAACCCAAGATTATGAACCAAGAACATGAACTAAAACTCATCTAGTTCCAAGAACTAGGGTTTCGGCCAAGGGCTGAGTTTGGGGTTAGAAATCTCTAAAATTTCTAAACTCTTGGATTTAATCAACATACAAAACCTAGAGTTAGATTCAAGTGTTACAAACAACTTTTGAATCATAAAACCAACAAGTGCTCATACCTAGGGTTTCGGTTTTGATGAGATCAATAGGTTAAAGTTTGATTTTTGATCTTCTATATACTTGAATACAAGAACTATCAAGTTATAATCATGAATCAAGGCATGAAATTGAAACAAAACCTAAGAACACAAAGTTAACCTAGGTTCGGCCCAGTCCAGATTTTAGGGAAATAAATTTCTCATGATCTTGTTCTTCTAGATGATGAAAATAGAGATGATTATAAGATCATAGCAATTGGTTTCATGTAAAAAGGATTTTTCTAGAATTAGTTATGAATTTTTGAATCTAGTTCCATGAACTTTGAACAAATGAAGAACATGTTGATCTAAGTCATGAATCTACCAAAAGTGATGAAGAGAAATGATTTAAATGACAAGAGAATAAGGTATTACCTCTTGATGATCCAAGAAAACAAAGTTTGGATGATGTTCTTCAAGGTTTTCTTATGGTGTTCTTAAGAAACTTAAGGGAGAAGATGAACATAGTTAGGGTTTAGAACAATTTTAGTATTTTGAGTAGATCTCTCAACATACTTATCCGTTTTGGATGATCTTTATGTCGTTGGAAATAAGAGAGAAAGATGAACAACTTTCATGTTGAAAGTTTTTCGAGATTCAAAATAGAAACTGATCAGAATTTCTATGCAAAATCGGACGAGTAATGAACTCTTTGGAGCAAAGAACATGAAAATGGAAAAGTGGCTTAAGGAAGAAGACAACCTATTTAAATGAAGAAAAACCAAACTTAATGAAGAAGGAACCAATACTTAATGAAGAAGGATGGGAGCCGTGGGTTTTGGGCAAGAGTTGGTCAACTTTTTCCAATGGCATATGTTTGAAATTATCTTAAAAAGACAAGGACAATTTGGTCATTTCATAGGAAAAATTAACTTTGTCATAAATGTGCCATTATGGCCATTATGACTCGGATAAGCTCGTCATAAATACTCGGCAAATCGGTCAAATCCAACATCTCTGCTACATTGCCGACTCCTCGATTCATCTGGCGCAAGCTTTTCCTAGAGACATCTCGACGTATACGCCCGCAACAAATTTGATATTTTAATTTTTTTACCAGAATTTTCAAAACTTCCAATATCGTAGTAAATACGATAAAAATATTTTTCATCTCGTTCACGACTCAAAATTAGGTCTTCTGAGCAGTAAACTTTTACTGTCAGTGAAAACGCAGAAAACGCAGACCGGTTTCCGTCTGAATTTTCAACCAAAAACTTCCCCGTAACCTTATAAAAATAAGTATAACAAGGAAATGACCTTGGTTTATCCAAAATCATTTTCTATGTCTCGGATAAAAATATATATTTATATTACCGATATTACGAAGCAGCGAAAATCGGGGTGTTACAGGAGAAGTTTTCGAGTGAACTCTAGACCAGTATGCATGTAAACACTGTACAAGAACAATAGGAATTTTGGATACCAATTTTCCATCTTTATACAGAGAAGAGTCAAAGAGGCAAACCCAAAAATTATTATGATATAAACATAGCGGAGACTCAATTTGCTAGCCTTTATGGAATTTTGGTTATTTTGGATGTTTGAAGGGTTGGGTTGATCTTTGAATTTTATAGGGAGGCATGCAAGAGTGACAAAATAGGGCAAAGAGAGGGGAGGGTCGGAGGAGAGAGAACGCTTGCCAAAGGCAAAGAGGAGGAGCTTGAATGTCGAAAGCCAGCTAAGGAAGAAAGAGGTAGGGCCTCCAAGTAGAATGAAGGTGACCCTGAGTGGAAGGATGAGGAGGATTATTATGGCTGGCAAGAAGGCCAAGAGTCTGGCTCTTCCAATATGGAAGAGCTTGCATATTCTGTGGCAGTAACACATTGTTGCTACAACTATGGTCCATATTAGGATGAAGTTATTGATTTCTCCCTTCATTTTCTTTCTCCCTTCATTTTCTTTATCTCTTCCTCTCCTTTCTTCTTTCTTAGAGAAACACGATGGTTTTATCAGTGCAGGGATGTATACTGAATCCCGAGAGAAACCAGCTTTTATACCCGTTCATTTTATAGTCACGAGCTCCATGACATTCAAGCTTTGTCACTTTTCGAGTAATTTAAGGAACTAAAAGCCTAACTGATGCCGCTTCCACATTTTATCAATCTAGATTCCTCCTAAATATCAATAGATATGAACAAATTAACTAGAAATGAGTAAAAGTAAAGATATGAACTTGTAAACCATGAGGTAGAGTGAGCATATGATACTTAGAGTTAACAAAGTTCACACGTTAGTTCAATGGAGAGTTTTATTTTCATTGCGTAAGGGTTGCAGAGCTTTTGTTTGGTTGCGTAACAAACAAATTTGCAGAGCTTTTGTTTCGATGTGTAACAGACAAATATAACAGAAAAACCTGCAGAGCTTTTTTCTTGTATGAATCTCGTTGTTGTTGTTGCTGCCATGTCATTGTCCCTCCCTTGCACTGACTGTGCCACGCCACGCCTCTGTTGCAAATCACCCGTTGTCGCTATGACACCATGTTGGAGCATAGAGACAATTGGTGGCGTACTTTATGGAGGTTTGCATCTATGGTATTGGGCTTTTTATCTGCAAGAAGTGTGTGTGTGAATAATTCTCAAAGGAAAAACATATATGTGTCACCTAGGTGTCACTCTATCAAGCAATCTCCATATAGCCTATCGTAATTCCTGCTAACATTTAATGCAATTAATATATATTTGTGGTATATTTGGAAATGCATTAGAATATAATTTTTAAATTGTAAGGGGATTATCATGTATAATGTATTCAGAAATGCATTAAAATATTATTTTCAAATGGAACTGCAATTATCTTATATTCCTACTATATTTGGAAATACATTAAAATATTTAGTAATGAAATTGATTATAATATGATACACGTGCAATTATATAATTCTAAATTCAAACTTTTTCCTTAATGAAGAATATATAATAATTTCTAGGAATTTATTGAAGAATAGGATGTTACCAAAAATAGCATAATTATCATAAAATTCTTCTACCACAAAATAAAAATTAGCAGAATTATCATAATGGAAACATTTGAATACAATGTATGCTGAATATTATTATATAAAAAAATGTTTGTTGAATATTTTATTTGAAATAACTTGGTTCTAAATTTTAAATTTGAAAGTTTTTAATTTATCTATTTATTACAATTTATTTCTTCCATTTCTGTTGTTAACGTGTAATTCTTCTTTTTTGTCCTTTATTACTTTTGACTCACTTTTAATTGATTTAATTAGCTTTTCTGATTATATTGTAATATCACATGTGCTTTTTCATTTGGCATTATATGATATTAAAATGTTTTCACTGAGTTTTCAAAATTATTAAATATTAAAATAGAAACGTGCATTTTCATAATAAAGTGCAAAACAGTGCTATATCATTTTTTGGTGTTTAGGGTTTTCCTAATCTTGTTTCCCCAATCGTTGCCTGTCTGACCCCCCATGAAAACTCACACGTCCAACATGTGCAGCCGCCTCCCCCTAAGTCGTTCGCTCAAGCAGTTTGCAACTTGATGGCCATTTCTTTGTCCCAGTTGCCTCGTCCTAGAATTATCAGTGGTGCGGTCTCTATAAAAATCTCTGAGGAGGAGTATCAGATCGGTCTCAAAAGTTCCAAGTACTGCCTCCATGGTCGGTTACTGATGGCAAAAGGAAACCAGCCTCTCAAGACCACTGACTTGCGTTCCAAGCTTTCTGCCTTGTGGAAGCCAATTTCGCAATGGCGTTTGACTCCTTTAGGGAAAGGCTATTTTGAGTTTGGATTTCAATCCCAGGAAGATTTTTCTCGAATATGGTCCTCGGGTTCTTGGAATCTAAATCCTGGGATCTTGCGCCTGTCCAGATGGAGTGCTGATTTTAACCCTAATCATCAGAAACAGTCGCAGGTGCAATGTTGGGTGAGAATCTATGATCTCCCTCAAGAATATTGGCGTCCAAAAATCCTTTTTGAAATAGCTAATGGAGTTAGCACTCCAATCTCCCTCGATGAGGCCACCAGAACGAGGGCATTGGGTCATTTTGCAAGGGTCCTGGTTGAGATTGATTTGAAAGGAAGGATTCCAAATAAGATAATGGTTGAGAGGGAGGAATTCGCCTTCTATGTGGAACTCGACTATGAAAACCTTCCTGCTTTCTGTAATTTTTGTGGTATCATTGGTCATGAGGAGGCTAGCTGCAAGAAAAAGCATGGTATTAACATCCCGGGTAAGGAAGGAAAATATCAGGATCGGGGGCACACCAAGAGATCTTCAACTTTTGTTCAAAAGCAGAAGAATGTTGTGGGTGCTATGCATGGAGATGAGGCTACGAAGACAGTGGTTGATCTTGCCAGCCCTGGTAGCAGCAAGAAGGAGGTTCATGAGCAGGGTCCTCAAATGGCTGGTGCAGTGATTGGCCAGCATGTCCTTCGTGTTCCTTGTTCTGATGAAATTCCTGATAGAGGGAATGTGGAGTTTATAATTCAAGAGGAGATGGTGGCTCCGGTGTAGTGCAATGAAGAAGTGTCTAGGGTCATTATGTCTCAGAAGGTTGGTGCTGTGCAACCAGTGACTGAGGAGGATAGTGACTCAGTGGAGACTATCTTTGATGAATCCCAACCACACCTGTATGTTAATGTAAATAATGCTCTGGGAGAGAGCAATCACTTGGAGCCAAGTCAGGTGGTTCCTTACCCTTTGGAAGGCAATGCATCATACTCTAAATCACCAGAGTTTCTCTCTGACCCGGTTCCCCCAGCTGTTAGGAAAGACATGGCAATAGTTTCTAGATTATGGGCAGATGTGGATGAGGATTTGGAACCTGACCCTTCTCCTACTGCCATCAGGGCGCAGGATGCAGCTTGTAATGCTCCCTTCACTGTGGTTTTGAGTAAGTTTCAGTGAAGGAAGCTTAGACAACAACAGAAAGCAGGCAAGGCAAAGGTGGTTGTTCATAACCCTAGAAGGGGTGGTCCGGGTAATCTTGCTTGATGAGAGCCTTCTTTTGGAATGCTAGAGGCCTAGGAAACTTAGATACTAGGAAGATGCTTAAAAAGCTATGCAAAAAGAATAAGCCAGACCTAGTGTTCTTGGCTGAGCCTTGGATTGAATTAGATCAGATTCGCCCGTCTTTTTGGATCAGTCTTGGTCTTAAGCATTTCTCTTCTAATACTAGAGCTAATAGAATCCCTAGTTTATGGTGCTTCTGCTCGCGTAGTATGGATCCTACTGTCCTCTTTGTCTCCTCCCAATGCTGTGTTTTCTCTTTCTCCTTAAATAGTCACAGGTTTTTTGTGGTTGCTGTCTATGCTTCTACCTTGTATCAAAGAATGAGGGAGCTTTGGAGGGATTTAATTAGTTTGGAGCATGATCACCCTGGCCCTTGGCTATTTGTGGGGGACTTTAATGCAGTCCTTGGGGCTCATGAGCAATCTGGAGGTTGTTTGCCTCTTAAAGCCTCCTGTGATGATTTCATGGCCTGGACAAATTTGGGCAATTTTTCTCCCATTGAAACTAGAGGAGTGCCTTTTACTTGGTCGAATGGTAGGGTTGGCACTGCATTTACTCAGAAAAGGCTTGATAGAGCAATAGTGAATGCCTCTTGGCTATCTTATTGGTCCAGTCTAGCATGTTACACCTTAACCAAGAGTCACTCGGATCACTATCCTATTATGATTACTCAACTTAAAGGTCCTAGGTCAACCCCAGCTTGCTTCAGGTTCCTGGATATGTGGTCGGATCATCCAAGTTGTGCTAACCTTGTCAAAGAAGCCTGGTCCTTGCCTGTGAGTGGCTGTCCAATGTTTGTTCTAATGCAGAAACTAAAGCACCTAAAAGCTAGATTTAAATCATGGAATAAAGTGGTACTTGGTGATGTCCATGCAAGGGTGAATACAGCATTGTCTTTGGTGGATCAGATTCAAATGGATATTGCAACCAATGGATATTCTGAGTTGCTTCATCAGCAAGAAATTAAAGCTCAAATGGAGTTGGATCAGGCCTTAACCTATGAGGAGTCCTACTGGAAGCAAAAAGCTAATTTGCAATGGTTTAAATGTGGAGACAGAAACACTTCTTTTCTTCATAGAGCTGTTGAGATTAAAAACTCAACCAAGCAAATGTCTATTTTAAGGCATGGTGATGAGGTTCTCGAGCTCTCCACTGACATTGAGCAACATGTACTTCAGTTTTGTTCAAGTCTCTATGCAACTGAGAATCATTGCATTGATAATG
The DNA here is from genome assembly GCA_030762895.1 of Sophora flavescens. NCBI lineage: Eukaryota > Viridiplantae > Streptophyta > Magnoliopsida > Fabales > Fabaceae > Sophora > Sophora flavescens. The sequence goes on along the minus strand of CM061062.1, from coordinate 15,516,165 downwards.
GCCTTGTGGAGAATGTAATCCAGCAGTCTGTCACGGCAGAAGACAATGCTATGCTTATTAGGATGCCTTCTTTTGAGGAAGTCACTGAGGTTGTATTCTCAAAGAATGCCTCGGGGACCCTTGGTCCTGATGGTTTTGGGGGTTCCTTCTACCAAAAGTTCTGGAATATAGTAAGCTTGGATGTGTATAGAGCTGTATACCAATTCTTCGAGCAGAACTGGGTCTTGCCAGGCCTTAACTCCAACCTGGTGGCCCTCATTCCCAAGTTTCCAGAGGCTGACTGCATTGGTGACTACAGGCCAATTGCCTTGGCAAACTTCCAATTTAAAATCATCACCAAAGTGCTGGCGGATAGGTTATCTTTCATTGCTCCTAAGGTGATCTCGTCACAGCAGCGGGGCTTTGTTAAGGACAGGCATATTTCTGATTGCATTTGTCTAGCTTCTGAGGCAATTAACATGCTAGATATCAAATCTTTTGGGGGGAACCTGACACACAAGTTTGACATAAAGAAAGCCTTTGACACCCTGGATTGGGACTTCCTGTTAAGAGTTCTGAAAGCCTTTGGTTTCCATGAAGTCTTCTGCAGCTGGGTGCATACTATCCTGAAATCTGCAAGGCTTTCCTTCCTAGTGAATGGCCATTCAGTGGGTTATATTGGATGTCAGAGGGGGGTGCGCCAGGGTGATCCTTTGTCCCCTCCACTCTTTTGTTTGGCTGAAGAGGTGCTTAGTAGGAGTATCTCCTCTTTAATGGAAGCTGGGAAACTGCAACACATGGCGGGCCCTAGAAACTGCATGCCTCCCTCTCATGTCTTCTACGCTGATGACATACTGGTCTTTTGCAAGGGGAATAAAAGAGGCCTGCGTAACCTAATGAACCTTTTTAACAGATACGCTGAGACCTCTGGCCAGAAGTTGAGTCGAGACAAGTGCAAGTTTTATCTTTGGAACCATTGCTCCTAGAAGGTTAGTGGTAATTAAGGATGTCCTTGGCTTCACACAAGGTTAGCTTCCTTTCTTTTATCTGGGTGTTCCAGTCTTCAAAGGCAAACCCAAAGTGATTCACTTGCAGCCAATTGCTGATAGGGTTAAAGCCAAGCTCTCATCTTGGAAGGGCTCCTTACTTTCAATTATGGGCAGACTAGAACTGGTAAAGTCAGTGATTGAAGGCATGCTATTGTATAGTTTTCAAGTTTATAGTTGGCCTATTTCCTTGCTAAAGTCCATTGATAGATGGTTGAGGAACTTCATCTGGTCTGGTTGCACTCACTCTAGAAAAATTGTAACTGTTGCCTGGAGTAAGCTGTGTAAGCCATTGGCTGAAGGTGGCTTGGGCCTCAGATCAGCAAGACTGGTTAATGAGGCTGCCATGTTAAAGCTGAGTTGGATGGTCTCCTCTTCGAATGAAGACTGGGCTATCCTCTGCAGGTCCAGGTTCTTTAGAGGAGGTGTTCCTTTGGCTTCCTTTGTCAGATCTTCCATCTGGCTGGGCATTAGAGGATACTTTGGTTTGATCGAGCATAACTCCTCATGGATCCTTGGGAAGGGGGATGAGATTAATTTCAGGAGGGATGGATGGCTAACCAATGCAGTGTCTGTTGTTGATCTTCTTGGCATTCCTCCTCCCATGCAGCAACTTCTGTCTGCTCGGGTTTCAGACTTCATCATCGAGGGTAAATGGCACCTACCTCTGGAGCTGCATGATAGATTCCATGCCCTCCTGCATGAGATGAAGAGAGTTATCATCCCGGTTGAAGTTGGCAGAGATCAGAAGGTATGGTGTTCTTCAGATACGGGTAACTTGACTCTCAAGGAAGCCTATAGGTTCCTGAACCCTTCTTCCAACACCCTTAACTGGTGTAATCTAATCTGGAAGAGCTTCATCCCCCCTTCTAAGTCCTTCATAGTTTGGAGGCTGATGTACTCCAAAATGCCAACGGATGATAACCTTAGAGCTAGGGGCTGTGTCATCGTTTCTATCTGCCCTTTGTGTTACGCTTCTACTGAGACGGCTGATCATGTTTTTCTCCGCTGCAGCTTCTCTTCCATGCTTTGGACGTGGCTGGGAGGAGCGTTGAATTGTGACCTAAACTCAGCCTCTGTTGTTTGTCCTGTTGACTTCTTGTGGTAGATTTAGCAGTAGCCAAGCCAGAGATATTGCCTTGGCTGCTATCGTTAACACTTTCTCTGTTATTTGGATGTGCAGAAACAGCATCAAATTTAGAAACAAGGTGATATCTCACAGCCATGCAACCAGCCTCATCATGGCAGATACTCATCTTGCTGGTACATTGTCTAAAGGGACAGCAACCAACTCTATGGACGACTTCAAGGTGATAAAGTTCTTCTCTGTGGCTTGCCATGCTCCTAGGGCCGATTGTATTAAGCAAGTGGACTGGTTGCCCCCTCCCATAGGATGGATAAAATGCAACACGGATGGGTCAGCTAAAGGCTGTCCAGGGTATGCTGCTGCGGGTGGCATCTTTAGAGACCCCGAGGGCAAAGTCTTGGGGTGTTTCTCTGAGTTCTTGGGCGTAGTCTCTGCTCTCCATGCAGAACTGGTAGCAGCAATGATGGGACTTGAATTTGCATCCAAAAAGGGTTGGTTTTCGTTGTGGCTCGAGTGCGACTCTAAAATAGTGGTTGAGGCTCTGACCCTTAACAGGAAAGTTCCATGGCAACTGCATAACAGATGGGAAAATTGTAAAATCCTTTGTAGATGCATGTCGTTACGGGTGACCCACATCTTCAGGGAAGGAAATAGGTGTGCAGATGGTTTAGCTAACTATGGAGCGGCTTCCCATTGTTCCACCTGGTGGGACATGGTGCCTGACTTTATTAGAGAGGAGTCTATTCGTAATTGTATTGGACTGCCTAATTATAGGTTCAGTTGATTGTTTCTCTCATGGGTTTGGTTTTATGCCCCCCCCCCCCATGTTTTCCTTGTATTATTTTTTTCTATATATTTTATGTTGGCTGCTGGCAGATGATTGTTAGTAGTTGGGGTGCCAACATAGTTGGGATGCCTTCTGCTTTAGTGATGCCTTTGCAAGCCATAGCCTTTATTGAAGGAAAAAAATATCATTTTTTGGTGAATTGTCCATTAGCTCAAATACAAAAAAGGTTGTTCATTTTCCATGTGGATTGATCGTTGTTTTTACCTTCTTTGTTCAAATGGTTTCTTTCATAAAAAAATAATAATATAGAAGAGATGCTATTCCTTGTGCCTGTACGTATTGATATTAGAAAAGCTTGAAATTTCCTTTGGTCTGCCTGAAGGTTGAAATATTTTCTTTTCTATTATTTGAAAGAAAAAGTATTGTCACTTCTTCTTTTGAATGTATGAGAGTTGATATAATCATTTTTGTGTTCTTCATCCTTTTCTTTATTGAATTTCATTTATTTATCAACAATGTACTTATATTAATTGTGAATTATGCTTACATGAATAAGGTAGCAACTTTAAGCACGATAAACCATAATGATTTCAAGGCTAAGTCAACTACAAAATATTAAGTAATTATTATTTTTAGTTAGTTATATAATTATTTTACTTAATTTTGTTTACTACATACTCGGATAAATTATGGATATAAATCGTGTATCAACTATGTGAAAAACAATTTTTCTACTCATTTATGTATACAGTTTGTTATAGACATGTCATTAATGGCTTAATACAATAGTCTAATGGTACCTTTGCTTCATGAAATTAAAACCATAAGTTAATATGAATGTTAATGAGTTAATAACTTAATAGAAATAGAATATGAGGGTAATACATGCGATTTAATTTAGATTTGGTATTTACGGCCATGCTAAAGATAAGTTCCCTGAGAGGAAAGAAACCACAAGCATCCATGTAAACAATGAGAATCAAACAATGTGAATAAAGGGGCTTCCACATCAGGAAACCAATTCATAAATACTAGTAGTTAGGAAATGATGGGAATAATGGATCGTGGATTATTGTTGAGAGACTGGGTAGACATAATCTTAGCTATAAATATTCAGTGAATCTCACAACAATAATGCAAAAGGATCAACCCTGCAGGATTGGAAAAAAATCATGCAGGAATATAACTCGAGAATTGTTATTTTAAATGCTTCGGGGGGCATACCTAATACAATAAATTAGGGGCCAACATGGTTGGCAATAACAAGGAAAGGAAGGATATAGATAATAAATTAGCACAATTAATTGAAAAACAAAGGGAATTTATTTCAGGGAGCCAACTAAGGAAAGAGAAAAAAATACTACCCTATCACAGGACAAGTGCTTAGGGCCAAAAGACCAACCACGTTCAACAATATATCTATATCACAGAAACACCCAAACAAAAGCCATTGTTCGACAAGGGTTGTGCTTAAAGGGTTACTCTATAGAAGCCAGATGTGGTAGTCATTCAAGAGCCTAAATGCAGTGCCAATTCCTTTGACTTGTGTTTCTAATAGTAAAGTGATCGTTCCTCTAATTGTTGAACCATGTAATAATGAAGAAAAGTAGCAGATAAATGAACTTATAGTTCACGATGGGTCACTTTTAGAAGAACCACTACAAATAATATTATTCAAGATCTCAAAAAGAGATAACGAAGGCCTTCTATTTTGAATGAGTATATGATATATCTACAAGATTCAAAGCCTGACCTAAGCACTAATGATAATGATCCAAATTCATTTCCACAAGATGCAAGTGATGAAAATGATGATAAGTTTTCAGATGCCATGGAAGAAGAGTTGAAATCTATTTGTAACACCCCAATTTTTCTGCTTTCTAAGATTGGTATAAATATAAATAAACGTTTACATTTTTATCTGAAACTTAGAAAATGATTTTGGAAAAACCAAAGTCATATTCATATTATACTTATTTTTATAAGTATACGGTGAAATTTTGGGTTTAAAACTCAGACGGAAACCCGTCTGCGTTTTTACTGACAGTATAATTTTATACCGGCAAAAAACCCTAATTTGACCGAAACTGAAAGCTGTTGTTTTTTTATATTTTATCCGTGAGTAATTCTACTTTCCAAATTTCTGATCAGAAATGAAATATTATGTTTAGTCGGACGAATTTTGGTAAAAGTTTAGATGGAAATCAGTCGGTGTTTTCACTGACAGTAAGATTTTAATGATTAGAAAACCTAATTTTGACTCACGAATGAAATTGGTTATGTTTAAAACATATTTCCAACGAGTTTGGTTATTTTGAAAATTTTTGATCGAAAAACAGCCAGAAACCCTAATCGGGTAATCGACGGAGTCGAGAACGGACGTGTAGAGACAAAATCCGACATTCAATGGATGAAGACAAGTGATGACTCATATGGGTGAGTCATATAGGTGACTCACAAGTGTAATGATGGCTTTTGAGGGGAATTTACCATAATGTCCTTAAGGTTGGTTTTTATCACCAGAATGCCATTATACAAGATTACAATTTTACCCCTAGAATTTTATGCTTTGGACCCAAATACCCCCCAATTTCCACGGCCCAAACCCCTTGGAGAGCCCATCTTCTTGCTCTAAAAGGACTGCATCATCTTCATCATGAAGCTTTCCTCCATTTCTCAAAAACCTCTAAGTTTCCATAAGCCATTTTTGTGAAGCAACCAAGTGATTTCTTGCACATTTTTAAATTCTAAGAGGTATACCATACTCCTCTCACTCAATCAATAGCATGTTCTTCATTCATTTTCATGTTTCAAAGCCTTGATCATATTTTTCAATTCTTAGATCTAGAACTTTGAAATTCTCTAGAAAATCATAGAAAAATCCTAAAAATATGAAACCAATTTATATGATCTTGTATTCATGTCTATATTGTATATCTAGAAGCATGTAATCAAACAAAATTTCCTCCCTACATTTCTATACTTGGCCAAACCTATGTAGGATAGGAGGAAAGATGTTTTGTTTCAATTTTTCAAGTATGACACTTGTTTTGATCTAGTGAATATCTATCATACTTGAATCCTAGAGCTTGTTGATTTTGAATATCTCTAGCCTATTTTTCATGTATTGGCCGAAATTGAGTTTTGGAGGAAATGGAATATTTGGTTTCAATTCTTTGTGATTAATCATTAATCTTATGTCTTAAGTACTTAAGGATCACTAATCCAAAGACTTAAGCAATTTTAGAAATTTTTGTCATCATGCCTTACCATGGTCGTGACCTATCTATAGAGGAATATGTGATTTTATTTGTTTGATTTTGATTGGTTGATTGTGGTTGTTGAAGGATAAAAGATTATATCGTGTACGTGTGTTGACAACTTCCAGATTCGCGATAAAGTTTTAATTGAGAGATAAATTCTTCGGGATGTAAGGGGAGCTTACCTGATGGATTTTTCCCAATAATTATATGTGTGATCTAGTGTATGACTTGTATTACTTGATTGAGGGTTGTGGTGTTTGTTTATCTACGGTTAATTATTTATTTCCACTTATGTATTACAATGTTTTGATGCATGATCTGCCTGGGTTAATTGTTATAATATTGTTGATAAATTGTTGATGATGTTTGTGGATTGAAAAGCCTGACAGTGGTCAGTGCTCAATTAATAATGAGGTTCAAAGTGTTAAAAAGTTTTTACGGGATAATGAGTTTTAATTGATGCAAAGTATTAATATAATATTACTTAGGTTGTTGGTTGGTTGAAAATGAGAAAAAGCTGAAAATATCATTATTTTAATGATTTGTTGGTGTTAGAGTGAACTATTAGTTACAGTGAGGACGTAACCGTGAAATTATTTTTGTACTGTTAATTTTTAGGTGGATAAATTCAATATATTATAGAAAGTTATTTTATGAAATTAATCTTCAAAAATAACTTAATTATGATTTTAGAAAATTATTTAAGTGGAAAAGATCAAGTTTTGACTTAAAATGTTTTTAAAATGCTAAACGACGGTTAATTCCGAAAATATTTATGGAACGCATTCTTAAAAAAAGAAGTAATCATTCACACATGAATTTAGTTTTAAGATCATTTTTTTTTAAAGAACTAGAGTTTCTCGGAGAAAGATTTTCAGAAGAAGGAAAATGAGTTTCTTAGCGATTTGATAAAGGAATTTATAGTAGAAATGATTTTACGAAGATTGGACGTTATTTCGGGTAAAAGGGTTTCCAAAAGAAAATGAATTTCAATATGGTTTCACGTTTTATAAAATAGTTAAAATAGAAAGGATTTTCTGTAGGCGAGTTTTACTCAGCTATTTATTATTTAGTCATGATATCTGGAAGATATTCATGTTATAGTTTATTTGTTAGTCATGATATCTGGACGATATTCATATTACAGTTTATTTGTTAGTCATGATAGCTTGGCGATATTCATGTTATAATTGATTTGTTAGTCATGATATGCTGATGATATTCATGTTTCAGTGTACATGTTAATTATGGTATCTTTAGGTCATTCAGGCCTCGATGTATTTGTTAGTCATAATTTCTTGATGATATTCATGTTATAGTATATTTGTTAGTCATGATATCTTGAAGCTATTCATGTTACGGTGTATTTTAGTATTTCTATTTTATTCATGTTTCGTATTTGTTAGTCATGGTATCATGGTGATATTCATGTTTCAGAGTTGACCATTGTGCCTTAATGGTCAATGTGCCATCATTGTGCCATAATGGTCAATGTACCATTTAGAGTTGACCATCGTACGTTAATGGATGATGTACCCTTTACTTTGTTGACCATCGTGCCGGGATGTTTGGGAGATGTGCCATTTGTTTGGTTGATCATTGTGCCGGGAGGTCCGACAATGTGCCATTATGTTGTTGACCATTGTTCTTGTGTTGACAATGTGCCATTCAAGAGCCTGATCAACTCATTTATTTGGTGAGTGAATCTCCGGGAGATTAGGTAAAAAGATTAGATGATTATATGTGAAATGTCATTAATCTTTTGTGAATGATAATGATTGTTCCAGTGTGGTACCCATTGGTAAATTACTTGTGATTTTTGATAAATTTATGTTGATATGACTATATATGTTTATATGCTGTTTGGTGTGTCACGCATGTAGTTATCGTGCTTATATCCATATATTGGCGTCTCACCCTTACAATATATCAGGTTTTCTGGTTTGGCTTTTGTGTCTTGGTACATGTAAGTAGGTGGTGCAGAAACGTTCTTAGCTGCAGTTGAGAACTTTGATCCTGATGCTTGAAGAGACGTTTGATTGTGGGAATGACCATGGGGTTTTTCCAGTAGATGTCTTGTAAGGCGACCAACTTAGCAGTCTTTGATTTAATTTTCTATTTTTGAGAATTGGAAAGTTTTAGTACAAATGTGTATGTTGTGAAGGCTCTTGATGTGAATATGAGTATTTCTTCGTGTGAGGAGATGTATAATATGATTTTACTATTTCATGTATGTATCTTGGTTTTATAGAGCGTTCTCACAGAACAAAAATTTTTACACCCGAGTTTTCTGACCTAAAGTAAATTAAATTTTCGAAAGCAACCAACAAATAACTTTTAATTTATTTCTACACATGTTACAAAGTAATGCCCAAGGGGGGTGTTACAGAGTGGTATCAGAGCTGGTCGAGTCTTTCGGGAACCTTGGGGAATAGGTCTGTAATGTTTTTGTTGCGTGATCTCTGGTTGGACCTTGTTTGGATTGTTTCCTTGCCGAAACAATGTGTGTTGACACACAAGTATGCGTGTTTAGGTGGGTTCTAATTGGATTGAGATCTTGTTAGAACCCATGAATTGTAGATGATATGTTGATTGAAGTACTTCTTTGAAGTAATGTGTTTGAACGCGTAAGTATATAACTAAATTTCTGGTTGCCATTTAACTGATTTTACTTGGCAGGTCAGTTATGGAACCAGGAAATGGGCTTGGACGTGGACGTGGAAGGGGTCATAGAGGTGGCTCCCTTGGTTGTAACACCCTTCTCAGGCGCTACATTGTCTGTGACATTTCTATTTTTTTTATAAGACCGAGTAAAACGGAAAATAATTATTTTACCAAAAATATGAGTTTATTGTTTTCCTTTTTTCTTTCGCAATAATACCATACATAGTCTTTAACATATAAAATCAACTTATACATCAATATTATACAAACCAAGTTCCAAGTATCAATAGTCATACATATTCATAAAGAAGGCGAAAATACCAACGACAGATCAAAATATGTTTATAATAATAATATCTTTAGAGACATAGCTCCACAAAATATAACATAGACACGAGACTGGCCAGACACAAAATACTGAGAAAAATCCATTATATTAAAGCCCTCGAGACGGTGTCCATGTCTCCAAGTACGCTCAAACTCCAGCAGGATGTGATGGAGAAACAGTGTTGTCATCATCTTCGTCCAACGTAAGATAGAAAACATCAAACCAGAAAATACAGAAATGAGGTGAGATTTCCGTTCATCTTACACTTAACGCAGACATGCGGTGGTACTACACACAGGTACGTACAAATATCAATAAACAGTTATATCATCCATCACAACAGAAATAATAATGTTTCACAACAACATAATCACAAGGCACCGCTTTTCCTAGATAAGAGACATCTAAGACTCGAGGAATGACCTTTGATCCCCTATACCATGGTTTTAACAAACAGTCGGAGAGAGTGGTTCGGAGGATTGTTCCGGACTACGCCAGCCTTGGGCAATAGAATGCGTCCGGAGTCATCAACATGCACATTGGCTTTTTTAGGAACATCCTACACTACCAGAAAATACATAGTGTCTAGTAGAGTATGTCGGTGTATTGCAAGATCACCATGCCATTAAAGAGCAACCAACTGGGCCTATATGAGTATTTCATACCCCGACACCCCCAAGCATCAATAGATCATCACTACGAAATTTGCACCCGCATTAAAGTGTTAGCTCGATCTCCTAGGCACAACGGCCTTACAAAACATAGTTTCACTATGTGTTTAGGCAAACTTTACCGGAAATGCGTTCTTCTTGTCTATCCATCGGGATGACATAGTTTAATTCCATCAGAATCCTTTCAACGTACTGTAACAGATGCTAGATGTCCATAAGTCCGAATCACCGGTACTTAATCATCAAGCTAAAGTTCTCAAGTAACCTTTCATCTTTGTGCTTAGTTTTCTTATAATACTTGGTTATGAAACCTAGCACATTATGAGATTGGAACATAGGTCCAATTATTTATTCCTCTGTACTTTTCTAGTTGAGCCTTTTTCTTTGGCTTTCAATAAAACAAATCATTCTGAGTCCATTAAATTTTATGGAATATGGATAATAAATTATCCATACTTTATGACATAAGGTCGTGTTCCACCACACGTCATAAATTATTACGTTCGTATTTTCACTAAGTCATTCTTGACTTAGGTTTTTACATTTTACAGTAAAATCTCATCTTGGAAGACAAAAATCCTTTTGGTTTTAAACCAAAACCATTAGATAAAATCAAATCCATTTTCAAGAGTAATATCCCTCAAAGATACTTAGGTATCAATTTCTCCAAAACATTTCCTCAAAAATCTTGCTTTTTACTTAATTTAGGCTTAAAAAGCCAAACTTTTAAAGATATGGTTCTTCACCTCAAATGTCTTATTCTTATAAGTTATATTACTCATGTGAAAAAGTCGAAACACTGATTTTACATCATTTATACAAAATTCCTAAAATTTGACCGAACGTCGTTAATTTTGTAAATCGCGTAAATCCTTTTTCAACGATTTTACACTCTAATGGTCCAAAACTCATTTTGGAGTTTTAGAACTGTTTTATAAGAATGAAAAACAGTTTCTAACTGTCCAATTACATTTATTTTGGAAAATTTCATTTTAGTCCCTAAACTTTCATTAATTACAAAATAGTCCTTTTTCACTTAAAACCTTGTTACTTTTTATTTATAACTCCAAATCACACCAAACCAACTTCTTTAAAAATATTTTTCAGTTGCCCTCAAATTTTCCAGAAATCACTTTTCTGCCTAAAATATTTTTCAATAATTGCAAAAAGGTCCTTTTTTACCAAAAAGCTTATAACTTTTTATGTATTAATCCAATTAACATCAAACCAATTTCTATGGTTTTGTCTCATCAAGGACTACAATATTAACATTATAGAACACAAATTTCAGTGCAGACACTGAAATTATCAGAGTTTGCAATTTAGTCCCTAAGGACTCATAAATCCATAACTTTCAATATACACATCCAAATCAATCCAAGCCAATTTCTATATTCTTATATATTCATTTAATTCTCATAAAAATTATTCAAACAATTTAATCATATTCAACATCAATAGTAGTTCTACCACAAACGCAAACATCAATCCATCCCTCCAAGAGGATCAAACACATATAAAGCAATAAATTACACAAATTATATACTTATAATTTATAAGACCATTTACACTAAATAACACCAAGTAAACCATCAACATGTCTACCCTAAGGTAGGATGATGGTAATCTCCCCCATACCTTTGTTGATCACTTGAAACAAGAGGATGATGTTCACCTAGAACTCAAGGTTTGAAACACCAAAACCTAGCCATGAATCATCAACAAAACAACAAGTTAAAAATGAAGAAAAACTACCAAACCCATTTTGGGCATGGTTCGGCCAACTCTAAAAAAAAATATCTCGAAATCTCCAAAATTTTCAAGCTTTTGGATAATGAAAATAGAAGTCATATGAATATCATAGAAATTGGAATCACATTAAAAGGATTTTTCTATGATTTTCTAGAGATTTTTGAAGTTCTAGATCTAGGAACTTGAAATTTGTAAAAACTTGAGATATGAAGAAAAGTTGTGAAAGGAAAGGAAGATATGATCATGAATCACAAGGATCTACCTTTGGAATTTGAAGAAGCCAACAACAACTTATACTTCCTTTGTAAATCAAGTGTAAGACTTAAGAGTTTTTGGTGAGAAAAATGAAGAACATGAACCAAATGAGCAAAATGAAATGCCAAGTGTGTCTTATGAAGGTGTGGCCGTGAGCTTCCTAGGGAGAAAAGGGTCCAAGGAGTAATTTGGTGTCATGGCAAACTTGTAGTTAAAATGAAGGATTAAGGGTATTTTGGACTTTTCACTTAAAAAGTCATCATTACATTAATTTAATGCATGGTGACTCACCCCCTTGAGTCATCACAAATGATTAATTGTTCCTATCCGTCTGGGGTCGGGTTTTGTCTCTGCACCTCCGTTCTCGATTCAGTCGATCCCCGATCGTCGAGTATTCACCCGAATAACTCATAATAACCTATTTATTTTGAAAATTTTCAAAATAAACACTATGGTTGGAAATAAAATATAAACCTATACATTTTCGTTCACGGGTCAAAATTAAGTTTTCTGACCAGTAAAATCTTATTGTCAGTTAAAACCTAGACCGGGTTTAGTATGAGTTTTAAACCCAAATTTTTACCGTACCAAAAGGTAGAGTATAACTATGATTTTATTTTATTAAAAATCATTTTCTAGATCTAATATAAAAATTGCGAACAATTAAAATTCTACCAATAATTGAAAAACAGTAAAAACATCAAAAACAACAAAACGGTAAAAATCGTAAAAACAGTAAAAACAGTAAAAACGGGGTGTAACATTGGTGACCGAGGCAACATGGATGAAAATTTTGAAGGAGGAGTGGATTATGCGGCTCAGGCGATGGAAAATGTTGCGGCTGCTATTGCAAATCAGACTGCAACCATGGCTACCCAGAATTAGCAAGTTGCGGAAGGCAGAGATCTGATTACGTTTCGAAGCCAAAATCCTTCACAGTTTGGTGTGGATGCTGATCATGAGAAAGCTGATTTATGGATTCTGGAACTAGAGAAAATCTTTGAGTTGGTGGTTACTCCGACAGAAGTTTAGGTTACCTATACTGTTTTTCTACTGATAGGAGATGCAGAGTACTGGTGGAGAGGTGCTCGACAACTGCTGGAAGCTGACCATCTAGAAATTACTTGGGATGTGTTTAGAACCGCATTTCTGAACAAGTATTTTCTGGAGAGTGATAGGATTGAGAAAGAACAAGAATTTCTGCAATTGTACCAGCGTGATCTGACTATGGGGGAGTATGCGGCGAAGTTTGAATCGTTCGCCAAACATTTCTATTTCTTTCAAGTACAACCAAATGAAAGCTGGAAATGTGAGAGGTTTGAAGCAGGCTTGAGGTTTGAGATTAGAGAATCTGTACTACCATTACAACTTTGAAATTTTCAAACTCTAGTTGAGATGAGTAGGAAGATATAGCAAATGAGGAAAGTAAGAGACAATAGAGGGAATGCTGGAGGAAATTCTCGATCCAAGAACCAATTTTAGAATCAAAACCAGAATCAGGAGTGGAAACAGGACTAGAGGAAGCCTTATTTCTGACTACCAGAAAATAACCAGAACCAGCAACAAAATCGTCCGGATATTTCTGCATCAGGAAGTGGAGGTCAAAAGAATCAAAACCAAGGCCAAGTAAGAAGGTGTTACAAGTGTGGGGACTTAAACCACATGGATAATACTTGCCCAGAAAGATAAGTGAAATGTTTCAATTGTGGACAACAAGGACACCTAGTAAGGAAGTGCTACGCCCCAAAGCGTGGACCAGCAATTTAAAGCTGTATGTTCCGCATCGGATTATCACGTGATGTTCTAAGAAGGGGTGTCACATTAGCTTTAATGACTCATAATTTTAAGTTTGTAACAAATTCTACGTATAATCGTGTTTTGATGTCTTTGAGTATTTGACTCTATAGAGTCTATTATGTTGTTGGTCTTTTCAGTTGTGATATAATGTTTATGACTTTTTGAGAACAGAGGTTTCTTAAAGAAATCTATTCCAGTCTCTTTTCTGTTAGTGGATGTGACTCAGCTTGGTTATGGGTCAGATCATTTCCTTTCCTAAAGTGGTTATTTCAAAAGTTCCGAATATTAAAAGAGAGCCCTCTCGATGATAGAAGTTCTCCGCCTTCGATTTTCTAATCCACTGGAAGTTCTTGTGAAAGAAGGAACTTTAGTTAGGGTCATGGTTGTAAACATGTATTAGCTATGCATTTGTACACTCACGAACCTATTAAAGGATCTTTTTATCTACTGGATATTCCTGTATGTTTTTCAGATTGATGAAATTCTTCTATATACTATCTTGTGAGAGTAAGATCTTGGGATTGAGAGATCTTGTCTAGTTTCGAATCACAAAATTTCGAGGACAAATTTTTTTTAAGTGGGGTGGTAATGTAATACCCCGATTTTTCTGCTTTCTAAGATCGGTATAAATATAAATAAAAGTTTATATTTTTATCTGAAACTTAGAAAATGATTTTGGAAAAACCAAAGTCATATTCATATGATACTTATTTTTAAAAGTATACGGTGAAATTTTGGGTTTAAAACTCAGACGGAAATCGGTCTGCGTTTTTACTGACAGTATAATTTTATACCGGCAGAAAACCCTAATTTGACCCGAAACTGAAATTTGTAGATTTTTTATATTTTATCCATGAAGAATTCTACTTTCCAAATTTCTGATCATAAATGAAATATTATGTTTAGTCGGATGAATTTTGGTAAAAGTTCAGATGGAAAACAGTTGGTGTTTTCACTGACAGTAAGATTTTAATGATCAGAAAACCTAATTTTGACTCGTGAATGAAATGGGTTATGTTTAAAACATATTTCCAATGAGTTTGGTTATTTTGAAAATTTTCAATCGAAAAACAGACGGAAACCCTAATCAGGTAATCGACGGAGTCGAGAACGGACGTACAGAGACAAAATCCGACATTCAATGGATGAAGACAAGTGATGACTAATATGGGTGAGTCAGATAGGTGACTCACAAGTGTAATGATGGCTTTTGAGGGGAATTTACCATAATGTCCTAGAATTTTATGCTTTTGACCCAAATACCCCCCAATTTCCACGACCCAAACCCCTTGGAGAGCCCATATTCTTGCTAGAAAAGGCATGCATCATCTTCATCATGAAGCTTTCCTCCATTTCTCAAAAACCTCTAAGTTTCCATAAGCCATTTTTGTGAAGCAACCAAGTGATTTCTTGCACATTTTTGGTAACACCCGGGTGCCGACGAGGGTGGGGAGTGGTCGCCGGTGTAAGAAGGCACGGACAAGGAGCGGCTCCTGGCAGGCTTCTAGGTGGAGGGACACATGAATGAACCGATTACACACCCGAATGAGAGGGATCCTGAGATTGTGTAGGTATGGGACTATACAGTTGAGGAAGGCTTGTATGAATTGATTGGTACTACCTATACTAATAAGATGCATCTTCTTTTCGGTAGCCCGTCACTTAAGAACTCCACAGTTAAGCATGCTTGACTTAGAGCAATTCTGGGATGGGTGACCTCATGGGAAGTTTTCCCAGGAAGCGTGTGAGCGAGGACAAAGCACGCTGAAATGACCCGTGTTGGTCTGTGGGGTCAGTCATCAATCCATAGAGCAGCCAGGGATGTTACAAATGGTATCAGAGCAGTTCGATTCTATATCAGACTGTGGTATTGGGGCTTTTTCTAAAACAAAACTTGGGCGAACCAAGCGGTGGTTCGGGGACGAACCAAGAGGAACCTGGTGGGCATGTAACACCTGGGTGCCGACGAGGGCGGGGAGTGGTCACCGGTGCAAGAAGGCATGGACAAGGAGCGGCTCCTGGCAGGCTTCTAGGCGGAGGGACACATGAATGAACCGATTACACACCCGAATGAGAGGGATCCTGAGACTGTGTAGGTATGGGACTATACAGTTGAGGAAGGCGTGTATGAATTGATTGGTACTACCTATACTAATAAGATGCATCTTCTTTTCGGTATCCCGTCACTTAAGAACTCTACAGTTAAGCATGCTTGACTTGGAGCAATTCTGGGATGGGTGACCTCCTGGGAAGTTTTCCCAGGAAGCGTGTGAGTGAGGACAAAGCACGTTGAAAAGACCTGTGTTGGTATACCATACTCCTCTCACTCAATCAATAGCATGTTCTTCATTAATTTTCATGTTTCAAAGCCTTGATCATATTTTTCAATTCTTAGATCTAGAACTTTGAAATTCTCTAGAAAATTATAGAAAAATCCTAAAAATATGAAACCAATTTCTATGATCTTGTATTCATGTCTATATTGTATATCTAGAAGCATGTAATCAAACAAAATTTCCTCCCTACATTTCTATACTTGGCCGAACCTATGCAGGATAGGAAGAAAGATGTTTTGTTTCAATTTTTCAAGTATGACACTTGTTTTGATCTAGTGAATATCTATCATACTTGAATCCAAGAGCTTGTTGATTTTGAATATCTCTAGCCTATTTTTTATTATGTATTGGCCGAAATTGAGTTTTGGAGGAATTGGAATACCTGATGGATTTTTCCCGATAATTATATATGTGATCTAGTGTATGACTTGTATTACTTGATTGAGGGTTGTGGTGGTTGTTTATCTATGGTTAATTATTTATTTGCAGTTATGTATTACAATGTTTTGATGCATGATCTGCCTGGGTTAATTGTTATCATATTGTTGATAAATCGTTGATGCTATTTGTGGATTGAAAAGCCTGACAGTGGTCAGTGCTCAAATAATAATGAGATTCAAAGTGTTAAAATTTTTTTACGGGATAATAAGTTGTAATTGATGCGAAATAGTAATATAATATTACTTTGGTTGTTGGTTGGTTGAAAATGAGAAAAAGTTGAAAATATCACTATTTTAATGATTTATTGGTGTAAGAGTGAACTATTAGTTACAGTGATGACGTAATCGTGAAATTATGTTTGTACTGTTAATTTTTAGGTGGATAAATCCAATATATTATAAAAAGTTAGTTTATGAAATTAATCTTCGAAAATAACTTAATTATGAATTTAGAAAATTATTTAAGTGGAAAAGATCAAGTTTTGACTTAAAACGTTTTTAAAATGCTAAACGGCGATTAATTCCGAAAATATTTACGGAACGCATTCTTAAAAACTGTAGTAATCATTCACACACGAATTTAGTTTTAAGATCATTTTTTTAAGAACTAGAATTTCTCGGAGAAAGATTTTCAGAAGAAGGAAAATGAGTTTCTTAGCGATTTGATAAAGGAATTTATAGTAGAAATGATTTTACGAAGATTGGATGTTATTTCGGGAAAAAGAGTTTCCAAAAGAAAATGAATTTCAATATGGTTTGACGTTTTATAAAAGAGTTACAACATAAAGGATTTTCTATAGCCGAGTTTTACTCAATGATTTATTTGTTAGTCATTCATGTTACAGTTTATTTGTTAGTCATGATATTTTGATGATATTCATGTTATAATTGATTTGTTAGTCATGATATCCTGATGATATTCATGTTTCAGCGTATGTGTTAATTATGGTATCTTTAGGTCATTCCGGCCTCGATGTATTTGTTAGTCATGAAATATTGATGATATTCATGTTATAGTATATTTGTTAGTCATGATATCTTGAAGATATTCATGTTACAGAGTATTTTAGTATCTCTATGTTATTCATGTTTCGTATTTGTTAGTCATGGTATCATGGTGATATTCATGTTTCAGAGCTGACCATTGTGCCTTAATGGTCAATGTGCCATTTAGAGTTGACCATTGTGCCTTAATGGTTAATGTGCCATTTAGAGTTAACCATCGTACCTTAATGGATGATGTGCCATTTTCTTTGTTGACCATCGTGCCGGGATGTTTGGGCGATGTGCCATTTGTTTGGTTGGCCATTGTGCAGGGAGGTCGGATAATGTGCCATTATGTTGTTGACCATTGTTCTTTTGTTGACAATGTGCCATTCTAGAGCATGCTCATCTCATTTATTTGGTGAGTGAATCTCCGGGAGATTAGGTATAAAGATTAGATGATTATCTGTGAAAGGTCATTAATCTTTTGTGAATGATAATGACTGTTCCAGTGTGGAACCCATTGGTAAATTATTTGTGATTTTTGAGAAATTTATGTTGTTATGACTATATATGTCTATATGCTGTTTTGGTGTGTCACGCATCTAGTTATCGTGCTTATATCCATATATTGGTGTCTCACCCTTACAATATATCAGGTTTTCTGGTTTGGCTTTTGTGCCTTGGTACATGAAAGTAGGTGGTGCAGAAACATTCTTAGCTGCACTCGGGAACTTTGATTCTGATGCTTGAAGATACGTTTGATTGTGGGAATGACCACGGGGTTTTTCGAGTAGATGTCTTGTAAGGCGACCAGCTTAGGAGTCTTTGATTTAATTTTATATTTTTGAGAATTGGAAACTTTTGGTACAAATGTGTATGTTGTGAAGGCTCTTGATTTGAATATGAGTATTTCCTCGTGTGAGGAAATGTATAATATGATTTTACTGTTTCATGTATGTATCTTGGTTTTACAGAGCGTTCTCACAGAACAAAAATTTTTACACCCAAGTTTTCTGACCTAAAGTAAATTAATTTTCCGAAAGCAACCAGCAAATAACTTTTAATTTATTTCCATACATGTTACAAAGTAATGCCCAAGGGGGGTGTTACACTATGGAATAGATTGATATATTGGACCTGGTAGAATTTCCAAGAGGTCATGAGAGAGTTGGGTGTAAATAGGTCTTTAAAATGAAACGTGACTCTCGTGGAGACCTTGAACGTCACAAGGTCAGATCTATTGAAAAAGGTTTCACTTTGAAGGATACCATTGATTATAAAGAGACCAATTTCATGAAAGGATTCTTTATAGATAATGATGACATTGATAGCCTATTATGACTTGAAGTTGCGACAAATAAATGTAAAAAAAATCCCATAATAATAATGAGTCTAATAAGTAAATAATTAAAAATTTATGGACTAAATTATAACTGGATAAAAGGGGGCAATTTCATAAAGTAACTGATATATGATAGGGTTAACAATTGAAAAAAAGTAATCCTAATAAACGTTAAACGAGTCCTATTCTTGATATAGTAGTATTCTCTTCCTCCTCTCACCATCATGAAAGTAGAAGGGAGAGAATGCAAGCTAAATAGTAGAAACTAAAATATATCCCCCTCTCTTTCATAAAAAAAATTATATCCCCCTTTCTTCGAGGAAATTATAAGCATCAAAGTGTTGTCTCTATCTCCGACAATGGATAGGTAAGTAACTTTTTCCCCCATGATATTGTAATTTGTGCAATAATGAGATTTCAAGCTCACGTATTTGTTTTCTATTATTTTGAAAGCTAGAAAATTACAAGTTCAAGTTGACACACACATTGAGACAGCAAAATATTCAATTTTGAAATTGACAAAATAATTTTTCTTATGATTTTTAAAAACAAAAGTACATGCTTACTGCACTTTGATAATATGGATACTAGGCTTTGTTGGTGTTGGTCCTAGCTTGTTTTCTTTTTATCCTTTGATTGTAACAAAATACTTGTAATCTTTTTTATAGTGCTACTTTTGGATAAAGTCATAACATGTATTTTTTTTTTTTAAAATAAAGAAGTGTGCAAAAGCATCACTGCCAAGCAAGACATCCCAGCTAGGCTGGCACCTCAAGCAAAGCCAATCATTTGCAGCACACCCAATTTATTGATAAAATAAAGGAAACAAGGAAAACATAAATGTGGGGGGGGCATCAACCTGACCCACAAAGCTAAGCAAATCTAAAAGTAGGAAGACTCATCCTATTTCTGCCAAAATCCTCTAATAAGAAGGAGGGCAATGAGCTCCACCAACAAAAACCATCAAGACGCAAACCAAAATTGGCTAGCTTGTCAGCACAAGCATTACCCTCCCTATACAAATGAGAGCAAAAAGAGGACATATCCCTAGTAAGAGCAATACAGTTTAGCCACCTATTCCTAAGATGCCAAGGGACCAAACCATTAGAGTTGAAGGCATTGACTACTAAAGAGGAGTCACATTCTAACCAAAGCTTCTTCCAACCATTCTTGTGAGCCAGTTCAATGGCAATAATAGCTCCAAGTAATTCAGCATGGAAAGCAAACGAGACGCCAACATTGAGAGCAAAGCAGCCAAGAAAAGAAGCATTTACCCCTCTGAAAATACCACCACAACCTGCCACACCTGGAGCTCCCTTAGCAGCCCCATCAGTATTTACTTTAATCCAATTGAATCTAGGGAGCAGCCACATAACTGCTTTAATGGATGGGGCCTTCGAAAGGTTAACCTGGATGTTAAATTTCTTAAGGATCATCAACTGATGAACATTAGAGGAAAAGGATCCCTTACAAAACCTCCCAGCAAAGGAGACATTGGCAGCAATTGCATTGCAAATGGCAGCCACTGAGATTGACTTAGAATCAAATCTGATGCTGTTCCTACAATACCAAATGCCCCAAAGAGAGTAGCAGATGGCAGATAAAATTACCTCTATAACCTGAGGGCACCATCCTTGGTTTAAAATTGAGAGGAGAGAATGGATTGAAATAGTGTCAAGGTGGCAACCAAGGCAGCAACTCAACCACATCCAAACTCTACCAGCAAAGGGGCAGGAAAGAAAGAGATGGTCCGAAGTCTCATAACTACAGCCACAAAGGGAACACATGGAGACAACAATGCATCCTCTAGACCAGAGATGATCATCCGTTGGGACTTTGTTGTGGAGCAACCTCCAGAGGAGAAAGGATTTTGAAGGGGGAATTGCCTTTGACCAGATCAACTTCCCCCAGGGGAAAGAGGACCTATCTGGATTTAAAAAACTATAATCCTTCCCAAATTCGACCAAATCATTCAGCTCTACAGTGACAATGTCGTGTAGAATATGAACACCATCGTGAGCAGCCACGACAAAAACCTCGACAACTGACAATTCCCTATGAGTACGTTCTTGAGTGCAATCTCAATGGATATACTCACCCCACGGAGGAGGAAGAAGAACATAGAATCCCACGAGGGTTCCCAAGCCTCCCACGTGCTCTCCCTTTTGTGGTATATTTGGAAATGCATTAGATATAATTTTTAAATTGTAAGAGAATTATCATATATGTCTAATGTATTCAGAAATGCATTAAAATATTATTTTCAAATGGCAATGCAATTATCTTATATTACTACTATATTTGGAAATACATTAAAATATTTAGTAATGAAATTGATTATAATATGATACACGTGCAATTATATAAATCTAAATTCATACATTTTCCTTAATGAAGAATATATAATAATTTCTAGGAATTTATTGATGAATAGGATGTTACCAAAAATAGCAGAATTATCATAATGAAAACATTTGAATACAATGTATGCTGAATATTGTTATAAAAAAAAATGTATGTTGAATATTTTATTTAAGATATCTTGGTTTTAAATTTTACATTTGAAAGTTTTTAATTTAACTATTTATTACAATTTATTTCTTCCGTTTCTTTTGTTAATGTGTAATTCTTCTTTATTGTCCTTTATTACTTTCGACTCACTTTTAATTGATTTAATTAGCTTTTCTGATTATATTAAAATATTGCATGTGCTTTTTCATTTGGCATTATATGATATTAAAATGTTTTCACTGGGTTATCATATATGTCTACTTTATTCAGAATTGCATTAAAATATTATTTTCAAATGGCAATGCAATTATAATACATTCCTACTATATTCAGAAATGCATTAAAATATTTAGTAACGAAATTGATTATAATATGCTAATGTGCAATTATATAATCCTAAATTCATACATTTTCCTTATTGAAGAATGTGTAATAATTTCTTGGAATTTATTGAAGAATAGGATGTTACCAAAAATAGCAGAATTATCATAAAATTCTTCTACCATAAAATTAAAATTAGCAGAATTATCATAATGGAAACATTTCAATACAATCTATGTTGAATATTTTATTTCAAATAACTTGGTTTTAAAATTTACATTTGAAAGTTTTTAATTTATCTATTTATTTCAATTTATTTCTTCCATTGCTTTTGTTAATGTGTAATTCTTCTTTATTGTCCTTTATTACTTTTGAGTCACTTTTAATTGATTTAATTAGCTTTTCTGATTATATTAAATATTTCATGTGCTTTTCCATGGGGAATTATATGATATTAAAATGTTTTCACTGGGTTTTCAAAATTATTAAATATTAAAATGGAAATGTGCGTTTCCATAATAAAGTACAAAACGATGCAATATCATTTTTTGGTGAATTGCCCATTAGCTTAAATACAAAAGGTTGTTCATTTTCAATGTGCGTTGATCAGTGTTTTTACCTTCTTTGTTCAAATGGTTTCTATTATAAAAAAATAAAAATAAAAATAGAAGAGATGTTATTCCTTGTACCTGTTGTCACACCCGGGGCTGACGAGGGCGAGGAGTGGTCGTCAGTGTAAGAGGCATGATCAAGGAGCGGCTCCTGGGAGGCTTCTGGGCTGAGGGACATGTGAATGAACCGATAACACACCGGAATGAGAGGGATCCTGAGGCTGTGTAGGTATAGGACTCTACAGTTGAGGATGGCTTATATGAATTAATTGGTACTACCTATACTAACAAGAT
The DNA here is from genome assembly GCA_030762895.1 of Sophora flavescens. Classification (NCBI taxonomy): domain Eukaryota; kingdom Viridiplantae; phylum Streptophyta; class Magnoliopsida; order Fabales; family Fabaceae; genus Sophora; species Sophora flavescens. The sequence goes on along the minus strand of CM061062.1, from coordinate 15,493,694 downwards.
GCATCTTCTTTTTCGGGAGCCCATCACTTAAGAAATCCATAGTTAAGTGTGCCTGACTTGGAGCAATTATGGGATGGGTGACCTCCTGGGAAGTTTTTCCAGGAAGCGCGTGAGGACAAAGTACGCTGAAAAGACCCGTGTTGGTTTGCGGGGACAGTCGTCAATCCATAAAGCAGCCAGGGATGTTACAAATGGTATCAGAGCGGCACCTCACCCAGTATGGTGTGGTTCGGGGACGAACCAAGCGGAAGCTGGTGGGCATGTGACACCGGGGGCTAACGAGGGCGAGGAGTGGTTGTCGGTGTAAGAGGCATGATCATGGAGCGGCTCCTAGCAGGCTTCTAGGCGGAGGGACATGTGAATGAACCGATAACTCACCGGAATGAGAAGGATCTTGAGGCTGTGTAGGTATAGGACTATACAGTTGAGGATGGCTTATATGAATTAATTGGTACTACCTATACTAACAAGATGCATCTTCTTTTTCGGGAGCCCATCACTTAAGAACTCCACAGTTAAGTGTGCATGACTTGGAGCAATTCTGGGATGGGTAACCTCATGGGAAGTTTTTCCAGGAAGCGTGTGAGTGAGGATAAAGTACACTAAAAAGACCCGTGTTGGGTTGTGGACCTGTACGTATTGATATTAGAAAAGCTTAAAAGAAATTTTCTTTGGTCTACTTAAGGTTGAAATATTTTCTTTTCTATTATTTGAAAGACAATGTTTTGTCACTTCTTATTTTGAATGTATGAGAGTTGATATAACATTTTTATATTAATTGTGAATTATGCTTACAAGAATATAATAGCAACTTTAAGCACAATATCTAACGGCCCAATTTTTTTATTTTTCAATAACAGTAAATATATGTTTATATATATATATATATATATATATATATATATATATATATATATATTGTTAAAATCCAGAAAATGATTTTGGATAAACCAAATTCATTGTCATGCTATACCTTGCCGTAGAAAGTCACGGTAAAATTTTCGATTGAAAATTCAGACGAAAATCGGTCTGCGTTTTCGTTGACAGTAAAAGTTTACTGAGCAGAAAACCTAATTTTGACCCGTGAATGAAACGTTTAGGGTTTTCGTCGTGTTTCCAATGATCTTGGTTATTTTTGAAAATTTACGTTCGGAAATAAAATATAATATTTTATCCGGGCGAAATCGTCGAAAACTACGATCGGAAACTTTAATCGGGTAAACAACGAAGCAGAATGAAGAACTGAGAAGACTGGGGTGACTTGTTTGAGTGAAGTGACTTGATTGACTAAAGTGTATGTCACATCAAGAAAGTAATTATGACAACTTTTTTTTGAATATATCATATTTTAATCCAAAACCCCATTTTCCTCACTTTTTCCAACCAAACCACCCTTAACCAAACTTGAAGCCCAAGTTCCATCTTCTCTCTTCCTCCCCACGGCTTACTCTCCCTCTCCCCCTATTTATACACTCATCTTCTTCCTTCTCAAGTTTACACTCACATAAGCATACTTTCTACATCAAAACTCTATTGATTTTCTTCAAGTGCTCATCATCTACATCCATTTCTTCAAGCTTCAAGGGTAATACTCTATCCTCTTACTCATCTAAGTTCTTTCCTTCTCATATTTGTTGAGTTTATGCCATGTTTTTCAATTTATCATTCTTAGATCCAAAACTTCTAAAAACTCTAGAAATTAGTAGAAAAATCCGTTTGATTTGAAACCAATTTATATAGACTCACAATGATCTCTATAATCATTATCTAAGAGCATAAATCAAGAAAAATTTTCCTTCCCAATTTTCCTAAAGAGGCCGAACCTATGTTGTGTAGGAGCAAGAAAGTTGTTGTTTCAATTTTTGAAATATGACCATTGATTTAAGCTCTTCAATACCTTCTGTTGTCAAATCTAAAAGCTTGGGAAGTTTGAAAATCTCTAACCTATTTTTATGTGTCTTGGCCGAAACCTTAAGCTTGTGGCTTAGAGGAGTTTTTATTCAATCTTTGTTAAATGATCATTGATTATGAATCTTTAATACTTAAGGATCATTAATCCATGAGTTAGTGAAAGTTTGATATCTCAAACCCTATTTTGTCATCATGGCCGAATCTATGCCTAGGGGAGATTAGATGTTTTTGGTTGTTTTTAACTTGTGTTATGTGTTGGAATCTTTAGACTTCCGTCGCGAAGCAAGTCGAGGAAGATCGTAGCACTCAACAAAGAACGAAAGACTTTCTTTGCTTTGGAATCAGGTAAGGGGAGCTTACCTGAGGGATTTTTCCCAATAGCTGTATGCTATTATTTGTGGTTTGTTCAATTGTTTTAAATTTTATTGTGATTTCCTGAGTTTATCTGATGTGGCTAAAATTGTATGTTTTACATATCTGAGCTTGATAATTTATTTGTAGAAATGTGTTATAGCTTTAAGATATGGCATGAACTGTATTATCTGAAATGATGTTGATGTGAAAATTATACTATTATGGATTGTTGTCTGAGAAGCCTGACATTCGTCAGTGCTCAATCAATTATTGAGATAAAAGCCTTAAAAAGTCTTATGAGGAATTTTGACAATGAAAATGTTTAGTTGATGATTTCTTTTGATAAAAGAGAAAGTAATGGATAATTACAAGGATGAAATCGTAAAAATATTTCAGTACGTTATCTTTTCCAAAATGTAGATGAAAAGTTATTTTAATAAATTTATGTGTCAATTTCTTTTGATGAAAGAAGAAGAATAAGAATGGAATTGAGAAAGAAATACATTTTAGTATGTTATCATTTTCAAGAATGAAGTGGAAAATCATTTTAAGAACTATGTGTTAAAATATTTTAAAGCTAGAGGACAATCGTTTTGCTTACAAATGATTTTAGTTTGAACAAAAACAATTTTAGAAAATATATTCATTGGAGAAAGCTTTTGACAAAATGATTTACCTTATTTGGTTAGAAATGGATTTTTACAAGAATCTTTATGAAGTTCTAGTATTGTTTCTGACAAAGGAAGAATTTCAAAAATGTTGAATTTTGAGACGAGACACCCTGATGTACCTCTTTGTGTCATTGGATTAAAACCTCATTATTTAATTACTTAATTGCACGCTTAACATGAAAATAAGTAAAAATTAAAACTTAACTTATAAAGTACACAACTTCATATAGAATGGCATATCACAATATAAGTATATTATGCATATTACAAAACACTGTTGAGGATATCCTATCAGTAGGATCCCTCACAGGCATATACTTAGACAAAGTTAAACAGTGGAAAACATAATAAAAATACGCCTCACGAGACGCACTGGCCATAACTAACTAGACCCTAATCGCCATGGGTCACAGCTCGTCCTCCAGCCTCTGGTTCGTAGGGAGTTCCATCCAATGCCTCTTGGTTACGCTCATCCACAAGGTCTTCTCGTACAATTCCACAAGGAGATAAAATACAACATACAGAAATATACAGGGGATAAGAAACAGTTCTATCATCAAAAATCGGAAAAGAGTCATAGTAAATTATACGGTAATTGTCATAGACAATCAACACACATAACTAACGAATCATCCTTAGGTCAATATATATCATCCTCTACCCTTATTCTCAGGCAATCTAACACGTAACCTCTCTAATCCTGTCACCATGTCTTTACGTTATCGTGGCCACTACCACTCTTGTCACCATCCCTCATTTGCATCGGGGCACACCCTCATTCCCGTTAGGATGTTCCACCTAGTGCACACCTTCATTCACATTAAGGTGTTCCACCCGCATTCCCGTTAAGGTGTTCCACCCCCATTCCCTAAGGTGGAAGTCGTCTTGAGAGAACTCTTGATTTTACGTGCATTATATTACCAATACACGGTGTATTATATTACCAATACACAGAAGTGTTTTACGTGTATTATATTACCAATACACGGTGTATTATATTACCAACACACAGAAATGTTTTACGTGTACTATATTACCAAGGAAGAAAACCATTTAATGCTTATGGCCCTACCACACGAGTAAAAATGAAACACAGAATTTGACCCCAGTAAACATGAACAGAGAGCTAGGTTAACTTAACACCAACACCAAAACCCCATGACAGAGCCTAGACCTGCAGTTCACAAAGTATTTATGAAACTTCTCCATATTTCCAATTCATAGTTAAGAGGTTCAATAATATTATCATGTTAAGAGGAGCAAATTATAATATCATAAACCAGCCTACTCTGCAAGCCAATCCAAACAAAACCCAGTTGCAGAAAAACATAATTAAGTGGTACAACATCCCAATCAATACACATACAAAAATAAAAACACTATTTAGAATCAGAAAGATACCCAATTTTTGCCATGAAAAACCAAACACGTACGAGGGAAATGAGAATGATATCTTACACCCAGATGAACAAAGAACAGAAAATAGAATAAAAACAGAGACTTTAATAAGAGAGTGGCGCTGAGAAGAAAGGAAGAAGCTTACCGCGTTGAGGATGAGAGACGACAAGGTCAGGTCACAAAGGCAACAAAGCCCTACTGCGAGAAAGAAGAGACTGCCTCTCACTTAATCACTGCCTCTTTATATTCACTCACTGCATCAAAATCAATCACTCCGGGAGAAGCAGGGAGAGACAGAGATGGGAGGTCGCGGCGAAGTAGTAGGGACGGCTAGCATAGAGCAGTGAGAGAGTTGGGGAAGAAAGTCACGAGCACAAAACAAAAACGAATGGAAGAGGGGTGGAACAAATGGAGGGAATGACAAAAAGTAGGGTTTTGTCAAATATTAGACATCGGTTTAGCAAAAAACGATGAGGTTATCCATATTTCACATCTGTTTAAAAATAACCGATGTAGAACTTACGATTTAATTTAATTAAAATTTCATTTTTTTAATTTATTACATCGGTTATAAATAAATCGGCGTGGTTAATATAAATTAAACATCGGTTCAATATGAACCGATGTGGAAAGATACAATTTTTAAATTCTATTTTTTTTTAATTTTATACATCGGTTAAAAAATAACCGATGTGGTTAATCTATATATTAGACATCGGTCCAAAAATAACCGATGTGGAAAGATAAAAATTTTAAATTTTAATTTTTTTTGTTTTCATTTTAAACATCGGTTAACAAATAACCGATGTGGAAAATATTAACACATCGCTTATTTTTGAAACCGATGTGTAATCCTTTGCTTTTAATTTCAAAAATGCCACCGCCTCGTTTTACACATCAGTTTTAGGGAAACCGATGTGGAAACTCCGATGTTAAAAGCATATTTTGCACTAGCCATTTTAGAGAGATTTTAGAAGTTTCAAGTATATAAAGAACACATAAAGAAAACTAAGAAATAAAAGATGAAACTTGCAATAAGATTCATATGAGAGCATTACCCTTAGTATAAGGAAGAACTTTAATGAAGAACTCAAGTGGAAAAGACTAATACAAATGGAAGCTTTAAGTGTTTGAAAAAAAAGAAATGGAAGAAGTTGAAGAAGTATGAAGATGGAGGAAGAAAATGAGAGAATGAATATGAGTGATGATTATATAGAGGAGGGAGAGGGAAGCACGAAATTTTTGAGAGAGGATGAGCTTGGAGAGCAAGTTTTGTCTTTAAGACTTGTTTGGTTGAAGAGGAAAGAGAAAAATAGGTTTTTAGAATAAAATATGATATATTTCAAAAAGTCCATCATGACCACTTTTTAGGAGGTAGCTTAGGCCATACCTCTAGTGAGTCACCTCACTCCCTCATCTCACCTCATGCCTTTTATGTCTCCTATTTTGCTCCATTTCGTACCCGATTACATTTCCGATCGTAATTCTTCCGACATTTTCACCCGAATAAAATATTATATTTTATTTTTGAAAGAAAATTTTCAAAATAACCAAAGTTTAAGGAAACATAATAAAAACACTAACTATCTCGTTCACGGGTCAAAATTAGGTTTCTGCATAGTAAACTTGTACCGACAGTGAAAACACAGATCGGCTTTCGTCTGAATTTTCAACCGAAAATTTTACCGTAACCCTCTACCATAAAGTAGACCATGGATATGATTTTGTTTTATTCAAAAACACTTTTTAACTCCCAGATTAAAATATAATTAATTATAGTTTAACCTGTTGAACAACATAATTAAAATCAGGCTGTTACATTACTACCCCTCTAAAAAAAATTCTATCCTCGGAATTTCGTAACTCAAAACTAGACCTCATCTTGTAATCGTATCTTAACCTAAAGATCCCACATTATATTTCTCATCGCTGTCTTTCCCCTAGGTGACAGCAGTAATTTCATAACAGAATTCATTCTTATATTATTCTATTTATCCTCGAAACATTCCATCACTACATTATATTATTTGTCCTTAACATTTCACCTTGATCTATCATTTTTGAAGGACATAATTAAAACTTAATCCTTTCCTTCTTCTTACTGCTGATCCACTAGAGGACCTTATTTCAACATCTAACTCCTGCAATTATCACCACAATCAATTCCAACATCTAACTTCTACAATTAACACCGCAATCAATACTACCCTAACTTCCTACTTAATGTATCCATTCACAATCTTAGATCCTTGTAGCTTATTCCACTATTCCAGATTATATCAAAATCACACATCTTAATCCTCAAAAGAACATTATTGCACCTCTTAATGCAATTAAAACCAAAAAAAGTTATCTTTCCTGCTCATATTCATCTTAGGTAAAACTACTATAGGTACTTTTCCTTTAATCTTCCAAATTCATACCATCCATTCTAACTACGAGTATTTGATCATTACCTTAGATTCTCTTAGTAATACTATGCCTCGACCAACATTTGACGTATAGTAATTGTCTCACTCACTGATATTGATCTTAAGGGTTCACATCCTACTAGTCACAACTACACCTCAAAAAAATTCTCATCACTTTCTTGTCTATCATGCTACTTAGACAAACAAACAAAGTCTACCAGATATCAAATACATACCTCGTATAAGATCCCTAGATTGAGAGGATTCAGCTCCCCTCACAGTAAACATTCCCCCAGTGGCCTGAGGTCTTGCCATCGGCAGTCCTGCAGCTGGAACTCCTTTCCCAGCTCCTCATCTCTCAACACTGGCTGCTCTATCATCAGCTATCGACTACTGCATACCAATGTTAGTTATCGCGTTCGGACTCACTACCCAACTTCTAAGCATAGTCAATATCCGATGTGGATTCAACTAGACACGGCCTGTAACAACATCCTAAACCTCGCAGTCCTTGATTCTGATCGGACATAACCCACAGTCCATTTTAGAACCAAACTGCTCTGATACCAAAATGAGACACCCCGCTGTGCCTCTTTGTGTCATTAGATTAAAACCTCATTATTTAATTACTTAATTACACACTTAACGTGAAAATACGTAAAAATTAAAACTTAACTTATAAAGTATACAACTTCATATAGAATGGCAATTCACAATATAAGTATATTATGCATATTACAAAACACTGTTGAGGATATCCTATCAGTAGGATCCCTCACAGGCATATACTTAGACAAAATACGCCTCACGAGACGCACTGGCCTCACGAGACGCACTGTTGAGGATAAAAATACGCCTCACGAGACGCACTGGCCATAACTAACAAGACCCTAATCACCATGGGTCACAACTACTCCTCCAGGCTCCGGTTTGTAGGGAGTTCCATCCAACGCCTCTTGGTTACGCTCATCCACAAGGTCTTCTCGTACAATTCCACAAGGAGATAAAATACAACATACAGAAATATACAGGGGATAAGAAACAGTTCTATCATCAAAAAGCGAAAAAGAGTCATAGTTAATTATACAGTAATTGTGATAGACAATCAACACACATAACTAACGAATCATCCTCAGGTCAATATATATCATCCTCTACCCTTATTCTCAGGCAATCTAACACGTAACCTCTCTAATAATGTCACCAAGTCTTTACGTTATCGTGGCCACTACCACTCCTGTCACCATCCCTCATTTGCATCGGGGCACACCCTCGTTCTCGTTAGGATGTTCCACCTAGTGTACACCTCCATTCACGTTAAGGAGTTCCACCCCCATTCCCGTTAAGGTGTTCCACCCCCATTTCCTAAGGTGGAAGTGGTCTTGCGAGAACTCTTGATTTTACGTGTATTATATTACCAATACACGGTGTATTATATTACCAATACATAGAAGTGTTTTACGTGTATTATATTACCAATACACAAATGTTTTACGTGTATTATATTACCAATACACGGTGTATTATATTACCAATACACAAGTGTTTTACGTGTATTATATTGCCGATACACGGTGTATTATATTACCAATACACAGATGTCCTTGCGTATTATATTACCAATACACTTTTGTCTTTGTGTATTATATTACCAATACATTTTTGTCCTTGTGTATTATATTACCAATACACGATTGTGGACAACAACACCTATACTTGAATCTCACCAACCCGTTTTAACAACATCTTAGTGCCTTAACCTTCCATTAGAACTTGACACATATTCTATGCCATATCACCTCTTTAACATTCCTCATCTAAGTTAGGCACTTCTAAATCATCATTATCCTCACACCCAAAACAATCATCTCTTAGACAATATATATATATCTTTGCTTAAAATCCACTAAGCATAATAATAAAAACCAGGCAGATCATGCATAACACGATATCAATCAAAATATTCCCATATTACCAACATAGCACAAAATCAATTCAACAAAGGTAATAAAATTAAATCAACCATCAACAATATAAAGAGCAACCTAATGTCAATAAACCTACAATCCCCGAATCGACATTGGTTTTTCAGAAAAGGTTTCCAATGTGATTTTGGTCTTGTTGATTACTCGACTACTAGTAGGGTTTAGGTCACCCTACACAATTATTATATAATCTACTACTTATCCATTCCGACGATAGGTTGGTTCTTTCCCCCACCTGGGTTATCACCGGACTCCCGAACTCGAAGCTCCCCGTTGTCACACCACAAAGTTCTAACTCCACCTTCTGTGAAGGTAAGGAGATTAGATGCTCGAATAGGTATACCACGAACGTCCTCGTTTACTCCACGATGGAAGTCTAAGGTTATGAACACAAAATCACAAGTTAAAATCAAACAAGAACACTAAACCACAAGGTATAGGTTCGGCCAAGACTAGTTCTTAGGGTTAGAGATTCCCGAAAATTATACAACTCACGGATTTATGATCCTTAAGTGTTAGGAGTTCATAAACAATGATCACTTAATAAAGTTGAATTAAAAACCCACTAAGTTATAAACTTAGGGTATTCGACAAATGCTAGTAAAATAGGCTAGCATTCACTAAACTTTCCAATCTCTTAGGTTTAGCATCCATATGTATTAAGGAGCTCAAAACCATGATCATTTTGGAAAAATAAGAACAAAGTATCCCAGGTCCATAACCTTCTAGGTTCGGCCTTCATAGGATTTATAGGTTAGAAATCATTAAACTTTACAATCTCTTAGACTTAGCATCCAAATATGTTATGGAGCTTAAGTCCATGATCATTTTGGAAAAATAAAAACTCAAACATCCTAGTACCTAAACACTAAGTTTCGGCCATCATAGGATGATGAGGAAAAATATTCTTTGTTTAACAATAACTCTTAGGTTTAGAATCACAAGGTATTAAGAGTTCTAAATCCATGATCATACTTGGAAAGTTGAAACATAGTATCCTAGGCTTACTTATTTATATTTTCAGCCATCATAGGAACAAGCTATCAAAACTTCCAAGATTTATAGATTTAAGATCAATGGATAGTTAGAAACTCAAACACATGATCATATTCCACAAGTTGAAACAAAAACTTCCTAGGTCACAAATGCAAGCATTCGGCCTTCATTGGAAGAGGTAGGTAGAGATTTTTGTTTTACACAACCTCTTAGTATGTGAAAATATAAGTTAATACAAGACTATAGAAAGTGGTTTCAACTCAAAAGGACACTAGTGCAGAAAAAGGATTCCACATCGGTTTTCAAACTGATGTTGAAAAGACAAATGTTGTTTATTGTTCCTTTTCACATCGGTTTTAAAACCGATGTTTAAATTACAATTTTAACAGCGGTTTAAAAAATAACCGATGTGGAAAGTTCATTTGACAAATTGGTAACAATTGGAAATATCACTTTCCACATCTGTTCAGACTTAAACCGGTGTGGAAATTAGACTTTACACATCGGTTTTCATAAAACCGATGTGTAAATTTCACTTTCCACATCGGTTTTATACTAACTGATGTGTAAAGTCTAATTTTTTTTAAAACTCTTTTTTTACATTTCTATCATTCCTTTCCCCTATTTCAGTAATGCAGATCAATACCAGAATAACATATTCTAAATATTCTCAACACAATCACTTTTGTACAACAAAAACACACTAAATATTATTAATATATACTAAATTTATTACGAACAATACATATGTACGTTCAATTACATTCAGACAACAAAGATAATTAGAAACCAAAAAGCTACATAATATATTATAGATTTCATATCAAAATACATATGATCTGTTAAAAGTAAGCTATAGCTAGTACATGATAAGTTTTTAAACTAACTACATATATACAAACTATGGTTGGTACACTTCAAGAAAGAAAGTTGCCAAACGCCTCCTTATGTTGTTGATGTCGGAATCAGATAATGGAGTTGGATTGTTGAATATCTGCAAGTTTAATTGGACAAAAGATTATATCTTTTCAGTAATAAACTAACATAAACCATATAATGAATCTATAACTGTTACTTCTAATTGTTACCAATTAACATTTACCTCGTGCCATCTTTCAGTGATCATGGAGGAGATAATTTCGAACATCCACTTCATCACATAGTATCCACATTCCCATGATCCACGTTGTATACGTGACTACGTAAAAATGTAACCCAATTAGAATATGAGGAACTAAATAGAAATCAATAATTATACCCACTACATTTGAAGCGCTTGAACTAATAAATATCTTACGCTAGGAATAATCCATCTGATAGCCCGACGCCTTTCACCACGCAACATGTGGTTTGTATTAATAGAACTATCATGACAAAATAAACATTAATTAAAGTATATATAATAGATTTCATATAATTAAAACAACTGCATTACTGATTATAAAGTATTTTAATGCTTACGTATCGATGATCATCTTCAGTTCATTCACCGGCTTATTTCCAATTGAGCAAAAGAAGACCACGACGTTCATCCTAGGGTACAAGATCAACAGTTGCCAATGCTTGCTATATTTGCGGAACAATTAGTGACTAAGTCATATATATATATATATATATATATATATATATATATATATATATATATATATAGTTATAATTAAATAACCGATACTTACTTATTGAGATAAGGCGCAAGGTAGAATTGATGATCGTCTCGGGCAAGTATATCATGTATGGTGGCGACCAGGTCTTCTGATGCTAGGAGAACATCACGCTGAATGAACATGGGGTCAATGAACCCATAAAGGGCGAGGTTACCCTGATCAACTAACATACGATGCAGATACCTAATATATTGAAAAAACATGTTAATTATCATAGTATTTAAAATTTAATTACTTAACTTATAAATAAAATGTACTTACATGCACCATAACGATAGGTGTGCAGAACTAGCCATTTCTTTATCGAGTAAAATCTCCATAAGTTCCTTCTTTGGGATATACAATTCGTCACCTGGACTGGCATCATGTTCCAGCCTTACCAAAGTTGCGTCATTCTCCATGGTAACAACCTGTATAGCCAGAAGTTTAAAAACATCACGAGGTGCCCCTTTGTTGATCCCCTAAACAACAAAGATATATATTAGTAATCACAGATAAGTTATTTCATTCAAAATTAATTAAATGGTCAAATGAATACCTTGGCAGGAGCAGACATCTCTGGTATTCCTAGATCCGACCTTTTAGGCAGATTATCATTTAAAACATCCTATAACGAATAAAAATAAAGCATTACCTTGAAACAATAATAAATAATTTCAACTATGAATATAGAAAAACACAACTAACTGAATACCTCAGATGCAACAAGAAAGATGACCAGTCTTCTTGGCCAGTGGATGAAGTTACCGGGGGCCTGACCCACTGTTTGAACCTCCTCAGTGGGCACAGGGACTCGAGCATCAGCATCTCGAATAATCTTAACAACGACCCTCACCTGATCATCCAGAAATAAACGATGGTGTATGGTATTACCTAAGTTATTATGTGCCCTCCCCAATGTCACTAAGCGGCGATCATGATGATCATCAACATACAGCTCACACCTATCAGGGTCGTCATCATCATCATCATCATCATCATCATCATCATCTTCATCACCACCATCATCATTTTCAGGCTGATGAGGAGGATCGCATGAGCCCTTAGTGCTCACATGGACAGAGGGTTGGACACCGGCTGTTATCTGCTGGGACATAGAAGTCAATATTGCCATCTACTGGGCAAATTGCTCGGCCATCTCCTGTCGAAGCTCAGCTGCAATCTCCTGTTTTTGCCGTGCTCTATCTACATCAACATCCCTGTGGCATTGGTGTGAAGATTAACCATGGTATTGGCGAATGTCGACGCCCCATCCAACACCAATGACACGGCCCGGGTGGTCTCGTTTACCGATGGCAGCAGTTAAGATATCATCGCGTCCTCTAGGAACAAAGGTTCCTTGGGTTACCTGCTAGTCCAAGGCATCTGGTCGCGCTGTCGCGCATGCTCCAAAAAGCGAGCGGTTTGTAAAAATGTAGTTTAGGGAGCGACAACTCGAGTATCGTCTCACAAGGACTCTTGGGTTGTTGTTATTAACACAAAATCAGTTTTTTGGGGGGGGGGGGGGGGTTTGGATTGAAATAAAATAAAGAAACAAAACAGAAACAGAGAAATAAAAACAAAGCAGTTAAAGGACTATCAGAAATGCTAAGGACGATTAACCTACTGTTCTCGGTTTCCCACTATCATTGGTTCATGTAAATTCCAAGCCCTAAGCAGATTCTAAACCCTTTTCGATTGTAGCATCAATTAACAAGCGAAATCAATACTACGAGACATATGTTCCTATTCCCATATTAAGCAAACGGGGTGAAGCACTCATGAACTAAGCGAACATGATTGAACACACGCGAATTAAGCAAACGCGATTAAATATAGGAACACACAATCATCGAAATAAATCAACACCTATTCTATACGATTCTGAATTAAGCAAACAGAACATACAGAACAAGTATTGAAAGAGAATAGCAAACAAAACAGGAATTACAAAACCTCAAGTGCGGTGGAAATCAATTACAGTAGACTAATCCAAGGAGACTAGCTCTCCATTACAAAAGAAAAACAAAGCATTAAACCTAATTCTACAACCATCTAAACTAAAGAGAAAACAAAAGATTAGAAGAGCTCTTGATCAGTTCTACCTAAAAGACTTAAATACAGTTTCTGGATTCAGCTATCTCGCGAGGCGAGCATACATTCGCGAGGCGAATAATACGAACAGTCTTCAATGTTTGGCTAGCTCGTGAGGCGAGCTTCTCTTCGCGAGGCGAGACTCTTCAAGTTCCAAACTGTAACGCCCGTGACCTTCAACATGGATAAGCCGTGATGGCTTCTAGTCTTCGAGGGTTGGATTACTCGCGAGGCGAGTCATGTTTCCCGGGGCGAGACAGAGAGGTTTGCAATTTCTGGCACAATCACGCTTCGGGTTCGCGAGGCGAATGGACTTTCGCGGGGCGAAGAACTCCAGAACTACTTCACTTTATTTACCTGAAAACAAGAAATAGCAGTAAGTACTTTATTCAACTCTAAATAAGCTAAATTAACCTAAAAATACTTAAACGACTCAAAATGCTGCTTAAAGACAATCAAGTCTAATTTGGGTGAAAATGAGATATAATTAGCACAAAACCCTGGTCATACTAGCCATAAAACTAGATGAGCCAGAGACTGATCAAAATACCCCAAACTTAAACTTTGCTTGTCCCCAAGAAAACTAAAACTCAAAAACTCAAAAAGACTCAAGACATGGCAAGCTTAAGAATTCAATCAACTTTGCACAAATTTCAAGCAATTACAACAAAACAGTTTTGCTTCAATGTTCCCCCCTTTCAAACAAAGTAATCCCCACAATCATTTATTCTGAACATTTGAGAATTTCATCATTCAAACAATCATTAATCTAAGCAAGGGATCCAAGTTACACACAAGAGGGAGATCACCAAATTCAAACAACTGCCTTCCTCACAAGGGAGTTTAGTGTTTCACTCAATCGCTCAGTTTTTGTCAGGTAATCAACAATTCACTCAATTCACCTTTCAAGAGAACTTCCCATAAATTTGATCTTCATCTCAAAATGATTCCCACGGAAAACATGCATGCAACATCAAAAGGTCTAAGGTTGTAATGGGGCCTGTCTAAGGGTAGGATATACAAAGGTACTAGGCTTAAGTCCCTAGGAACTAAGAGAGCATGAGAATTTGATACATTGAATTTCCACTCAAGTTCCTTTTTCCATTTTTCTTTATGCTTTGGGTGACTGCAGCCATTTTCTTGATATATATATATTTTTTCTTTTTTCTTTTTGACATTTTTGTTCTTTTATTTCCTTTTTTTTTCTTCTTTTTTCTTTTTTTTGTCTTTGGCTCCAACCTTTTTATTATATTTTTTTTTCTTTTTCTCACCCCAGAATGACATGTCACATCTTTGTAACCACCCCAAACTTAGTTTCTTGAAACCATTCTCTAGCTAAGATTCCATGCTCTCCTAATCCTAAGATCGGGTTAATATGGTTTTCCAGATTTTGGGCTCATAACATAAGGTTATCAAGAATTAATAGGCTAATTAGGCTCAAAGGGGCTAACTAAGGAACGTGCATTAGGGATGGTTATTTTAGGCTAAGTGGTTATTTACAAAGAAAATACCTAAATCATTTGAAGCAAACACATAAACATGCAAACCATAAAGAGATTCAAGCAAATTCGGGAAAGTGCAACTTGAAAGTGATTCTCACAATTAAAAACATGCTGGAGGCTCAAATCCTCACCTGGACATTTTTCGCAAATTGTTTGACAGAGATTTTATCCCTAGTGTGTGCTTCCCCTCACCCCAAACTTATCATAAATCATGCTATCACAACAAAATATCTCAAAGTTCAGTTTTCAATCACATGGGGATCACTTTTCAAAAACAAATTTTTTTTCAACCTAGGGGGAAAACAGTCAACATATAACATGCAATCTATCTAAGCAAAATTTGATCAAAAACCAACAAACTTGCCAACACAAGACTCAACACACATACTCTTGATCTTCTCAAATTATTCAGGAGCTAAAAGAAAAACAAAACAAAAATAAAGCAAAGAAGAAACTAACAAGAAAATTAAAGTAAACTAAAGAGAAAGGGTTTAAGAAAACTCATTGGGGCGGGCGGTTCCACCGGGATCCCACTGTCTGTGATACAGCGACCATGGAATGCCCAAATTGCAATATGATCCTCCCGGATCCTATGGCATGCAGCATAATGCCCACGTGATAGACAAGGGACTGAAGCTTGTTCATTGGTCCCCTAACTTGCAGCTTTGATCTGGGAGTGGGTGCTTGACAATCATGGTGACTCCGCCAAGTGCGGCGGACTTCTCACTCCCTCTTGGGTCAAGATTGACCTCTTTCTCAATAAAGTCCTCCCAATAAAATCGGGGTTCAACCTCTTGGACTGGCCATGGTGCAAAATCCAGAGGCTTGAACTCCATCACCGGTTGTTCCACAGGGGGAGGTGGCAAACAGGTAGCTAGGATCTCTGGTGCAGCTTCATCTTCTGCACGTTCTTCATCCAGTGCACTAACAAATCCATCACCTGCTAAACCTGCAGAAATCTCAGCACACACCACAAAAAGGTTAGTGTTAGTAGAGTCAGTACATATGGTACAATAAACTGAATCAGTAAAGGCCTGAATGTCTGGAAATTCAGCACACAGTTCATCCACCCCATCACTTTCAACACATGCATCAAATTCCAAAGGTTCTTCCTTATCCTCAAGCATGGTGAAGCAGATGTCCTCCTGATCCTCATTTTCTATGTTTCCTGGCCGAACAGAGCCCTCAACCTCATATGTCTCCTCTTCCATATGGACGTTTTGCTCTTCATACCTTTCAAAACATGCTATACACAAAGCAGTGTCAATACAATCAGCACATGAAGTATAATAGATAGAATCAGGGGATGTGTGAATATCTGGAGATTCAACACACAGTTCATCAATAGAAGTGTTCTCGACATCATTATCAAAATTATCCTCAGAGGAAGTATTGTCAAGAACAATTGCTTGTGAATCTGTATGTTCTTCAAGGGAATGTGGAGTTTGCAGTGTAGTCCCGCTGACTTGCTGAAAAGTATTAATGCTAGCATCTGTTTGTTGCTGAAACTGTGCCTGTGAGGCCTGGAACTGTTCAATTTGCTGCTGCAACTGGAGATTTTGTTCAGTCATTTGCTTGAACATGTCCTCTAGTGAAGGTCCGGAAGGTGCAGAGGTGGTCACTTGGCTGGGGTTCTGTGGTGGTGCCAGTGGTAACATCAGTTGTGAGTCCCCATACCAAGGGTTTGGATGGTTTCCCCAGCTGGGGTGGTACTCATCAGTGTAAGGGTCAGGAATGTTGTGCCTGATTGATGCAGCTCTGAAGGTAGGAAAGTACCTCAATAGGAAGACTTTCTTCAAATCAAACCAGCTGAAGATGGAATTCGCCTCAAGATTATACAACCAATCCCTTGCAGCGCCTTCAAGTGAGAGATGGAAAGCTCCCATCTTGATGTGATCTTCTGTTATTCCTTCAGGTCTCAGCATTATAGAACAAACAGCCCGGAATTCCTTCATATGCTCCTGCGGATTTTCACCTGCAAGACCACTAAACCTTGGCAACCAGTGCATTAAACCAGCAAAGTCAGGATAATATATGCATGGTGATTCATAATTAACATTAGGCATGTAACCTTGCATATAATCATCCATGGGTAGATTCACAATCAGACAAAGCAGCCGTAGCTAATTCAGTAATGCAAAAGGTTTTTTTTTTGTCAATAACAACAAGAGTCCCCGGCAACGGCGCCAATTTTTGGTTGCGCTGTCGCGCACGCGCCAAAAAGCGAGCTGTTTGTAAAAATGTAGTTTAGGGAGCGACAACTCGAGTATCGTCTCACAAGGACTCTTGGGTTGTTGTTATTAACACAAAATCAGTTTTTTTTTGGGGCGGGGGGGGGGGGGGGGTTGGATTGAAATAAAATAAAGAAACAAAACAGAAACAGAGCAATAAAAACAAAGCAGTTAAAGGACTATCAGAAATGCTAAGGACGATTAACCTACTGTTCTCGGTTTCCCACTATCATTGGTTCATGTAAATTCCAGGCCCTAAGCAGATTCTAAACCCTTTTCGATTGTAGCATCAATTAACAAGCGAAATCAATACTACGAGACATATGTTCCTATTCCCGAATTAAGCAAACGGGGTGAAGCACTCATGAACTAAGCGAACATGATTGAGCACACGCGAATTAAGCAAACGCGATTAAATATAGGAACACACAATCATCGAAATAAATCAACACCTATTCTATCGATTCTGAATTAAGCAAACAGAACATACAGAACAAGTATTGAAAGAGAATAGCAAACAAAACAGGAATTACAAAACCTCAAGTGCGGTGGAAATCAATTACAGTAGACTAATCCAAGGAGACTAGCTCTCCATTACAAAAGAAAAACAAAGCATTAAACCTAATTCTACAACCATCTAAACTAAAGAGAAAACAAAAGATTAGAAGAGCTCTTGATCAGTTCTACCTAAAAGACTTAAATACAGTTTCTGGATTCAGCTATCTCGCGAGGCGAGCATACATTCGCGAGGCGAATAATACGAACAGTCTTCAATGTTTGGCTAGCTCGTGAGGCGAGCTTCTCTTCGCGAGGCGAGACTCTTCAAGTTCCAAACTGTAACGCCCGTGACCTTCAACATGGATAAGCCGTGATGGCTTCTAGTCTTCGAGGGTTGGATTACTCGCGAGGCGAGTCATGTTTCCCGGGGCGAGACAGAGAGGTTTGCAATTTCTGGCACAATCACGCTTCGGGTTCGCGAGGCGAATGGACTTTCGCGGGGCGAAGAACTCCAGAACTACTTCACTTTATTTACCTGAAAACAAGAAATAGCAGTAAGTACTTTATTCAACTCTAAATAAGCTAAATTAACCTAAAAATACTTAAACGACTCAAAATGCTGCTTAAAGACAATCAAGTCTAATTTGGGTGAAAATGAGATATAATTAGCACAAAACCCTGGTCATACTAGCCATAAAACTAGATGAGCCAGAGGCTGATCAAAATACCCCAAACTTAAACTTTGCTTGTCCCCAAGAAAACTAAAACTCAAAAACTCAAAAAGACTCAAGACATGGCAAGCTTAAGAATTCAATCAACTTTGCACAAATTTCAAGCAATTACAACAAAACAGTTTTGCTTCAATGTTCCCCCCTTTCAAACAAAGTAATCCCCACAATCATTTATTCTGAACATTTGAGAATTTCATCATTCAAACAATCATTAATCTAAGCAAGGGATCCAAGTTACACACAAGAGGAAGATCACCAAATTCAAACAACTTCCTTCCTCACAAGGGAGTTTAGTGTTTCACTCAATCACTCAGTTTTTGTCAGGCAATCAACAATTCACTCAATTCACCTTTCAAGAGCACTTCCCCTAAATTTGATCTTCATCTCAAAATGGTTCCCACGGAAAACATGCATGCAACATCAAAAGGTCTTTTAAGGTTGTAATGGGGCCTGGCTAAGGGTAGGATATACAAAGGTACTAGGCTTAAGTCCCTAGGAACTAAGAGAGCATGAGCATTTGATACATTGAATTTCCACTCAAGTTCCTTTTTCCATTTTTCTTTATGCTTTGGGTGACTACAGCCATTTTCTTGATATATATTTTCTTTTTTCTTTTTTCTTTTTGACATTTTTGTTCTTTTATTTCCTTTTTTTTTCTTTTTTTTTCTTTTTTTTTTCTTTGGCTCCAACCTTTTTATTATATTTTTTTTTCTTTTTCTCACCCCAGAATGACATGTCACATCTTTGTAGCCACCCCAAACTTAGTTTCTTGCAACCATTCTCTTGCTAAGATTCCATGCTCTCCTAATCCTAAGATCGAGTTAACATGGTTTTCCAGATTTTGGGCTCATAACATAAGGTTATAAAAAATTAATAGGCTAATTAGGTTCAAAGGGGCTAACTAAGGAACATGCATTAGGGATGGTTATTTTAGGCTAAGTGGTTATTTACAAAGAAAATTCCTAAATCATTTGAAGCAAACACATAAACATGCAAACCATAAAGAGATTCAAGCAAATTCGGGAAAGTGCAACTTGAAAGTGATTCTCACAATTAAAAACATGATGGAGGCTCAAATCCTCACCTGGACACTTTTCGCAAATTGTTTGACAGAGATTCTATCCCTAGTGTGTGCTTCCCCTCACCCCAAACTTATCATAAATCATGCCATCACAACAAAATATCTCAAAGTTCAGTTTTCAATCACATGGGAATCACTTTTCAAAAACAAAATTTTTTTCAACCTAGGGGGAAAACAGTCAACACATAACATGCAATCTATCTATGCAAAATTTGATCAAAAACCAACAAACTTGCCAACACAAGACTCAACACACATACTCCTGATCTTCTCAAATTATTCAGGAGCTAAAAGAAAAACAAAACAAAAATAAAGCAAAGCAAAAACTAACAAGAAAATGAAAGTAAACTAAAGAGAAAGGGTTTAAGAAAACTCATTGGGGCGGGCGGTTCCACCGGGATCCCACTGTCTGTGATACAGCGGCCACGGAATGCCCAAATTGCAGTATGATCCTCCCGGATCCCATGGCATGCAGCATAATGCCCACGTGATAGACAAGGGACTGAAGCTTGTTCCATGGTCCCCTAAGTTGCAGCTTTGATCTGGGAGTGAGTGCTTGACAATCATGGTGACTCCGCCAAGTGCGGCGGACTTCTCACTCCCTCTTGGGTCAAGATTGACCTCTTTCTCAATAAAGTCCTCCCAATAAAATCGGGGTTCAACCTCTTGGACTGGCCATGGTGCAAAATCCAGAGACTTGAACTCCATCACCGGTTGTTCCACAGGAGGAGGTGGCAAACAGGTAGCTAGGATCTCTGGTGCTGCTTCATCTTCTACACGTTCTTCATCCAGTGCACTAACAAATCCATCACCTGCTAAACCTGCAGAAATCTCAGCACACACCACACAAAGGTTAGTGTTAGTAGAGTCAGTACATATGGTACAATAAACTGAATCAGTAAAGGCCTGAATGTCTGGAAATTCAGCACACAGTTCATCCACCCCATCACTTTCAACACATGCATCTAATTCCAAAGGTTCTTCATTATCCTCAAGCATGGTGAAGCAGATGTCCTCCCGATCCTCATTTTCTATGTTTCCTGGCCGAACAGAGCCCTCAACCTCATATGTCTCCTCTTCCATATGGACGTTTTGCTCTTCATACCTTTCAAAACATGCTATACACAAAGCAGTGTCAATACAATCAGCACATGAAGTATAATAGATAGAATCAGGGGATGTGTGAATATCTGGAGATTCAACACACAGTTCATCAATAGAAGTGTTCTCGACATCATTATCAAAATTATCCTCAGAGGAAGTATTGTCAAGAACAACTGCTTGTGAATCTGTATGTTCTTCAAGGGAATGTGGAGTTTGCAGTGTAGTCCCGCTGACTTGCTGAAAAGTATTAATGCTAGCATCTGTTTGCTGCTGAAACTGTGCCTGTGAGGCCTGGAACTATGCCTGGAACTGTTCAATTTGATGATGCAACTGGAGATTTTGTTCAGTCATTTGCTTGGACATGTCCTCTAGTGGAGGTCCGGAAGGTGCAGAGGTGGTCACTTGGCTGGGGTTCTGTGGTGGTGCCAGTGGTAACATCAGTTGTGAGTCCCCATACCAAGGGTTTGGATGGTTTCCCCAGCTGGGGTGGTACTCATCACTGTAAGGGTCAGGAATGTTGTGCCTGATTGATGCAGCTCTGAAGGCAGGAAAGTACCTCAATAGGAAGACTTTCTTCAAATCAAACCAGCTGAAGATGGAATTTGCCTCAAGATTATACAACCAATCCCTTACAGCGCCTTCAAGTGAGAGATGGAAAGCTCCCATCTTGATGTGATCTTCTGTTTTCCTTCGGGTCTCAGCATTATAGAACAAACAGCCCGGAATTCCTTCAGATGCTCCTGCGGATTTTCACCTGCAAGACCACTAAACCTTGGCAACCAGTGCATTAAACCAGCAAAGTCGGGATAATATATGCATGGTGATCCATAATTAACATTAGGCATGTAACCTTGCATATAATCATCCATGGGTAGATTTACAATCAGACAAAGCAGCCGTAACTAATTCAGTAATGCAAAAGGTTTTTTTTTGTCAATAACAACAAGAGTCCCCGGCAACGGCGCCAATTTTTGGTGGCGCTGTCGCGCACGCGCCAAAAAGCGAGCGGTTTGTAAAAATGTAGTTTAGGGAGCGACAACTCGAGTATCGTCTCACAAGGACTCTTGGGTTGTTGTTATTAACACAAAATCAGTTTTTTTTTTGGGGGGGGGGGGGGGGTGGGGGGTTTGTATTGAAATAAAATAAAGAAACAAAACAGAAACAGATCAATAAAAACAAAGCAGTTAAAGGACTATCAGAAATTCTAAGGACGATTAACCTACTGTTCTCGGTTTCCCACTATCATTGGTTCATGTAAATTCCAAGCCCTAAGCAGATTCTAAACCCTTTTCGATTGTAGCATCAATTAACAAGCGAAATCAATACTATGAGACATATGTTCCTATTCCCGAATTAAGCAAACGGGGTGAAGCACTCATGAACTAAGCGAACATGATTGAATATAGGAACACACAATCATCGAAATAAATCAACACCTATTCTATACGATTCTGAATTAAGCAAACAGAACATACAGAACAAGTATTGAAAGAGAATAGCAAACAAAACAGGAATTACAGAACCTCAAGTGCGGTGGAAATCAACTACAGTAGACTAATCAATTACAGAACCTCAGTCACGCTTCGGGTTCGCGAGGCGAATGGACTTTCGCGGGGCGAAAAACTCCAGAACTACTTCACTTTATTTACCTGAAAACAAGAAATAGCAGTAAGTAATTTATTCAACTCTAAATCAGCTAAATTAACCTAAAAATACTTAAACGACTCAAAATGCTGCTTAAAGACAATCAAGTCTAATTTGGGTGAAAATGAGATATAATTAGCACCAAACCCTGGTCATACTAGCCATAAAACTAGATGAGCCAGAGGCTGATCAGCATCCTATCACATAAAATATCAATTCACATTACAATTCAGTAACAATCTTAAAATGACAATTACAATTCAAACTATACTTACAATCTTTTCAGCTACTTGGCGGGCCTCCTCGGATGTATATTGTCCCGTTTTTCTTTGTCGGGCCCTCTTCCATTTACGATGGCGTGGGGGTGGAGGTGGATTAACAACTTCTGGACGATTTTTAGCGTTAGGATCCGCCTGAGATGCTGCTTCCTGACGTGCTTTCTTTTCCTCTTCCACCATTTTCTAACCAAGTTTTTTATATCCCCCACGAGACATGACATGGGGGTAGACATTCTTGCTTAGGTTTTCCTGCCCCTTTTTCCTCTTCTCCTGTTATAAATAGAAGACAATTAAATTACATAAGTAAATAAAAGTAATGAAATTACATAAATTTAGAGACAAATCAAATAAGTTAACCTAAAAGCTGGGATCATGTTGGCTCTGAACAAAGCGATCCCACGTCGCCTGGTCAAGAAACAGTTACACCTCAAGTGGGTTCTTTTCACATGTTGGATTGAATAAATAGTATCTGCCCAGGTCGACCTTAAAAGCCCTCCAACGCTTACCAACATACTTTATCAAACACTTCTTCATATCCGTCGTATCCGGTATTCAAAGGTGAGCTACATTAACACCAAAAGAATCAACGAATTACTGTATGATATTAATAAGATTAAAATAAAGTAGATATAGACCAACACAGGACGTAAAAGTATAGATAACAGAATACTCTCCCATATCTGATCCTTCACGTCCGCCTGTACCTCTTTCCAATTATCAATAAGTATACTAGGCCTGCTTCTAGCAAGGGTCGCCACAAAACTGTTAACCTGCTCTGCCATTGTCCCAATAGGATTGAGGTTATTATCAAAGTCTATTCTTATTCTTTGATTTGAACCACGGTTGGCAGTCAAATTCCTCATTCGTGTGGCACGTCTACCCTTTCTACCCGTAGACGGGGTCTCCGACCCACTGCATGAAGGAGGGATATCCTCACGATCAGCCATGTATACCTGTTTAAACAAAAAAAAAAACTTGTTAGTATGTCAGGATAAATATCAAACATAACTTATAAATATCGATCAACGTACGTAAACATAACTTATAAATATCAACGTAAACATATAATATGACTTTAAACATAACTCAAACTAAACTTACTTTGTGGTCAATTAGTAAAGTTCTCCCATAACCCTTCTTGGTGATCATTACGAGTAGCATGTACATCATCCACTTCATTTTCCTCATTGAAATTAGGTACCCGTGTTGAGAAAGATGGAGTATAAAAAATATCAAGAGTTGAATCTTGATTTCCCTCACTACCATTATACATGTTTTTTCCCTGGAGAACCACTGACCGCCTTTTGTTAGAAGGATCACGGATATAAAACACTTGTTTTGCTTGGGATGCCATGATGAAAGGCTCTTCTTTATTACCTACCTTATTAAGGTCCACCAATTTGAATCCTAACTCATCGGTTTGCACACCATTGTTACTGTCGACCCACTGACATTTAAAAACATGTACTCTAAACTTCATGTAATCAACCTCCCATATTTCTTCAATGATTCCAAAGTATGAAATGGATGTCATAACAGGGTTTTTATCTTTCGAACTAGAGAAATGCATGGACTCAGCGACGACCATAACTCCACTGTTTTGCATAGTACTTTTGTCATCCTGGGACTTTGTATAGAAGGAAAACTTATTAATATCGTACCCACTCCAGCATATGACATCAAAGTTAGGCCCCTGTGCTAGCCATTTTAATGTATCAGAAGCAATACCATCCTTTGCAATTTTTTCTTTAAACCAGTTCAAGAAAGTCTTGTTATGCTTGTTCAAACACCATTTTTCATTCATTCTTGGGTAAGTTTCATTGATGATGCTTTTGTGCTCACATAAGTATGGTTCAACCTCATCATTGTTATTCAATATATACAAATGTGCTTGAAGCACTTCCTCCCGATCCATGCTCTTAACAGTGATACCTCGTGTACCCTTACCATCATATCTTCCTTCGTGACGAGACTTCGGAAGCCCTACAGGTTCTGCTTCTGACATGTAGTCTGTACAAAACTCAGTGGCTTCTTCTGCAACATACCTTTCAACAATAGATGCTTCGGGACTGTGTGGATTCTTCATATATCCTTTCAAGATCTTCATGTATCGCTCAACCGGGTACATCCACCTTAAATAAACGGGGCCGCACAATCTAATCTCCCTCACTAGATGAACAATCAAATGAACCATGATGTCAAAAAATGAAGGTGGAAAATACATCTCCAATTGGCGCAAGATAATGGCTGCCTTATTTTCCAAGTCATCCAACATTTTAGTGTCAATGACCTTGCTACATATAGCATTGAAGAATAAGCATAACCTAGTAATGGCATGTCTGACTTTTTTAGGTAATATGTCACGAATGGCCACCGGTAGTAGTTGTTGCATCAAGGCATGACAATCATGAGACTTTAAGCTAACTAATTTGAGATCTTTCATTGAGACAAGTCTTTTGATATTTGAAGAGTAACCCTGTGGCACTTTGACTCCCCGTAGACATTCACCGAAACTTCTTTTCTATTTTTTTGATAAAGTATGACATGCTGGGGGCAAATAAGTCTTCTTATCCCCCACTTTATGTGGAGCCAACTGCTCTCGTATACCCATCGCAACTAGATCCAGACAAGCATTCACACCATCCTTTGTCTTGCCTTGAATGTTGAGAAGCGTTCCGATTAAACTGTCACACACATTTTTCTCCACATGCATCACATCAATATAATGTCTTACATCAAGCTTGCACCAGTATGGAAGATCAAAGAATATCGACCTTTTCTTCCATATTTTCTTCTCGGTAGCCTTCTTCTGGGTCTTCCCATAGATAACATTAGTGTTGTTCACCCTTTCATAAACTTGCTCTCCAGTCAATGCCACCAGAGCAATTTCATTCTTCGGAATTCCATTGAAAGCTTTTCTCAATCTACGATAAGGATGATTACGTCGTAGAAATCTCCGATGCCCAAGGTAAACTGTCTTCCTTCCATGTTGCAGTTGATGGTAACATGTGCCTTCTTCACATATTGGACATGCTTTATGCCCCTTAACACTATACCCACATAGGTTCCCGTATGCTGGAAAGTCATTGATGGTGCAAAATAACATGGCACGCAATCTGAATGTCTCACGGCAATACCCGTCGATCACATCAATGCCTTTATCCCACATCATTCTCAAGTCTTCAATCAAGGGACTCAGATAAACATCAATATCATTTCCTGGTTGTTTAGGACCCGAAATCATCATACTTAACATAATGTATTTGCGCTTCATGCACAACCAAGGAGACAGGTTGTAAATTACCAAGAGAATAGGTCATGAACTATGAATACTACTTAAGTTTCCATATGGATTCATTCCATCGGTAGCAAGTCCAAGCCTAGGGTTTCTGGACTCATTGCCGAAATCCGGAAACAAACTATCAATTCTCTTCCATTGCAAAGAATCGACCGGATGCCGAAGTTGTCCATCACACTTCCTCTCATTTGCATGCCATCTAATGTTCTTTGCGTCATTTACATTAGCAAACAATCGCTTGAACCGCGAAATCACGAGAAGATACCATAACACCTTCACAGGAGGACCTTTGGTGACCACATCACAACTAGAATCACCATCCTTCACTTTGTAGCGTGATACCCCACACCTGGGGCACTCGTGCATCTCTTCAAACTCTTTCCTGTACAATATGCAATCATTGGGGCAAGCGTGTATTTTCCTATACTCCATACCCATCGGACACAATATCTTATTCGCCTCATAGTTTCGAGATGGTAATGTGTTGCCTTTTGGAAGCATGTCTTTCAACAACTCAAGCAATTTAGTAAAGCTTTTATCGCTCCACCCATTTCTCGCCTTCACATTGAACAATCTTAACACCGCTGACAACCGTGTGAAATTAGTGCACCCCGGATACAAAGTCACTTCCGCATCACTGCACAAAGTATCATACACATGTGCGCACTGAAAAGACTCTTGCCCAACATCACGGATCATGTCCTCTAGTCCATCCTCCATTTCCACGTCATCAACTTCCTCTCTATCCGACACCCTCGGTCTGTCTAACGATTCACCATGACATATCCATGTTGTATAACTCTTGCAAATCCCCTCACAAATAAGATGTTCACGTATCTCCTCAGCTTCTAGTCGTCTCTCATTCAAACAGTTAACACAAGGACAATAAAACCTTCCGTTACCACTATCAGGAGCATTTGTTTTTGCAAACTATAGAAAATCTTCCACTCCATTCTCATACTCATCACTTGTCCGTCTAGCATTCATCCAACCGCGATCCATGACTAAACCAATAACTTCGTACTTAGTCCAACATATTCATCAACCACTTCTTATGACAGGGTATGACCCTATCCCATTCGAGAAGAACTTTTTCAACATTCGGTTAACAGTTAGTCCTTAACTCTCATGCTCATACTCGATGAAATTTCGGCAGCATTTCCCTTCGGTCTCCAACGTACACGACTTGAACGCGATGACATCCACCACGATAAAGTATGCACCCGGAGAACGAAAGGAAATGTATCAATCCGAACTTTCATCAAGTATATAACATTAGAATCAATGAATAACTATTTTAACTAAATGAAGAAAAAGTTTTTTCCCAAACTGTCCAACTTCGGACAATTCAAGATCCAATACAATGAGCGGTACATTAAGCACGTACACATGTGCTCATTAGTATTGCATCTCAAACAAGAAACTAAGGCTTTAATAATTACTGTCGGCATATTCTCGGATCAAATAAATTTTTAAGCAAATACATTAAAACTCCAATGAAAGCTTTTCAGCCAAAACGAAAGATGCATGGATGCCTAATGGAAAAAAAGATCGAGTAGCATGAAGTAAGAAACGTACCTTCTGAGAGACAACCCCAGTTGTTATTGTGCAAAGATAGCAGAGAAGTGAACAAAGCAGAGGCAGTAGCACTATGCAACGGAGTCAAAGACACGTGTACACCTGCCAACTGCTCCGGAATCCTAAACAGCAACAGTATATAATTATTCAAATGCATAAAAAAAAAAGCTATCCATTTTAATAATGCACACAAATCAAAAGAACCATTTATCCATTGGTATTCATTGGTATGCAATGAGCCAATGAGGAACTCAGAACATATAAGCTACTCAACGTTCTCAGTGTACTCTAGAATACATATCTTATTGAAGAGTCACATGGACCCTTCTTCCACAGCCCAAGTCACAATATCCTAAAACAATTGAAAAGATTCCACCTAAGTCGGTTTCACATAAGCTAACAGTAAAGCCACTGTCACTCGCTTTCGTTCATCAACTCAGGTACTTTTCTCCTTACTCAATTAGTTGTACTCAAAATAGAAAATATCTTCCATCAATGTGCCAAATAAAGATTAAACATTCTAACTTCTACAAATAAATACTTGAATCAATAAATCATTCGTGCATCAATTGCTGACCAGGAAGGCAAATGTACATAAAATCAAATTAATGGGCATTCACCTACAGATTATAGATAAGGTGATTAAAAAATTTCTTTGCTTTGAAATAACCAAGAATATATTGGAGAGGGGGTCAGCACTGACCAACGGATTAGTATTTGTCACAATACAAACATTTCGTGATTGACTATCTTTGTGGTCCATTTGCAAATGACTAGGTGGCTATGTCCCCAAACCACACCACATTAATTTGCATTTTACATGTCCATGAATCCCTCTACACTTTACTGTTTCCATAGTTCATCACATTGAACAAATAAACGGAGGATTGTTTTGGTTTTTTGTAATGGAAAGAGGAAGCTGAAAAGGGTTTAAATTTAACAAAATAAGTTTGCAAGTCCACGTTTTAGAAAAAGAAAAGAAAAAGCTATTTCATTCAAAATTAAGTAAATTTAATTGAATTAAACTTTTACGATGTTTGTATATACAAGGAGGAGGGTACTGGAAATAACTCCTAGTCCCAGTACTACTATGACATGCTTGATGATCCACAAGCATACACATGCTCAAGATTCATCAATGTTACTTCAAATCATGGTGACATAATAGTAATTGAAAAAGAGATATAATAGAGACACAAAATTGTAAGCAGGAAGTGTTCTATTATGCAACATCTTAAAATGCTCTTCTACGCTTACCTTTTCAAGTTTCAAGGAGTTAAAAAAATGATCCAATAAATGTTTGAATGCACTCTATTACATTGCTGAAAAAATGGCACAGATGCATTACAATTGACCAAAAGGAAAGCATCTGGATATATCTTGAACAACAATTTGTATATCTTTCACATATTGCTTGCTATCTCACTCGCCACTACCTTCATATTCACTAACCTGACAATTGTAAACAAGCAGCTGGGTTTATAAACCAGTTTGACATAGTTAATCCCTTTTTATCTAATCCAATTCCAAGAATGTAATTTGACTGACTCAATGATATCATCCACCTCAATGATATGTATTTTGAACATTGTTGCCAATGAGTTATGACTTTGGGTCTTATCAAACAACATAGATAATTTAAAGATCATTTCAAGGAAGAAAACCATTTAATGCTTATGGCCCTGCCACACGAGTAAACATTAAACACATAATTTGACCCCAGTAAACATGAACAGAGAGCTAGGTTAACTTAACACCAACACCAAAACCCCATGACAGAGCCTAGACTTGCAGTTCACAAAGTATTTATGAAACTTCTCCATATTTCCAATTCATAGTTAAGAGGTTTAATAATATTATCATGTTAAGAGGTGCAAATTATAATATCATAAACCAGCCTACTCTACAAGCCAATCCAAACAAAACCCAGTTACAGAAAAACATAATTAAGTGGTACAACATCCCAATCAATACACATACAAAAATAAAAACATTATTCAGAATCAGAAAGATACCCAATTTTTGCCATGAAAAACCAAAGACGTACGGGGGAAATGAGAATGACAGCTTACACCTAGATGAACAAAGAACGGAAAATAGAATAAAACAGAGACTTTAATAAGAGAGTGGCACAGAGAAGAAAGGGATAGGCTTACTGTGTTGAGGATGAGAGACGACAAGGTCAGGTCACAAAGGCAGCAAACCCTACTGCGAGAAAGAAGAGACTGCTTCTCACTCATTCACTGCCTCTTTATATTCACTCATTGCATCAAAATCAATCACTCCGGGAGAAGCAGGGAGAGACAGAGATGGGAGGCCGCGGCGAAGTAGTAGGGACGGCTAGCATAGAGCAGTGAGAGAGTTGGGGAAGAAAGTCACGAGAACAAAACAAAAACGAATGGAAGAGGGCACGGAACAGATGGAGGGAATGACAAAAAGTAGGGTTTTATCAAATATTACAAATCGGTTTAGCAAAAACCGATGTGGTTATCCATATTTCACATTAGTTTAAAAATAACCGATGTAGAACTTACGATTTAATGTAATTAAAATTTCATTTTTTTTATTTATTACATCGCCTATAAATAAACCGATGTGGTTAATATAAATTAAACATCGGTTCGATAGGAACCGATGTGGAAAGATACAATTTTTAAAATCTATTTTTTTTAAAATTTTATAAATCAGTTAAAAAATAACCGATGTGGTTAATCTATATATTAGACATCGGTTCAAAAATAACCGATGTGGAAAGATAAAAAATTTAAAATTTAAATTTTAAATTTTTTGTTTTAATTTTAAACATCGGTTAACAAATAACCGATGTGGAAAAAATTAACACATCGGTTATTTTTGAAACCGATGTGGAATCCTTTGATTTTAATTTCAAAAATGCCACTGCCTCGTTATACACATCGGTTTTAGGGAAACCGATGTGGAAACTCCGATGTTAAAAGCATATTTTGCACTAGCCATTTTAGAGAGATTTTAGAAGTTTAAAGTATATAAAGAACACATAAAGAAAACTAAGAAATAAAAGATGAAACTTGCAAAAAGATTCATATGAGAGCATTACCCTTAGTATAAGGAAGAACTTTAATGAAGAACTCAAGTGGAAAAGACTAATAAAAATGGAAGCTTTAAGTGTTTGAAAAAAAAGAAATGGAAGAAGTTGAAGAAGTATGAAGATGGAGGAAGAAAATGAGAGAATGAATATGAGTGATGATTATATAGAGGAGGGAGAGGGGAGCACGAAATTTTTGAGAGAGGATGAGCTTGGAGAGCAAGTTTTGTCTTTAAGACTTGTTTGGTTGAAGAGGAAAGAGAAAAATATGTTTTTAGAATATAATATGATATATTTCAAAAAGTCCATCATGACCACTTTTTAGGAGGTAGCTTAGGCCATACCTCTAGTGAGTCACCTCACTCCCTCATCTCACTCATGCCTTTTATGTCTCCTATTCTGCTCCATTTCGTACCCGGTTACATTTCCGATCGTAATTCTTCCGACGTTTTCGCCTGAATAAAATATTATATTTTATTTTTGAAAGAAAATTTTCAAAATAACCAAAGTTGAAGGAAACATAATAAAAGCACTGACTATCTGGTTCACGGGTCAAAATTAGGTTTTCTGCACAGTAAACTTGTACCGACAGTGAAAACGCAGACCGGCTTTCGTCTGAATTTTCAACCGAAAATTTTACCGTAACCCTCTACCAAAAAGTAGACCATGGATATGATTTTGTTTTATTCAAAAACACTTTTTAACTCTCAGATTAAAATATAATTAATTATAGTTTAACTTGTTGAACAGCATAATTAAAATCAGGCTGTTACATTACTACCCCTCTGAAAAAAAATTCCGTCCTCGGAATTTCTTAACTCAAAACTAGACCTCATCTTGTAATCGTATCTTAATCTAAGGATCCCACGTTATATTTCTCATCGCTGTCTTTCCCCTAGGTGACAGCAGTAACTTATTAACAGAATTCATTCTTATATTGTTCTATTTATCCTCGAAACATTCCATCACTACATTATATTCATTGTCCTTAATATTTCACCTTGATCTATCATTTTTGAAGGACATAATTAAAACTTAATCCTTTCCTTCTTCTTACTACTGATCCACTAGAGGACCTTATTTCAACATCTAACTTCCGCAATTATCACCACAATCAATTCCAACATCTAACTTCTACAATTAACACCGCAATCAATATTACCCTAACTTCCTACTTAATGTATCCATTCACTATCTTAGATCCTTGTAGCGTATTCCACTATTCCAGATTATATCAAAATCACACATATTAATCCTCAAAAGAAAATTATTGCACCTCTTAATGCAATTAAAACCAAAAGAAGTTATCTTCCCTGCTCATATTCATCTTAGGTAAAACTACTATAGGTACTTTTCCTTTAATCTTCCAAATTCATACCATCCATACTAACTACGAGTATTTGATCATTACCTTATATTCTCTTAGTAATACGATGCCTCGATCAACATTTGACGTATAGTAATTGTCTCACTCACTGATATTGATCTTAAGGGTTCACATCCTACCAGTCACAACTACACCTCAAAAAAATTCTCATCACTTTCTTGTCTATCATGCTACTTAGACAAACAAACAAAGTCTACCAGATATCAAATGCATACCTCGTATAAGATCCCCAGATTGAGAGGATTCAGCTCCCCGCATAGTAAACATTCTCCCAGTGGCCTGAGGTCTGGCCATCGGCAGTCCTGTAGCTGGAACTCCTTTTCCAGCTCCTCCTCTTTGAACACTGGCTCCTCTATCATTAGCTACCGACTGCTGCATACCAATGTTAGTTATCGCGTTCGGACTCACTACCCAACTTCTAATCATAGTCAATATCCGATGTGGATTCAACTAGACACGGCCTGTAACAACATCCTAAACCTCGCAGTCCTTGATTCTGATCGGACATAACCCACAGTCCGTTTTAGAACCAAACTGCTCTGATACCAAAATGAGACACCCTGCTGTGCCTCTTTGTGTCATTAGATTAAAACCTCATTATTTAATTACTTAATCACACGCTTAATGTGAAAATACGTAAAAATTAAAACTTAACTTATAAAGTATACAACTTCATATAGAATGGCATATCACAATATAAGTGTATTATGCATATTACAAAACACTGTTGAGGATATCCTATCAGTAGGATCCCTCACAGGCATATACTTAGACAAAAGTTAAACAGCGGAAAACATAATAAAAATATGCCTCACGAGACTGGCCATAACTAACTAGATCCTAACTAACGAGACGCAGTGGCTCGTCCTCCAGCCTCCGGTTCGTAGGGAGTTCCATCCAACGCCTCTTGGTTGCACTCATCCACAGGGTCTTCTCATACAATTCCACAAGGAGATAAAATACAACATACAGAAATATACAGGGGATAAGAAACAGTTCTATCATCAAAAACCGGAAAAGAGTCATAGTAAATTATACAGTAATTGTCATAGACAATCAACACACATAACTAACGAATCATCCTCAGGTCAAAATATATTATCCTCTACCCTTATTCTCAGGCAATCTAACACGTAACCTCTCTAATCCTGTCACCATGTCTTTACATTATCGTGGCCACTACCAATCCTGTCACCATCCCTCATTTACATCGGGACACACCCCCATTCCCGTTAGGATGTTCCACCTAGTGCACACCTCCATTCACGTTAAGGTGTTCCACCCCCATTCCCGTTAAGGTGTTCCACCCCCATTCCCTAAGGTGGAAGTGGTCTTACGAGAACTCTTGATTTTACGTGTATTATATTACCAATACACGGTGTATTATATTACCAATACACAGAAGTGTTTTACGTGTATTATATTACCAATACACGGTGTGTTATACCAATACACAGAAGAGTTTTACGTGTATTATATTACCAATACACGGTGTATTATATTACCAATACACAGATGTCCTTGCGTATTATAATACCAATACACTTTTGTCTTTGTGTATTATATTACCAATACATTTTTGTCCTTGTGTATTATATTACCAATACACGGTTGTGGACAACAACACCTGTACTTGAATCTCACAAACCCGTTTTAACAACATCTTAGTGCCTTAACTTCCATTAGAACTTGACACATATTCTATGCCATAACACCTCTTTAACATTCCTCATCTAAGTTAGGCACTTCTAAATCATCATTATCCTCACATCCAAAAAAATAATCTCTTAGACAATATATATCTTTGCTTAAAATCCACTAAGCATAATAATAAAAACCAGGCAGATCATGCATAACACAATTGGTTTTTCAGAAAAGGTTTCCCCGAATCGCCATTGGTTTTTCAGAAAAGGTTTCCAATGTGATTTTGGTCTTGTCGATTACTCGACTACTAGTAGGGTTTAGGTCACCCTACACAATTATTATATAATATACTACTTATCCATTCCGACGATAGGTTGGTTCTTTCCCCCACCTGGGTTATCACTGGACTCCCGAACTCGAAGCTCCTCATTGTCACACCACAAAGTTCTAACTCCACCTTCTGTGAAGGTAAGGAGATTAGATGCTCGAAGAGGTATACCACGAACGTCCTCGTTTCCTCCACGATGGAAGTCTGAGGTTATGAACACAAAATCACAAGTTAAAATCAAACAAGAACAATAAACCACAAGGTATAGGTTCAGCCAAGACTAGTTCTTAGGGTTAGAGATTCCCGAAAATTATACAACTCACGGATTTATGATCCTTAAGTGTTAGGAGTTCATAAAAAATGATCACTTAACAAAGTTGAATTAAAATCCCACTAAGTTATAAACTTAGGGTATTCGGCAAATGCTAGTAAAATAGGCTAGCATTCACTAAACTTTCCAATCTCTTAGGTTTAGCATCCATATGTATTAAGGAGCTCGAAACCATGATCATTTTGGAAAAATAAGAACAAAGTGTCCTAGGTCCACAACCTTCTAGGTTCGGCCTTCATAGGATTTATAGGTTATAAATCTTTAAACTTTCCAATCTCTTAGACTTAGCATCCAAATATCTTATGGAGCTCAAGTCCATGATCATTTTGGAAAACAATGGAAATTTAAACATTACAATCTCTTAGACGTAGCATCCAAATATCTTACGGAGCTCAAGTCCATGATCATCTTGGAAAAATGAAAGTAATACATCCTAGCATTAATAACATAGAATAAACAAGTTAGAAATCCTTAAACTTTCCAATCTCTTAGACTTAGCATCCTAATATGTTATGGAGCTTAAGTCCATGATCATTTTGGAAAAATAAAAACTCAAACATCCTAGTACCTAAACACTAAGTTTCGGCCATCATAGGATGATGAGGAAAAATATTCTTTGTTTGACAATAACTCTTGGGTTTAGAATCACAAGGTATTAAGAGTTCTAAATCCAAGATCATACTTGGAAATTCCTAGGCTTACTTATTCATATTTTCAGTCATCATGGGAACAAGCTATCAAAACTTCCAAGATTTCTAGATTTAAGATCAATGGATAGATAGAAACTGAAACACATGATCATATTCCAAAAGTTGAAACAAAAACTTCCTAGGTCACAAATACAAGAATTCAACCTTCATTGGAAGAGATAGGTAGAGATTTTTGTTTTACACAACCTCTTAGTATGTGAAAATATAAGTTAATACAAGACTATAGAAAGTGGTTTCAACTCAAAAGGAGTTTTCTACCATTTTAGAAAGATTTTAGAAGTTTAAAGCATATAAAGAACACATAAAGCAAACTAAGAAATAAAAGATGAAACTTGCAAAAAGATTCATATGAGAGAATTACCCTTAGTATAAGGAAGAACTTTAATGAAGAACTCAAGTGGAAAAGACTAATAAAAATGGAAGCTTTAAGTGTTTGAAAAAAAAGAAATGGAAGAAGTTGAAGAAGTATGAAGATGGAGGAAGAAAATGAGAGAATGAAGATGAGTGATGATTATATAGAGGGGGGAGAGGGGAGCACAAATTTTTTGAGAGAGGATGAGCTTGGAGAGCAAGTTTTGTCTTTAGACTTGTTTGGTTGAAGAGGAAAGAGAAAAATAGGTTTTTAGAATATAATATGATATATTTCAAAAAGTCCATCATGACCACTTTTTAGGAGGTAGCTTAGGTCATACCTCTAGTGAGTCACCTCACTCCCTCATATCACCTCATGCCTTTTATGTCTCCTATTCTGCTCCATTTCGTACCTGGTTGCATTTCCGATCGTAATTCTTCCGACGTTTTCGCCCGAATAAAATATTTTATTTTATTTTTGAACGAAAATTTTCAAAATAACCAAAGTTGAAGGAAACATAATAAAAACACTAACTATCTCATTCACGGGTCAAAATTAGGTTTTCTGCACAGTAATCTTGTACCGGCAGTGAAAACGCAGACCGGCTTTCATCTGAATTTTCAACCGAAAATTTTACCGTAACCCTCTACCACAAAGTAGACTATGAATATGATTTTGTTTTATTCAAAAACACTTTTTAACTCTCAAATAAAAATATAATTAATTATATTTTAACCGGTTGAACAACATAATTAAAATCAGGCTGTTACATGAGACAAACAAGGGATTCTTTATAGCTTAGCATTTTACAAATGGATTTCATTTGAACAAGATTTCTAGAAAAATACTTTTGAAAATATTCCGGTAAGCTTGGATAAGTTGCTGAAGTTTCATTTTGTATTTGTGTTTCACTGAACAAAAAAGAATAAATACGTTGGAATGTGAACCTAGTATGCGAGACGTCGGAATACTAGAGTTCTGTAATTTACATGTAGATCTTTGATCCGTGTCACGTTGTTGTGGACTGTGTGTCCTAACCACGTTGTTGTGGACTATGTGTCCTAATCACGTTCTAATAAACATTGAAAAAGGTGAAAGTTGTTTTCTATGACCACAAGCCCAAGACTGGTGCATCGGTTTAGGGCGTTGTGATTGGGAACTCGGACTTCGTGTCCCGTGTTGATGTTGAAAAATCTTAAAGTTAAAGATTTTATGAATAGTTGTTAGCCTTTGAGCTTCGACCAGGAAAGAATGTACACATAGATAAACTTTGAGAATAAAATGATTTTTACATGCATTTGTTTGGCAGACGTGCCGTGTTGCCAAGTTAGAAATCATTGCGTCATGTGTTGGCCAATGAATTTTGGGGAAAGATGCCCATGAACTACGATAACTGTTGGCTGCTGAGTGATCTGCCAATGTGTGGATAGAAGTTTCCCGTTTATCGTAATGACAATTGAGATGTCATAACTTGTGCGCAATAACCATTGGTTGCTGAGTGATCTGCCAATGAGTTACAAAGGTGTTGGACATTGGATTCTTTTCATTGACAATGATCCATGTAAAAAGCTTGATCAACTTAAACGAAAAATGAACTTGGTATCTCATGAGATTAAGTTAGAGCCTGAATATTAAAGTGTCATGCATTTTTTTAAGATCTAGAGGTCTTAGGATGTATTTGATCGTGGAATGACCACGGGGGGTCCTTCCAATAACTGTCTTGTAGAGAGACCAGCTTAGGAGTCTTGGTTGGGTTGTATTTTTGAAAGGTCGGTAAATATGGTATTATACATTAGTCCTTGGGGAGTAGGTCTATTATGTTTTTGTTGTGTGATCTCTAGTTGGTCATCACTTGAATTGTTTCCTTGTCGAAACAATGTGCGTTGGTCTAAAGGTATGTGTTTATCTTGATGGGTTATATGAGTTTTGACTTGTAGGAACCCATGGCTAGTGATTTGTGTTTCGATCCATGTGTGACACATTTGGTTATCCTTTCTGGATTGTGTCATACATTTGGATATTATTCCTGTTAAGATCGATTTTCTAGGAATGTTCGCTGAGAATGTTCCAGGAGTATCGTGTACGAAAGGACTTTCTAGGAGTGCTCCCTGGAAATGCTTTGGGTGTGCTGCTAGAGAAGGATATTGAGTTATCAATCGATCTAGTTCCTAGATACGGATTGATCTCTATCACTTTGTGTAGGATGCCACCTACAAAGTTAATCGAGTTAGACGACTCAATCCAAACTAGAAGATTTGCCACCTAAATAGTTGATGAGACCGAGTCTTTTCCGTAGGCCCCAATATTGTTGAAGGTTTGAGAATCTGCGTGGATTTCTAATGACTCAACAAAGTGACGATTATGAACGAGTATTCTCTGCCGTGCGTAGTTGATTTAACAAGGAGTTGTTGTCTACCCAAAGATCGACTTGAGGATGAGTTATAATCATATTGAAGTAAGGACCTATTAAAGATTTTGCGCTATGTATTATGCTCATGCAAAAAAGTCAACTCTTTGTATGTTCGATAGATTGATTAAGCTGTCCGTGGTCGTGCATGATTCAGGTGACCACACTAAGTGGGTATGGAAAGATATGTGTGTTAGTTGGAACCAAGGCAAATCGATTTGAAATTTCGACCTTAAGTGAGTGTCTCATGATTAAGAAACTCTTCACTGTACTATTCAATCCTTATGAATTTGTAAGTCAAAATTTGTTTCTCGAGTCCTACAGTTGTATTAGACAATCACGGTGGTGAAGTTTGTGCTTGTCAAACAGATTTTTCTGATTTTGATTTGAAATCTATCAAGACTCATAAATTGGTTATGCTAGTCCATAAATTTCAATTTATTCTAATTGACTTCCTTACTTGTGAGCAGTTGCACTCACACTTATAAATAATCCTCGATGTATTAGACATTGGATGAATGGAACTAATATTATCCGTTGATCTGGATATTTTCTCATTTCATTGAAAGAATTTGTTATGACCATTTCTTGAGTTATAACACAAACAACTTCCTGGTAACGTAAGTTCCTTGATGAAGCTTAGTCTAATCACTTTTACTTTGGTAGAGGTGACCCAGTCTGATTTTTAGCAAGACTGTTTTTCTTTTTAAAGTCATCATTTTGTAAATTCTTTGTACTAAGAATGAATCCTCTCGAGATTAGAACCTATTCATCCTTTGATTTTCTAAATCCGCTAGAATTTCTTGTGGAAGAATGAACTTTATTAGATTCATGTTTGTAAATATGTATTGATCATGCATTTTTACACCCACAAACCTAATTGAAGAATCTTTTCTATACTGGATGTTCCGGTATCTTTCAAATTGATGAAATTCTTCTCGATGCCTTTGTGAAAGTGAGATCAAGAAATTTCTTTCCTTGAAGATTTCTTTCTATGATCCTTAAGACCTTGTCTGGTGGTAGTTCGATAGAACTTATCACTTGTTGACCAATTCTACCCTGTATCTTTCGAAAAACATCATTACCATATCTCATGAGTCATGAGGATGGGTATCCGATTCATATTAGGATGTCAGAGTTTGTCGAGTACGGGGAAAAATGGATGACTTGCTATTTGAGATCTTTCTTGTTAAGATGATGGTGTCGTAATGAATCCCTTTATGAGTTTACCAGGACCACTAAGAGTTGCAATTTGTTTGGACGATCGATGTCATGCTAACGAGGAAGGCACCTTACTTAGCTGTTAAGATTCACTATGCAGTGGAGAAGTAAACCGAAAAATGTATCGGGGGACTGTTCAAACTTCATGGAGTATCTTCCAATATCATTCTAAATGAAGACCCGAAGTTTACCAACGTTTATCGGTAAAGTCTGCTGTGAGTGTTGAGGACCCAGTTGAGGCTATGTCCAACTGATCACCTTCAACCCAATGGACAAGTAAGGAACGATCTATCCTTAGAAGGCTAGTGGGGGAGTAGGTTTAGTACCTGAGTACGATCATTCCTATAGTAGGAATCTTATTGAGATGTAGAGTAGTTTGGCAAGTGAGAACCTCTAAGCTTG
Source organism: Sophora flavescens (assembly GCA_030762895.1). Taxonomy (NCBI): domain Eukaryota; kingdom Viridiplantae; phylum Streptophyta; class Magnoliopsida; order Fabales; family Fabaceae; genus Sophora; species Sophora flavescens. The sequence continues at coordinate 15,454,440 of CM061062.1, read as the reverse complement.
ATGTCACGAAGTGAGACGATTTCAATACATCTTATCATGATTTTAGGCAGAACGTTACTAAAGGAATCTAGAGTAATGATCAGATGTTTGGGAGGAAAGTATCTATAGTGATTTCCCTTAAGATGATTCGAATCGAAAGAGGTAAACTCGTGTATTATATAAGTTTGTTAGGAAGATTCAAAGTTGATGAGTTAGATAACCCAACCTGGCTGGTTGTATTTTGGTTTCATTTTATCTTAAGAAGTATTACGATGGAGGTTGAAGTATGTGATGTCGATAGGATCTGGAAAAGTAGATTATGTTTAGAAGGGATAAGACTACAAGGGTATACCTTGAATAGAAAGTGATACATGTTGCAGTAAAGTTAGTTTTGATCTTGGTAATAACGATGAGAGTAAGATGTGTGGAAAGCAGTTTTTCTAGTGTATCAGTAATTGAGAATAAGAGGGATTAAGTTTTGATTTTACTCTTCATGTGAGAGGAATGTAAATCTTAGATGGAATCTTGGTGTTAACCGTGAGAATTAAGGATGTAGAGAAATTTTCTCATGGACTAGTATTTAAAGGAGGGAAAGTATGGATTGAGGATAATCTAGTTGATGTTGAGGAACAATAGAATGAAGAATAAGTATGAATTTTGCTATTAAGTTAAATCATCTAAGGGAAAGTGAATACAGGATGTATGATATAGGATCATGGGATTAGGATATAATTACAAGACACTATTTGGTTTCGAGTTACGTGATTTCGAGGACGAAATTCTTTTTAGAGGGGTAGTAATGTAATGCCCCGATTTTTCTATTTTTCAATAACAGTAAATATATGTTTATATATACATATTTATTTTGTTAAAAATCCAGAAATTATTTTGGATAAACCTAAATCATTGTCATGCTATACCTTACCATAGAAAGTCATGGTAAAATTTTCGGTTGAAAATTCAGAAGAAAACCGGTCTGCGTTTTCACTGACAGTAAAAGTTTACTAAGAAAACCGGTCTGCGTTTTCACTGACAGTAAAAGTTTACTAAGAAAACCGGTCTGCGTTTTCGCTGAAAAGACTGAGGTGACTTGTTTGAGTGAAGTGACTTGATTGACTAAAGTGTATGTCACATCAAGAAAGTAATTATGACAATTTTTTTGAATATATCATATTTTAATCCAAAAACACATTTTCCTCACATTTTCCAACCAAACCACCCTTAACCAAACTTGAAGCCCAAGTTCCATCTTCTCTCTTCCTCCCCAAGGCTCACTCTCCCTCTCCCCCTATTTATACACTCATCTTCTTCCTTCTCAAGTTTACACTCACATAAGCATACTTTCTACATAAAAACTCCATTGATTTTCTTCAAGAGCTCATCATCTACATCCATTTTTTCAAGCTTCAAGGGTAATACTCTATCCTCTTACTCATCTAAGTTCTTTCCTTCTCATATTTGTTGAGTTTATGCCATGTTTTTCCATTTATCATTCTTAGATCCAAAACTTCTAAAAACTCTAGAAATTAGTAGAAAAATCCATTTGATTTGAAACCAATTTCTATAGACTCACAATGATCTCTATAATCATTATCTAAGAGCATGCATCAAGAAAATTTTCCTTCCCAATTTTCCTAAAGAGGCCGAACCTATGTTGTGTAGGAGCAAGAAAGTTGTTGTTTCAATTTTTGAAATATGATAATTGATTTAAGCTCTTCAATACCTTTTGTTGTCAAATCTAAAAGCTTGAGAAGTTTGACAATCTCTAGCCTTTTTTTATTTGTCTTTGCCAAAACCCTAAGCTTGTGGCTTAGAGTAGTTTTTATTCAATCTTTGTTAAATGATCATTGATTATGAATCTCTAATACTTAAGGATCATTAATCCATGAGTTAGTGAAAGTTTGATATCTCAAACCCTATTTTGTCATCATGGCTGAATCTATGCCTAAGGGAGATTAGATGTTTTTGTTTGTTTTTAACTTGTGTTATGTGTTGGAATCTTTAGACTTTCGTCGCGAAGCAAGTCGAGGAAGATCGTAGCACTCAACAAAGAATGGAAGACTTTCTTTGCTTTGGAACCAAGTAAGGGGAGCTTACCTTAGGGATTTTTCCCTATAGATATATGCTATTATTTGTGGTTTGTTAAGTTGTTTTAAATTTTATTGTGATTTCCTGAGTTTATCTGATGTGGTTAAAATTATCTGTTTTACACATCTGAGTTTGATGATTTATTTGTAGAAATGTGTTATAGCTTTGAGATATGGCATGAACTGTATTATCTGAAATGATGTTGATGTGAAAATTATACTGTTGTGGATTGTTGTCTGAGAAGCCTGACATTCGTTGTAACACCTTGTTTTTCGTATACTTCTTTATCAGTAAATAGATGCTTTAATGTGTTTCTTTTTTATAAAATCCAGAGGATGATTTTATTTAAAATAAAATCATTTTCTTGTGTTGTTTTACCGTATGAAGTCATAGTAAAATTGTCGGTCGAAATTTCAGACGAAAATCGGTCTGGGTTCTCAATGCCAGTACAAGTTTACTGAGCTAGATACCAAATTTTAATTTGTGAACGAGGCGGTTAGTGTTTTTATGATGTTTTGTGTGGGTTTGAAGTTTTTCAAAAAATCTTGTTCGGGGCCAAATCTTAGGGATTTCCTGGGCGAAATCGTCGAGAAATACGATCGGGGAAGTCATATGATACGCAATGGAGCAGAGCATCAAGAGGATGAAGTGACATGAAGTGACTTGATGTGAAGGTTATGACACACCTCAAAAGGTGAATCATGACTTTTTTTCAAAAATCTCACTTTTTCATCTTTCTCTCTCCAATCACATTACATCACCTTAACTCCTTATCATCTCTACAAGCAACCCACCTTCTTTCATCTTTTCTTTCTTCCTATCCCAAAACCGTGACCCTCTCCTCTCACTCTCTATAAACACTCTTCATTTCCACACTTCATCACTTTCCTCCATTTCTCACATTTACACTTTACTACATTTCTTCTTCTTCTTCTTCTCTCTTACAAAGTTTAAATACCTCTTGACCTCTCAATAAGATGATTTCTCAAATGTCATTTCTAAGTCTAAGAAGAAAAAATTAAGGCAAAAGGCTGCTAAGGCAGCACAGCAGGAAAAAACCTTTGCCCGATTAAGGGGTGGCCCTACACAGTTTGCCTAATGAAAATCATATATTGGAATTGTAGGGGTTTTGGAAATCCTAGTACAAGGTTGGTTTTCAAGAATTTCTGTATGGCTAACAAACCAGATTTTGTCTTCATTTCTGAGCCTTGGATCAAGGTTTCTGATGTTTCAGACTCCTTTTGGAGGCAGCTTAACTTAAAGGTTTTTTGTCTAAATGATAGGGGTAGTCTTCTGCCAAATATATGGGGGTTATGTAGTATCCAGTTATCTCCTACCTCTCTGTCCTGCTCTACTCAGCAGTGTTCATTTCAGATAAACATAGATGGAAAAGATCTTTTTGTTGCAGCTATTTATGCTAACACTTCTCATCTCTCTAGGAGATCCCTTTGGTCAGAATTAATTAGTCTGCAGGTCAACAATCCTGGGCCTTGGTGCATGCTTGGTGATTTTAATTCTGTTTTGGGATCCCACGAAGTTAGAGGCTCTTCCTTACCTCTCAAGGCTGCTTGTGAAGACTTTAAGAACTTCACTGATGCAGCCAGCCTGATCCATCTCCCTACTAGAGGAGCCAGTTTTACTTGGAGTAATAGGAGAAGGGGGTCTGCTCACACTGAAAAATGGCTGGATAGATCCCTTTGTAATGAAGCTTGGCTAGACAATCGGAACTCCACCTACTATTGTACCTTGATTAGATCTCAGTCTGACCACTTTCCCATAATGGTAACCTGCTCTAGATCGGCTCAGTCCTTCCCTTCTGCTTTTAAATTTCATAAAATGTGGATTGGTCATCCGGATTGTTATAGGCTCATTAAGGAAGTGTGGAGCAAGCCTGTGTATGGCTGTCCAATCTATGTTCTCTCACAGAAGCTGAAATCCTTAAAAGTTGAACTAAAAAAATTGGAACAAGCTGGTTTTCGGGAATGTGCATCATAGAGTTGAGGCTGCCTTGGCTGCTGTGGATTCGATCCAGCAACTCATTAATTCCAGAGGTGAGAATGATGATCTCATGGAGCAAGAGGTTCTAGCACAAACTGAATTGCAGCAGGCTTTACTATTTGAAGAGGAGTTTTGGAGAGAAAAATCCAGGATTGATTGGCATTGCCAAGGGGACAGAAACACTGCTTTTTTCCATAGAATTGCAAAAACCAGATATGCTGCTAAATCTTTGAGTATGCTTAAGTGTGGAGATGCTATCATTGATGATGTAGGGGGTTTGGCTAACCATGTCATTGATTTCTTCTCAAATCTGTATGCAGTCCCTAATGATTGTCAACCTAATGATCTCATAAAAAGGGTCATTCCCAATGCTGTTACAGCTGAAGAAAACAGTCTGTTGACAAGGCTGCCTTCTATGGAGGAAATAAAGAATGTTGTCTTTGCAATGAATGGTGAGGGTGCTCCTGGTCCTGATGGCTTTGGTGGTTGTTTCTACCAATCCTACTGGGATATTATTGGCACTGATGTGTGTATGGCAGTCAATCAATTTTTTGCTCAGAATTGGCTCTTGCCTAACATGAATTCCAATCTGGTAGTTCTGATTCCAAAAATGCCACATGCTGATAGAATTGAAGACTATAGACCTATTGCTTTAGCCAATTTTCAGCTTAAAATCATTACAAAGGTGCTAGCTGACAGATTAGCAAATATTGCAGCCAGAATCATTTCTCCACAGCAAAGAGGTTTTGTCAAAGGTAGAAACATCAAGGAGTGCATTTGTATTGCTTCAGAGGCTTGTAATTTGTTGGACTATAAGGCCTATGGTGGAAATCTGGCCCTAAAGCTTGACATTAAAAAGGCTTTTGACACATTGGACTGGAACTTCATTATTTCTGTTTTGAAAGCTTTTGGTTTCAATCTTACTTTCTGCAATTGGATCAAAACAATTCTCCACTCTGCTAAGCTATCCTTTCTGATCAATGGTAAACCAGAAGGTTTCTTTGCCTGTAAAAGAGGGGTTAGACAAGGTGACCCTCTTTCACCTCTGCTTTTCTGTCTTGCTGAAGATACCTTGAGTAGAGGAATATCTGCCCTTGTCAGCTCTGGAGTGTTACAAACTATTTCTGGTCCTAGGAGCCTTGCTTCTCCTAGCCATGTCTTGTATGCAGATGATGTACTTGTTCTATGTAAGGGGAGCAAGAGGGGACTTGAAGCTCTGATGAACCTCTTTGCTGAGTATGGAGCTGCTTCAGGTCAAAGGCTTAGCCTCAACAAGTGCAAATTCTATTCGGGTAGTATCTCCCCTAATAAGTCATCCAAAGTGGCTCAGATACTTGGATTTTCTGCTGGATCCTTTCCTTTCAATTATCTTGGTGTTCCAATTTTCAAGGGCAAGCCAAGAAGAATTCACTTGCAGCCTTTAGCAGACAGAATCACCTCCAAACTTGCCTCTTGGAAAGGTAACCTTCTTTCAATCATGGGAAGGGTTGAGCTTGTCATGTCTGTGATCAACAGTATGATGCTTCATAGCTTTCATGTCTCTTTGTTGGCCCTCATCTGTTCTTAAGGAGCTAGACAAATCCATTAGGAATTTTATTTGGTCTGGAGATCCTAATGTCAAGAAAATCTGCACAGTTGCTTGGAAGAAACTCTGCAGACCTGTTATGGAAGGTGGATTGGGCATTAAGTCTTTGTTAGCTCTCAATGATGCTGCTCTTTTAAAATTATCTTTTGAGTTGGTTTCCTCTGGTGCTGAATGGGCTACATTTCTTAGGAGCAGATTCTCTCATCACTGCAAGCCTGTCCCCACCTATGTCAAGTCTTCCTTATGGCCTGGCATTAAAAATCATATGCAGTCTGTTCTTAACAATTCAGTTTGGCAGATTGGAGATGGTTCATCAATTAACTTCTGGACTGACAAATGGCTCTCAAAGCCCTTGGTAGATCTGCTGCAAGTTCCTCACAACCTGCAGCATAAACTGAAAGCCAAGCTTGCTGATTTTATAAGGGATGGCAGCTGGATTATTCCTTCATCTCTAATGGCTAACCTCCCAATTTTTGGTCAGGAGCTGCCTCATTTGGACATTCCTGTTTTCCCTGTAGTGGACACTCTTATTTGGCAGCACTCAACCTCGGGTGGTTTATCTTTCAAAGAAGCTTTCCATTTCTTAGACATTAGGCATTCCTTTTGTGACTGGTCTAAACTGATTTGGAATAGGGCAATTCCTCCCTCTAAGTCTTTTGTCATCTGGAGGCTTATTCATAATAAGTTGCCTACTGAAGATCAACTTCAAAAGAGGGGCTGCTGCACTGTTTCAGTCTGCAGTCTTTGTTTGTCTGCAGCAGAAAGTGCAGACCACCTCTTCTTAGCTTGTCCTTTTGCAATGCAAATTTGGCATTGGATTGGATCGGTCTTTAATGTGCAGGTGGACACTTCTTCTGTATTCTCTATTCTCTCCCTTTGCCATAAGCAGTGGAGCCTGCAAATGAAAGACACTATAACTGCAGCTATTATTAATTCCTTTTGGATCATTTGGTTCTCAAGAAATAAACTGAAGTTTGATGATAGAACAATCACAGTGAGAGCAGCTACTAGCATGCTCAAAGCCTCCATTTCTTTGTCTGGTAATGCTTCTGCAAATAAAATGTCCTCTTCTGCTGAGGAATTGAGAATCTTTGAGCTGCTGAGGATCAAAGGCCATCCGAGAGCCTCTCCTAAAATTCTCCATGTTGTTTGGACCCCTCCTCTCCCAGGCTGGATTAAAGTAAACACAGATGGGGCCTCTAAAGGCTCTTCGGGTCAAGCTGGTGGGGGTGCAATCTTTAGAGACAGTAGTGGAGCTACTCTTGGCTGTTTTGTTGAATTCTATGGGACTCAGGACTCTTTCTCTGCTGAACTGCTTGCTGCCATGACAGCAATTCAGATTGCTTTTGAGAGGGGCTGGTCTAGATTATGGCTGGAATGTGACTCTTCTCTTGTGGTTTTTGCTTACTCGAATCCAGACATAGCTCCTTGGAAAATTAGAACTAAATGGAGAAACTGTATTGCTTTGGCCTCAAACTTTACTTTCTTGATCTCTCATGTTTTTAGAGAAGCTAATCACTGTGCTGATAAGCTAGCCAATTTTGGAGTCAGTTCTAAATGCTTCACTTGGTGGAGCCTGATTCCCAGTTTTATTAGGCATGATTTCTTCTGTAATAGGTGGGGTATGCCTAATTTTAGATTCCTGTAATCCCCCCTCTTCTCATGGGTAAGGTCCTATGTCCCCCTATGTTTTCTTGTATTTCTTTCTTTTGTTTTTAATAATACTATGGGGTGCTGCAGATGATTGGTAGTGGTTTTGGTGCCAACATAGTTGGGATGATTTCCACTGCAGTGATGCTTCTGCACTCCTTTTTGCTTAAAAAAAAAAAAGTTTACATTTTCATCAAGCTTTTCTCTTAGAGTTCTGCATCAAAGTTGTTCATCTTGTTAAGGGTAATATTTCTATGTAGTTCTTTTTCAAAGTTTCATCTTTTGTTTCAAAGTTTTCTTCATATATCCTTTATGTGCTTTTAACTTCTAAAACCTCTCAAAAATGGTAGAAAACTCCTTTTGAGTTGAAACCGCTTTCTATATTCTTGTATTTATTCATACTATCACATACTAAAAGGTTATGTAAAACAAAGTTTCCTAACCTCTTCTTCCTAAGGAGGCCGAAACCATGTATATGGTTTAGGTGAATCTTGTTTCAACTTTTACATGTATGAGTTTGTATTTGAGTTTCATTTATGAGATGATCATGGACCAAGGCTCCCTTATGTTAAAGGATGCTATGTCTAAGTGATTGGAAAGTTTAAAGATTTTTACCCTATTTTTTATGTAAAGACCAAAACCAATGAGTTTTAAGGTAATGGTGTTTAAGTTTTGTTTTCCAAAATGATCATGGATTAAGACTCCTTGATATAGAAGGATGCTAAGTCCAAGATGTAACACCCTGTTTTCCCTACATTTTGTGTAGCAGTAAATACATATTTAAATGTGTTTATTTTAGATTAAACTCAGAGGATGATTTTAATTAAAATAAAATCATTTTCTTGTGTTGTTATATCATATGAAGTCACGGTAAAATTTTCGGTTGAAAATTCAGACGGAAGCCGGTCTGCGTTTTCACTGCCGGTACAAGTTTACTGTGCATAAAACCTAGTTTTGACCCATGAACGAGATAGTTAGTGTTTTTATTATGTTTAATTCAACCTTGGTTATTTTGAAAATTTTCGTGCAAAAGTAAAATATAATATTTTATTCGGGCGAAAACGTCGGAAGAATTACGATCGAAAATGTAACCGGGTACCAAATGGAGCAGATTATGGACCATAAAAGAAGTAAGGAGACATGATGGAAAGGGCTATGACACACTCAAAAAGTACAATCATCATACTTTTCAAATTATAATACTATTCTAATTCAAAAAGTCATTTCTCTCTCTTTTCCATCCAATCAACCATTAAACCACCAAGCTTGCTCAACAAGCTCCCCTTCTCCCCCTTTGGCCGTGAACCCCCCCCTTCCCTATATATAGCCTCTTCATTTTCACTTCATCATCCTCCCCCTTCAACCTCCATGAAAGTTCATCTTCTTCCTTTCTTCTAAAAGTTCAAGCTCTTAAAACTTTAGTTTTTATTCATCTTTTCTACTTAAGTTCTTCATTAAAGTTTTTCCTTATACTAAGGGTAATGCTCTCATATAAATCTTTTTGCAAGTTTCATCTTTTATTTCTTAGTTTACTTTATGTGTTCTTTACATGCTTTAAACTTCTAAAATCTCTCTAAAATGGTAGAAAACTCCTTTTGAGTTGAAACCACTTTCTATAGTCTTGCATTAACTTATATTCTCACATAATAAGAGGCTGTGTAAAACAAAAATCTCTATCCATCTCTTCCAATGAAGGTCGAGTGCTTGCATTTGTGATTTAGGAAGTTTTATTTCAACTTTTGGAATATGATCATGTGTTTGAGTTTCTAACTATCTTTTGATCTTGAATCTATAAATCTTGGAAGTTTTGATATCTTGTTCCTATGATGGCCGAAAAATATGAATAAGTAGGCCTAGGATACTATGTTTCAACTTTCCAAGTATTGATCATGGATTTAGAACTCTTAATAACTTGTTTATTTTATGTTATTAAAGCTAGTATGTGTTACTTTCATTTTTCCAAGATGATCATGGACTTGAGCTCCATAAGATATTTGGATGCTAAGTCTAAGAGATTGGAAAGTTTAAGGATTTATAACTTGTTTATTTTATGTTATTAAAGCTAGTATGTGTTAGTTTCATTTTTCCAAGATGATCATGGACTTGAGCTCCATAAGATATTTGGATGCTAAGTCTAAGAGATTGGAAAGTTTAAAGATCTCTAGCCTATAAATCCTATGAAGGCCGAACCTAGAAGGTTATGGACCTAGGATACCTTGTTCTTATTTTTCCAAAATAATCATGGTTTTGAGCTCCTTAACACAAATGGATGCTAAACCTAAGAGATTGGAAAGTTTAGTGAATACTAGCCTATTTTACTAGCCTTGGCCGAATTCCCTATGTTTTTAACTTAGTGGAATTTTAATTTCACTTTGTTAAAAGATAATTGTTTATGAACTCCTAACACTTAAGGATCATAAATCCATGAGTTGTATAATTTTTGGGAATCTCTAACCCTAAGAACTAGTCTTGGCCGAACCTATACATTGTGGTTTAGTGTTCTTGTTTTGATTTTAACTTGTGATTTTATGTTCATAACCTTAGAGTTTCATAACGTAGGAAACGAGAACGTTCGTGACTTACCTCGTCGAGCATCTAATCTTCTTACCTTCAAAGAAAGTAAGAGGGGATTGCCTAGGGATATTCAATGACTATATGTATGTGTGTATGTGTTTACTTGAGTGATTGAATATTATTGTGATATTGAGCCAATACTTGGATAACTTGTTTACTTGAACTATTGTGGTTATTACTTGAAGTTGAACATTACTTGCTTAAAAGTGTTATGAATTATATATATGTGATGAACTATTGTTGACTGTGATACTATTATTGAGAATATATTACTGTTGATTGAAGTTTGAGAAGCCGGACTTGAGTCTGTGCACAATGATTATAAAGGAGTAAAAGCCTTAATAAGCCTTGAATAGAACTTTGAAAGTATTGGTTTCATTTATGAAAGTTCCTTGTTTAAAACGCTTACTTCAAGAAAATGAGACTCTCATTTTGAAAAGAAATGTTGAAGTGTTTTTTTTAGACAATAGAAACTACATTTTTTATGATCCAAAGATGGTACGAGAGAAAACCTTTTTCGAACTATGTGTTTTATGAAGGAAAAACCCCTTTGAAAATATTTGACCTTATTTCATCAAGGATTTCAAAAGCAAACGAATTTCCTAAATGTTTTATAAAAGAATTTGTAAAGGAAAAGATTTTCTCCTAAATGATTTAAAAAACATTCCGGTTACTTGGATAAGTGACCAAGGTTTGTTTTGGTTTTTGATTTTCACTGAGCGAAAAGTAAGCACATGTGAAAGAGACTACTAGTTCGCGAGACATCGCCTCTAGTATTCAGTTTATGCACGTGATCTGGGATCCGTGTCAAGAATTATGGACCAAGGGTCCTAAATGTGATATTATGGGCTAGGAGTCCTAATTTTGGAATTGAGGACCGTGTGTCCTAATTTCGTTGTTATGGGCTAGGAGTCCTTATCATGTTGAAATAAAACATGGATAAAATTATAATTGTTTCTACGACCACAACCTTGGACTGCGGCCTCGGTCTAAGGTGTTGTGTTTGAGCACTCGGACTGTGCGTCCTGTGTTATTAATTTTCAAGTGAAAATTGTGAATAGTCGTTAGCTTTGGGCTTCGACAAACGAAAAAGAGTGAACACAAAGAAAAACCTCGTTAATGAAAAGTCTTTTATTCATATGCATTTCCCCTTGGCAGACGTGCTTGAGTTATCGAATACCCGCTTAAGATGTGGTATTTGATGATGTATATATCCGAATGGCTGTTATAAGGGATTCGTGATGGTGTTGATCCGGGTACATGAGGTGACGGAGACAACTTGCCAAACGTGGCGTATGAGCCTGATCAACTCTTTATTTCTTATGATAAAACGGTGATGGTATCTCATGAGATTAAGATTAGAGCCTGATTATTGAATTGTCATGCATTATCTTTATAAAATTGATTGATTCGGGTATGAGACCCACTGAAATAATACTTATTGTTTACCTATGAGTAATGTTTAAAATGTCAATATGCCAAGGTGTTGTATGTATCATGTGTATGGTTGTTGTGCGATATATCCATTGTCGGTATCTCACTCTTTCATTTCTACTTGTTATTCTCTCTTCCTTTTTGGTATCGTCGTATGTACATGAGTCCAGATGGATCCCAATATCCTGCTTGCGCTGACAACATCTAAGACTGAGGTCTTCGACGACGCAGGGAATGATGGGGCATGGCATATACACCCAGGGGCGACATCTGCCACATACCACGGAGAAATCGCCACGACCGATTTAAATGCTGACGGAGAACCAATCCGTAGAAGCCACACTGTGGAAACTAGGAAGGTAGATCTGCCTCCGATTTGGTATTACATTCACACACTGCGAGCTCACGGACTGCTACATGAGCCACCACCTCTAGACGTAGAGCCGGCAGCACCGATTGAGGAGGATCTCGAGGAGGACCCTGAGGAGGATCCTAAGGAGAACCCTGAGGAAGACTTCGATGAGGTCACGGAGGAGGAGGAGTCGGAGAATCATATTATGGATCATGACAACGATGACGATTCCGTAGATGAGGGCAGCGACGTTATAGATCCATTACCTGAGGTCTCGTCTCGTGGGAGCCTTTGTGGAGACCCTGCTTGCAACCAGTTCGGAGTGTTTTGTGTATAATCTTCCGTCATCTGACTTTTAGAGTTATCTTTTGGATGTGGTTTCGGACCCTCTTTCCCTGTGTCTTACTTACTCTCTTTAAAGTTGTAACTTCTAGATGTCTAATTCTGTTGCAATGGCCATTGATAAGGCCCTAACTTATGTACTGGAACTTGGCTTTCATTGGGACATGTTATATACATATGTTGTTTTCAATTCATGTTCTTAGTGTTCATCACCTTTATCTTTCTTCATCTCAAAAAAAAATTAAGTACCGTTTTTAGTATACTCATCCATTGAGAAAGTGATACTTTCAGAAAGTAACCAGCATTATCAATCAGAAATATTTCCGCAATTGGGTAACCATGTGATGCCGGGTTTAGGGTGTCACACAAGAGATTGGAAAGTTTGAATATTTCGAACCCCTATTTCTTGAAAAGGCCGAAATCTTAAATGGTTATGTCAAAGTTGTTGAGTTTTGTTTTCCAAAGTGATCATGGACTAAAAAGCTCCTTATATTAAAGGATGCTATGTCTAAGTGATTGGAAAGTTTAAAATATTTTCTTGCTTTATTTTCCTATGATGGTCGAATGTAACATTTGACCTAGGATGTATTATTTTATTTTTTTTCCCAAGATGATTATGGATTAAAGCTCCTTCATATTAAAGGTTGCTATGTCAAAAGATTGGATGATTTAAAGATCTCTAACCTCACAAACTTGTTAATACCGAACCTAAGAGATTGGAAAGTTTAGAAATTCCTAGCCTATTTACCTATGCTTGGTCGAAACCCTAAGTCAAGTACTTAGTGGGATTTTTAATTCAACTTTGTTAAAAGATTGTTGTTTATGAACTTCTAGCACTTAAGGATCATAAATCCAAGAGTCGCATAAATTTCGGAAACCCCTAATCCTAGTTTATTGTATGAACCGAACCTATACCTTGTGGTTAGTGTTCTCGAGTTGATTTTTTTTTACTCATTATTTTATGTTGGTAACCTTAGACTTCCATCACCGGAGAAGTGAGGACATTCGTGAACCTTCTTTTCAAATCCAAAACTCTTAACTCCGACGTGAGGTAAGAGGGGATTTCCTAAAGATATTCAATAAATGTATGCATGTGTGTATGTGTTTAACTGGATATTTATATGTTGATTGAGCTTACTTGGTTATCTAATGTACTTGAACTGTTATGTTATTATCTGATGTTGAATTGTGCTTCTTCTAAATGTTATAATGCATATCTGTGATGAACTACTTTCAACTGTGATATTAGCATTGAAATGAGAATATATAGTACTGTTGATTGAAAGTTTGCTAAGCCAGACTTATGTCTGTGCTCAACTGTTATAAGGATTAAAAACCTTAATAAGCTTTGAAGATGAAAGGATTGGTGTTCTTTTCCAAAAGCTCATTAACTTAAAGTACTTGTTTTAAATGTTGAAATGGTTTTGGTGAACTATTGTTATACAAGAAAAAATCCTTTTCGAACTATGTGTCTTCAAGTGAAAACTTTCAAGATTATTTGGCAATATCCTATTGGGGATTTTCAAAGATAAAAATATTTCAAAGATGATTTATAAAATATTTTCAAAGAAAAGGTTTTCTCCTAAATGATTTAGAAACTTTCCGATAGCCTAGATAGGTTATCGAGGATTCGGTTTTGAATTTGATTTTCACTGAACGAAAAATAAGTACTTAAGAAAGAGAATCTAGTACGCGAGACGTCGCCTCTAGTATTCATTTATACACACGTGATCTTGGATCAATGTTATTTCGGGGCCATGAGTCCTATTCATGATGTTCTAGACTGAGAGTCCACTTCTCGAAATCGAGGATATTTAGTTCTGATTTCGTTGTTGTGGCCTATTGTCCTTATCATGTTAAGTTCAAAACATGAATAAAAGCATAAGTGATTTATATGACCACAACCCTTGATTGCGGCATCGGTCTCGGGTGTTGTGATTGAGCATTCGGACTGTGTCCTATGTTTCTAAGTTTTCAAGTGATGGGGAAATAATGATTAATTCGTTAGCTTTAAGCTGCGACAGCGAAACAGAATGAACACAAAGAAAACCTTTTGAATAAAATATTTTCTCATGTGAATTTCCCCAGACAGACGCACGTTCTTACATATCAGATACAAGGTGGTATCTGGGAGTTAGTCCATGTGACCGGTTCAGAGGCACATGTGATGTTGCTCGTCTTGAGACCTTAAATGCATGAGGGTATGGAGGCAACTGCCCGGTGGGATAGAGATTGACCAACTCTAATTCTTCTCTAGTGGAAAAACGATGTTGATATCTCATGAGATAAAGTTAGAGCCTGATATTGAAGTGCCATGCATATTTTGAAAGGTTGACTGTGCGGGTTTGAGACCCTTTGATATAACACTGTTATGTTATATATATACATGATTTAACTGCTTATATGATTATGTGATGTATGTATCATGTATATGGTTGTTGTGGGATATATCTTATGACAACATCTCACTCTTGCACATCTGTATGTTCTATTCTTTTCTTCTTGTACCGGGTATGCGCGTGCTTTTAGATGGATCCGAAAGTTCCCTTGGCACAGTCGAGCTCAAGGAGCGAAGTGTTTGATCATGCTGGGACGACAGGGAACTGGACCATACATGAGGATGCGACGACCGCGACGTATCGAGGACCAGTCATGACTACCGAGACGAATGCTAACGGAGTGCCCGTACGAAGGGTTCATACCGTCGAGACGAGGACTGTGGCTCTTCCACCTCCACGGTACTACCTTCATACGCTACAAGTCACCGGTCTCCTTCATGAGACACCCCGCTGTGCCCCAGTGTTTTATTAGATTTAAACCTCATTATTTAATTTCTTAATCGCGCACTTAATGTGAAAATACGTAAAAATTAAAACTTAAGTTAATAAACATATAACTTAAACATCACACCATAGTTATAAATACACACATAAGTCTTTTACACATATTTCAAACTACTGTTGAGGGTATTCTCTCAGAAGGATCCCTCACAGGAATACTTAAACAAAATATTAAACTTAGCGGAAAATATAAAAACGTCTCACGAGACACACTGGCCATAGACTAACTAGACCCTAATCACCATGGGTCACGACTCGATCTCCAGCTTCTGGTTCATAGGGAGTTCCATCCAACCCCTCTTCGTTCAGCTCAGCCACAGGGTTTTCAAGTACGATCCCATAAAAGATAAAATAAGACATACATAAAGATACAGGGGATAAGAAACAGTTCTATCATTAAAAAGTGGAAAAGAGTCATAGTATATCATACAATAAATGTCACAGGCAATCAACACCCATAATTAGCAATCATCCTCAAATTATAATATTGTCCTCTACCCTCAACTCGTGCCATCTAAATCCTTATGCTAACATAACTGTCTCTATTCCTTTCACACTCGTCAGTAGTCCATGGTAGTCCGTTGCAAAGAACTCGGTGTAGTACACTTCTATCTTTTGATAGGATAAGACTCGGCATAGTGCACTTCTATCTTTCGATAAGATAGGATCCGGTATAGTGCTCTTTTATCTTTTGATAGGATATGATTCAGTTTAGTGCTCTTCTATCTTTTGATAGGTTAGAACTCAATATACTGCACTTCTATCTTTTGATAGGATAAATCAGATCAACGCATCATGGACTGAAAATGTATCTGCATCAAAGCCTCTATGTGAATCTCACTATCTCGCATCAATAAAAACATAGTACCTCAAGCTCACATCATAACCTCAACCTGCATTCTATGTCACATCTCATCCATTAGATAACTAATTAAGCTAGGCACCTCTAAGTCAATTCATTCTATCACCCAAACAATCATCTCCCGAACAACATATATCCTTGCTTAAAATCAACTAAGCATAGTAATAAAAACCTGGTAGATCATACATAACACAAACAATCATAAATATTCAAATACCACAAAATATCACATAAGCAATTCAATAATAATTAATAAATTCAATCAACCTCAGATAAGATAAAATCATCCTAACGTCGATAAACCTACAATCCCTAAATCATCATTGATTTTTCAGAAAAGGTTTCCAATGGGATTTTGGTCTTGTCGATTACACGACTACTAGTAGGGTTTAGGTCGCCCTACACAATTATTATAGAATATACTACTTATCGTTTCCGACGGTAGATTGGTTCTTTCCCCCATCGGAGCTTATCTCCATAAACACGAACTTTCAGCTCCTCATCATGACACTACGGTTATTAAATCAACCTCTTGAAGATTGAAGAAATGAAGAAAATGATCAACCTTCACTAAGTTTAAAACTGGACAAGTTGAGGGTGTGATGGTATTGTGAGTGTATCTCACAATATACTCATCCAAAAATCACAAACTTTGGCTTGTGAGAAAGATAAGAAGAAAAGGAACAACTTTTATGTTTAAGGTTTCATTTGTTTCGGATCATAACATGGGTGAAAAGGGCCTTCTTTCTGATGTTTCGTGGGTTGCTGAGAATTCTGGGCAGTTTCGGTATTTTGAGCCTTTCTCCCAATCCACTTATCCGTTTTTGATGACCTTTAGCTTGTTGTAAAGAAGAGAGAAATAGGAACAACTATTATGTTGAGAGTTTTCCGAGTTTCAGAAAGTAAGAGGGTCATATGTTCGGTGGGGATTCGGTGTTCTTATGAGTTTTGTAACTTAGTTGATGAGGAAGATGAAGAGAATGAAGGTGTGAGTGAAGGGGATGCGGTTTTGTGGTATATATAGGCTATATATTAGGCCTTGTTTGGTTTATTAGATGATGGATTAATAGCTTTTGTGATTATTTAATTAATATAAGCTTAACCATAGTTAATAATTAACTTAACTAAGATTATAATTAACTTAACTAAGGTTATTTTGGCTAACCATGGTTAATAATATGTGGCTCACATTTTATGTACGTGTGGCTGATTTTGGGCCACACATAGTGACTCGTCAATGATTCACCGATCCTATCCGTTAGCGGTTCCCGGAAATTCCGTACGCAGCTCCGTCATTTACCCGATTTCGGTTTTTGAGAGGAAAATATTGAAACGAAAGCAAAATGAAATAGGTATGGTTGAGTATATGTGGATGCACGAAATTGAGGAGATGTTGGAGGTTTACAACAACGTAAAATGAGTGGTTAAGAGTGCGTAGATGTGTCTGGTTAATACCCGCGAAAGCATGGGGGTATTTTGGTCTTTTCACCTAAAAGTCATGATTACTAGCATATAATGCTCATAAATGCTTGGTGACTCATGCTCCATGAGTCATAATGTATGACTCGTTGTCCCGATCTCTTGACGGGTCTCTGCAGTTCTGTTTTCGACTCCGTCGGTTTCCCGATTAGGGTTTTACGCCTGCGTAAAAGCGTAATATTTCGTTTTCGGTTGAAAATTTTCAAAACAACCAAACTCGTTAGAAATATGATTTAAATATAAACCATTTCATTCACGAGTCAAAATTAGGTTTTCTGATCATTGAAATCTTACTTTTAGTGAAAACACTGACTGTTTTCCGTCCGAACTTTTACCAAAATTCGTCCGAATAAACATAATATTTTATTTCTGATCAGAAATATGGAAAGTAGACCTCCTCACGGAAAAATATAAAAGATCTACAAATTTCAGTTTTTGGGTCAAATTAAGGTTTTCTGTTAGTATAAAATTATACTGTCTGTTAAAAACACAGACCAGTCTCCGTCTGAATTTTCAACCCAAAATTTCACTGTAGCCTACTACCATAAGAGACACTATGAATATGATTTTATTTTATTTAAAAATCACTTTCAAACTCTCAGATTAAAATATAATTAATTATATTTTAACCAGTTAAACAGCGTAATTAAAAATCAGGCTGTTACATTACTACCCCTCTTAGAAAAAAAATTCCGTCCTCGGAATTTATTAACTCAAAACTAGTCCTCATCTTGTAATCCTATCTTAATCTAAAAGATCCCACATTATTTTTCTCATCGCTGTCTTTTCCCTAGGTGATAGCGGTAACTTCATAACAGAATTCATTCTTATATCATTCTATTTATCCTAGAAACAATCCGTCACTACATTATATTCATTGTCCTTAACATTTCACCTTGATCTATCATCCTTGAAGGACATAATTAAAACTTATTCCTTTTCTCTTTCTAATACTTATCCCTTAGAAAACCTTAATCCAACCTCAAACTCCCGCAATTAAGACCACAATCAACTTCAACATCTAACTTCCACGATTAACACCACAATCAATACTACCCTAACTTCCTACTCAAAGTATCAAATCATAATTCTTAGATCCTTGGAGCGTATTCCACTATTCCGATTATAACAATATTACACATACCTTCTATGAGATCTGCAGGAAGAGAGGAATCAATTCCCCTCATGGTGAACACTCTCCCAGTGGTTGGGGGTCTAGCCATCTGCTGACCTATTCCTGGATCTCTTCTCCCAGCTTCACCTCCATAATTTCCAGCTCCTCTACCAATAGCTACAGTCTACTGCCTATTTCTCTGTCTACACTCACGAGCAAAATGACCTGGTTTACTGCAATGGAGACAACCAGGTCTCTCCTTGCAATCCCGCAGATAGTGTGTCCTACACATAAGTAATAACCTAAACCTATCTGCTGCTGCTGGCCTGCTCCACCCACCTGGACTGTAGGAACTGTTGCTGGTGCAACTGTCTGCATTGATTTGTTATACGGTCCCCGTCTCCACTGAGAACCACTATCTACTCTCCTCTGCACATCTGATCGAATAGGACCTCCAATCCTTTGTTACTTCTGCTCAGCAGCCAGTCTCTGATCTATACTTTCGATCGCACTACATGTTTCCACCAGCTCTGGAAAACTCTAGATATCGAGAGATACTATAGCCCTCTGGAGTTCATGTCGAAGTCCTTCCTCAAACATTCTACATTGCCAATCTTCATTCGGGAATTTCTGATAAAATTCGGAATACTTAATCAGAGCCTCAAATCATGATGCATAATCACCAACAGTCATGTTACCTTGTTTGAGACTCATGAATTCGCTCTCTTTCTCGCGTCGAACTAGATGCGGAAAATACTTCTCAAAGAAGCTGTCACTAAACAGCTGCCAGTTGATAAATCTGCCTTCGGCCACCAGCAATCTTCGCTTGCCTCTCCACCAAGACTCTGCTCCTCCAGTTACCATGAAGGCAGCATACGTCACTTTCCTATCATCTCTACAACGCATGGTATTGAATATCTTCTCGATCTATTGTACCCACCATTATGCCTTCTCTGGATCATAATCTCCTCGGAATTGGGGTGGCTTCCCTTTCAGGAAAGTAGTCATTCCGGCATCTTCAGCTGTTGCAGCTCTCCTTTGATTCTGTTGTTCCTACTGCTCTTTGTTCATCTACAGCATCTCAGCATTTTGTTGTGTTTGTAATAACAGAGCAGTAGCTATGTTTTTCATGGTATCTTGAGTCTCAGATGATTCTCCTCCACTTCCGGTATGATTATTTTCCACATTGTCAGCTCCAACAATTCTTTTAGGAGTTCTATCACCACTATCGATCAGACGTCCTCTTCCACGAGCAATGATTCTGTAAAAGAAATAATTCGCTCTTATCAGTATGACGTATAATACCACATAGACAGGTATATAAATACCATATGCCATACTAATGCTAATTATCGCATCGGGTTCGGACACACTACCCAACTTCTAAGCATAGTTAAAATCCGATGTGGACTCAACTAGACACGGCCAGTAACTACATCCTAGACCTCACAATCCGATTAGAATCGAACTACTCTAATACCACCAAATGAGACACCCCGCTGTGCCCCGATGTTTTATTATATTTAAACCTCATTATTTAATTTCTTAATCACGTACTTAATGTGAAAATACGTAAAAATTAAAACTAATTTAATAAACATATAACTTAAACATCACAACATAGTTATAAATACACACATAAGTCTTTTACACATATTTCAAACTACTATTGAGGGTGATCTCTCAGTAGGATCCCTCACAGGAATACTTAAACAAAATATTACACTTAGCAGAAAATATAAAAACGTCTCACGAGACTCACTGGCCATAGACTAACTAGACCCTAATCACCATGGATCACGACTCGACCTCCGGCTTCCGGTTCATAGGGAGTTCCATCCAACCCCTCTTCGTTCAGCTCAGTCACAAGGTCTTCAAGTACGATCCAATAAAAGATAAAATAAAACATACAGAAAGATACAGGGGATAAGAAACAGTTCTATCATCAAAAAGCAGAAAAGAGTCATAGTATATCATACAATAAATGTCACAGGCAATCAACACCCATAATTAGCAATCATCCTCAAATTATAATATTGTCCTCTACCCTCAACTCGTGCCATCTAAATCCTTATGCTAACATAACTGTCTCTATTCCTTTCACACTCGTCAGTAGTCCATGGTAGTCCGATGCAAAGAACTTAGTGTAGTACACTTCTATCTTTTGATAGGATAAGACTCGGCATAGTGCACTTCTATCTTTCGATAAGATAGGATCCGGTATAATGCTCTTCTATCTTTTGATAGGATATGATTCAGTTTAGTGCTCTTCTATCTTTTGATAGGCTAGAACTCAATATACTGCACTTCTATCTTTTGATTGGATAAATCAGATCAACGCGTCATGGACTGAAAAAGTATCTGCATCAAAGCCTCTATATGAATCTCACTATCTCGCATCAATAACAACCTAGTACCTCAAGCTCCCATCATAACCTCAACACGCACTCAATATCACATCTCATCCATTAGATAACTAATTAAGCCAGGCACCTCTAAGTCAATTCATTCTCTCACCCAAACAATCATCTCCCGAACAACATATATCCTTGCTTAAAATCAACTAAGCATAGTATTAAAAACCAGGCAGATCATGCATAACACAAACAATCATAAATATTCAAATACCACAAAATATCACATAAGCAATTCAATAATAATAATAAATTCAATCAACCTCAGATAAGATAAAATCATCCTAACGTCGATAAACCTACAATCCCTAAATAATCATTGATTTTTCAAAAAGGGTTTCAAATGGGATTTTGGTCTTGTCGATTACTTGACTACCAGTAGGGTTTAGGTTGCCCTACACAATTATTATAGAATATACTACTTATCGTTTCCGACGGTAGATTGGTTCTTTCCCCCACCCGAGCTTATCTCTGGAAACACGAACTTTCAGATCCTCGTCACGACACTACAGTTATTAAATCAACCTCTTGAAGATTGAAGAAATGAAGAAAATGATCAACCTTCACTAACTTGAAAACTGGACAGCTTGAGGGTGTGATGGTATTGTGAGTGTAACTCACAATATAATCATCCAAAAATCATGAACTTTGGCTTGTTAGAAATATAAGAAGAAAAGGAACAACTTTGGTGTGTAAGGTTTCATTTGCTTCGAATCATAACATGGGTTAAAAGGGCCTTCTTTCAGCTGTTTTGTGGGTTGCTGAGAATTCTGGGCAGTTTTGGTAATTTGAGCCTTTATCCAAATCCACTTATCGTTTTTTGATGATATTTTGCTTGTTTGAAATAAGAGATAAAGTGGAACAACTTTTATGCTGAGAGTTTTCCGAGTTTCGGAAAGTAAGAGGGTCATATGTTCGGTGGGGATTCGGTGTTCTTATGAGTTTTGTAACTTAGTTGGTGAGGAAGATGAAGAGAATGAAGGTGTGAGTGAAGGGGATGCGGTCTTGTGGTATCTATAGTCTATATCTTAGGACTTGTTTGGTTTATTATATGTTGGATTATAGCTTTTGTGATTATTTAATTAATATAAGCTTAACCAAAGTTAATAATTAACTTAACTAAGATTATAATTAACTTAACTAAGGTTATTTTGGCTAACCATGGTTAATAATATGTGGCTCACATTTGATGGAGGTGTGGCTGATTTTGGGCCACACATAGTGACTCACCAACTAGTCACCGATCCTATCCGTTAGCGGTTCCCTAAAATTCCGTACACAGTTCCATCATTTACCCGATTTCGGTTTTGGAGAGGAAAATAATGAAACGAAAGCAAAACGAAATAGGTATGGTTGAGTATATATGGATACACGAAATTGAGGAGATGTGGGAGGTTTACAACAACGTAAAATGAGTGGTTAAGAGTGTGTAGATGTGTTTGGTTAATACCCGCGAAAGTATAGGGGTATTTTGGTCTTTTCACCTAAAAGTCATGATTACCAGGATTTAATGCTCATAAATGCTTGGTGACTCATCCTCTGTGAGTCAACATGCATGACTCGTTGTCCCGATCTCTTGACGGGTCTCTGCAGTTCCATTTTCGACTCCGTCGGTTTCCCGATTAGGGTTTTACGACTGCGTAAAAGCGTAATATTTCGTTTTCGGTTGAAAATTTTCAAAACAACCAAACTCGTTAGAAATATGATTTAAATATAAACCATTTCGTTCGCGAGTAAAAATTAGGTTTTCTGATCATTAAAATCTTACTGTTAGTGAAAACACCGACTGTTTTCCGTCCGAACTTTTACCAAAATTCGTCCGAATAAACATAATATTTTATTTCTGATCAGAAATTTGGAAAGTAGACCTCCTCACGTAAAAATATAAAAGATCTACAAATTTCAGTTTTTGGGTCGAATTATGGTTTTCTGTTAGTATAAAATTATACTGTCTGTTAAAAATGCAGATCGGGCTCCGTCTGAATTTTCAACCCAAAATTTCACTGTAGCCTACTACCATAAGAGACACTATGAACATGATTTTATTTTATTTAAAAATCACTTTCAAACTCTCAGATTAAAATATAATTAATTATATTTTTACCGATTAAACAGCGTAATGAAAAATCAGGCTATTACATTACTACCCCTCCTAGAAAAAAATTCCATCGTCGGAATTTATTAACTCAAAACTAGTCCTCATCTTGTAATCGTATCTTAATCTAAAATATCCCACATTAATTTTCTCATCGCTGTATTTTCCCTAGGTCACAGCGGTAACTTCACAACAGAATTCATTCTTATATCTTTTTTTTTATAAATAAAGAAGTGTGCAAAAGCATCACTGCCAAGCAAGACATCCCAGCTAGGCTGGCACCTCAAGCAAAGCCAATCATTTGCAGCACACCCAATTTATTGATAAAATAAAGGAAACAAGGAAAACAGAAACGTGGGGGGGCATCAACCTGACCCACAAAGCTAAGTAAATCTAAAAGTAGGAAGACTCATCCTATTTCTGCCAAAATCCTCTAATAAGAAGGAGGGCAATGAGCTCCACCAACAAAAACCATCAAGACGCAAACCAAAATTGGCTAGCTTGTCAGCACAAGCATTACCCTCCCTATACAAATGAGAGGAAAAAAAGGACATATCCCTAGTAAGAGCAATACAGTTTAGCCACCTATTCCTAAGATGCCAAGGGACCAAACCATTAGAGTTGAAGGCATTGACTACTAAAGAGGAGTCACATTCTAACCAAAGCTTCTTCCAACCATTCTTATGAGCCAGTTCAATGGCAATAATAGCTCCAAGTAATTCAGCATGGAAAGCAAACGAGACACCAACATTGAGAGCAAAGCAGCCAAGAAAAGAAGCATTTACCCCTCTGAAAATACCACCACAACCTGCCACACCTGGAGCTCCCTTAGCAGCCCCATCAGTATTTACTTTAATCCAATTGAATCTAGGGGGCAGCCACATAACTGCTTTAATGGATGGGGCCTTCGAAAGGTTAAACTGGATGTTAAATTTCTTAAGGATCATCAACTGATGAACATTAGAGGAAAAGGATCCCTTACAAAACCTCCCAGCAAAGGAGACATTGGCAGCAATTGCATTGCAAATGGCAGCCACTGAGATTGACTTAGAATCAAATCTGATGCTGTTCCTACAATACCAAATGCCCCAAAGAGAGTAGCAGATGGCAGATAAAATTACCTCTTTAACCTGAGGGCACCATCCTTGGTTTAAAATTGAGAGGAGAGAATGGATTGAAATAGTGTCAAGGTGGCAACCAAGGCAGCAACTCAACCACATCCAAACTCTACCAGCAAAGGGGCAGGAAAGAAAGAGATGGTCCGAAGTCTCATAACTACAGCCACAAAGGGAACACATGGAGACAACAATGCATCCTCTAGACCAGAGATGATCATCCGTTGGGACTTTGTTGTGGAGCAACCTCCAGAGGAGAAAGGATTTTGAAGGGGGAATTGCCTTTGACCAGATCAACTTCCCCCAGGGGCAAGAGGACCTATCCGGATTTAAAAAACTATAAGCTTCCCTTGCAGAAAGGCAATCAGAATCAGAGTGCTTCCAAACCAAAAGATCAGGAGACTCAGAACAAGGAATAACCACTTTTCCAATTTCATCTATAACAGCAGGAAACCTGAGAGTAAGCTCTTGGGGGATACACCATTTCCCATCCCTGATGAAATCACTAACAGAGGCAGAAAGGAAATTATGCAGGAAGGCAAGAATATTCATCATGTCAACAATTGGTTTAGATAGCTCACACCAAAAGTTAATGCTACTTCCATCTCCTAAAATCCAAGAGACATTATTAAGAACCGTGGAGAGGAACCCTTTTAAACCAGACCAAATTGAGGAGGAAATGCTGTAGTTAATGAAGGATGCGTTCTTGAGCACTCTAGACCGAAGAAGGATAGACCAATCCAAGTCTGAGGAAATCAATTCCCAGCATCGCTTAAGCATGAAGGCTTCATTAATAGATCTAAAGGACCTCAGTCCAAGGCCACCTTCAGCATCCGTCACTACATTACATTTATTGTCCTAAACATTTCACCTTGATCTATCATCCTTGAAGGACATAATTAAAACTTAATCCTTTTCTCTTTCTAATAATGATCCCCTAGAAAACC
This sequence comes from Sophora flavescens, assembly GCA_030762895.1. Taxonomy (NCBI): domain Eukaryota; kingdom Viridiplantae; phylum Streptophyta; class Magnoliopsida; order Fabales; family Fabaceae; genus Sophora; species Sophora flavescens. The sequence continues at coordinate 15,429,572 of CM061062.1, read as the reverse complement.
TTATTCCAACCTCAAACTCCCGCAATTAACACCAAAATCAACTTCAACATCTAACTTCCACGATTAACACCACAATCAACACTACACTAAATTCTTACTCAAAGTATCAAATCATAATTCTTAGATCCTTGGAGTGTATTCCACTATTCCGATTATAACAATATTACACATACCTTCTATGAGATTTGCAAGAAGAGAGGAATGAATTCCCCTCATGGTGAACACTCTCCCAGTAGTTGAGGGTCTAGCCATCTGCTGACCTATTCCTGGATCTCTTTTCCCAGCTTCACCTCCATAATTTCCAGCTCCTCTACCAGTAGCTACAGTCTGCTGCCTATTTCTCTGTTTACACTCACGAGCAAAATGACCCGATTTACCGGAATGGAGACAACCAGGTCTCTCCTTGCAATCCCACAGATAATGTGGTCCTCCACATAAGTAACAACCTAAACCTCTCTGTTGCTGCTGGCCTGCTCCACGCACCTGGACTGTAGGAACTGTTGCTGGTGCAACTGTCTGCATTGATCTGTTATATGGTTCCCGTCTCCACTGAGAACCACTATCTACTCTCCTCTGCACATCTGATCGAATAAGACCTCCAATCCTTTGTTGCTTCTGCTCAGCAGCCACCCTCTGGAAAACTCTGGATATCGAGAAATACTATTGCCCTCTAGAATTCATGTCGGAGTCCTTCCTCAAACCTTCTACATTGCCAATCTTCATCCGGGAATTTCTGATAAAATTCGGAATACTTAATCAGATCCTCAAATCGTGATGCATAATCACCAATAGTCATGTTGCCTTGTTTGAGACTCATGAATTCGCTCTCTTTCTCATGTCGAACTAGATGCGGAAAATACTTCTCAAAGAAGCAGTCACTAAACAGTTGCCAGTTGATAAATCTGCCTTCGGCCTCCAGCAATCTTCGCTTGCCTCTCCACCAAGACTATGCTCCTCCAGTTAGCATGAAGGCAGCATACGTCACTTTCCTATCCTCTCTACAGCGCATGGTATCGAATATCTTCTCGATCTCTAGTACCCACCATTATGCCTTTTATGGATCATAATCTCCTCGGAATTGGGGTGGCTTCCCTTTCAGGAAAGTAGTCATTCCGGCATCTTCAGTTGTTGCAGCTCTCCTTTCATTCTGTTGTTCCTGCTGCTCTTTGTTCATCTGCAGCATCTCAGCATTTTGTTGTGTTTGTAATAGCAGAGCAGTAGCTATGTTTTTCATGGTATCTCGAGTCTTAGATGACTCTCCTCCACTTCCGGTATGATTATTTTCCACATTGTCAGATCCAACAATTCTTTTAGGATTTCTGTCACCACTATCGATCGGACGTCCTCTTCCACAAGCCATGATTCTGTAAAAGAAATCATTCGCTCTTATCAGTATGACATATAATACCATATAGACAGGTATATAAATCCCATATGACATACTAATGCTAATTATCGCATCGGGTTCGGACACACTACCCAACTTCTAAGCATAGTTAAAATCCGATGTGGACTCAACTAGACACGGCCAGTAACTACATCCTTGACCTCACAGTCCGATTAGAATCGAACTGCTCTGATACCACCAAATGAGACACCTCGCTGTGCCCCGTTTTTTTTAGATTTAAACCTCATTATTTAATTTCTTAATCGTGCACTTAACGTGAAAATACGTAAAAATTAAAACTTAAGTTAATAAACATATAACTTAAACATCACACAATAGTTATAAATACACACATAAGTCTTTTACACATATTTCAAACTACTATTGAGGGTAATCTCTCAGTAGGACCCCTCATAGGAATGAGAGGAAAATAATGAAACCAAAGCAAAATGAAATAGGTATGGTTCAGTATATATGGATGCACGAAATTGAGGAGATGTGGGAGGTTCACAACAACGTAAAATCAGTGGTTAAGAGTGCGTAGATGTGTCTGGTTAATACCTGTGAAAGCTTGGGGGTATTTTGGTCTTTTCACCTAAAAGTCGTGATTACTAGAATTTAATGCTCATAAATGCTTGGTGACTCATCCTCCATGGGTCATCATGTATGACTCATTGTCCCAATCTCTTGACAGGTCTCTGCAGTTCCTTTTTCGACTCCGTCGGTTTCCCGATTAGGGTTTTACGCCTGCGTAAAAGCGTAATATTTCGTTTTCTGTTGAAAATTTTCAAAACAACCAAAATCATTAGAAATATGATTTAAATATAAACCATTTCGTTGATGAGTCAAATTTTGGTTTTCTGATCATTAAAATCTTACTGTTAGTGAAAACACCGACTGTTTTCCGTCCGAACTTTTACCAACATTCGTCCGAATAAACATAATATTTTATTTCTGATCAGAAATTTGGAAAGTAGACTTCCTCACGGACAAAATAAATAATCTACAAATTTTAGCTTTCGGGTCAAATTAGGGTTTTCTGTCAGTATAAAATTATACTGTCTGTTAAAAACGCAGACCGGGCTCCGTCTGAATTTTCAACCCAAAATTTCACTGTAGCCTACTACCATAAGAGAGACTACGAATATGATTTTATTTTATTTAAAAATAACTTTCAAAATCTCAGATTAAAATATAATTAATTATATTTTAACCGGTTAAACAGCGTAATTAAAAATCAGGCTGTTACACTTCATGAGCATTTTGATCCAATTGAACCGCCTGCGGAGGATCCAGTGGAGGAGGATCCCGAGGAAGAACCTCTTGAGCTGATAGAGGTCGAGGACGAGGAGGATGAGGAGCAAGATACCATCCACAGGATCCTGGAGATGACGACCTCCCTATCGACGATGGCGGTGACGTTATCGATCCGACATCTAATATCTCGTCTTGGGGCAGCGTCTGTGGTCACTCTGCATGCAGGAAGATTGGTAGATCGTTCGTCGGCTTTTGGAGTTTTCCTGATAGTCCCTAGGCTTTTAGAGTCATCTTTTGAGTCTTGTACCCAGTTCCATATCCCCGGTTTGATGTTTCTTTTTTTTCACCTGTTTCTTCAGTAGTTGTTTTAGTGTATGTTGACCAGTTCGACAAGGCCTGTTTTGTAATCAAACCTAAGATCCCATGGGGGACATCTATATTTATATGAATGATGTTTATTTTCATGTTCCGAGTGTTCATCACCTTTTCTTAACTTATTTTAACAAAAAAAAATTTGAGTACCCTTTTTCAGTAACCTTATATAAAAGTTTATTTTTCCGAAAGCGACCAGCATTTTAAATAGGTTTCTTTTCCACAACGAGTAACCATGTGATGTCGGGTTTCAGGGTGTCACATTCGTCAGTGCTCAATCAATTATTGAGATAAAAGCCTTAAAAATCCTTATGAGGAATTTTGACCATGATAATGTTTAGTTGATGATTTCTTTTGATAAAAGAGAAAGTAATGGATAATTACAAGGATGCAATCGTAAAAATATTTCAGTATGTTATCTTTTTCAAAATGTAGATGAAAAGTTATTTTAAGAAATTTATGTGTCGATTTCTTTTGATGAAAGAAGAAGAATAAGAATGAAATTGAGAAATAAATACATTTTAGCATGTTCTCATTTTCAAGAATGAAGTGGGAAATCATTTTAAGATGGCGAGTCCTAGAGGCTACCAAGTGCCTTCTCATGTGCTATATGCTGATGACATCCTTATCTTTTGCAGGGGAACCAAGAGAAACATGGATTGTTTAATGTCTTTGTTCACAAGGTACGGTGAGGCCTCGGGCCAATTGATTAGTTTAGACAAATCCAGAGTCTATCACAGGAACGTTCCATCTAGAAGATTGACGGAGATTATTAATACCCTTGGTTTTAAACTGGGTCATCTACCTTTTATTTATCTTGGTGTGCCCCTGTTTAGAGGCAAACCAAAGAAGATTCATCTGATGCATATTGCAAACAAGATCAAGATCAAGTTGGCCAATTGGAAGGGTGCAATGATGTCCGTTATGGGAAGGGTTCAGCTGGTCAAGTCTACAATTCAGGGTATGTTACTCTACTCTTTCCAGATTTATGTTTGGCCCGCTTCCTTGTTAAAACTGCTAGACACCTGAATTAGAAACTTCATTTGGTCGGGTAACATCGATTCTCGGAAGATAGTCACGGTTGCTTGGAACACCATATGCTCCCCTTTTGATGAGGGTGGCCTCGGATTGAGATCCCTTAGCTCTATTAATAAAGCGACCTTGCTGAAAAGATGCCGGGAGCTAGTTTCTTCAGACAAACAATGGGCGCTCCTCCTTCGTGCCAGGGTCTTTTTGAAAAAAAACCCTATTCAGTATCACATAAGCTCTTCGATTTGGGCCGGGCTGAAAAATCAAATCTTGACTGTTATTGCTAACAATAGATGGAATGTTGGAAATGGCTCTAATATCAATTTCTGGACTGATTGTTGGCTGTCCAATCCTATTGTTGATCTTCTGGATATCCCGGATAGTGTGCACCATTTATTGCGATTCAAAGTAGAGGATTTTATTGATCACGGCAAATGGAAGATCCCTCAAGCCATTTTGGAGCGCAATCAGATTCTGTCCTTTGAACTCAGCCGTATTAGCATCCCTATCTCTCCTGTGAATGATTTAATGTACTGGGCCGCTTCTAATTCTGGTGAGTTAACCTCGAAAGATGCGTACAATTTTCTGTTTCCGGCAACATCTGCTTTATCTTGGTGTAAGCTTATTTGGTCCACTTCTATTCCTCTATCCAAATCTTTCCTCACCTGGCGCCTCTTTCATAATAAGGTCCCAACTGAGGACAAGCTCTGGTCTCGTGGATGTCATGTGGTTTCCATTTGCAGTTTGTGTTGCCAGGCATATGAAACTTCAGATCATCTCTTTTTTGGATGCAACTTTGCTCTTCGGTTCTGGCGCTGGCTTAGTTTTGTGTTGAACATGGCTATTGATACCTCTTCAATCCACACAGTCCTTTCGGTTTACAGCTAAAATTGGAGCTCTCAAGTCAGAGACATCATTGTCTCAGCAATTGTAAACGTGATTGGGGGTATTTGGTTCTGTAGAAACCAACTTAAATTTGAAGGGAAGGTTATCTCTTTCGAGGCTTCTTTGAATTTGGTCCGGGCTAACGTGGCTTTATCTGGAAATTCTTCTACAGGTTCCATGTCATCTGCCATTGAGGATTTCAATATCTTAAAGCACTTCCAGGTTATTGGTAAGCCCAACCGAGCTCCGGTGATTAAGGAGGTTTTTTGGTATCCTCCAAAAACGGGTTGGGTTAAGGCTAACAGTGACGGCGCAACCAGAGGTTCCCCTGGAAGGGCTGCTTGTGGTGGTATTTTTAGGGACAGCAGCGCAGCCATTCTGGGTTGTTTCTCCTATCATATTGGCATATCTTATGCTTTCTCTGCTGAGATCATGGGCGCCATTCTCTCCATTGAGTTGGCACATAAGAAGAATTGGCGCAAGCTTTGGCTAAAGTGTGACTCAAAGTTGGCAGTGGAATCTTTCTCCAACCCCAAGTTGGTTCCTTGGCCGCTTCGTAACAGCTGGATGAATTGCCTGAGTTTAACTAAGGAAATGCATTTTGGTTGCTCACACATTCTTAGAGAGGGAAATTCCTGCGCCGACAAATTAACCAACTACGGCATTCTTTCCCAGGGGTTTGTTTGGTGGAATTTAGGTCCTAGCTTTATTTTACAAGATTTCTTCCAGAATAGGATTGGTCTCCCTAATTATAGGTTTAAATAACTCTGTTTCTTCCATGGGTATTGGTGTTGTCCCCCCATGCTTTGTACTGTTTTCTTCTTTTTAATAAATTTATGGTGTGCTGCAAGTGATGGGTGGTGCTTGGGGTGCCAACATAGTTAGGATGTCAAGTTTCCACAGTGATGCCTTTGCAACCCATTTAGGTTAAAAATAAATAAATTTGAAGCTAGAGGACAATCGTTTTACTTACAAATGATTTTAGTTTGAACAAAAACAATTTTAGAAAATATATTCATTGGAGAAAGCTTTTGACAAAATGATTTTCCTTATTTGGTTAGAAATGGATTTTTACAAGAAATATTGAATTTTGAGACAAACAAGGGATTCTTTATAGCTTAGCATTTTACAAATGGATTTCCAATGAACAAGATTTATGGAAAAATAGTTTTGAAACAATTCCGGCAAGCTTGGATAAGTTGCTGAAGTTTCATTTTGTATTTGTGTTTCATTGAACTAAAAAGAATAAATACGTTGGAAAGTGAACCTAGCATGCGAGACGTCAGAATACTAGAGTTCTGTAATTTACACGTAGATCTTTGATCCCTATCACGTTGTTGTGGACTGTGTCCTAATCATGTTGTGATAAATGTTGAAAAAGGTGAAAGTTGTTTTCTATGACCACAAGCCCAAGACCGGTGCATCGGTTTAGGGCATTGTGAATGAGCACTCGAACTTCGTGTCCCGTGTTGATGCTAAAAAATCTTAAAGTTAAAGATTTTATGGATAGTCGTTAGCCTTTGAGCTTCAACAGGGAAAGAATGTACACACATATAAACTTTGAGAATAAAATGATTTTTACCTGCATTTGTTTGGCAGACGCAAGTTAGAAATTGTAACATCCATGATTTTATGTGTGGTTTACATATGAGGTTTAGGGTTATAACTTGGAATACATAGTTGAGATGTTGCTTGAGGTTTAGAAACCCTTGCATGTTAAATACGCGACTTTTTCGGGTAAGTTTGAGGCATAGAGACTAATTAGGGATTTCTTGGTGAGCGTCTTTGAGATGTCTGAGTGTGAAATAAGAATTTTGGACTTAGAGATGAGATTAGGCCTTTTTGATGGTTTTAGGTTGTTTATTTGGTCCTAATGAGCCTATATCTCAAATTTGAGCGCAATCGGACGTCGAATGAACCCTGAACGCATAGAGTTGACGTTTTGTCAGAAGTCCACCCTCGAGCATGGGAGTCAACAGACAAGGGCCATGCTTTGACTTGCCATGTGTCAATCTGGGCTTACGTGGCAGCTCCTGATTGGTTGTATGGTGCGGTTGTCCACCAGCCCTCCAATGCTCGAGCGTGGAAAAGCCAACGCTCCAGCGTTGGAACGCTCGAGCGCTAGGTTTCCGACACTCGAGCGTTAGCGCGAATTTCAGCAAAATAAAATGGCTTAAGTGTCATAAGTCACTTAAGCCATAAGAGAAAGAGAAGAGAGCAGTGAGTTGAGAGAAAACTCAAACAGAGAGGGGAGTCTTAGAGAGAGGTTTTGGAGAGAGAAGAGCTTCTAGCTAAGAGTATGAGAGTTTCGATCGTCCAATCGGGAAACGGGGTACGTGGTTGTGATCGTAGCGAGGATACCTAGTTCTCTTCCCCTTTTCTTCTAAAAGTGAAGGTAAATCATCCTCTTTTGTGTCGAAACTCCGTTCGTTATGTTTCTCGTAATATCTTTCATTTTGTTTGTCAGAATTCAATTCCATTTTCGAATATGAACTCCTAGTAACATGTGCTTCGCAATGTGACGTTTAGATGAATTTTTGGATGGTCTGAGGCCCGTGAATCGTGTAGGGCAGAATTGAGAAAGTGGGAGGAAGTCTCATTTTGCTTTGTTTCGAGCATCGTACGACTCTCCAGGTGGGGGAAAGAAAATATTTGATGTCGGAAACGGCGCGGTTACATTTAATTAGATAATGGCGTAGGGCAACCCAAACCCTACACGAGAGCGAGTAACGGACAATGTCTATACCACATTGGGGACAACTCAGTGGTACCGATGATGATGTAGAAATTGTGCGTTTATCGTCGTTACGCTATATATACATTATTTTTATTATGTGATGATTACCTGTTTGACTGGTTGATTTGAACTTGGTACTTGATGTATGATGTCATGAGTGTTGCAATTATTTTCGAAAGTGTTTATACTTATTATTATTATTATTATTATTATTATTATTATTATTATTATTATTATTATTATTATTATTATTATATTTTGGCATTTATTATTTATTTTGAAATGATATTATGACATGATGATATATGATGATGATTGTGATGATATGATGAGTGTTATGATTGCGCTAGGAGGTTGAGTAAGTTACAAGTTATGTTGAGACATGAGGATGTATTGGGGATTGCATATGATATGTGATAGCAGTACCTAACCGAGATGATTATCGTGACATGAGGATGAGATTGATGAGATGAGATTATTTTAAGGTTATCTATAAGATTATGATGAGCGGTTAGGGCACTAGGGGGTGACCTGAAACATGGTCTGTGATATGAGGGACCTGAAACATGGTCGAGTGGACCTGAAACATGGTCGAGTGGGGTCTATGCCTCAGAGGGAGAATTCCCGAGGATAGGCTAACGGCGGACCGTCCAGAGATGATTTCATTTTAGTCGTAGCTTTAGTTCATGCATTGCATGAGCATCCTGGATTGTGGTCCAGAGGTGTGCACCGGGTTGTGTAGCTATAGTGCCATTGCTTTGCGTGGGTACCCTCCATCCACGGACGAGGGTGTGTGCCGGGGACTCTGGGACGTGTCGATTATATTGATGTGATATCTGGATATGGCCGATACCTGATGAGATTATTCATACAACATTTTCATTGCATCATGATGAAGGGTAGAGGAAAGATTCTAGATGTGGATTGAGGATGATTGTGTTATATATATATATATATATATATATATATATATATATATATATATATATATATATATACATATATACATACACCCATACTATGGAGACGTATTTTAGTGTGCCGTTATTTAATTAAATGTGGCTAAACCCTTTCCTCGTTTGATGTTATATGGATTCTTATCCCCTTTTATTTTGCTGTGTGTTGTGTATATGTATATATATGTTTTGTACTTCAGACTCCGACAGAGCAGATGGCGCACTGGGACCACCCATGGATGACCCAGGATCCAGGGTTCCCCCTCTCGGGGACCTGTGAAGTGGAGTGCTTAGACCTGCACAGGTGGCTTGTGGACCCGGTCACTCGTTTCGCGGTATACACGGGTCCTATGTCCATCACTACGGGGCTTGGGCAGGGAGCGCCCATTGGATTTGTTGGCACGTTTCGTTTCAGCACGACATTCCCGTTTTCGATCGGACAGCTTGATGGACACGTACCACCGATGCCGCCTATGTTCGAGATGGCCCCTGTACCCTTCATGGTACCTTTTGATGCCTTGGTACCTGGGTTTTCACCCGCACCAGCGCCTGAGCCCGAGTTGGTACCTATTCCGGAGGAGGACCCAGTTGTCCCCGCTCAGGATCTAGCACCCCTTCCTGAGGTACCCGCACCTCTAGAGGTTCGTGCTATGGTTTGAGTATTCGCGGGTATCTTCTAGATGACTACTGATGAGTATGATTTAACCTCATATTTCTTTATAATATTGCATGCATTTTCATGTAGTTTAGGCATTTTTAATTTGAATTTTGTTAGTTTTTACCTTGGAACGGGTAAGGTGGTTTTGTGGTGTTTATGTGCAGGGATTCAAGATTAAAATGTTCAAGATCAACCATGATGGAGCTTGCATGAAGACGGAGCTTGAAAAGTAATAAAAATGAGCCAAACAGAGCCCATCACGGCCTAGCCGTGACACCCATCACGGCCATGATCGAGCAAGGCTGAAAAGAAAAGAACGAAAAAGTCAGAACCTGTCACGGCCAGGACGTGATGGCCATCACGGCCATGACATGCCATCAGTGCCAAGTTTTCCAAGACAGAATCTGTCACGACCTGGCCGTGACAGGCATCACGGTCGTGACGTTCAATGTCTGGAATTTTAAAAGTTGATTTGATCTAATTTTGTAATTTCTTGGGATGCAAGTTACCCTACATTATAAATAGGACCTAGAGGCTCTAAAATAGGATGAACTTTTGGGGCTGCTACCTTAGGCGAAAATTAGGATTTCTCTTCTTTTCAATTTCTTCTTCTCTCTTAGGATTTATTTTATGCTTTTGTTAATCAAGCTTGCCATGACAATGGCAATGCTTGAGTAGTTGTTTTTATTTCTAGGAGTTGGGGCTATGCCCAAGATTTGTTTTGTGTTATGAATTGACGTTTTTACTTCTTGTTAATTTCAATTCACTTTCGATTTAATTCCTATTGCATGAATTACTTGTAAATCTGGTACACACTTATTTGCATGTCATATATACTCTAAGGAGGAACCTAGCGGTGAACTTAGGTATCGGATTTATATGTATCAAACTTAGGACTTAAATTATGAGAGTTAGAAGCGGTCCTTCGAGGGTTCACTGAATTGTCACAAAGCTTAAAGGGTTCGATTTAAATTCAATTACCATGAGAGTATGGGTTGGTTTAATCGGGAACGGTTCTTGTATCCCGAGAGGGAATATTAACTTATTTAGGATAAATTCATCTTCAAAGCAAATTTCGATAATTAACAAGAGGGGTAGTCAATTTAGTAACATGAACAATCTTGTTGGTAACCCAATTCCTGGGAATCTCTTTTGATATTGAAAAATATCTGATTTGATTTACTTTCCTATTTTTGTTTGATTGCATTTTAGATATTTGATTTGATAGTTAATCTTTTAAAAACCAAATCTTTTCCAAATCTTTTTTTCTAGTCTAGTTTAATTGATTTAATAATTTGGAGATATTTGAGATCACGGTCCCTGTGGATTCGATCTTTTTATTACTTGAAGACGAAGCTGTATGTAACAATCTAGTTTTTACACCTATGATTAATTATTTTATTTGGATGTTTAAATTTATTATGTTATGTGGTTTAGTTTGAGTAATTAAATTACTCCTTTCAAATTATTTTATTGGGTGCGTTAGCACTGACTTATTTCAGTGAACGCACGTTTACTAGACAATAATTTACGTTATTGTCACTATTATACCAGTACAGAAAAATATTTTAAATAATGTGAATAAGAGAAAAAGCATTTTCATATTCTCATTCTATTTAATTTTAGAGTTAAAAATATTTTGGTTTGACCTTAATCGGAGATTAAATTTTGGACTGAGTATTTTCTTAGTTGATCAGTTCAACTATTAATCTTTACTCTAATTTGAATTTCGAAAACATATCCTTATCAATCTTTATTTTTAGATTCTAAAAAGTAAAAACATGTTTATTTTAGGCCTAATATTTATCACTCATTTTGTACCTATCACTAAGTAATTTGTTTAAAAACCCATTTTCTCTCTTTTCTCTCTCTTTCTCTCGACGCAATCTCTCTCTTTCTCGACTTCTCTCTCTTTTCTCTCTTTTTCTGCTTCTTTCTTCTTTCTGTTTTTCTTCTTCCTCCTCCTCACATCATCTATTCTTCTCCACCCTAGCTCACAGCGCCGTAATCTCATTACCGTCGCCGTTCGACTGTGCCACATGGGGAGGAGACAGGCGCGACCCTGCACACATTTTGGCTACTTGCTCCGCCGCTGTACACCATCTCCGCCGCGCCACTGCATCCTCCGCCGTCGCTGCTGCCGCGGTGACGTATTCCAGCCGCCATCCATGTTGGATCTGCCATGTTTGGTGTGGTTTGAGCTCTCCTTTTTCCCTTCCCATGAAGCTTAGTTTTGTTCATGAACCATGGCTGCTACAAGACTCCACCGCCACTGTGAGCTTGCCGGAGCCGCCGCCGCCGCGTCAACCACCACAGCACCACCATAAGCTTGCCTTCTTCCTTGGGTAAGTGAAAAGCCCATCTATTTTGCTTAGATTCAAAACCCCCAAATTGATTTTGAAACCCTAACCCTAACCCTCTGATTTCAGATTTTAATCTTAAGATTTAAGCTTGTTTTATGAAATTAGGACTGTGAATTTGTGTTTCCCTAAACCAATTTCATTATTCTGAGTTTTCCCTAAATTTTAATAAGGAGCCCTAAAACCCCAATTTGAGTTTATTTGAATTTGGGTATGTTTTTGTGAAATTAATTATGATTTAGTGCAATTAGGACTCTTAATGGATGATTTCCAAAGTTCCTTTTCACGATCTTTTAATCAAAACAAAGTTTCCTTAAAGGGTATTGGGAAGCGTGAGCTTCAAACATGTTTTTCTTTAAAAATAACCTTATTTGGTAATTAGATTAAGTGTTTAGATCAAGTTAGAATGTGTGTTTGATCATGTGAAATTGATTTCTCGATTTTTGGTTGTTGCACGTTGTTGGATTTCCTCTCTGAGACGTTTGACATGGCTATGCTTGCTTGATGGAATAGATAGTTACACTCTTGGAGCTAACGTGAGCATTAAGACGAGGATCCTTTACTTGTCTTCAAAGGTAAGGGGAGTTTGCCTAGGGATATTCAATAACTGTATGCATGTGTGTATTTGATTAATTGTTTACTTGACGGTTATTGAGTTACTGGATTAACTGAAATGTTATGCTATTATATGAAGTTGAACTGTATCGTTATATATGTTGAGATGTATAACTGTGATGAACTGTGATATTGGCATTGAACTGTGAATATATATATATATGTGTACATACTGCTGTTGTTGTTTGAAGTTTGCTAAGCCGGACGTGTGTCTGTGCTCAATCATTAATAAGGATTAAAAACCTTAATAAGCTTTGAAGATGAAAGGATGGGTGTTCTTTTCCAAAAAGCTTGAATGTTTAAAAGTACATGTTTTATGTGACAATATAGTTTTAGTGATTTCTAGAATGCAAGAGAAAAACCCTTTTTGAACTATGTGTTTTAAGTGAAAACTTTCGAAAATATTTTACAATATCCTATTGGGGATTTTCAAAGTTAAAAGTGTTTCATAAACGTTTTATAAAGGATTTTCAAAAGAAAAGGTTTTCTCCCAAATGATTTAGAAACTTTCCGATAGCCAGCATAGGTTATCGAGGCTTTCAATTTCGAAAACTGTTTTCATCAAATGAAAGATAAGTACTAAAAGAATAGGAATCTAGACGTGAGACGTCGCCTCTAGTTTTCCATGCTTAGCACGTGATCTTGGATCAGTGTTAATTCGGGACCGTAAAGTCCTATTCGTAATGTTATGGACTTCAAGTCCAATTCGCGGAATCGAGGACAGTTCGTTCTGATTTCCGTTGTTGTGGGCTATTGTCCTTAGCATGATAAGTAAAACATGACTAAAAGTATATTGATTTCCATTACCACAAACCTTGACTGCGGCCACGATCTAGGTGTTGGGATTGAGCATTCGGACTGTGTGTCCTATGTTTCTAAATTTTCAAGTGATGGTGAAATAATGTTAAGTCATTAGCTCTGAGCTTTGACAGTGAAATATTTACACAAAGAAAAACCTTAAAAGGAAAGTTTTTATTCATATGCATTTCCCCTGGTAGACGTGCCTTTGCTTATTGAGGATACCCATGGGGTATCTGAGAGTCAGTCACATTGCTAGCTGTTTCGTTAAGGGCATGTGGCGTTGTCTGACCAAGAGGCCTGGTGCATCAGGATGCGGTGGCAACAGCCCGGTGGGCAGAGCTTGACCAACTCTATCTTCTCCAGTGATAACATGGTGTTGTGATCTCATGAGATTAGGATAGAGCCTGATATTGAAGTGTCATGCACATTTTCGAAAACTGATTGTACGGGCTTGAGGACCCCTTTGATATAACACTGTTATGTTATGTATATGCATGATTTAACTGCTTATATGATTATGTGATGTATGTATCATGTATATGGTTGTTGTGTGATATATCCATTTGTCGGTATCTCACCCTTACAAACATATCAGGTTTCTTCGGTTTGCTATTGTACCGGGTATTTTAGTACAGATGTGCAGAGGAGTCTTCCTAAGTCACTCAGAGACTTAGATCTAGTTGCTTGATGAAGTATTTGATTGTGGAACGATCACGTGAGTTCTTCTCAGGAATAACTTTTAGAATGACCAGCTTAGGGTTTGAGACTTAGATTATTTTGATAAGTATGTATGAGTATGGCTCAGAGAGCCTTTATTTTAAAATGAAATGTTTATGGCTCGGAGAGCGTTATTTTGAAAGAAAACTTAAACTTTTCCTTTTGGTCTTGTAAAGCTTATGGTTATGACTGTTATTTTTATATATATTGCTGTCTGGTTGGATTTGGTGTAACTGAAATTCTGGAATGAAAATGTAATTATTTTAGCAGGTGTTCTTTTACCTGGGATGTCCGTATTACAGAGGAGACTCTGTCGAAATTTTCGTAAAATACTAGCTTTTATTCAAGTATATTCTTTAAATTAAATAGGCTTGCCATACTATGATAGTAAGTCTGTGTGCCAATAAAGGCTTAGGAGTCGTGACAAAATTTTTATACCCAATTTCAGACACTTATATACTTATATAAATTATTTTCCGAAAGCACCAGCAAATTATCTTTTAATTTAAATTCCGCATGTGTTACGTAAGTAATGCCCCAAGGGAGGGGGCGTTACAAGGTGGTATCAGAGCTGGTCGAGTCTTTCGGGATCTTTGGGGAATAGGTCTGTTAAGTTTTGTTGTGTGATCTCTGGTTGGCTCTTGTTTGAATTGTTTCTTGTTGGAGCAATGTGTGTTGACACACAAGTATATGTTTCTTGATGGTTTTCCAAGGGCTTTATGTCCTGGGAGACCTTAGATTTTGAATGTTACTTGGGTTCGAATATGACATTCGATTATCCTTGCGAATCGTGTCTGACATTCGAAACAAGGTGCTTGTGTAAAGGGTTTTTCCGGGAGTGTTCCCTGGAAATATTCTAGGTTTATGGTTAGCAAAGGACATTGATTTTTGATTGATCTAGTTTTTGGATTCGGTCAGATCTTTGTCGCTTTGTGTAGGATGTTGCCTACGAAGTTAAAACGAGTTAGATGACTCATTCAACTGAAAGATCGGTGGTCTGAACCGTTTGTTAGACCGAGTGTTTTCCTTGTGAAGCACCAATGTTGTGTGAAGGCTCGTGTCACCGTCTGGATTCCTGACAACTAAGTAAAGGACGAATTATGAACAAGTATTTTCTGACTTTAATTTGAAATCTGTCAGGACTCCTGAATTAGTTATGCTAATTCATTAATTTCCAGTTATTCATTTCTTTGTTTGCGAGAAGTCGTACTCACACTTCTAAATAATCCTCGATGTATTAGACATTTGAGTGAATTGATTTATCGGAAATCGATTGGTATGGATACTTTCACACTTTGTTGAAAGAAGTGGTTATGACTATTTCTTGAGTTATAACACAAATAATTTTGTGATAGCAGAAGTTTCTTGGTGAAACTTAGTTTCGTCACTTCTATTTTGATAGAGGTGAAAGTCATCATTTTGTAAATTCTTTGTATTAAGAATAAGAATTAATCCTCTTGGGATTATACATTATTCACCCCTTGATTCTTTGAATCCGTTGGAAGATTCTTGTGGAAGAATGAACTTTATTAGATTCATGTTTGTAAATGTGTATTGATCATGCATTTTTACATCCACGAACTTGATGGAATGATCTTTTTCCATACTGGATGTTCCGATATCCTTCAAATTAATGAAATTCTTTTCTATGCTTATGTGAACGTGAAATCCAGAAAAAATTTCTTTTCTTGAGAAATTCTTTTATGATCACTAAGGTCATGTCTTATTGTCGTTCGAAAGTGCTTGTTTTCATTGATCATCTTAATTCTATGTATTCCCCAAATGTTGTCGATGTGTGACTTATCTCATCAGTCGTGAGTTGGATATCTCCACATCAAGATGTGCAATTGAGACCTTCCTTGTTGAGATGTTGGCATTCCTTCAATCTTTGTTATGAGTTTTCTGAAGACCTATATGAGTCTTATTTGAATTCAAGTGATCGTTGATTGACTGGTGAAGTCTACATCTTCTTACGAGTTAAGATCCACAAGCAGAGTTAGTGAGCCGAATAATGTATCAAAGGATTGTTCAGACTTCATGGAGTATCTTCAAGTGTTGTTTCAGATGAAAAATGGAATTTTATCAACGTGTGTCGGTTAAGTTTACTTTAAGTGATGAGGACTAAGTTGAGGCTAAGTCCAACTGATCGTCCTCAGTGGGATGGATGAGTAATGAGATTACCTATCCTTAGCAGGTTAGCTGGGAGATAGTGTGGTACCTAAATTTTTGTCATCTCCATGGTAGGACGAACCAGAGTTGATAGGAGTTTCGTTAGTGTATAGATGTGAATGGTACTATGAGGACCTTAAGTTCAACGTCATTGAGTGAGACGATTACGATGGATTTTATCATAATTGAGGCAGATGCATCATTAAAGGAAATTAGAGTAGTGATCAAAGTTTATGGTTAATGTTGACTTCGTGAGTCCGAGGATTAACGGAAAAATATGTGGTAGTTTTCCTTAATTTGAACGGAAATAGTAAAAAGAGAGTTCTTGAGTGAAACTAAGTTGTTAGAAAAGTTTAAGAATTATGATTTTGGATAATTCAAACTGAAGTGATTCCTTTTGGTTGTAGTTGCACGAAGAAAGGTAATCGTATTCTTTAAGATTGAAATGAATGACTATGATATAATTTGGAGTGGTGAAATATATTCAAAGAAAACTAAGACTATAATTGTGTGCTTTGGGTGGAAAGTTGATATATGTGATAGAGTTAAGGTTGAACTTGATGTTCGTTGTGAGGATAAGGTGTTGAAGAAGTTTTGCTAGTAGACAAATTTTGAGGCAAGAAGTGATTAAGTTTTGATTGTGTCTTTCGAGTGTGATAAGCTATGATGAAATGTTTATAATCTTTGAAGTCTTATTCTGGTAAATATGTGGTTGATGATCCATAGTAGAAACTGGACATTTTAAAATCCAAGATTTGCCATTGGGGAGTGTCCACCTGGATTTCTTGGCTTTGCTTTGGTGTAGCTCTCAGGGGTAATGGCCTCAGAGAAACTCTGTTTTATAATCTCTTTTCTCGGTTGCAAATAAATAAGATAAGGGCATATACGGTACAAGCATTTCCTTGCATAAGTGATGGAGCCCTGCCTTTAGATGAAGGAATTGTTAGGAGTTGTGTATTTTCCTTGGACAATAGAGTAAAGGTGCATAGGAAATTTCTTAAACTAGGGATACTAACGGGGCTTGAGAACTAAATTGAAAATGAGAGTCAAATGAAGGATATGAAATAGAAGTAGGCAAAAGATCCGAGAGGAAATAAGAAGAGAACGGACTATGTTGGATGTGGTAAGATTCAATTTTAATGAGATTGATTTTCTTAGGTTTTTGGCGCAAAGTATATCATGTGCAACTCAGGAATGTTACGACGTTTTGATTGGAGACTTGAAAAGTGTTAATTTGATATGATTAGGAGAGTAGACTAAGCCTAAATGGACTAAGACTATGATTGCATCTCTTGAGTAGAAGGTTAATTGATGTTATGGTAAAGATAATGTTGATTTTGTTCTTGAAAGGGGTAATAGACTAAGATGAAACATGGAAGGTAGTGGGGATGATGGGGTAGTGAAAAATCTCGAGGATGAATAAAATGGTATAAGAATCGATCTTGTTATAAAGTTATAGATAAAAGGAATGAAGCGATGAGAATACAAAGCTAGATTTTAGAGTTAAGGTATGATTACAACATCCTGTTCAGTTTTAAGCTACGAAATTTCGAGGACGAATTTTTTTTTAGAGGGGTAGTAATGTAACACCCTAGTTTTTACACCTTTGATTAATTATTTTATTTGGATGTTTAAATTTATTATGTTATGTGGTTTAGTTTGAGTAATTAAATTACTCCTTTCAAATTATTTTATTGGGTGCGTTAGCACTGACTTATTTCAATGAATGCACGTTTACTAGACAATAATTTACGTTATTGTCACTATTATACCAGTACAGAAAAATATTTTAAATAATGTGAATAAGAGAAAAAGCATTTTCATATTCTCATTCTATTTAATTTTAGAGTTAAAAATATTTTGGTTTGACCTTAATCGGAGATTAAATTTTGGACTGAGTATTTTCTTAGTTGATCAGTTCAACTATTAATCTTTACTCTAATTTGAATTTCGAAAACATATCCTTATCAATCTTTATTTTTAGATTCTAAAAAGTAAAAACATGTTTATTTTAGGCCTAATATTTATCACTCATTTTGTACCTATCACTAAGTAATTTGTTTAAAAACCCATTTTCTCTCTTTTCTCTCTCTTTCTCTCGACGCAATCTCTCTCTTTCTCGACTTCTCTCTCTTTTTCTGCTTCTTTCTTCTTTCTGTTTTTCTTCTTCCTCCTCCTCACATCATCTATTCTTCTCCACCCTAGCTCACAGCGCCGTCCATCTCATTACCGTCGCCGTTCGACTGTGCCACATGGGGAGGAGACAGGCGCGACCCTGCACACGTTTTGGCTACTTGCTCCGCCGCTGTACACCATCTCCGCCGCGCCACTGCATCCTCCGCCGTCGCTGCTGCCGCGGTGACGTATTCCAGCCGCCATCCATGGTGGATCTGCCATGTTTGGTGTGGTTTGAGCTCTCCTTTTTCCCTTCCCATGAAGCTTAGTTTTGTTCATGAACCATGGCTGCTACAAGACTCCACCGCCACTGTGAGCTTGCCGGAGCCGCCGCGTCAACCACCACAGCACCACCATAAGCTTGCCTTCTTCCTTGGGTAAGTGAAAAGCCCATCTATTTTGCTTAGATTCAAAACCCCCAAATTGATTTTGAAACCCTAACCCTAACCCTCTGATTTCAGATTTTAATCTTAAGATTTAAGCTTGTTTTATGAAATTAGGACTGTGAATTTGTGTTTCCCTAAACCAATTTCATTATTCTGAGTTTTCCCTAAATTTTAATAAGGAGCCCTAAAATCCCAATTTTAGTTTATTTGAATTTGGGTATGTTTTTGTGAAATTAATTATGATTTAGTGCAATTAGGACTCTTAATGGATGATTTCCAAAGTTCCTTTTCACGATCTTTTAATCAAAACAAAGTTTCCTTAAAGGATATTGGGAAGCGTGAGCTTCAAACATGTTTTTCTTTAAAAATAACCTTGTTTGGTAATTAGATTAAGTGTTTAGATCAAGTTAGAATGTGTGTTTGATCATGTGAAATTGATTTCTCGATTTTTGATTGTTGCGTGTTGTTGGATTTCCTCTCTGAGACGTTTGACATGGCTATGCTTGCTTGATGGAATAGATAGTTACACTCTTGGAGCTAACGTGAGCATTAAGACGAGGATCCTTTACTTGTCTTCAAAGGTAAGGGGAGTTTGCCTAGGGATATTCAATAACTATATGCATGTGTGTATTTGATTAATTGTTTACTTGACGGTTATTGAGTTACTGGATTAACTGAAATGTTATGCTATTATATGAAGTTGAACTGTATCGTTATATATGTTGAGATGTATAACTGTGATGAACTGTGATATTGGCATTGAACTGTGAATATATATATGTGTACATACTGCTGTTGTTGTTTGAAGTTTGCTAAGCCGGACGTGTGTCTGTGCTCAATCATTAATAAGGATTAAAAACCTTAATAAGCTTTGAAGATGAAAGGATGGGTGTTCTTTTCCAAAAAGCTTGAATGTTTAAAAGTACATGTTTTATGTGACAATATAGTTTTAGTGATTTCTAGAATGCAAGAGAAAAAACCCTTTTCGAACTATGTGTTTTAAGTGAAAACTTTCGAAAATATTTTACAATATCCTATTGGGGATTTTCAAAGTTAAAAGTGTTTCAAAAACGTTTTATAAAGGATTTTCAAAAGAAAAGGTTTTCTCCCAAATGATTTAGAAACTTTCCGATAGCCAAAGATAGGTTATCGAGGCTTTCGATTTCGAAAACTGTTTTCGTCAAATGAAAGATAAGTACTAAAAGAATAGGAATCTAGACGTGAGATGTCGCCTCTAGTTTTCCATACTTAGCACGTGATCTTGGATCAGTGTTAATTCGGGACCGTAAAGTCCTATTCGTAATGTTATGGACTTCAAGTCCAATTCGCGGAATCGAGGACAGTTCGTTCTGATTTCCGTTGTTGTGGGCTATTGTCCTTAGCATGATAAGTAAAACATGACTAAAAGTATATTGATTTCCATTACCACAAACCTTGACTGCGGCCACGATCTAGGTGTTGGGATTGAGCATTCTGATTTGTGTGTCCTATGTTTCTAAGTTTTCAAGTGATGGGGAAATAATGTTAAGTCATTAGCTTTGAGCTTTGACAGTGAAATATTTACACAAAGAAAAACCTTAAAAGGAAAGTTTTTATTCATATGCATTTCCCCTGGTAGACGTGCCTTTGCTTATTGAGGATACCCATGGGGTATCTGAGAGTCAGTCACATTGCTAGCTGTTTCGTTAAGGGTATGTGGTGTTGTCTGACCAAGAGGCCTGGTGCATCAGGATGCGGTGGCAACAGCCCGGTGGGCAGAGCTTGACCAACTCTATCTTCTCCAGTGATAACATGGTGTTGTGATCTCATGAGATTAGGATAGAGCCTGATATTGAAGTGTCATGCACATTTTCGAAAATTGATTGTACGGGCTTGAGGACCCCTTTGATATAACACTGTTATGTTATGTATATGCATGATTTAACTACTTATATGATTATGTGATGTATGTATCATGTATATGGTTGTTGTGTGATGTATCCATTTGTCGGTATCTCACCCTTACAAACATATCAGGTTTCTTCTGGTTTGCTATTGTACCCTGGGTATTTTAGTATAGATGTGCAGAGGAGTCTTCCTAAGTCACTCAGAGACTTAGATCTAGTTGCTTGATGAAGTATTTGATTGTGGAACGATCACGTGAGTTCTTCTCAGGAATAACTTTTAGAATGGCCAGCTTAGGGTTTGAGACTTAGATTATTTTGATAAGTATGTATGAGTATGGCTCAGAGAGCCTTTATTTTAAAATGAAATGTTTATGGCTCGGAGAGCGTTATTTTGAAAGAAAACTTAAACTTTTCCTTTTGGTCTTGTAAAGCTTATGGTTGGATTTGGTGTAACTGAAATTCTGGAATGAAAATGTAATTATTTTAGCAGGTGTTCTTTTACCTGGGATGTCCGTATTACAGAGGAGACTCTGTCGAAATTTTCGTAAAATACTAGCTTTTATTCAAGTATATTCTTTAAATTAAATAGGCTTGCCATACTATGATAGTAAGTCTGTGTGCCAATCAAGGCTTAGTAGTCGTGACAAAATTTTTATACCCAATTTCAGACACTTATATACTTATATAAATTATTTTCCGAAAGCACCAACAAATTATCTTTTAATTTAAATTCCGCATGTGTTACGTAAGTAATGCCCCAAGGGAGGGGGCGTTACACTGTACACTTGCAGATTCGAGCAACATCAAGTTTTTGGCGCTGTTGACGGGGACTGTGCTTTCTTGAATTTCAATTTAATTTTTAAATTGATTTTTCTGGACATTTTTTTATTACTTATTTAATTTTTTTCTTTCTTTCTTTTTCTAGTGTATCTACCTCTCTCTTTGTAGGAATTTTTCTCTCTTATGCGAAGATCCCAAAGTCATGGAAATCTTATTGAAGTTGACTCCGAGATCGAAAGGACCTTTCATAGAAGTGGGAGACTACAAAGACAAAGAGCGAGAGAAAGGTTGATTCCCATTCCACTCATGGCGAATCTACCGGATACCAAACCGCTGAAGGACTACACAGCTCCAAATGCTAGGGGTTTGTGAACTGGGATTGCTAGGCCATAAATTGAGGTGGAGAACTACACTATACCGCCTCTGTTAATTGGCATGATTAGGTAAAATCAATTTGGAGGATTACCCTCGGAGGACCCGACTGATCATGTGGATACATTCTTGGAGTTCATCGACGTAATAAGAATTCATGGTGCCCCGATTAATGTTATTTGCTTGAGGTTATTCCCCTCCTCTTTGACTGGAAAGGCAAAAGCTTGGTTGAAGCAAGTGCCCCCTAATACTTTGTCAACTTGGGACCAACTGGTGCAGGCATTCTTGGAAAAATTCTTCCCTCCATCCAAGACTGCTTACCTACGAACTCAGATCACCGACTTCTTCCAAAAAGACGGAGAATGCTTATTCGAAGCTTAGGATAGTTACAAAGGATTTCTAGAGTCTTGCCTACATCATGGGCTCGGGAGGTGGTTGTTAGTGCATAACTTCTACAATGGATTTGATTACTCTTCGAAGGTGTCACCTGACTCCGCAGCTGGTGGAGCCTTTATGAATAGACCTCTGACCGAAGTGTTCAATATCATTGAAAAATTAGCCACCAAATATCACCAATGGGGTTTGAAAAGAGGTAATAACCCGAAAAAGCTTTTGGGGGGTAAGTTTGAAATGAATAGCACTGATCTAATTATGTCTAAATTTGACTCATTGAATAAAGGCTTTGATAAGCTTGAAAAGGCTAATGTGAGTTCAATAGGTGCTACTAATGTTGTTTGTGAGATTTATGAAATACAGGGACATGACATAATGGAGTGCCCGCATGGTATTGCTCCTGGATCCGGTGCTTCGGGGGAACAAGTGAACTCTTTTCACAACATCTATGACACGAACCCGAAGTTGCCAAATTATGCTCCCCCAAATCCTTATAACCAAGTGAGGAAGAATAATCCTTATCTCTCCTACGGGAACTACAACAACACGTTGAACCACGAATTCCAGGAAGGCCAAGGTAATAGGAAACCCGCATCGGGGTATCCTTAGGTACAAAAGTCTAAACTTGAGTCTCTTTTGGAAAATTTTGTTGAAACTCAAACAAAGAAAAATGAAGAGTTTAGGCAACATGGTAGGGCAATCAATGAGGAAATAAAAGAGTTAACATATAAGGTAGATAACTTAGCCATCCATAATAAGATGTTAGAAACTCAGATTTCCCAACAAGCTAGTACATATTCTAGAACTAAGGGTACGTTCCCAGGACAACCCGGAGTTAATCCCAATGAGCACTGTAATGGTATATACTTGAGGGATGATAAGTTTGGGGTAGTTGAAAAGAATGTGGAATGTGAGGAGGACATGAGTGAACAAGAAGAGATAGAGCCAAAGTATGTCCCTCCACCACCTTACCAACCCCCAATACCTTTCCCACAAAGGTTGGTCAAGAAAATGCAAGTAGAAAAAGAAACTAAGAGCTTAATTGAGGAGCATGATGCCATGATAAAAACTAATATGCCTCCTAAACTAAAAGATCCAGGAAGTTTCTCTATTGGTTGCTCAATTGGAGAACTAAAAATAGACCAAGCCTTATGTGACTTAGGGGCTAGTGCGAGTTTGATGCCACATACCATCTTTGAGGTTAGGAACCAAGGAATTGAGTCCATCCAAGTTCTCTTTACAATTTGTGGATGGCTCAACTAAAACTCCTCTAGGCATACTAGAGAATGTCCCCATAAAGGTAGGGAAAATTTTCATTCCTACCGATTTCATGGTATTGGATATGAACGGGAATTCTTAATTCCCTATCATTCTTAGAAGGCCATTCTTGACCACAGCTGGAGCGATAATAGACGTAAAAATGGCAAGCTCTCTTTGAATGTAGAGGAAGGTAGGGTGGATTTTGATTTGACTAACTCATATAACAACCCTCCTTTTGAGAGTCATGTGTGCAGGATTGAGATAATGCCTCCAAAGGTGAAGGAAGAGCTTAACATGGAAGCAACTCCCAAACTTTGCATGACAAATGATGCACCAAACAATGATGAAATTGGAGTTGCTCAACATGTGGAGTTAAAACTTCCGCCGGGAGGAAGTAAGGCCACGAAACTCTGAGTGAAAAGAGAAAAGCGAAAGGGCATGTGGCCATATGAAAAAAAATAGGCTCTTTGATGGACTTCCTTGGAATAGAGGTGTCCTTGCACTTCCAAGCCCAGCTGATCCCAGTTGATCCAAGGGAGTATGATTAAGTTTAAGACCGTAAATAAGTGTTTCTTGGGAGGCAACCCAAGTTTTCTTTCCCTTTTTAATT
Source organism: Sophora flavescens (assembly GCA_030762895.1). NCBI lineage: Eukaryota > Viridiplantae > Streptophyta > Magnoliopsida > Fabales > Fabaceae > Sophora > Sophora flavescens. The sequence continues at coordinate 15,405,767 of CM061062.1, read as the reverse complement.
TGTATTTGAATTTTGTTTTTGAATAATTTGAGAAGATTAAGAGAATAAAGATCACTAATTGATGGTTTTGCCAAGTATTTTCAGGTTATGAAGGCAGGAAGAGCAAAAAGGCATGGAAAAATAAAGTCAGAATTGATCACGCCCAGGCCGTGACATTAGCCAACTGCTGAAGATCGGAAAGGAACACGGCCCAGCCGTGATAGCCCTTGCGAGCGTGGTGAGAAGGACCCAGAAGATCAGAATGTATCAAGGCCTAGCCGTGATGGAAGTGACGGCCATGAGAAGCCAGCTCCTATAGACCCGAATTGATCACGGCCCAGTCGTGATGTGTATCACACCCGTGATAGGGACTTGCTTGACACCATAACTGGTCACGACCTGCCTGTGATGAATGTCAAGGCCATGACACGTCTTCCAGTAGCTCTATGACTGGCATGTGAGCCAGCACCCTCCACCACCTCGGTGAGTTGTTCCATTTTTCTCCTCTCTCCGACTTGATTATTTACATTGGGGACAATATAAGTTTTTAAGCTTGGGGTAGGGGTATTTTTCCATTTTTTTTGAATTTTTCATGTTGCATTCATAAAGGCATAGTTTTGCATAATCACATGATTAGATTGCCCCTTGCTTAGAGTATGCATCCAATTGTGAGAACTTTGCGCCAAATGAATTGAGACAATGAATTTTTGAACCCAATTTTTGTATTATTGTGATAGGCTAAAAATAAAAATGCTTGAGATGATATTCTGATAGTTGATAATTAGCATGTGGTTCCTTAGATTTGTGTTTCTCATTGATTTTAAACTACTAAATATGAGATTTTTGAGCCTAAAAGGGGTACTAACTAAATCTAACCCATTCTTTGTGATTGAGTGTTTTATTCCTCTTGGATTGTGTTCTCTAGAACTTGACTTGAAACCGTTTTGAAACTTAAAATTTTTTGAAAACATATTTGAAAATGATTGAGGCACTGGGTACTTTTCTGGTATTCTGAGCTTTGACTGATTAAATGCTACCCCTTAGTTGCCCAATTTCGATCCTAATAAAATAAAATGCTTTTCTTGGTACCTTGATTTATTTTGATGAATGATGTTTGGTATGATACCTTTTAAAGTATTGCATAAAGGGCAAAAAGGTGATTTGAAAAATAAATTGTGGGATGAAAAAGTTAGAAAAATATTTCTCTTAAGTTGAAAATCTCCCCTTCTCCAAAAAAATAAAATAAAATAAAATAAACAAAAAAAAGGAGAAGGGAATGTGAAAAAGAAAGTGAAAAAAAGGGGAAGAAAGAAAGAAAGGTGGAAAAGTGAACTAAAGCCCAATAAGGTATTTTAGAAGGTTGTCATGCTTTGTATTGTTTGATATTTTGTTTAGCCTTCTTTAATTTTCCTTTTCTTGGTTTCCCCACCTAACGATTAATCCCATGGATACATTACAACCAAAATTAAAGACCTCTTGATTCTTATGTGTTTTCATTAATAAAGTAAAGATTTGGTTAATAGTCAAGCTTATGGTAGGGTACCTTCCTTGAGGAAATTGAGTGAATTGTCAAATGTCCCTAAACACTTGAGTGTGGTGAGAAGAGTGCCCGAATTAGTGAGAGGTATGAATTTAGGGAACCTAAGCTTCTGATTGGACTTGAAATTGATGGTCTCTTGGTTACTTATTTGGATATGCCTGTTACATGGATTAATTTCTCGGGTTCTTGGTTCACTGCCCATGCTCTGATTGTTTATCTTGTCTGGCCTTGGTTATTGCTTGAGGACAAGAAAAATCTTAAGCTTGGGGTAGTTTGATGAGTATGATTTCACCTCATATTTCTTTATCATATTGCATGCATTTTCATGTAGTTTAAGCATTTTTAATTTGAATTCTGTTAGTTTTTACCTTGGATCGGGTAAGGTGGTTTTGTGGTGTTTATGTGCAGGGATTCAAGATTAAAATGTTCAAGATCAACCATGATGGAGCTTGCATGAAGACGAAGCTTGAAAAGTAATAAAAATTAGCCAAACAGAGCCTATCACAGCCTAGCCGTGACAGCCATCACGGTCATGATCGAGCAAGGCTAAAAAGAAAAGAATGAAGAAGTCAGAACCTGTCACAGCCAGGATGTGATGGCCATCACCGCCGTGACAGGCCATCAGTGCCAAGTTTCCCAAGACAGAATCTGTCACGACCTGGCCATGACAGGCATCACGACCGTGACGCGCAATGTCTTGAATTTTAAAAGCTTATTTGATCTGATTTTGTAATTGCTTGGGATTCAAGTTACCCTACATTATAAATAGGACCTAGAGGCTTGAAAATAGGATGAACTTTTGGGGCTGCTACCTTAGGCAAAAATTAGGGTTTCTCTTCTTCTCAATTTCTTCTTCTCTCTTAGGATTTATTTTATGATTTTGTTAATCAAGCTTGCCATGACAATGGCAATGCTTGATTAGTTGTTTTTATTTCTAGGAGTTGGTGCTATGCACAAGATTTGTTTTGTGTTATGAATTGACGTTTTTACTTCTTATTAATTTCAATTCGCTTTCGATTTAATTCCTATTGCATGAATTACTTGTGAATCTGGTGCGCACTTATTTGCATGTCATAGAAACTCTAAGGAGGAACCTAGAGGTGAACTTAGGTATCGGATCTATAGGAATCAAACTTAGGGCTTAAATCACGAGAGTTAGAAGTGCTCCTTCGAGGGTTCACTGAATTGTCACAAAGCTTCAAGGGTTCGATTTAAATTCAATTACCACGAGAGTAGGGGTCGGTTTAATCGGGCACGGTTCTTGTATCCCGAGAGGGAACATTAACTTATTTAGGATAAATTCACCTTCAAAGCAAATTTTGATAATTAATAAGAGGGGTAGTCAATTTAGTAACATGAACAATCTTGTTGGTAACCCAATTCCTGGGAATCTCTTTTGATATTGAAAAATCTCAGATTTGATTTACTTTCCTATTTTTGTTTGATTGCGTTTTAGATATTTGATTTGATAGTTAATATTTTTAAAACCAAATCTTTTCCAAATCTCTTTTTCTAGTCCAGTTTAATTGATTTAATAATTGATAGATATTTGAGATCACGGTCCTTTTGGATTCGATCTTTTTATTACTTGACGACGAAGCCGTACACTTGCGGATTCAAGCAACATCAACTACATCCTCGGGATAGCAGACTCTATAGGCAGAGGTTTCAGGGCAGTCGGCCAGGAGTTCTTCCAGCGATAGCGGAGGAGTGTTCGGGCCTTCCGGACCTCAGGATGCAGACAAGGGTGGTAATGTATGATGGCTCGGGCCAGTGCCATCAGTATAGGTGTGAGTGAGGTTTTACTGTATTTTTGAGAGGGGACGGGGTGTGGAGTGCATCGGTGAGGCCTTTTTCTTTTGGCTTTTGATGTATTTTGTTGATGTCACCAGCTTGTGTATATATCGGGATCCTACAGAGGGGAATCCCTTGACAGCAGTACTGGTATGTATATATATATATATATATATATATATATATATATATATAGTTATGTGTTGTATGTATGTTTACATGTGTTTATAATTTTAAGTTTTAAATTTTTCGTTGTTTTAATATACTCACTTAACGATAATAATGAAATTAGGTCTTAATATTTTAGGTTTTCTTTATTGGGACGTCGGGGCATCTTAGAAATCATTGCGTCATGTGTTGGCCAATGAATTTTGGGGAAATTCGCCCATGAACTACGATAACCATTGGTTGCTGAGTGATATGGTAATGCGTGGACAGAAGTTTCCCGTTTATCATAATGACAATTGAGATGTCATTACTTGTGCGCAATAACCATTGGTTGCTGAGTGATCTGCCAATGAGTTACAAAGGTGTTGGACATTGGATTCTTTTCGTTGACAATGATCCATGTAAAAAGCTTGATCAGCTTAAACGAAAAACAAAGTTGGTATCTCATGAGATTAAGTTAGAGCCTGAATATTGAAGTGTCATTCATTTTTTTAAGATGACGATGATTGTTCGGGTATGAAACCCATTGATAAAATACTTGTCTGTTTCTGAGAATTTATGATATATGATTTTATATGTCTATATGCTATTTTGTGTGTCACACATGTGATTATCATGTTTAAATCCATATATTGGTGTCTCACCCTTACAAATATATCAGGTTTCTTCTGGTTTCGTTGTTGTACCTTGATACTCTAGTACAGATGGTGCAGAGGAGTTTTCCTAAGTCACTCGAAGACTTAGATCTAGAGGTCTGAGGATGTATTTGATCGTGGAATGACCACGGGGGGTCCTTCCAATAAATGTCTTGTAGAGAGACCAACTTAGGAGTCTTGGTTGGGTTGTATTTTTGAAAGGTCGGTAAATATGGTATTATACAGTGGTCTTTGGTTTAATTTTTTCTCTCTTTTGAAAATTGAAACTTCTTGAGAGAAGTTGTATGTCATGGCAACTTTGTTATGAATATGATTTACTGTTTAGATATATGTATCTTGGTTTTTTCAGAGTTACCGCAGAAGAAAATTTTTATACCCCAATTTTCTGACTTAAAAGAAAACAACTCTCCGAAAACAACCAGCAAATTAATTTATTTCCGCATGTGTTTACAAAGTAATGCCCAGGGGGGTGTTACACAATAAACCATAATGATTTCAAGGAAGTGTCAACTACAAAATATTAAGTAATTATTATTTATAGTTAGTTATATATTTATTTTACTTATAACTTTTTTTACTACGTACTCTGATAAATTATGGATATAAAACATGTTTCAACTATGTTAAAAACAAATTTTCTACTCATTTATCTCTACAAATTCTAGATAAATATTATGCCTTCAATCATTTTGTCAATAGAAAATATGTACTATTATAGTAATTGTTGCTCTTATTATGATAAAAATGTCTTTTAAACAAGCATATCTAAGTACAAGACAAAATATAAATTTATTAAATTTGGATTCAAATTCAATTTGTATAATTTGATAAATTATGAATAATTTTATGATTTATATATGTTCACTTTATTCTAAAAAATAATTAATACATCTTATATTCATTATGTGACAAAATATATGTAATACTTGTTTACACTCAATTTTTTATTTTATATTTTACTGTGTTTATAATTTAGTTTATTCTCAGCCAAATTCTTTCTTTAAATTATTTTGTTTATACACTGAAGTTGACACATGGAAACGTACAAGAAGGGGGGTTGAATTGTGTTTCTTAACATTTTTTCGAAAAAGTCTTTTCTCAAACCTTTTTACAAGTAAAACAATAAAAGCAACACACAAATAGGAAAACCTTTTTTTTAAAGAGTTAACAAACTCATATCCAGAACCCCACAGTCAGTATAATCAAAAACTGTAAAAGATTAGGGTTAGAAGATTCACACAAGTGTTTTATCCTGGTTCACTCTCTTCCAACCAAGAGCTACGTCCAGTCCTTTCTACCTGAAGGTTTTTCTCCACTATTCTCCAAAATAGATTACAAGTATTCTCCAAAATAGTGAAGGAAGTTCTTGTGCCACCTCCCAAGTCAACCATTCCTTTTCCTCAAAGGTTTAGTCAACAAGACCCCCAATTCACTAGGTTCTTGGATATGTTGAAGCAACTCCATGTAAATATCCCATTCGTGGAGGCCATTTCTCAAATGCCCAAATATGCTAAATTCCTTAAGGAGATTTTGGGAATAAAAAGAAATTGGGAGAGTTTGCTACAGTGAGGCTTAATGAGGAATGCTCTGCTATCCTCCTAAAGAAGTTACCACCTAAACTTAAAGATCCAGGGAGTTTTACTATTCCTTGTTCTATTGGTACTTCTTATTTTGAAAAAGCTTTATGTGATTTTGGTGCCAGTATTAACTTAATGCCTTTGTCTGTTTTCCGCAGGTTAGGTATGCAAGAGCCAAAGCCGACTACTGTTTCATTGCAGCTAGCGGATAGATCCATTACCTATCCTAGAAGTATTGTGGAGGATGTTCTTGTCAAGGTTGACAAGTTTATCTTCCCGGCTGATTTCATAGTGCTTGACATGGAGGAAGATGAAGGGGTTCCCATAATTTTGGGAAGGCCATTTTTGGCCACTAGTAGGACCATCATTGATGTGCACCAAGGGAAGCTTACTTTAAGACTTAATGATGAGGAAGTGGTTTTTAAAGTTTTTGATTCTTTGAAATTTCCTTCCACTTTTAATTCATGTAATTTTATAAATGCCTTGGATAATACATCTGCACTAATGTCTTCTCATTCTCAGCAGCGATTGATGGAGGACGCCCTTGAGAAAATCTTATTTTTCGAAAAGGATGACCTTGTGGATTCTTAGGAGTTGATATATGAGATGGACTAAGAAATTTGAAGTTCTTGAGGGACTTGGTTCACAAAAGCCAAAATCATCAATTGAAGAACCCCCATAACTTGATCTTAAACCTCTTCCTTCTAATCTTAAATATGCCTTTTTATCTCCCCCTTCTTCATTGCCAGTAATAATTTCTTCTTCTTTGACACGTTCTATGGAGGAGAAACGCTTGCGAGTTTTGAGAGATAATAAGGAGACCTTTGGGTGGACCATTCATGATATTAAGGGTATTAGTCCCTCAATTTGCACCCATAGGATACATATGGAGGTGGAACATAGACCCAAGGTGCAACGTCAAAGAAGGCTTAACCCAAATTTAAAGGAAGTGGTGAAAATTGAGGTAATTAATTGTTTGATGCAGGTATTATTTACCCTATTTCTGATAGTCCTTGGGTGAGTCCTGTGCAGATTGTCCCTAAAAAGGGAGGAACTACTGTCATGGAGATTGACAAGAAGGAATTGATAGTTGTTAGGGAGGTAACATGGTGGCGTATGTGTATAGATTATAGAAAATTAAATAAGGCCACTAGGAAAGATCACTTCCCCCTTCCCTTTATTGACCAAATGCTTGAGAAATTATCTAGTCGTGATTTTCATTGTTGCTTGGATGGGTACTCCGGATATAGGCAAATACCTGTGACTTTTAAAGATCAAGAGAAAACCACTTTTACTTGCCCATATGGTATTTTTGCATATAGACGGATGCCTTTTGGTTTGTGTAATGCACCTGCCACTTTTCAAAGATTCATGATGGCCATATTTTCTGATATCTTAGGGCATTGCATTGAAATATTCATGGATGATTTTTCTGTTTATGGGTCCTCATTTGATAATTGTTTGCATAATTTGGGGGTGGTTTTGAAAAGGTGTAAAGACATTTAGTTCTTAATTGGGAAAATTTTCAATTCATGGTAACTGATTGTATTGTTTTGTGGCATAAGGTTTCTCATAAGGGTATTGAGGTTGACCCTGCAAAGGTTGAGGTAATTGCCTCCTCCTAACTCTGTTAAGGCCATTAGAAGTTTCTTGGGGTATGCTGGTTTTTGTAGGAGGTTTAAAAAGGATTTTTCAAAAATTACAAAACCTCTTTCTAATCTTTTACTAAAAGATGCCCCTTTTGATTTTTCTGATGCTTGTTTGGAAGCCTTTAAAATTTTGAAGGCTAAATTGATTGATGCACCTGTTGTTGTTGCTCCTGATTGGTCTTTGCCATTTGAGCATATGTGTGATGCTAGTGATATGGCAGTAGGTGCTGTTTTGGGCCAACGTAAGGATAAAAATTTTCAAACCATTTACTGTGCTAGTAGGACTCTTGATGAAGCTCAGAAGAATTATACCACTACAGAAAAAGAGTTGCTAGCAGTAGTATTTGCTTTTGATAAATTTCGTCCTTTTTTGGTTATGTATAAGGTTGCTGTTTATGCTGACCATTCTGCTATTTGACATTTGCTTGCCAAACAGGATGCCAAACCAAGATCGATTAGATGGGTGTTGCTGCTACAAGAGTTCGATGTGGAAATTAGAGACAAGCAGGGTGTGGAAAATTCAATAGCGGACCATCTCTCAAGGGTGGATGCTTCCCTGGTATGTAGATTTTGTAAACTACAAGGAAGGTAATAAACTTCCCCCTGACCTTTCATATGCTCAGCATAAGAAATTTCTTTATGATGTTAAGTATTATTTGTGGGAAGAACCTTATCTGTTTAAGGTATGTAGTGATAAAATTATTAGGAGATGCATTCCTGAGGTAGAGACACATGCTATATTAGAGCATTGACATTCTAGGGAAGTTGGCAGCCATTTTGGCCCAACTAGGACAGCCCAAAAAGTTCTTCAATGTGGTTTTACTGGCCCACTCTTTTTAAGGATGCATACAATTTTGTGAAATCTTGTGATAGATGCCAGATGAATGGGAATATTTCTAGGAAACAGGATATGCCTCTAAATAATATTTTGGTTTGTCAATTATTTGATGTTTGGGGCATTGATTTCATGGGACCTTTTCCCAAATATTTTTCAAATGAAAATATTTTGGTTGCTGTGGATTATGTCTCAAAGTGGGTGGAAGCAATGGCTTTACAAAAAAAAATATTTTTTACAAGATTTGGCACTCCTAGAGCAATCATTAGTGCTGGTGGCACCCATTTTTGTAATAAACAATTTGATAATCTTTTGACAAAATATGGTGTCACTCATAAGGTAGCCACCCCTTACCACCCACAAACTAGTGGGCAAGTTGAGGTTTCAAATAGGGAGTTAAAGAAAATTTTGGAAAGAACAATTAACAGTTCTAGGTAAGATTGGTATTTGAAACTTGATGATGCATTATGGGCATAGAACTGCATTTAAAACTCTCATTGGCATGTCCTCCTATAGATTGGTTTTTTGAAAAATCATGTCACTTACCTGTTGAGTTAGAGCATAAGGCTTACTGGGCCTTGAAATTTTTGAATTTTGATATACAACTTGTAGGTGAAAAGCGCTTATTGCAGCTTAATGAGATGGATGAGTTTCGTCTTAAGGCATATGAAAATGCCAAACTTTACAAGGAGCGCACTAAAAAGTGGCACGACAAGCACATTCAAAAGCGTGAGTTTCATGTTGGTAGTAAAGTTCTAATTTTTAACTCACGACTTCGCTTGTTTCCAGGAAAACATAAGTCTAGGTGGATTGGCCCTTATGAAGTTACCAAAGTCTTCCCATATGGCGTGCTTGAGGTAACCAGAGACGGGAAATAAACCTTCAAGGTTAATGGGCAGAGAGTGAAGGATTATGAGGATGGAGGGGTACCTGAGCTCCACACAGTGAACGTGGAATAACACCCCTCTTAGGGACAACCTTCAGGCTCGCGGCATTAAACAAGTGCTTCGCAGGAGGCAAGCCGTGTCCCTTCCATTTCCTTTTATTAACTGTTAGTTTAGGATTTGAATCACTTTCAGTTTTTCCTTAATTTAATTTTTAGGAATTGAATTAAGTGTGGGGAGATTGGAAGGATTCTAAAAAAAACTAAAAATTAAAATAATGCTGGGGCAGAAACTCTTGCTTGTGCTCATTTGTCGTAAGCGCTGAACTGAGCACGGACGTGCACAACAGTGAGCACGACCATGCTCACTTGCGGATTTGAAAAGTTAAAATGGGGTTGAGCACGACCGTGCTTAACAGTGAGCACGACCGTGCTCCTTTCTGATTTAAATTTGAATTTGAGTTTGAATTTGAATTTTAAAATGGGGCTGAGCACGACCGTGCTTAACAGTGAGCACGATTGTGCTCTATTATTGATTTGACTTATAAATAGAGGAGAGCAGGCAGAGTGCGGATTAGGATTAACTGCGCTCTTACCTTCTCCTTCCTACCTTTTGCTCTGTCAGCCCCCTTACCCCCTTCCCTCAGTTAATTTTTGCTCCATCTCTCAAAAGGTACGTTTTTCATGAGCTTTCTCTATGCTACAGTGAGGGAATGCATGATTCGGTTCCTTTTTGTTTTTCCTTTCTTCTCTTTATTTTCGTTTTCTTTTATTATTTTGATTTTAATCTTAATTATCAATACTGACCAAATTTTATTTGTGAAAACAGATGTCATTCTCCATCTCCCCAGATCATCCCGAGTTTCAACACATCAAGGATTCAATCCGAGACAGATTGTACCCATTCCCGGAAGTTGAAGGTTTAACTAAAGAACAATGGGAGAAGATTTCTACCAATTCCTACCCCGGATACACTCCATCTCGCTTGGATTTCTGTCAGGACGCAAGCGAGTATGCCCGGGTTGAGACCCTTCGAGATATTGAGCGGAGGTCAGGAGAACGCCCACGTGGGTACAGTGCTGGGTGTAAGTGCTATCATGACATGGTTGACAGGAAAATCAGAAGACCGGACCAGATCCCATTCCTAGAGATAGAGTGCTATACTAAAGAGGAGAGAGACAGATGGTGTGAGTTTTACTTGGTAGAAGGTGAAGCGGCGAATGATTATGCATATCTAAAGATTGAAGAGGCTAGGCTTGCTAAGCTAGTATTGGAAGGAAATTCGGAAGGAGAACCAAAGGCGGAGGAGAAAGAGAAGGAGTCCTCTCGGACACCTTGAGATAACAATTTCAAAACCCTTCTCTTTACTTTTCTTTTCCAATTTTTGCAAATAAATTTTGGTCACATATAAAAAAAAAGAAACAAAAAAAAATGAAAAAATAAAAAATAAAAATAAAAATTGCATACTGTCACTGAGTCTAGTTAGGTACACTGTTTTAGTTATTTTTAATAAAATAAAATAAAATAAAATAAAAAATAAAAAAATAAAAAAATAAATTTTTTAAAAAATAAGCATGGCGGTGCTCTTTGCTCAGCACGATCGTGGTCAACTGCGATTTTCAAAAAATAAAAAGGGGGCAGAGCACGAGCTAGGGTTAGAATTGACCTCGTGCTCATTGCTCTACCCTTTCCTCTCATACTTGCGCAGCAGCCACCACAGCGCCTCCTTGATCCAGGTAACAATCCACTTACTCCTTCTCTTATCATGTTCATATCTCAGTTTTAGGAGTTTTGAGATTGTTATTTGTTTCTCTTTTTGATGTGTCTATATACCTGAGAACTGTGCCTGATTGTTCATATATGTTGCCCATACCTGTGATATATACATGAGTATGCTTAGGATGAGTAGTTTCTTTGTGCGTTTTGATGGCTGTTTGTGTTTTTCTCTAGAACTGGGTATTGAGCACGGTCGTGCTCATCATTAAGCATGACCGTGTTGTTCATAATCTGCAGTTTCTAGGCTTTTACAGTGAGCACGGTCGTTCTCATCATTAAGCACGACCGTGCTGTTCATCATCTGCAGAAATGCCCAGTATCAGTGAGCACGGTCGTGCTCCCTGTTAGCAAGGTCGTGCTCATTCATTTTCCAGAGTAAAAATAATAATAAATGATAATAAAAAAAATTATTTTTGTTCTGATTTAGCAAGGCCGTGCTGGGCTACTTATGGCCTATCCCCACATTGGTGGTTTACTGAGAGTGCATGCATCGATTATATTGCATATTGCTTATGATGTTCTGATTTAGTGCTTGAACTGTTTGTATTTTTCCTCATTTTTTCGTGGCACTGATGTACTTTTTGTTTGATTTTCAGGATTATGGCTCCTAAACGCGCTCGTCAGGCTGCTCATACTCACCACTATACTACAACGACCTGAGCATATTCTGTTCCAGAGGCCTGAGCATTTTCAGATATTCCACAGGCGAGCTCCTTTCGAGTTCGTCTCGACTAGGAGACTTGACATGGATATCTTGACCACTCATGGGCTTGCTCCCCTTGTCCAGCAGCTGATTCAGCACATTGGGTGGGAGTACATTGGATCCATCACCCGTCCTTATTTTCGGGAGCCCACCTTGGAGTTTATCTCCACAGTGAGCTATGTGTACGACGATGCGGAGGCGGAGCCCCTTGTCATTTTTCAGATGCATGGAGTGTAAAGGGAGTTGACTCTTACCGAGTTCAACATCCACATCGGCTTTGCAACCGCAGAGTCAGTATAGACTAATCTGTACCAGAGGGGATTGCTAGAGCCTCCAGCAGAGTTATTAGATGTGGTCATGTGGGCCTCGATCACCGGTGGGGATGTAACACCCTGTATTTCACTGTTTTAAATAACAGTAATACATATAAATATGTTTATAAATTTATTTGAGTTTTAGAAAATTATTTTAAATAAATGGAGTTTACTACTCAATCCTACTTGAATGTAGGAAGCTACGATTAAAAGTTAGCTTGGAAAGTCAGGCGAAACCCGGCCCGCGAATTCCATTGAGAGTATAATAATACTGCTCAAAAGACCTAATTTTAATTCGTGAACGAAAGACTTAAGATTATTATTTTATTTCCTACAATTTTGTGTTTTTAGAATTATTTCAGAAAAAAAATATATGTTTGTTCGGGCGAAACACGTAATCGGGTAGACGACGGAGGGGATTTCGGAGTTTCTCAGAACCGATAGAGGGTTTATCTTAGGATTTTGAGATGATTCAAGGGGATGAATCATATTTTTAAGTCTAGAAGGTTTTTCAGGGTTAAATAGAAAATTTACGAATCTTATGCTTAAGCCCCTGAACTTTTTGTTATTTACCCTTTTGTCCCTAAGTTAGTTTCTAAGTTTTTTTTAAGTGAATTGGGCTAGAATCTTTGTCCCCAATCTCTTAATGGATGTGGCTATGAAGCCCAAATTGTCTAGTTCGTGAATTGGTTCCATAAAGCCCATTTGAAACTATACAAGTTTCCTATGTCAAGATTTATGTTTAAATCTTCAAGTGGGACCCACAAAAATGAAACCAAGCCCAAACTTACCAAGCCCATGCGCAAGCCCATGAGGATTGATGGCTTCCCTCATTTGTTGTTGGATGAGTCAAGAAAACTCTAGATTGTTCTACATTCTTCCACTTTGTTCTTCAAGCTTCTATAATCTTCTCAAACATTCTTGAATTGTCTTAAAATATCTTTGACTCAAAAATCAGCCAACTTTGGTCAAGATAAGCTTGCATTAAATGTGGCAAAATAATCATCATGACACTTTATTGATAATTTGCAAACTAGTCCTTCAATTTTTGGAATCTTTGCAAATTGGTCCTTAGAACTTAATTGCATTTGAATCCTTTTAGCAAGACAACTCATCACTTCTAGATCCTTCCCAAGATGGCGCCACTATCTCTATAAATACCATAATCTCACTTTTCACTTAGTTTCTAATGCCTTTTTGTTCAAAACCCTAAGTTCATAAGTTCTTTAGTGATAAGTTTGTGAAGCAAGTTTCTTGGATTTCCTTTGTCATTGATCTTCAAGAGGTAAATCCTAATCTTCATTCTTAATCATGCCTATGTTCTTTAGCAAGTTTCTTGATTCAAGGTTTATATTATAGTTGTTCATCACTTTAAAGTTTCTAACCCTAGAACTTTGAAAAGTCATAATAAATTCTAGAAAAATCTAATGATGATGAAACTACTTTCTATATTCTTGATATCATGCATATTATCTAAATCTAAGAGCATGATGTAATCAAAAATTTATTTCCTAAAAACCTAGCCTTGGCCGAATCTATCAAAGTAGGTTTGGCAGAGTTTTTGTTCATGGTTTTCATTAATGATCTTGTTAATCAAGCTATTAGTATGTATGCTTAATAAATCCAAGTTGGTTTATTAAACTAAGAACCCTAACCCTATGAACATGTTGAGGCCGAATCCTTGTATAAAAGAGATAGGAAGTTTTGAGTTTCAACTTTAGTTGTTTAGTCACTAATCCATGATTTAGGTTAATCAAGGATCATTAATCTATGACTTAATCACGATTAGGAATTTTAAGGATTTTGAACCCTAAAAGTCAGCCCTTGGCCGAAAACCCTAACCCTAAAGGTTAGAGGATTTTGTTTCAAATTTTAGTCTTGTAATAAGTAATTAGTTAAGACTCTAGTAACTAGGATCCAAAAGATGGCATTAAGAAGATAACCCTAAACCTATTTTCTAAGTCTTGACCGAACCTAGCCCTAAAGTGTCATAGATGGTTGTTAGTTGATTAATTATAGTTATGTTGTTTGGTTGAAGGTGGTTGTGTTAACTCGTGGCGGGATAACGAGGATCATCGTGTACGTATTTCCGGTGCTAGCTCAGGTGGGGAAAAGAATCAACCTATCATCGGAATCGATAAGTAGTAGATTATATGATAATTGTGTAGGGTGACCTAAACCCTACTAGTAGTCGAGTAATCGACAAGACCAAAATCCCATTGGAAACCTTTTCTGTAAAACCAATGTGATTCGGGGATTGTAGGTTTATCGACATTAAGTTGATTTTAAGTATTTGAGGATGTTTGATTTTATGTTACCAAATTTACTGTGATATGCTGGTTGAGGTATTCCATCTACATGTGACGTATTATTTCGGTGTTTGAATATTTAAGATATTGAGGACGTTTGTTGTCTGTCACGGCCGTGATGGTTGTCATGGCCAGGTCGTGACAGGTTCTGTTTTGTAGAATTCTTGCCTTTGTTGTCTGTCACGACTGTGATGGCTATCACGGCATGGCCGTGACAGAGTCTGACTTTGTTATTTATTTGATTTGATTATTATGCGTTGGTTGTGATAAATTGCTTTATATGATATTGAGATATTTGAATATTCCCTGATATTGTGTGATGCATGATCTGCCTGGTTTTTAATACTATGCCTAGTTGATTTTAAGTAAGGATATATGTTGTTCGGGAGATTATTGTTTGGGTGAGAGAATGAATTGACTTAGAGGTGCCTAGCTTAATTAAGTTATCTAATGGATGAGATGTGACATAGAATGCGAGTTGAGGTTATGATGGGAGCTTGAGGTACAAGGTTGTTATTGATTTGAGATAGTGAGATTCATATAGAGGCGTTGATGCAAATACTCTTTCAGTTCATGACGCGTCGATCTGATTTATCCTATCAAAAGATAGAAGTGCACTATATTGAGATTCTATCCTATCAAAAGATAGAAGAGCACCAAACTGAATCCTATCCTATCAAAAGATAGAAGAGCACTATACCGAATCTAGTCTTATCCTATCGAAAGATAGAAGGGCACTATGTTGAGTCTTATCCTATCAAAAGATAGAAGTGTACTATGCTGAGTTCTTTGCATCAGACTACCCTGGACTACTAACGAATCTGAAAGGAATAGAGACAGTTATGATAGTATAAGTGCTTAGACTACATGAGCAGAGGGTAGAGGACAATATCATAATTTGAGGATGATTTGTTAGTTATGTGTGTTGCTTGTCTCTGACATTTATTGTATGATATACTATGAATCTTTTCCTCTTTTTGATGATAGAACTATTTCTTATTCCCTATATCTTTCCGCATGTTGTATTTTATTTCTGATGTGATCGTACGAGAAGACCCGATGGAGGAACCAATTGCTGAGGAGTTAGATGGAACTCCTTACGAACCAGATGCTGGAGGTCGAGCTGTGATTCATGGCGATTAGAGTATAGACATTATGGCCAGGGTGTCTAAGGAGTATTTATATTTCCGCTCAGTATGTCTATAGTGAAGTTTATACCTGTGAGGGATCCTACTGAGAGGGTACCCTTAACAGTGTTTTGGTTTTGTAATAAATAAACATGTGTGTAATTATATATTACAACTTTGGTGTGTTTTATATTTATAGAAGTTATATGATTATTAATTAAGTTTTAATTTTTACGTATTTTCAACAGTAAGCGTGCGATTAAGTAAATAAATATTAAGGTTTTAATGTAATAATACGATGGGGCACAATGGGGTGTCTCAGGGGATATACACTATAAACCTTGGATGTCGAAGGCCTCCACCATCACTGACATACCATTGCTCGTGATTCACCGCTGGCTAGCCCACTCCATCATAGGACGCTATTCCACGCAGGGGCGTGGTTTTGAGGACATATTTGTACATCCTGTGGTGTATGGTTCAGGCACGGCCGCTGATCGCTGGCCATATTTTTCTACAGACATGCTTGAACATTGGCATGAGGCTGAGGGAGGGGCAGACGGGATACATCTTGGTGGGATCCTACATCACTCAGCTGGCGCTTAGCTTTGGCGCCAAAGATCCTCGTGCACACTAGATGTGTACTATGCTCACCATTAATGAGAGGATGCTGATTCACATCGATGTTTTGGTGCGTGACCAACGAGGAGTTCTTCGCATCGCTGCTCTAGTTGCTGCTTAGAAGGAGCTAGTAGCAGCAGCCCATGGTGCACCCCCTTAGGAGGAGCCTGTCACAAATGTCCAGGAGCAGGTCCCAAGCACAGATGCTCACATGGATGACCAACCTGTTCAACCACCATCCCATGAAGTCGTGGATTGTCTTATTATGTGCTTAGACAGTCTTGAGTAAGGAGTCTATTCTCGATTGGATGGATGCATAGGACGAGCAACCGATGGCTATGACTCAGGGCATTTACCAGCGGATGGATGCATGGGACCAGCAGCTAGCGACCATGCTCCAGATGATGCAGCTCCATTTTGGCCCTCCTCCCCATTGATTTTTCTCTTATTCATTTTTGTACACAAGCGACTACGCTATTGTATAAAAAATTGAATATCAGTCAGGTAACTATTACTGGGAAGTTCTCTGTCTCTATCTCTTTCTTTCTAGCTTAGTTAATTTTATCTACTCCTTGTGCTTTTAATTATATGCATTGGGGACAATGCAAGATTCTAAGTGTGGGGAGGGGAAATTACTTGTACTTTTATTCTTTCGCTTTGAGGACAATGCTAGATTTTAAGTGTGGGGAGTGGAAATTCATTTTTTCCTTACTAGGTGCACACAGTTTCACTTGCTTTATCTGTCATATGCACTTAGTTGACTGTAATGATTGCATTATGTTTTTTTGGTGATGATTATGTGCCACATTGTTATAGAAAATTAGAGATCTATATCAATAGGGGACCCAATTAAAAAAAATTGATTGCTTTGACAAACTTATAACTAAAATTGAATTGGGATTATCATTTGAGAGCTGAAAATTAGCATGAGGTTCCTTGTTTGATTGTTTTTCAATGAATTGAGCTACTAAATGTGAGAATTGAACCATTATAGGGGTATTTGCTAAATCATGATACTCGCCCCTCTCTTTGTTTGTGTGTGGTTCCCCAAGTTTGTGCATTCTAGAACTTGTTTTGTGACCATTTCAAGGTGAATTTGATTTACATGCATGTTGAATATGATTGAGGCAATTGTAGGTATTTTTTATGGCCTTCAGATATATTGTTTTGCCATGTCCATTAGTTGCCTATTTGGATCCTTAGAAAAAAATTTCCTTGGTACCCAAGTATAAATTAAAAAAATTTTTGCGGTAACCTCTTGGAAACATAAATGGAGCAATTAGATTTGGAATGTATTAATGAGTTATCGCTTATATATGAATGGCAAAAATGATTGTCGGGAATTTCTCTCTCTTTGACATGAAAAGAAAAAAAATGAAAAGAAAGAGAGATGAAAATAAGTGTGGATTGAATTGGAAAACAAAATATAGAAAAAAATAAAGGTAAGAAAGAAAGAAGAAGAAAAATGAAAAGTAATGTAAAATGTGAAATTCTTTAGAAAGGATAAATGGTGTTATTCAGTAATTCATATCTAATGCTCCATTTATGCTCTAAGGGTTATTTGTTTAATTCTTGATTTCCTATAGCCCTTTGCATATCCCTTTTCTTTCTTTTCCCTACCTGACATCATTCCCATGGCCACGTTGCAACCAATGAAAGACCTCTTGATTCTGGATGCATGTAAACTTTTAGTGGAGATTTGGTCTACAAACAAGCTTATGGTAATGTACTTTCTTTTGGAAACTTGACTTATAATTGTCTTTACCCTTATATACATTTGAGAGTTGGGAGAAGAGTGACCCCTAATTCATTGAGAAGTTTGATTTCAGGGAACCTAAGCCTCTAATTGGGTAATCTCTTGAATTTTTTCACATAAAGATTTGAAAGTAAATTATCTGTCATTGCTTGTAGAAGATTTAGGGTCCCTTGATGTTTGGTTCATTGATTTTCTCCATTTTCTTTTAGGCCATGATGATTTCTTGAGGATAAGCAATCCTTAAGTGTTGGGAGGTTGATAAACTGTCATTTTGTATACTTTATTGTTAGGAAATTGGGTGTAATTTATTGTTTATTTGGAAATTATTGTGGATACTAACCCGATTTCCTATGTTTATTGCATGATACATCAACATGGCAGTGGATCATTAAAACTTGGAGCAAAATGGATAAATCTGGAAGATTATGGGAGAAAAAGCCTAAGTTCTGAAGAATCAAGAGGAGCACAGCCGTGCTCAACATTAAGAACGACCATGCTCACTGGAGGAGTCATTGCTTATCAGCACGCCCTTGCTTGCTTGCTGGAGTTTACATCATTTTCCAAGCACGGTCATGCTCATCATTAAGCACAGCCGTGCTCATCATTAAGCACGGTCGTGCTCATCAGCAAGGCCTTGCTGCCTTTCTTATTTTTAGCATGGTTTGACGCCGTTTTAGCGAAGCACGACCATGCTCAACATTAAGCAAGGTCGTGCCCGTTTATCAGAGGCCCAATAACTTACGTTTTCTTAGTTAGCTATAAAGGGAAGTGATGGGGGCACAAATGTGAGATTTGATCGCAGAGAGAAAAATAGAGCCGTCAAGTGAAGGACCGTCTCTCAATTGATTCGAAGACTGTTTTGCATCAAAAGGGTGTTCGGGTTTTAGTTTTCTAATTCTCTCTGATAAATTGTTACATGTTTGTGATTTGTATAGTGATCTTTATGACTATTCTTAGCTAATTTCATTCCTAGGGTAATGGTGGATCTTATTTTTTGATACCTTTGATGTTTTCCCAATTTTAATATGATTTAGTATTTCATTAAATTGATTGGTTTAATCCTTGCGTTTGAAATTCTAGAAGGTTTGATCGTCCTTTACCAAGTTAATTAATTGACTGGTGACCGTACCACAATTTGTTAACGGATCTCTAGGATTAACCGGATTTGGGGTTGCGTGGACCAAATGCAATCCCTTGTTTTCAATCAGTTATTGATTTAACAAACTTGTCAATTCTTTATGCTTCTTTTAACTGCTTACCTTGCATGGCCATTGGGGGTAACTGATTAGGAGAAAGAATATTAATATTGCATGACCATTGGGTATTAATAGCTTTAGAATGAGTGATTGGCAATCAATAAGAAATACATATCATTGAGGAATTGGGTAATATCATAGGTAGTGATATAAGTGAAACCAGGTACCCTAGGCTTTCCATAATTGAACCTTCGCTTGCAATTCTTTGCTTTTCTTGGTTTTCACAATCTTGTTATTTTTATTTATTTGTTTTCAACCAATTCTATTGTCTAAATAACATAAGGAAGTAATTAATCTAGTACTTGTTAACAATCTCTGTGGGTTCGATACTTGGAGTCCCAAATACTCCTATATTACTTTTGCGATAGGGTGCACTTGCCCTTAAGTGTAGTTTTAGCACAACAATTCTCGAAGATCGATCTAAGGACAGGTTATCATCATATAAGAGTGAAGATAGAAGATATCCCCAAAACTGCGTTTAGAACTCGTTATGGACATTATGAGTATCTCGTAATGCCTTTTGGAGTGACGAATGCACCTGCTATCTTCATGGACTACATGAATCGGATTTTTCGTCCGTTTCTTGATAGGTTCGTCGTAGTGTTCATCGATGACATTCTCATTTACTCAAAGAGTCATGAGGAGAATTAAGAACATTTGCGACAAGTTTGGCAAAACCTACGCGAGAAGGTGTTGTGCAAAAAAATCCTAAATGCGAGTTTTGGCTTAAAGAAGTGAAGTTCTTAGGACACGTGATTACCAAAGAGGGAATTGTTGTAGATCCTGTGAAAGTAGAAGCTGTACTTTCTTGGGAAAGACCAAAGATGGTGACAGACATTAGAAGTTTTGTTGGTCTAGTGGGTTACTATCGGAGATTTATTGAAGGATTTTCAAAGATAGTCACGCCCTTGACTCAACTCACAAAGAAAGATCAACCTTTTATATGGACTGTAAAGTGCAAAGAAAGCTTTCAAAGGATAAAGGAACGTCTGACAACTTCACCGATATTAATACTTCCTGAACCAAATGAACCCTATGAAGTATATTATGATGCTTCACATCAAGGTTTGGGTTGTCTGTTAATGCAGCATCGAAAGGTCGTAGCGTACGCGTCACGTCAGCTAAAGAATCATGAGAGTAATTATCCGACGCACGATCTAGAGTTAGTTGCTGTGGTTTTTGCACTAAAGATAAGGAGACACCATCTTTATGGAGCTAAGTTTGATGTCTTTAGTGACCACAAGAGTTAAAAGTACATGTTCGATCAAAAGGAGATCAACATGAGGCAAAGACAATGGATGGAGTTTCTAAAAGACTATGACTTCACGTTGCAATATCATCCTGGAAAAGAGAATGTGGTAGCAGATGCACTGAGCCGGAAGGCCATTCATATTTCAGCTATGATGGTGAGGGAACTCGAGTTAATTGAGAAGTTCCGTGATCTCAATCTAATTATGGAAGTAAGCCAAAAGAAAATCAATCTGGGAATGATAAAAATTTCAAGTGGCTTAATAGAAGAGATCCAAGAACAACAAGTTGTGGATGCATTCATTCAAGAGAAGAAAGAATTAATGGATAGGGAAAAGCTACTGAGTTTATCTTGGGATCGGATAACATCTTAAGATGCAATGGATGAATCTGTGTACCTAATAATCCAGAGATGAAAAAGATGATTCTGGAAGAATCACACAAGAGCAAGTTAAGTATTCATCCTGGATCAACTAGGATGTAACAAGTTCTAAAACAAAGGTTTTGGTGGCCAGGCATGAAAAAGCAAGTCTCGGAGTACATGTCATCTTGTCTGACTTGTCAATAAGCAAATGCAGAACATCAACGACCAGGAGGAATGCTTACATCTTTATATGTACCTGAATGGAAGTGGGATAGCATATCCATGGATTTCGTAGTAAGTTTACCCAGAACTTCCAAAGGTTTTGACTCAATTTGAGTGATCGTTGACAGGTTAACGAAATCAACATATTTCTTACCTATTAAGATCAATTACAATGTGGAAAAGTTAACTGATGTTTACATCAAGGAAATGATCATACTTCAAGGAGTGCCTTCGAGTATTGTGTCAAATCAAGATCTGAAGTTCAGTTCACGTTTCTCGGGAAGTCTACATCAATCGCTGGGAACTAAATTACGTTTAAGCTCTGCGTATCATCCTCAAACTGATGGACAAACAGAAGGGACAATCCAATCATTAGAAGACTTGTTGAGAGAATGTGTCTTAAACCATAATGGAAGTTGGGATTATCTCTTGCTGCTGATTGAATTCACGTACAACAACAGTTTCATGCAAGTATAGGGATGGCTCCCTATGAGGCTATGTATGGGCGGAAATGTCAAACATCGTTGTGTTGGTATCAAGATGGAGAAAGCATGATTCTCGGTCCCGAAATTGTGCAGCAAACAACGAACAAGGTTAAACAAATCCGTGAACGAATGAAAGCAACCCAAAGCAGGAAGAAGAGTTACTCTGATTGAAGAAGACGACCTCTCAAATTTCAAGAAGGTGAACACGTATTTCTGAGAGTCACACCCACGACTGGGGTAGGTAGGGTCATAAAGTCCCGAAAACTCACTCCTAAATTCATCGGACCTTACCAAATTCTTCGACGTATTGGTCCAGTAGCCTACCAAATTGGTTTACCAACTTTTCTTTCAAACATTCATAATGTATTCCATGTCTCACAACTGAGGAAGTATATTCCTAATCCATCGCATGTAATTGAACCCGATGTAATACAATTAAAAGAAAACTTGTCATATGAGACTTCACCTGTACGAATCAATGATAAGATGATTAAGCAGCTCAGGGGTAAACAAATTTCCTTAGTCAAGGTTATTTAGGACAAGACAATCGAAGAAGCAACACGGGAATCTGAGGACCAGATGAAATTACAATATCCTGATCTTTTTCCAGGTGAATAATTTCGAGGACGAAATTCTTTTAAGTGGGGTAGTAATGTAACACCCCGATTTTCAATGCTTTCCAATATCTGTAAAGATATTTATATGTTTATATTTTTATCCGAATCTTAGAAAATGATTTTGACTAAAAAAATCGTCTCTAGAATGTACTAGATAGTGAAAAGTTACAGTAAAATTTAGGGTAGAAAATTTAGACGAAACCTGGTCTGCGTTTTCAG
The DNA here is from genome assembly GCA_030762895.1 of Sophora flavescens. Taxonomy (NCBI): domain Eukaryota; kingdom Viridiplantae; phylum Streptophyta; class Magnoliopsida; order Fabales; family Fabaceae; genus Sophora; species Sophora flavescens. The sequence goes on along the minus strand of CM061062.1, from coordinate 15,383,669 downwards.
TGACAGTACAAATTTACTGATCAGAAAACCTAATTTTGACCTGTGAATGAAACATCAATGATTCTTATCCCTTTTTAAGAGATATGGATCATTTCCAAATTTTCGCTCTAAAATAAATATTATATTTTATTCGGGTGAAATATTTAAACGAAACGCGTGTAAGAACCTTAAGTCGGGTAAACGACGGAACTTGAGGTGGTGCAGAGATAATATGGAGCAGAGAGGATGGAAGTCATTGATGGGACTTGTGAAAATTGTCACACCATGACTTTTTGACAAATCATGGTGACATCTTAAAAGATATGATTTTATATTAACTAAATACCTATTAATTGTTTGTCCAAAGATCCAAACATGGCCTTAACAAACATTTTTTTTCCTAAACTACCCCAACACCCCACGGCTGCCGCCCCTCTCCTCTTAAGCCACTCTTGTTCATTTTCTTCATCACAAAGAAAAACACAAAGACACAAAGTTTATGATTCAAGATCTCTAAGTTATCACTTAGTTCAAAGTTCATCAACATCATCATCTCCATTCATTCTTCTTCACTTACTTGAGGTAATCTCATCATTCTTGATCATCATCTACATCTTTTTCATGCTCCTTGTTGTTGAAACCCATTTTTCTTTGTTCATGAAAATGGAATCAAAACATGAAATTGATGCATTAGATTCTTGTACCATTATCATTTAGATCATAAATCTAAGGTTCTAATTCATTGTATTGGAGAATTTGAATGAAATAAAAACCCTAACCCATGGAACCCTCATTTGGCCGAAACCCACAAGGAAGGAGGGTTTGATATTTTTGTTAAAATTTTCAAAATCTAATGCTTGATTTAAGATCTCTAGTACAGAGATAATCAAAATCCAAGAGCTTGAATTCAACAAAAATCCCTAGCCTAGTTTTGTAACATTGTTTTTTTTGTATGCTTCTTTATTAGAAAATACATGCTTTAATGTATTTATTTTTTATAAAATCTAGAGCATGATTTTATTTTAAATAAAATCATTTTCTTGTGTTGTTTTACCGTATGAAGTCATAGTAAAATTTTCGGTCGAAAATTCAAACGAAAACCGGTCTGGGTTCTCACTGCCAGTACAAGTTTACTAAGCTAGAGACTAAATTTTAATTCATGAATGAGACGGTTAGTGTTTTTATGATGTTTTGTGTGGGTTTGGAGTTTTTCGAAAAATCTTGTTCGGGGCCAAATCTTAGGGATTTCCCGAGCGAAATCGTCGGGAAATACGATCGGGGAAGTCATCTGATACGCAATGGAGCAGAGCGTCAATAGGATGAAGTGACATGAAGTGACTTGATTTGAAGGCTATGACACACCTCAAAAAGTGAATCTTGAATTTTTTCAAAAATCTCACTTTTTCATCTTTCTCTCTCCAATCACATCACATCACCTTAACTCCTTATCCTCTCTACAAGCAATCCACCTTCTTTCTTCTCTTCTTCTTCCTCTCAAAACCTTGATCTCTTCCCCCTCACTCTATAAATACTCTTCATTTCCACCCTTCATCACTTTCCTCTATTTTCTCACATTTACACCTTACTACATTTCTTATTCTTCTTCTTCTCTCTTACAAAGTTTACATTTTTATCAAGCTTTTCTCTTAAAGTTCTTCATCAAAGTTATTCATCTTGTTAAGGGTAATACTTCTATGTAGTTCTTTTTCAAAGTTTCATCTTTTGTTTCAAAGTTTTCTTCATATGTTCTTTATGTGCTTTTAACTTCTAAAACCACTCAAAAATGGTAGAAAACTCCTTTTAAGTTGAAACCACTTTCTATATCCTCGTATTTACTCATACTATCACATACTAAAACGTTGTGTAAAACAAAGTTTCCCAACCTCTTCTTTCTAAGGAGGCCAAAACCATGTATATGGTTTAGATGAATCTTGTTTCAACTTTTACATGTATGAGTTTGTATTTGAGTTTCATTTCCAAGATGATCATGGACCAAGGCTCCTTTATGTTAAAGGATGCTATGTCTAAGTGATTGGAAAGTTTAAAGACTTTTACCCTATTTTTATGTAAAGACCAAAACCAATGAGTTTTAAGGCAATGGTGTTTAAGTTTTGTTTTCCAAAATGATCATGGATTAAGACTCCTTGATATAGGAGGATGCTAAGTCCAAGAGATTTGAAAGTTTGAAGATTTCTAACCCCTATTTCTTGAAAAGACCGAAACCTTAAATGGTTATGGAAAAGATGTTGAGTTTTGTTTTCCAAAGTGATCATGGACTAAAAAGCTCATTATGTTAAAGGATGCTATGTCTAAGTGATTGGAAAGTTTAAAATATTTTCTTGCTTTATTTTCCTATGATAGCCGAATCTAACATTTGACGTAGGATGTGTTATTTTATTTTGTTTTCCAAGATGATTATGGATTAGAGCTCCTTCATGTTAAAGAATGTTATGTCCAACAGATTGGATGATTTAAATATCTCTAACCTCACAAACTTGTTAAGGCCGAACCTAAGAGTTCATGGTCTAAGACATTTGATTTTTTCATTTTCCGAAATGATCATGGTTTCAAGCTCCTTACTATGGATGGATGCTAACCTAAAGAGTTTGTAAAGTTTAGAAATTCCTAGCCTATTTACCTATGCTTGGCCGAAACCCTAAGTCAAGTACTTAGTGGGATTTTTAATTCAACTTTGTTAAAAGGTTGTTATTTATGAACTTCTAGCACTTAAGGATCATAAATCCAAGAGTCGCATAAATTTCGGAAACCCCTAATCCTAGTTTATTCTATGAACCGAACCGAACCGATACCTTGTGGTTAGTGTTCTCTAGTTGATTTCTTTTTAACTCATGATTTTATGTTGGTAACCTTAGACATCCATCGTCGGAGAAGCGAGGACGTTCGTAAACCTTCTTTTCAAATCCAAAACTCTTAACTCTGACGTGAGGTAAGAGGGGATTTCTAAAAGATATTCAATAACTGTATGCATGTGTGTATGTGTTTAACTGGATATTTATATGTTGATTGAGCTTACTTGGTTATCTAATGTACTTGAACTGTTATGCTATTATCTGATGTTGAATTGTGCTTATTCTAAATGTTATAATGAATATCTGTGATGAACTGATTTCAACTATGATATTAGCATTGAACTGAGAATATATACTGCTGTTGATTGAAAGTTTGCTAAGCCAGACTTGTGTCTGTGCTCAACTATTATAAGGATTAAAAACCTTAATAAGCTTTGAAGATGAAGGGATTGGTGTTCTTTTCCAAAAGCTCATTAACCTAAAGTACTTGTTTTAAATGTTGAAATGGTTTTGGTGAACTATTGTTATACAAGAGAAAAATCCTTTTCGAACTATGTGTCTTCAAGTGAAAACTTTCAAGATTATTTGGCAATACCATATTGGGGATTTTCAAAGATAAAAGTATTTCAAATATGCTTTATAAAAGATTTTCAAAGAAAAGGTTTTCTCCTAAATGATTTAGAAACTTTCCGATAGCCTGGATAGGTTATTGAGGATTCGGTTTTGAATTTGATTTTCACTGAACGAAAAATAAGTACTTAAGAAAGAGAATCTAGTACGCGAGATGTCGCCTCTAGTATTCAGTTATACGCACGTGATCTTGGATCAGTGTTAATTCGAGGCCATGAGTCCTATTCATGATGTTCTAGACTGAGAGTCCAATTCTCGAAATCGAGGACAGTGCGTTTTGATTTCATTGTGGTGGACTGTGTGTCCTAATCACGTTCTTGTGGACCGTGTGTCCTAATCACATTGTTGTGGACCGTGTGTCCTAACCACATTGTGATGAACGTTGTTAAAGGTGAATGTTTTTTTCTACGACCACAACCCTTGACTGCGGCATCGGTCTCGGGCGTTGTGAATGAGCATTCGGACTGAGTGTCCGATGCTTCTAAGTTTTCAAGTGATGGGGAAATGATGATTAAGTCATTAGGTTTTAGCTACGACAGCAAAAAATATGAATACAAAGAAAACCTTTTAAATAAAATATTTTCTCATGTGCATTTCCCTAGGCATATGTGCTTTCTTACATATCAGATACAAGGTGGTATCTGGGAGTCAGTCCATGTGACCAGTTCAGAGGCACGTGTGACGTTGCTCGTCCTGATACCTTAAATGCATGAGGGTATGGAGGCAACTGCCCAGTGGGCTAGAGATTGACCAACTCTAATTCTTTTCCAGTGGAAAACGGTGTTGATATCTCATGAGATTAAGTTAGAGCCTGATATTGAAGTGCCATGCATATTTTCAAAGGTTGACTGTGCAGGTTTGAGACCCTTTGATATAACACTGTTATGTTATGTATATGCATGATTTAACTGCTTGTCTGATTATGTGATGTATGTATCATGTATATGGTTGTTGTGGGATATATCTTATGACGGTATCTCACTCTTGCACATCTGTATGTTCTGTTCTTTTCTTCTTGTACCGGGTATGCGTGTGCTTTTAGATGGATCCGATCGTTCCCTTGGCACAATCGAGCTTGAGGAGCGAAGTGTTTGATCATGCTGGGACGACAGGGAACTGGACTATACATGAGGATGTGATGATCACGACATATCAGGGACTAGTCACGACTACCGAGACGAATGCTAACGGAGTGCCCGTACGAAGGATTCATACCGTCGAGACGAGGACTGTGACACTTCCACCTCCGTGGTACTACCTTCATACGCTACAAGTCACCGGTCTCATTCATGAGCATTTTGATCTAGTGGAACCGCTTGCAGAGGATCCAGTGGAGGAGGATCCCGAAGAGGATCCTGAGGAAGAACCTTTTGAGCTGATAGAGGTCGAGGACGAGGAGGAGGAGGAGCTAGAGTACCATCCCCAGGATCCCGGCGATGATGACGTCCCTATCGACGATGGCGGTGACGTTATCGATCCGGAATCTAATATCTCGTCTGAGGGTAGCGTCTATGGTCACTCTGCATGTAGGAGCCATTGGTAGATCTTTCATCGGTTTTTGGAGTTGTCCCGATAGTCCCTAGGATTTTAGAGCCATCTTTTGAGTCTTGTACCCTGTTCCCTATTCCCTGTTTGATGTTTTCTTTTTTACCTGTTTCTTCAGTAGCTATTTCAGCGTATGTTGACCAGTTCGACAAGGCCTGTCTTGTAATCAAACCTAAGATCCCAAGTGGGACAGTTATAATTATATGTGTGATGTTGATTTTCATGTTTTGAGTGTTCATCACCCTTTCTTAACTACTTTTAACAAAAAAAAATGAGTACCCCTTTTCAGTAACCTTATATAAAAGGTTATTTTTTCGAAGGCGACCAATATTTTAAATAAGTTTCTTTTACGCAACGGGTAACCATGTGATGCCGGGTTTTAGGGTGTTGCATTAGTTGGTAGCAGAGCTAGTTGAGCCTTTCGGGAATGTTTGGGTTTAGGTTTGTAGTGTTGAAGTTGTGTTTTTATCTGTCTGGATGTTATTTGAATTACTTCTTTGAGGTAATGTGTGATAACCCGTGGTTCACATCCCTTTTCTGGCTGTTATCTGACTACTTGTGTGGTATAGGTCAGTATGAACCACAGAAGTGCTCGTGGATGTGGACGAGGCTACGGAGGAATGGATTTCGCTGCCCAAGCATTGACTGACATGGCTATTGCCATAGCTCTTCAAACGGCTAATACTGCTGCCCAGAACCAACATGAGCAACAGAGGGCAGAACAAGCTGCAGAGGGAAGGCATCTGGAAGCTTTCCAACGTCAGAATCCATCGCAGTTTGATGGAGACATGGATCCAATAAAGGCTGATCTTTGGATTCAGGAGCTAGAGAAGATCTTCGATCCGGTACACACTCCAGAGGAATCTAAGGTACCCTATTCCGTGTTCCAGCTAGTGGGCGATGCTGAGTACTGGTGGAAGGGCACCAGGCAGTTGTTGGAGGCTAAGCACCAGGCGATCACCTGGGGAGTATTTCGTGGCAAGTTTCTATACAAATAATTTCCTCAGAGTGCTTGGAAAGAGAAGGAGAAGGATTTCATGAGGCTGAGTCAGCGGGACCTGACAGTAGGGGAGTATGCGGTGAGGTTTGAATCCCTTGCCAAGTATTTCCGTTTCTTTCAAGACAATGTTGGTGTAAGCCCTAGAGACCAGTGTATTTCTTAGACTTACATTTGTATCTTGCCATTATATTTATTATATATATATATATATATATATATATATATATATATATATATATATATATATATATATATGAGGCATTCCAGTTTATTGTGTTACTTGTTTAAACATAATAAAGTCCTTAGAATAGAAATTTCAGTTTAATAGAATATCAAGTATATGACTTGATCGTGAGACACTATTGAACAATGAAATCCTATTCTTAAATATCCGTAGTCAAGTATTTTATTAAGGACAATAATAATACATTGAGACTATTATGTGTGCAGACTGATGACCATATCTCACGGGTCATGGATATGAGATATCGAGTCGCCACATAGGTACACATTAGAGTAATGATGTACTGGATTGACCCACCATGAGAACACTACATGGAGCGTTATGTGAGTGTCATAAGTAGTTCTCATAGTGACAATGGTGTATGCAATCCTTCGACCTGAAATCGCTACGATCCCTACATGAGGAGTTGTGTGCTTTAATATGGTCAAACGTCATCTGTAATAGGATGATTATAAAGACGGTCATTGGGCATACCACGAGCCATGCAGAGGGATGTGAGTGACCTAGATGGAATTTGTCCCTCCTACATAACAGGAGTAATATCTGTGGGCCCCCTGATAGAGTGAGACTGTAAAATGCATGGTCGTGCTGAAATGAGTCAATATGAGATATTGACCTCATTTGTTGTTAAGTCTACTCGGGTATCAGGGAACATGATATTGAACCATACAAGGGTGACACATTCTATGTCTTGTGTTCAATATAGATATATGGACAAAGGGATAATAATGCACATGGATATTTGTCACAGAAAGGTTTCGTCAAATCACTGACTTTCTCACTACTTAGGTGGCAGTGATGTATTTCTAGATACTGCTCACTATTTGTAATATTAAATGGGATTTAATATTACTACTAACGTTTTGGGAACCTATAAGGTCACACACATAAGAGCGGATCAAAAGAAGCATCAAAAGGAGAGTTGGACTCTTCTATTGGGCCTAGCGCATAGTACATGGGGCTTAGGTCAAACGCTGCTCACTAACTCACTTAAGGAGGTGCTACTATAAGTAGACCACTTAAGCTATTGTGCCTACACGATTTTTACCCTAGCCGCACATAGAGAGTGACAGTGAGCAGCAGGTCTCGGTTTTCGAAGCTAGCACTGTGAGGCAGGGACGCTTCGTGTTCGTGACGTTGGACGTTCACGGGATCTGCTCGTGTGGATACCTTAGAGACACCGTTCGTGCGGTGTTCGTGATTGATGATTTCAATCAATTCTCATCACTTCAAGAGGTAAATCTTCTAACCATGAATCATGACCATTCGCAAGGATCCTTCGATGGGAATTTTTTTTCCGCTGCGTTATTTTTTTTTATACGCAAATTCCCAACAGACAATCCCAGTGAGGAATGGAAGTTTGAGTAGTTTGAAGCCGGTCTGCGCTTCGAGATTAAAGAATCGATATTGCCGTTGGAGATCAGGAGCTTCCAAGCACTAGTGGAGAAGTGCCGAAAAATTGAGATGATGCGCAGAGGAAGGGATAACAAGGGAAGCGCAGGAGGACTTGTTCGTCCTAAGAGCCAGAATCAAGGCCAGAATTCAAAATGGAAGAGGAACCAGAGGAAGCCGTATCACCAGGCATTTAGCTACAACCAGAAACAACAAGCTCGTCCCAGTGTTTCGAGGACAGGAAATAGAGGCCATAGAAACAATGATCAAGGCCATGAAAGGAGATGTTTCAGGTGTGGAGATCCGAGCCACCTGACCAATGCTTGCCCGAAGAAGGATTACAAGTGTAACAACTGTGACCGCGTGGGACACTTGGCAAAGGAGTGCCGTGCACCGAAGAGGGAGCATTATGTCAACCATGCCAGAGTAAACAAGCCAACCGTTAAGGGAAGAGTGTATACCGTGAGTGGTGCTGAGGCATCGAACTCCGCTGATCTTGTGCAAGGTAAGTGCGACATTGCTGGTAATCTCTTGTCTGTACTTTTCGATTCAGGAGCAACTCATTCTTTTATTTCGATGGATCGTGTGAAGATTCTAGACTTGCCTATTTCTTCCTTGCCATATAATCTGATGATTGTTTCTACCCCAACTGCTGAACCTGTGACTGTTAATTATGTTTGCTTAAACTGTCCTATCATCGTTCAGAATAGACATTTCCTTGTAAACTTGATCTGTTTGCCTTTAGTACAGTTAGATGTAATCTTAGGCATGGATTGGTTTTCTTTCAACCATATCCTAATAGATTGTGCTTAGAAAACCTTAATCTTTAGGGAGGATATTTCTGGATTTTTATCTGCTAGTCAGGTAAGAGCTTCTTTGAAAGAAGGAGCTCAAGGTTACATGTTGCTGTTTTCCTTGGACGTCGAGAGCGAGTTTGATTTGGAATCAGTACCTGTCGTTCGAGAGTTTATGGAGGTTTTCCCTGAGGATGTACCTGGATTGCCACCTATTCGGGAGATCGAGTTCGCGGTTGATCTGATTCCAAGCACTAGACCAATATCCATTGCACCATATCGCATGTCGCCATCAGAGTTAGAAACATTGAAGGACCAACTTGAGGAGCTGATGAGGAAAGAGTTTATATGACCTAGTGTGTCACCGTGGGGAGCTCCAATCCTGCTAGTAAAGAAGAAAGATGGAACTGCTAGACTGTGTGTGGACTTTCGTCAGTTAAACAAAGTCATGATTAAAAACAGATATCCTCTTCCAAGGATAGATGATCTTATGGATCAGTTGCGTGGCGCAACAGTGTTTTCAAAGATAGATCTGCGGTCAGGATACCACCAGATACGAGTAAAAGCAGAAGATATTCCTAAGACAACGTTTCGAACATGCTATGGGCATTATGAGTATTTGGTGATGCCGTTTGGAGTGACAAATGCACCTGCTATATTCGTGGACTATATGAATAGGATATTTCATCCCTTTTTGGATCAGTTCGTAGTCGTCTTCATTGATGACATTCTGCTCTATTCTCCGGACAAGAAGACTCATGCTGAACAACTTAGCATTGTTCTTCAAATCCTGAGAGAGAAGCAACTCTATGTGAAACCAGAGAAGTGTGAGTTTTTGTTGGATCAAGTTCAATTCTTGGGTCACGTAATATCCCGCGAAGGAATCGTTGTGGATCCGACGAAGGTCGAGGCTGTTTTGGAATGGGAAAGACCGGCAACGACAACAGAAATCGTAGTTTTGTGTGTTTGGCTGGCTACTATAGGAGGTTCATTGAGGGAATTTCCAAGATTGTAGGACCTCTCACCCAGTTGACTCGTAAGGACCAAGCGTTCGTGTGGACAGAAGCCTATGAAAGAAGCTTCCAAGAGCTGAAACGGAGGTTGACAACCTCATCGGTATTGATCCTACCTGATCCCAAGGAATCTTTTGAGGTTTACTGTGATGCTTCGCATCAAAGTTTGGGCTGTGTGCTGATGCAAAATCGGAAAGTTGTAGCTTATGCTTCGAGGCAGTTGAAGATTCATGAGAGGAACTATCCGACGCACGATTTAGAACTGGCTGCTGTGGTCTTTGCTCTAAAAATCTGGAGACATTACTTGTACGGGGCTACTTTTAATGTTTTCAGTGACCAGAAGAGCTTGAAGTACCTGTTTAATCAGATGGAGTTGAATATGCGTCAGAGACGTTGGTTAGAATCCCTGAAGGATTATGACTTTCAACTACAGTATCATCCTGGAAAGGTGAATGTAGTGGTTGATGCCTTGAGCAGGAAGTCAATTCACGCATCAGTGATGATGGTTAGAGAGCAGGAATTGCTGGAACAATTCCGAGATCTAAGTTTGTCAGTTGAGAGTATGCCAGGAAAACTGTGTCTGAACAGGACCATCGTATCAAATGGATTAATGGAGAAGATAAAGGAGAAGCAAGAGACTGATCAGTATATGCAGACAGAAAGAGACTTAGTACGTCAAGGAGCTCTGTCAGAGTTTAGAGAAGGAACAGATGGAATCTTGAGGTTTGGCGAGAGAATCTGTGTACCTGATGATGCTGAGCTGAGGAAGTTGATTTTAGAAGAGGCTCATAAGAGCAGGTTGAGTATGCACCCAGGAGCCACGAAGATGTATCAAGATCTTAAGAAGTTGTACTGGTGGTATGGGATGAAGAGAGATGTAATGGAATACATCGCTTCTTGTTTGGTATGTCAGAAAGCCAAAGTGGAACACCAGAGAACAGCAGGAATGTTACAGTCTTTAGATATTCCAGAATGGAAATGGGATGGAATCTCGATGGATTTCGTGACCAGTTTACCAAGGACTAAGAAAGGTTATGAGGCTATATGGGTAATAGTGGACCGACTGACTAAGTCATCTCACTTTTTGCCAATCAATATGAGATAATCTATGGAGAAGTTAACCCAACTGTACATCAGAGAGATTGTTAGACTGCATGGTGTGCCTTCGAGCATTGTTTCAAACCGAGACCCGCGATTTACATCGAGGTTTTGGCAGAGTTTGCAAAAATCACTTGGAACGAAACTCAGATTGAGTTCCGCATATCATCCGCAGACGGGTGGACAAACAGAAAGGACAATCCAGTCACTAGAGAACTTGTTGAGAGCTTGTGTTTTGGAGGATGTCGGGGGTTCGGACGAGTCCCTACCATTGATAGAATTCACCTACAATAATAATTTCCATTCAAGCATTGGAATGGCACCTTATGAAGCCCTATATGGTCGACGATGTCGGACGCCTTTGTGTTGGTACCAGGATGGTGAGAGTTTGCTGTTGGGTCTAGACTTCGTGCAACAAACGACAGAAAAGGTGAAGATGATCCAGGAGAAAATGAGGACTACTCAGAGCCGACAGAAGAGCTACGAGGACAAGAGACGACGACCTCTAGAGTTTGAGGAAGGCGAACATGTATTCTTGAGAGTCACGCCAACGACTGGGATTGGCAGAGTACTAAAGTCAAGAAAGCTTACACCCAAGTTCATTCGACCCTACCAAATTCTTCGTCGTGTAGGTCCAGTAGCTTATAAAATATCTTTACCACCCTTTCTTTCCAATATCCATGATGTTTTTCATGTCTCTCAGTTGAGAAAATACATTCCTGATCCATCACATATCATAAAGCCTGATAAAGTACAGTTAAAAGAGAACCTGTCCTTTGTGACTTCGCTGGCACGAATCGTGGATAGGATGACAAAGCAGCTCAGAGGTAAGCAAATTCCTTTGGTCAAAGTCATCTGGAATGAGACAACCGGAGAAGCAACATGGGAAGCTGATGACAAGATGAAATTACAGTACCCTGAGTTATTTCAAGGTACGTAATTTCGAGGACGAAATTCTTTTTAGATGGGTAGAGTTGTAACACCCTTTTTTTTTTTGTATGCTTCTTTATCAGTAAATACATGATTTAATGTATTTATTTTGAAAAATCCTAGAGGGTGATTTTATTTAAAATAAAATCATTTTCTTATGTTGTTTTACCGTATGAAGTCATAGTAAAATTTTCGGTCAAAAATTCAAACGAAAATCGATCTGGGTTCTCACTGCCAGTACAAGTTTTTATGATGTTTGTGTGGCTTTGGAGTTTTTCGAAAAATCTTGTTCAGGGCCAAATCTTAGGGATTTCCCGGGTGAAATCGTCGGGAAATACGATCGGGGAAGTCATCTGATATGCAATGGAGCAGAGCATCAAGAGGATGAAGTGACATGAAGTGACTTGATGTGAAGGCTATGACACACCTCAAAAAGTGAATCTTGACTTTTTTTCAAAAATCTCACTTTTTCAACTTTCTCTCTCCAATCACATCACATCCCCTTAACTCCTTATCCTCTCTACAAGCCACCCACCTTCTTTCTTCTCTTCTTCTTCCTCTCAAAATCGTGATCTCTTCCCCCTCACTCTCTATAAATACTCTTCATTTCCACCCTTCATCACTTTCCTCCATTTTCTCACATTTACACCTTACTACATTTCTTCTTCATCTTCTTCTCTCTTACAAAGTTTACATTTTTATCAAGCTTTTCTCTTAAAGTTCTTCATCAAAGTTGTTCATCTTGTTAAGGGTAATACTTCTATGTAGTTCTTTTTCAAAGTTTCATCTTTTGTTTCAAATTTTTCTTCATATGTTCTTTATGTGATTTTAACTTCTAAAACCTCTAAAAAATGGTAGAAAACTCCTTTTGAGTTGAAACCACTTTCTATATTCTTGTATTTACTTATACTATCACATACTAAAAGGTTGTGTAAAACAAAGTTTCCCAACCTCTTCTTTCTAAGGAGGATGAAACCATGTATATGGTTTAGATGAATCTTGTTTCAACTTTTACATGTATGAGTTTGTATTTGAGTTTCATTTCCAAGATGATCATAGACCAAGGCTCCTTTATGTTAAAGGATGCTATGTCTAAGTGATTGGAAAGTTTAAAGACTTTTACCCTATTTTTATGTAAAGACCAAAACCAATGAGTTTTAACGCAATGGTGTTTAGGTTTTGTTTTCCAAAATGATCATGGATTAAGACTCCTTGATATAGAAGGATGCTAAGTCCAAGAGATTGGAAAGTTTGAAGATTTCTAACCCCTATTTCTTGAAAAGGCTGAAACCTTAAATGGTTATGGCAAAGATGTTGAGTTTTGTTTTCCAAAGTGATCATAGACTAAAAAGCTCCTTATGTTAAAGGATGCTATGTCTAAGTGATTGGAAAGTTTAAAATATTTTCTTGCTTTATTTTCCTATGATAGCCGAATCTAACATTTGACGTAGGATGTGTTATTTTATTTTGTTTTCCAAGATGATTATGGATTAGAGCTCCTTCATGTTAAAGAATGTTATGTCCAACAGATTGGATGATTTAAAGATCTCTAACCTCACAAACTTGTTAAGGCCGAACCTAAGAGTTCATGGTCTAAGACATTTGATTTTTTCATTTTCCGAAATGATCATGGTTTCAAGCTCCTTACTATGGATGGATGCTAACCTAAAGAGATTGAAGGTTTAGAAATTCCTAGCCTATTTACCTATGCTTGGCCGAAACCCTAAGTCCAGTACTTAGTGGGATTTTTAATTCAACTTGATTAAAAGATTGTTGTTTATGAACTTCTAGCACTTAAGGATCATAAATCCAAGAGTCCCATAAATTTCGGAAACCCCTAATCCTAGTTTATTGTATGCACCGAACCTATACCTTGTGGTTAGTGTTCTCGGGTTGATTTCTTTTTAACTCATGATTTTATGTTGGTAACCTTGGACTTCCATCACCGGAGAAGCGAGGACGTTCGTGAACCTTATTTTCAAATCCAAAACTCTTAACTCCGACATGAGGTAAGAGGGGATTTCCTGAAGATATTCAATAACTATATGCCTGTGTGTATGTGTTTAACTGGATATTTATATGTTGATTGAGCTTACTTGGTTATCTAATGTACTTGAACTGTTATGCTATTTTCTGATGTTGAACTGTACTTGTTCTAAATGTTATAATGCATATCTGTGATGAACTGCTTTCAATTGTGATATTAGCAATGAACTGAGAATATATACTGTTGTTGATTGAAAGTTTGCTAAGCCAGACTTGTGTCTGTGCTCAACTATTATAAGGATTAAAAACCTTTATAAGCTTTGAAGATGAAGGGATTGGTGTTCTTTTCCAAAAGCTCATTAACCTAAAGTACATGTTTTAAATATTGAAATGGTTTTGGTGAACTATTATTATACAAAGAAAAATCCTTTTCGAACTATGTGTCTTCAAGTGAAAACTTTCAAGATTATTTGGCAATATCCTATTGAGGATTTTCAAAGATAAAAGTATTTCAAAGATGCCTGGATAGGTTATCGAGGATTTGGTTTTGAATTTGATTTTCACTTAACGAAAAATAAGTACTTAAGAAAGAGAATCTAGTACGCGAGACGTCGCCTCTAGTATTCAGTTATACGCACGTGATCTTGGATCAGTGTTAATTCGGGGCCATGAGTCCTATTCATGATGTTCTAGACTGAGAGTCCAATTCTCGAAATCGAGGACAGTGCGTTCTGATTTCGTTGGGGTGGACTGTGTGTCCTAATCACGTTGTTGTGGATTGTGTGTCCTAATCACATTGTTATGGACTGTGTCCTAACCACGTTGTGATGAATGTTATTAAAGGTGAATGTTGTTTTCTACGACCACAACCCTTGACTGTAGCATCGGTCTCTAGCGTTGTGATTGAGCATTCGGACTGTGTATCCTATGCTTCTAAGTTTTCAAGTGATGGGGAAATGATGATTAAGTCGTTAGCTTTGAGCTGCGACAATGAAAAAGAATGAACACAAAGAAAACTTTTTAAATAAAATATTTTCTCATGTAAATTTCCCTAGGCAGACGTACTTTTTTACATATCAGATACAAGGTGGTATCCGGGAGTCAGTCCATGTGACCGGTTCAGAGGCACATGTGACGTTGCTCATCTTGAGACCTTAAATGCATGAGGGTATGGAGGCAACTGCTCGGTGGGCTAGAGATTGACCAACTCTAATTTTTCTCTAGTGGAAAACGGAGTTGATATCTCATGAGATTAAGTTAGAGCCTGATATTGAAGTGCCATGCATATTTCAAAGGTTGACTGTGCGGGTTTAAGACCCTTTGATATAACACTATTATGTTATGTATATGCATGATTTAGCTGCTTGTATGATTATGTGATGTATGTATCATGTATATGGTTGTTGTGGGATATATCTTATGATGGTATCTCACTCTTGCACATCTGCATGTTCTGTTCTTTTCTTCTTGTACCGGGTATGTGCGTGCTTTTAGATGGATCCGAACGTTCCCTTGGCACAGTCGAGCTCGAGGAGCAAAGTGTTTGATCATGCTGGGACGGCAGGGAACTGGACTATACATGAGTGTGCGACGACTACGACGTATCGGGGACCAGTCACGACTACCGAGACGAATGCTAACGGAGTGCCCGTACGAAGGATTCATATCGTCGATACGAGGACTGTGACGCTTCCACCTCCATGGTACTACCTTCACACGCTACAAGTCACTGGTCTCCTTCCTGAGAATTTTGATCCAGTTGAACCGCTTGCGGAGGATCCAGTGGAGGAGCATCCCGAGAGGATCCTGAGGAAGAACTTTTTGAGCTGATAGAGGTCGAGGACGAGGACGAGGAGGAGCCAGAGTACCATCCACAGGATCCCGGCGATGAAGACATCCCTATCAACAATGGCGGTGACGTTATCAATCTGGCATATGATATCTCATCTGAGGGTAGTGTCTGTCGTCACTCTGCATGTAGGAGGTATTGGTAGATCGTTCGTTGGATTTTGGGGTTGTCCCGATAGTCCCTAGGCTTTTAGAGCCATCTTTTGAGTCTTGTAGCCAGTTCCCTATTCCCGATTTGATGTTTTCTTTTTTACCTGTTTCTTCAGTAGCTGTTTTAGCATATGTTGTCCAGTTCGACAAGGCCTGTCTTGTAATGAAACCTAAGATCCCAAGTGGGACAGTTATAATTATATGTGTGATGTTGATTTTCATGTTGAGTGTTCATCGTCCTTTCTTAACTTCTTTTAACAAAAAAAATGAGTACCCTTTTTCAGTAACCTCATATAAAAGGTTATTTTTCTGAAGGCGACCAGCGTTTTAAATAAGTTTCTTTTCCCCAGTGGGTAACCATGTGATGCCAAGTTTTAGGGTGTCGCAATTTTCACTATAGAGGCCGAATTTCACTCCAAAGTGAGTTAGTAGGAATTCTTCAAAATTTAACTTGTTCTATGTTGTTTTGTGAAAGATTTATGGAATAGTTTGTTGTTTGGTTTTGGGTGGAGGAAACTGAAGCTTAGACGATCAATTTTAGACCCAGATTTCACACTGAGGTAAAAGGAGTTTACCTGAGGAGTTTTTGCTAGTCATGTGCCCTGTTTGTGTGATTTGATAATATGTTGATTGAAAATATGTTTGTGATGATAATTGTAAGTATTGAAAATGTATATGTTGATGTTGCGTGATGCAAAATGTTTATATATATATTGGACTATGTTTACTCTATTGTTTGACTGTGATTCACTGAGGGCATGAAACTGTTCATTGCTTGTTAATAAAGATTAAGACATTAAAATACCTTAATTCAGAAAGATTGAAAAAGTGGTGTTTTGGTTCTTTGGAAAGTGAGAAGAAAATTCTAATGATGAAAGTGTGGATATAGAACAAAGTTTAGGAAAAGAAAGAAAATGGAAAATATCGAAACTTATTAAACTGTTTAAAAGAATTTTTAGAAAGGAATATTCTTTTGAAAAACAGATTTTTTCTTTTAAGTTTTACAAAAATGTTTCATTCAAAATGGAAGGATTTAGAGAAAATACTTTCTTTGATTAATTCGATTTTAAGAGTTTGTATTTAGTCAAACATTGAAGAAAAGATTTAGTAGTTTTCTAATTTTTCAAAAAATTGATTTCTAAAAGAAAAAGTTTTAGTGAAAGTGTATTTCTAAGAACGGAAAAGTATTTATGGCACAAAGTTGAGAAGACTTTGGCATTTTGTTGTTCGATTTAGTTTTCACTAAATGAAAAAGAAAACCAAATGGAAAGAAATGAAAGTGGAAAGGACCTAGATTACCAAAATGACGGGCTAGAGTTCATGTCTTGAGTTTTGAGGAAAGGAAAGAACCTAGATTGCCGATGCTAAGAGATTCGGGCTGGATCCGGATTACCGAGATATCGGGCTGGATTTGGATTGCCAAGAAGCCGTGCAAGTGTTCCTACTGAGAAGAACCTAGATTACCGAGACGTTGAGCTAGTGTTCAAATGAGAAAGAGATTTTAAAATCTTTGATTTTGTTTTAAAATCTTAAGTTGGTATTAAAATACATTTAAGACCTGAATAAAAAGTAGTCGGGAGCTTTAAGCCTCAATGGGGAAAGAACGAAGCGAGAAAGAAGAGCACAAAAACGAAAACCATTGTTTTGCATGCATAGTCTGACTAATGTGCCATTGTGGCAGACGTGCCATTGTGGCAGACATGCCATTGTGTATCGAGCTACAGTTTCACTCAGGATGAACTGAAAAATTGGATAGTTACGGACCAGAGATATATTCTTTAGTCTTTGGGTCTATTAGGGACATTCAGGCTCGAAAACCCACGAAAGGCTCCGGCATTTGCAACCTCGGACCGTGGAAATCGGTTACCCGACACATAATGTACCAATCGACCCAACGCGAAACAATTGTGTTATAGGCATTATCGCCGCCTATCATGCTAGACGAAGGGAAGTTAGGATATCCGGAGAATTATGAGATAGATAGTGAATATTGAAGTGACATGAAATGTTTTACAAAATGCATTTGGTTGTCGGGAATGAATCCCCGTTATATAATTATGAGGTTATGTTATGTATTGTCATTGTCATGTGCTGTTGTTTTGTGAGTCGTTTATGTGACTGCTTTGATAAAACTCATATATTGGTATTTCACCTTTGCGTTATTTTCTATTCGATTCTCTTTCTAGTATGTTTTTATATGTCTATAGATGGACCCGATGAACCATCTGACCCACTC
The DNA here is from genome assembly GCA_030762895.1 of Sophora flavescens. Classification (NCBI taxonomy): domain Eukaryota; kingdom Viridiplantae; phylum Streptophyta; class Magnoliopsida; order Fabales; family Fabaceae; genus Sophora; species Sophora flavescens. The sequence continues at coordinate 15,366,014 of CM061062.1, read as the reverse complement.
AGGGTTCATGGGAGTGGCTTTTGAGCATAGAGATGACGGTGGCGCTTGGGTTATAAACCCAGGGGGCCCGAAGCGCTGTATATACCAGGCCTTTACTCACCAAAGTCATATTTATACTCTACATTTTGTAGAGAGTTACGGTTAAAGTTTTGGTTGAAAGTTCAGACGGAACCCGGTCTGTGTTTTCATTGACAATAAAATTTTACTGATCAGAAACTTAATTTTGACTCGTGAACGAAATGGGTAGATTTTAAATCCCATTTCCAACGATAGTGATTATTTTGAAAACTTTCAAAATAAATAAGTTATTAAACGTTGTTCGGGCCTAAAACCTAAATCGGATAATCGACGGAGTCGAGAACGGACGTGTAGAGACAAAACCCGACATCGGATGATGAGACATCTTGACACCTAGGGTGGTGAGTCATAGGGGTGACTCACCTAGCATTTAATACGTGTAATGATGAGTTTAATAGTGAAATGTCCATTTTGCCCCAAACCTAACCTATCCTAGTTACTTTTTAACCATGGTCATGACTAAGGCAATTTCAACTTGGCTTCTCCTCCTCCATGTGGTGTGAAACTCAGCCACATGCCCCTCCTCACATCCACCACACACTTGTTTCCTATCATTTATGAATCATAATAATATTTAGATATTTACCTAAGGAAAAAGACCAAATTGCCCTTAGTCTTTTTATGTAATTCCAAGAGTGACCGAAGTGAAATTTGGCCAAGATACCCTTCACTACATCAAAATAGGCGCAGCCCTCACACCCACTTCCACACTTAGACATTTTTTTCTCATTTCTCTCATTCACTTCATCACTTTTTCTCGTTTTCTCAAGAACACCATAGTTGAGGTTGTGAAGAACTTCATCATTTCTTTCCATTTATTTAAGCTACAAGAGGTAAAACCTCATCTCCATTATCATTTAATCTTTCTTCTTCATTGATTTCACTTGTTTCATGCCATGATCTTCATGTTTTTATTCTTAGATCTAGAACTTCAAAATTCTCTAGAAAATCATAGAAAAATCCTTTTAATGTGATTCCAATTTCTATGAACTCATCATGATCTCTATGTTCATCATCTAAGATATTGGAAGCAAAAGAATTTTCCTCCCTATTTTTATACACATGGACGAAACTTACTCCAAGAGGATTGGATGAGTTTTGTTTGATTTTCTTAAAATCTAACACTTGATTTAATCTCTTTAATACTTCTAGTTGCTAAATGTAGAAGATTGAGAATTTTTAAAATCTTTAGTATAATTTTTTGGTTGTTGGCCGAAAAACTCTAACCTAGAGGTTAGATGGTTTCTGTTTCAATCTTTGATTTATGGCACTTGATCTTGTCTTTCTACTACTCTAAGATCATGTATCCAAGAGATTGAAATAAAATAAAATTTCTAGCCTATTTTTGTCTTCAAGGTCGAACCCTAACTCTAGATGAATTAGATGATTTTGTTTCTTTTTTTTGACTTGTGACACTTGATTATGCCTTTCTAATACTCAATGATCATTGATCCAAAAACTTATGAAATTTTGAGACCTTAACCTAATTTGCTACCCTTGGCCGAATCTACCCTCATGATGAGTTAGAGGATTTGGTTTTAATTTTTGAGTTATGATCATAGATCTTGCCTTTTTAATACTTAAGGATCTTTAATCTAAGAGTTGTGAAAACTGGAAAATATCTAGCCTAATTAATTCATCATGGCCGAAAACCTAACCATAGGAATTAGGTGATTTTAGTTATTTTATGTTGTTAATTTTGTTGTGGTTTGTTGAAGGATAATTTGTTGTGTGAATGTTGTACTCTGTGAAAAGGAAATTGGGAGATCGACGAGAAGTTTCAAAGAGGAAAACCGTAACTTCAAGAGGTAAGGGGAGTTTTTCCTGAGGAGCTTCGATAACTATGTATATAAATTTTTTGGTGTGTCTGTAATTAATTGTTGTAGTTTGTGGTGTTTCTTTAAAATTATTGCATAATATTCTGTGATGCATGATTTATCTATGAAAGCATGCTATAAATTATGATGTGTGAATTTATTGTTGGTTGTGAAGGCATGTGATAAATTGTGTTGTATGAAATTTCTGTTGATTTTGCAATTGGCTAGAAGCCTGACATCGGTCAGTGCTCATTGGAAAATTAAGGATAAAACGTTAAGAAAGTTTAAGGAAAACATTATGTTTTTGAAAATTTGTGGATTTAATTTTAAGGTAAAAATAATAAATACTTTAATGAGTTTTAATGAAAGAATAAGTTAACGAGTGACAGTGAGTACGTAACCGTGAAAAAATTTCACTTTCGCATTTTTTTCGAAAACGACAAGAAAAATTGAAATAAATCTTAATTTTAAGAAAATGTATTTTCAAAATTGTTTTAAGGTTGATGATAAATAATTTTTCAAGAGATAAGGGTTTTTGTTTGCCCAACGGCAGTATGAGGAGAAATGATCTTTTTAAGTGAGAAAAATAAATTTATATGTCAGAAATGATTTTCAAAGGGTTAATGTATTTTAGAAAATAAAAATAAAGGATTTGAGGAAAAATGATTTTCGTTACGTTTTAAAACGAATTTCATCAGAAAAGGATTTTTGGAAAAGAATTTAAGAACAGCGGAAATTTTCAGACAAACTTGGATAAGTTTTCGGAGTTTTTGTTTTGGTATTTGTGTTTCACTGAACGAAAACTCTTTTGGAGGAAATAAAGGAAAGGATAAGGACCTACGAGATATCGGGCTAGTGTTCCTAAGAGGAAATTGTACTTTGGAGGTGGAAGGAATTGTAATACCTGAGAAAGGGTAGTCGGGAGATTTAAGCCTCGGCAAAAGGAAAAACTAACAAAAAGAACAATTACGATAACTACAAGTTTTACATGCATAGTCTGGAAAATATGCCATTTTGGGCAGACGTGCTTTTTGTATCAAGCTACAATTTCACAAAGGGTGAAATGGGTAAATTGTTTAGTTACAGACCAAAGATAAATTCTAGGGTCTTTGGGTCTTAGGTATATTCGGGCTTTGAGAATCCAGTGAATACTTGGGGTCTTGCAACCTCGGGTCGTGGAATTCGGTTACCCAACACGAATGTACTCAATAGGGAACTATTCCAATATTATTTTAGGTGCTCCATCGTGATATCCCTGAACAATTGGAGCCGGACCTAAATTTAGCGGCCGATCTCATGAGACAATTGTGTTAAGGGTATCGCAACCTAATCATTGCTCGAAGAAGGGAAGTTAGGAATCTTCGGAGAATGAAGATCAAGACTCATAGGATGGATTTTGAAGTGCCATGCATTTTTGAAAAATCACGATTTAATTGTCGGGTATGAATCCCACTGGTAGGAAATATTTACAATATGTATATATGATTTTTTTTGGGTGTCGTGCATATGGTTATCATAATGAATCTCAATATTGGTATCTCACCCTTGCTTTATTTGTTTCATGTTGGGTTTCTACTAGGCTTATATATATATATATATATATATATATATATATATATATATATATATATATATATATATATATATATATATATATATATTCGAGTACAGATGAATTACACGAGTCTGATATCGTATTCGGGGATTAGTTCCCTGCACTTTGACGTTACTGATGATGGGAGCATGTGGGCGATTAACCCGGGCGCCCGCAGAGCTACGTACACCAGGCCGGTATGTACTACTACGGGTACATTAGCGACTGGACCACAAACCCGTACTCACAGCTTTGAGACAGTAGAGATGCCATTTCCCCAATGTGGTTACTACTGGGGACTTTGGTGGAGGCGGAAGACTTAGTACATCAGCAGTCGTTGATTCAGCCCTTGCACGAGGCAGTGCCAGCGTCACCTCAGGACCGATAATCCTAGTTCCGGAGGTTGATGATGAGATCGAGGAGGGTCCCATCTAGGATGAGGAGGAGGTAACGGAGTATCATCCCTTCACCAACGGCGTACACGGCATAGTTCCAGAGATTGGAGATGAGGCGGATGTACCTTTGCCCAACACTCCTGCGGTCGCGGAGGACCATGGTGGGCTTCCTAATGGCTAGATCCGACCAACAGTAGGACATTTTTTGGGTTTATATTTTGGGGAGTAGTGGCATGTTGGTAGTCTGTATACTTTGGCTATGGAGAACCATTTTTTTTGAGTCGTGGTTCCATACTACCGCTACTTATAGTTTTGCTTATTTTTATGTTAGGTTATGACTTGGGTAAATGACATGTAAGTATAAATGTCCTTATGTAAAAAATGATGTTCTATATATATGTATACGTTTATCAGTTATCAATGTTTGGGTTGTATCGATCGAAGAAAAAAATTATTACTAATTTCAAGGAAGTTTAAGAAATAGAGAAAATTATATTTTTCCGAAAGCAACCAGCGTATTTTCAATTTTTTGTTTCAACATGTAGCGCCAAGGGGGTGCTACAGATGACATCTTGTACCTATAGCATAAAGAAAGTTGAAGTGTCATTACCCCTTATATGGCTTCTCTTGAGGACTCTGGTGGAGACAGGAAATACTTATCATCAGCCTCCACCACTTCAGTTTGCACCGGGATTAGCACCTGCATCTCCAGTACCAGAACTGCATGCACCCATTGTCCTTGTTGGAGGAGAGTGTTGGAACACAAGCACTCACACCCACTCATGGTGCACACACATAGAAAGAAGAGAAATATTTTGAGAAAGAGATACACAAAAAAACTTTTATTCATACACTTCACTTGCACTTACACTACACTTTCACTTCTCTACTTGTGTTAATTCACATCACACACTATGTCTATTTATAGACTTACACATACACTAACTAACTCTCTCAATAGCTTCTAACTAATAAATCTAGTTACAACATTTTAACAAACTCCTAACAACTAACTAATTTGGATTATCTCCAACACACCCCCTTAATTCAAATTAGCTAAAAACACAAAATACAAAAGCTAATACATCTCTGAACACAATTTTTCTAGGATCCCATACTTTGAAGCATAATGATCCAACCTCCATTGAAATGCTTTCGTATCCTCCAGGATCCCAAAATCTCAGAACAGTTATGTATTTGAAAAAACAACCAATTGCCGCTGTTGATGTGCTAGCCTGGTGGTCACCACCATGACATTTCAGCCCTGCGACCCCGGATCGAATCCCATCTCGGCACTTTTTAATGGAATTTAAATTTAAACTAAGCAATTTTGTCAAAAATAAAATGATCCACAAGTAAAAGACGGGCCTCGAACCCATAACCTGAAATTTGCAGATAACACGTTTTACCACTAAGCTGCAACATCCGTTGATGAAAATCATTAATCGCAAATTATATTTAAGTTGTTGAAGTTTCTTCCTTCTCCATAAACATAAATCTTCATATTCTCTTTTCCCATTTTTCTTCATTGCGTTTTGTTTTTCAAACGACATACACGATCTGAACTTTGTGCCCAATTTCCGAATTGCAACCCTAACTCCCTTTGATCTTTCTGGTGCGCTGCTGCCCCTCTCAGCCGCCTTTGCTTCGTTAGCCACCATACGAGAATCACGGCTTGGCGATTCCGACGATGGCGGTCTGATCTGCAGCTCCTCTTTGTTAGTATGGTGCACCTCCTCCTCGTATAACCATGGCAGCAAACCTGAGAACGCCTCTGCACATTTCTCTTCATTCACAATGGTTAGCCATAGCTGCAACTCATCTTCTCTGTTATAACACAACTCGTCCTTGCACATCCATGGCGGCACCGACGATATTGTGACCGACCCAGGTCCAAACCTCTCTGTCCGATCCTCTGTTGCGAGTTGTAGATCCGAAATTGCCACCTTCGTCTCTGTCGCGTTCCGGCCACATCGCGGCATCGCCACCCAGATTGGGTTCTCCTCTCTTTCCGCCATCACCTCCTCTAGCAGCACGGCTTTGGCCGCTCGCCGTTCCGTCAGTGACGGCAGCGGTGGTGGTTCTTTCGATGGTTGCTTGAAACCCTCGGATTGAACTTCATACTCTGCCTCTTCTTGGCCACCCTTCTTTACAGAATCTTTGGATTAGGACAGAGAATGCTCACAAAGTGTTTGATGGAATGACCCACTAAACACAACATTCAAGTTTCTTTTCTTCATCTCCAAATCATCTTCTTCTTTGGCCTTCACCAGCTCTTCACTGTTCTCCATATATGCACCATAGGAATCTTGATCAGTGACCCCTACTTCTGTTTTGATCTTTGCAATCTCATCATTTTCATTGCTCTCTCCCTTTGCTTCCTTCTTGCACTCATCTTTCCTATCACCTCCATAGGCTTTGTGCAAGATATCCCATGCTCCTTTAGCTGTGTTGGCAGCAACAATCTTCTCAAGATTTGCTTCATCCACACATTGATGAAGAATCAAGAAAGCTTTGTAGTCTCTCTTTTTGGAAGCACCATCTTCCACACCTTGAACACCTTCTTGCACCACCTCAAGCATCTCATAGAAATTGAAAATATTATCCATCTTCACCACCCATTGATGGAAGTTCTTGCCATCAAGAACCGGTAAAGGGATTGAAAAATCCCCACTCACAATCTCTTCAATTTCTTCACTCTTGGACCCATCACAAGTCCCTAGTCTTGTGGCTCTAGATACCGTGTTGGAACACAAGCACTCACACCCACTCATGGTGCACACACATAGAAAGAATAGAAATATTGAGAGAAAGAGATACACAAAAAAACTTTTATTCATACACTTCACTTGCACTTACACTACACTTTCACTTCTCTACTTGTGTTAATTCACATCACACACTATGTCTATTTATAGACTTACACATACACTAACTAACTCTCTCAATAGCTTCTAACTAATAACTCTAGTTACAACATTTTAACAAACTCCTAACAACTAACTAATTTGGATTATCTCCAACAGAGAGGACGATGATGATGATGTGATGATTGAAGAAGACCCTGAAGAAGAAGATCCGAATGAAGAGGATCCGGTAGGGGATGATGAGGAGGGGGTAGAGTATCATCCCTTGGATGATGATGTTGTTGATCCCATCGCTGATGTGGATGTCGGAGGAGGTTCACCCGATCCTTCTCCAGATAGGGAGATCATGGGGGTCTCCCTAACGGGTTCCACTAGATTGACCAACTTAGGTTGTTAGCTTATAGGGGTAGTGTTAACTTCATCTAGTTGTATATCAGTCTGACGAGAGCCATATCTTTTTGTAATATTGGTTCTCTACTAAACCCTTTGATTTTGGTAATGTATATGTTATGTATGTATTTTCTTTAAAAATGTTCAAACTCTGACGAATGACCCGTAACTATAAGGGTCCTGACTGTGGAAATGAAAACAAATGATGTAAGTATGTTGGAAACATGTAGTTGTATGGATGTGTGTGTGTGTGTGTGTGTGTGTGTGTGTGTGTGTGTATGCAGGTGATGTTCTTATGTATAAGGCAAAAGTTTTTTTTTCACCAGTTTTTCGAATCAGAACAAGAAATAATTTATTTTCCGAACATAACCAGCAAATAGTTTTCTATTTTCCTTTTCCGTGATTTGAGTTGTAATCATGTAGCGTCGAGGGAGGCATTACAGGTGTCATTTTAACACCTCATGTGTCATCATCTCTCTCTCTCCCCTTGTAACACCCCCCTTGGACATTACTATACTAACACGTGCAGAAATAAATTAAAAATAATTTGGCTAGGTGCTTTCGGAAAAAATTGATTTATTTGGAGTTAGAAAATCTGGGTGTAAAACAATTTCCTTTGAATTGGGTAGTACGTAACGTACTTATCTCAATAGTAAAAATAAAACATATTATTCACAACAGAATTTTAAACCATGTAAAGGTTTTCAAAATACCTACACAAACTTTCTCAAATCATACTATCCCAAAGAAATCCTAAGCTGGTCGCTATACAAGATACTCACTGGTAAAACCTCGTGATCATCCCTATGATCACACACCTCTTTCCGCAATCCAGACTTAAGTCTCTGGCTGGCTTAAGGAACTCTTCTGCAATATCTGCATTCGTGTACCAAGGTACGATAGCAAAGACAAAAGAACCTGTATATGCAAGGGTGAGTTCCAATATATGGATTTTAAAACGACAACCACATGTACGACTCTCAATTACCACTTAATCATAAATATTAAAGACAACAATATATTTAAATATATCTCAAAAGATTTCATACCCGTCAGTTTTAACCGCTTTAAAAACCATGACACATCAATATTCATCAACTAACTTTGAGACCTAATCTCCGGAGCTCCAACCAACCAATAGATGAGCTGATCAGGCTCTCATTGCTGAATAAGGCAGAATATAAACATTGCCAGATATGGCAAGTTTCAAATAATTTGGCCTGTCAAGGTTCCGAGTTCCAACTATTTAAGTACATAACTCGGTAGGATACGAGCTCCAACCATCATCGTAAGTAGTTCACAAGAACATCCAACGATAGTCGTAATTAACTCGGCCTATAAAATATGAGTAATATCCGAGCTCCCGAAATAGTCGTAATTAGCCCAACCTTTCCTAGACCCCCTTTAGTTTCACCCAAAGGTGAAATGTATCACATAACATGGATACCTACCAAGGTACCATGCATAAAACCTTGAGGCACATTTGCCACAATACAATGCAAAATGCATGTAAAACATTTATTTCTCGCTGTTTTTCTGTTTTCATTCTTTATATGTCGGAACTAAAAAGTTTCGCGACAACCCATTATCTTAAACTACTAAGTTTAATATCTCAATTAAACCATAACTGACCTTAAGTCAAAAGTGTGCAAATCACGAAATCTAGACCGATACACCGGTATTAGACACGTAGATTTTAGTGCACAAAGCCAATACACTGATTATAGAACCTCTAGTCCATTATTCCACTTTCTTTAGCCCCGGGCCATATCTTTAGGAACACTAGGTTTGACGTCTCAGTGGCTAGGTTCATTTACAACTTTAAACTATGTTTATTCTGCGAAAAACAGAAGTAAAACCAAACCTTTCTTAATCTGACTGAAATAATCCACTGTTTACTAAAAATCCTTTTACATTGATAATTCACTGTTTTATTTAAAACTCACTAATTTAAACTCAAAAATATTATTTAAGACTAATCATCAGTAATAATAAATTTTATCTCTCTTTAAGACTACTAAAAAAACATTGACGGAATTATCCGCCGTTTTCCGTTTTCAAAACGCAAATAGGCAAAAACATGACTCCTTACTGTAAATTAATTTTTCTGACAGTGTAATAAGGTTATTTTTGAAACTTTTCTTCATAAAATAATATTTTCTATTATTTATAAATTCCTTGGGTGAAAATTAGCAGTGTTAAAATATTTTCACGGTTGAGTCCTTGTTGTAACTCTCAAAACGCTATTTTGCCGTTAAATCATTAAAATAATATTATTTCTCATAAATTCTCATTTTTCACCAAATAATTAATTAGGTAATGTCATATTACTATTTCCACCTAAATTAACTTCATCATTTCATAAAAAGATTTTAAATGGTTTTAACCGCGTATTTAATCGAGCTCTGACCACTGTCAGGCTTTCAAACTCACAATCCACATCAACAATTATTTCATATCAATAATATGACACTTAGAAATTTAAAACATATCACCAAATATAAAAAATAATTAAATGCAGCTAAATCAAATGATTAATAGCAGATAATCAATAAGCAAATAATGCTAACTACAAAATAAATACATACACACCATAATTAAGACACACAATAACAATTACACATGGCTATCGGAAAAATCCCTCAGGTACTCCCCTTACCTCTGGAAGATTTTTCTCTTGTCGAATTGAAATTCCGTCAAACGTCTGGTTTCCGCAAAACACGTACACGACTCATACAACAAATTACCCTTCATCAAAATATAACAAATAATCAATCAAACACTAAATACACCTATGCTCCTATATGCTAGGTTCAGCCATGTGGGAATTAATTAGCTAAAAATTTCTAAAAATCCTAAGCTCTTCGATTAGTGATCCTTGATCACTTAAAACCCTAAAACAAAGATTAGAATACAAAGATTGAAATAAAATACTTCAATCTTCCAAAAACCCTATTTTGGCCATGACACTACATTTGAGTTAGAGATTTCAGAATTTCACATACTCTTATATCCATGATCTTAGAGTAGTGTAGAGTTAAGACAAGTTATCATAACTTGAAAAATGAAACAAAATCTTTCAACTCCTCAAGAAAATAATTTCGGCCCTGAGTAAAATAATGGCTTAGAGATTTGATTTTGATTCAATAATCATGGATTCAACATATATATGAATTATAAGATTGAATCAAGCAAGACTAGTTAACAAAATGAACAAAGTCCTCCCCCACTAGAAACTAGGGTTCGGCCTTGACAAAATAGAAGGGCACGAAATTTTTGTTTGATGTATCCTCTTGGATTTTAAATATAGAGAGGATACTAAGATCATAGAAATTGGTTTCACTTTAAAAGGATTTTTCTATGATTTTCTATGAATTTTCAAAGTTTCTAGGTCTAGGAATTGAAAAATATGATCAAGACTTCAAATCATAAAAATCAATGAAGAACATGATGATGATTGAGTGAGAGAAGCATGGTATACCTCTTGGAAATAAAAAATGGGCAAGGAATCACCTACTTCCTTCACAAAATCAAGCTATGGTACTTAGAGCTTTAATGGCAAAAATGGCAAAGCTTGATGGAGAAGATGAAGATGGCCTTTTATAGAAGTGAAAATGGGCCTCTTGGCTGATTAAGGCCGTGGCCTTTGAGGGGTAAAACGGTTCCAACACACAAAAATTCAAGGACGAAGTAGTAATCTCACAAAATGGCATTTTTGTGGTATTATGACAACATAAGGACAAAATGGTCATTTCCCAAAAAGAAATTATGACCAACATGTGGTGAGAAATGAGTGAGGATGTGGCTGATTTGTGTCCACAAATTTTGGGGCAAACTTGTCATTTCGATGAAAGTTCAAGGGTAAAATCGTCCAAGGGCAAAACGATCTTTACACTAGTTTAAAGAAATATCTAGATATTTTGTAAAAAGTAATCATGACATGGGTGACTCATCCATGTGACTCACCATCCTAGGTGGCAAGAGGTCACATCATCCGACGTCGGGTTTTGTCTCTGCACGTCCGTTCTCGACTCCGTCAATTACGCGATTTAGGGTTTTACGCCCGAATCGAGTATAATAACTTATTTATTTTGAAAATTTTCAAAATAACCTTTATTGTTGAAAATGAGATATAAAATATATTCATTTCATTCTCGGGTCAAAATTAGGTTTTCTGATCAGTAAAATCTTACTGTCAGCGAAAACGCAGACCGGGTTTGTAACAGCCTGTTTTTAGTTACGCTATTTAACCGGTTAAAATATAATTACACATATGATTAATTATTTTATTTGGATGTTTGTTAATTTTGTTATTTGGTTTAGTTTGAGTAATTAAATTACTCTCTTCAAATTATTTTATTGGGTGCGTTAGCACTGACTTATTTCAGTGGATGCACACTTACTAGACAATAAGTTACATTATTGTCACTAGTACTACCAGTACAGAAAAATATTTTAAATAATATGTTTAAGCGAAAGGCATTTTTATATTTTCATTCAATTTAATTTTAGAGTTGAAAATAAACTGGTTTGACCTTAATCGGGGATTAAATTTTGGACCGAGTATTTTCTTAGTTGATCAGTCCAATTATTAATCTTTACTCTAATTTGAATTTCGAAAATGTATATCTATCAATCTTTATTTTTAGATTCCAGAAAGTAAAAACATGTTTATTTTAGGCTTAATATTTTATCACTCATTGTGTACCTATCACTAAATAATTGACTAAATAAGTTTTATGTGGTATGCTAGTGGTACACGGCCATTTTTACACTCCTGACGCCTCCAATTTCAATTTGTGCCGCATGATAAGCATGAAACACCTCCACCTTTAACAATTTTGCCGCATACTAAGAACATGCCACCTATTGCTTGCCTATTTATCCACGCCACTTAAGTTTACCAATTGCTAAACTACGAGATTGACGAATTGTGATAAAAAGTTTTCATTATCTATATATATGTATATGTACTACGTAATGTTTCAGAAAGAAACAATAAGAAAAAAAAATTTGAATGAAAGAAAAATAGTTAGAAAGAAAGTAATATGTTAGAGAGAGACGTAGAAATAAAGAGAGAGAGAGATAGCCGTGAGAAGAGAGAAAATTCCGGAGTCTATTCCGATCAATCCGTTCGTCCTATCAAAATTCTGATTATACCGTTGTGATCCTCACGATGTCTACTTCATTATCCTATCTTTCTTTTCTTGATTAGTCTAAGGTAAGCCTATGTCCTTTTTATGCCTAAATGGCGACGGTACTGAGGTTATCTTTCAATTCATTTATCGGTTTCCAATTCCGTCTTCAGATTTGGATTACACGTGACGTGTGCTTCACAATGATGTGTTCAGGTGAATTTTTGGAGCCCCGGAGGGTGTAGAACGGTGCGTGGCAGATTTGAGGTAATTTAGGGAGTGTCCGTTTCGTTGCCCCAGAGCTAGCCTAAGACATTCCAGGTGGGGGAAAGAAACTATTTAATGTCGGAAACGGCGCGGTTACATTTAATTAGATAATGGTGTAGGGCGACCCAAACCCTACATGATAGCGAGTAATGGACAATGTCTATATCACCTTGGGGACTACTTAGTGGTACCGATGATGATATAGAAATTGTGCGTTTATCGTCATTACGCTACATACATAGATGATTTTATTACGTGATGATTACATGTTTGACTGGTTGATGTGAAAGTAATACTTGTTTATACTTATTATATTTCTTATTAGTATTATTATCATAATTATTATTTTAATATTACTCCTGATGGGATGATAATTATTATTATTATTATTATAATTATTATTATTGTTGTTGTTGTTGTTGTTGTTGTTGTTGTTGTGATTATTATTATTATGATGATAGAATGAGTGAAATGATTGTGCTTAGAGGATGGAGTAAATCATAAGTTATATGAGACACGAGGATGTATTTGGGGATTGCATACTATATGTGATAGCAGTGCCTAACCGAGATAATTATCGTGATATGAGAATGAGAGTGATGAGATGAGATTATTTTGAGGTTATCTATGAGATTATGATGACCGGTTAGGGCACTAGGGGGTGACCTGAAACATGGTCTGTGATATGAGGGACCTGAAACATGGTCGAGTGGACCTGAAACATGGTCGATTGGGATCTATGCCTCGGAGGGAAAATTCCCGGGGATAGGCTAACGGCGGACCGTCCAGAGATGATTTCATTTTAGTCGCAGCTATAGTTCATGCATTGCATGAGCATCCTGGATTGTGGTCCAGAGGTGTGCACCGGGTTATGCGTCTATAGTGCCATTGCTTTGCGTGGGCACTCTCCATCCACGGACGAGGGTGTGCGCCGGGGACTGTGGGACGTGTCGATTATATTGTTGTGATATCCAGATATGGCCGATACCTGAGGAGACTATTCATACAGCATTTGCATTGCATCATGATGGAGGGTAGAGGAAAGATCCTAGATGTGGATTGAGGATGATTGTGATATATATATATATATATATATATATATATATATATATACACCCAGACTTTGGAGATGTATGTTTAGTGTGCCGTTATTTAATTAAATGTTGCTAAACCATTTCCACGGTTGATGTTATATGGTTTCTTATCCCTATCTTCTCTATATTGTATATGTTTCTTTTGGGTGATCGTGATGAGAAGATCCTACAGAGATTCCAGTCATGGAGGAACTTGATGGGACTTCGTATGAACCTGACGTTGGAGGACGAGCAGTGGACCCTCATAGTTAAGTATAGAGTCTATGCCCAGAGCGTCTTGTCTCTTTAGAATGTTGTTTTTATTTTCTGTTTGATTATCAGTTTTGTACATTTTGGGATTCGACTGATGGAATTCCCTCTACTGTACTGTATCGTATCAGGATTTGAGATGTATATATTATGTATGTATGTTATGTTTTAAAATTTTCCGCTGTTTTTAATATATTCGCTTAACGTTAATTAGGTTTTAATATTTTGGGTTTTCTTTAATGGGACGTCGGGGCGTCTCATTTAGTGGTATCAGAGCAGTTCGGTTCTGAATCGGACTGTGAGCACTATGATTAGGGTGAACTGGCCATTTAGTTGAATCCACATCGGATAACAACTATGCTTAGAAGTTGGGTAATGAGTCCGACGTGACATCTCTATGGCATATAGTATTTATATTCCAGTTTTATGTAGTATTATATGTCATATTGATGGGGGCTAATGATTTCTTTTAACAGGATCATGGCTCGAGGCCGAGGTCGAGGACGTGGCAGACGGGGTGGTGGTAGAGCGATAGAAGGTGTAGAGGATGAGCCCCATCGGCCAGAGGTAGGGATTGAAGGTGGAGGAGAGTCCGCCGAGACTCTTCGGACTATCCGCGAGTTAGCATCCGTTCTGTTGCAGCAGGCGCAGCAGAATGCTCAGAGGGTACAGAGAGAGACAGAACTACAGGAGCGGCATGATAGGAGGATGGCCGCCGATTCTGAGGATGCAGGATTGGCTACCTTTCTCAAAGGTAAGCCACCACAGTTTGGTGGAGAGTATGATCCAGAGCGAGCAGAGTGGTGGATTCAGGAGCTCGAGAAGATCTTTGATACTATTGTTGGGAATTTGCGTATAAAACAAAATAAAACGCAGCGGAAAAATTCCCATCGAAGGATCCATGCGGATGGTCATGATTCATGATTAGAAAGTTTACCTCTTGAAGCGATGGTTGTTGGTTGAAATTCGTCTATCACGAACACCGCACGAACGGTGTCTCTAGAGGTATCCACACGAGCGGACTCCATGAACGTCCAACGTCACGAACCTGAAGCGTCTGTCTTGCAGTGCTAGATTCAAAATCGAGACTTACTGTTCACTCTCACTCTCTCTGTGCGGCTAGGGTATCAACCTTGTGTGCACAACAACTTAAGTGTTCTACTTATAGTAGCGCCACCTTAAGTGAGTTAGTGAGCAGCACTTGACCTAAGCCCATGTACTATGCGCTAGGCTCAATAGGAAAGTCCAACTCTCCTTTTAATGCTTCTTTTAATCCGCTCTTATGTGTGTGACCCTATAGGTTCCCAAAACGTTAGTAGTAACATTAAATCCCATTTAATATTACAAACAGTGAGCGGTATCTAGCAATACATCACTGCTACCTAAGTAGTGAGAAAGTCAGTGATTTGACGAAACCTTTCTGTGACAAATATTCATGTGCATTACTATCCCTTTGTCCATATATCTATATTGAACACAAGGCATAGAATGTGTCACCCTTGTATGGTTCAATATCATGTTCCCTGATACCCGAGTAGACTTAACAACAAATGAGGTCAATATCTCATATTGACTCATTTCAGCATGGCCATGCATTTTACAGTCTCACTCTATCAGGGGGCCCACAGATATTACTCCTGTTATGTAGGAGGGACAAATTCCATCTAGGTCACTCACATCCCTCTGCATGGCTCGTGGTATGCCCAATGACTGTCTTTATAATCATCCTATTACAGATGACATTTGACGATATTAAAGCACACGACTCCTCATGTAGGGATCGTAGTGATTTCAGGTCGAAGGATTGTATGCACCATTGTCACTATGAGAACTACTTATGACACTCACATAACGCTCCATGTAGTGTTCTCATGGCGGGTCAATCCAGTACATCATTACTCTAATGTGTACCTATGTGTCGACTCGATATCTCATATCCATGACCCGTGAGATATGGTCATCGATCCGCACACATAATAGTCTCAATTGTATTATTATTGTCCTTATTAATAAAATACTTGACTACGGATATTTAAGAATAGGATTTCATTGTTCAATAGTGTCTCACGATCAAGTCATATACTTGATATTCTATTAAACTGAAATCCCTATTCTAAAGACTTTATTATGTTTAAACAAGTAACACAATAAACTGGAATGCCTCATATCATATCATATCATATATATATATATATATATATATATATATATATATATATATATATATATATATATATATATATATATATATATATAATAGCAAGATACAAATGTAAGTCTAAAGAAATACATTGGCCTCTAGGGCTGATACCAACAATCTCCCACTAGCACTAGAGCCAATCAGGCATAAATCTAATGCCCATCGATCTAGTGTGACCTTCATGCTTCTGTTGAGCAAGAGGTTTCGTAAGTGGGTCAGCAACGTTATCAAGCGTTGGTACTCTGCATATTTTCACATCTCCTCTATCGATAATCTCTCGAATGAGATGGAAGCGCCTAAGTATATGTTTGGATCGCTGATGAGATCTAGGTTCCTTAGCTTGTGCAATGGCCCCATTGTTATCACTTATCACAATAGAGATCAATAGGGTCCACAATACTAGGAACCATACCAAGCTCAGTAATGAACTTTCTGATCCAAACAGCCTCCTTTGCTGCATTGGAGGTGGCAATATACTCAGCCTCTGTAGTAGAATCGGCAACTGTCTCCTGCTTTGAACTCTTCCAGCTCACAGCCCCGCCATTCAGGCAGAACACATAACCAGATTGCGATCTGGAATCATCCTTATCGGTCTGGAAGCTAGCATCGGTGTAACCTATTATAGCAAGCTCTTCCTCGCCTCCATATACCAAGAACGAATCCTTAGTTCTTCTCAAGTACTTAAGGATGTTCTAAACAGTAGACCAGTGACTTTCACCCGGATCAGACTGGTACCTGCTCGTTATGCTTAAAGCATACGATACATCTGGTCGAGTACATAACATGGCATACATGATAGATCCAATTGTGTATGCATATGGAATCTTACTCATGCGATCCCTATCCTCTTGAGTGGAAGGGGATTGTGCCTTTGATAGGCATATACCATGTGACATAGGCAAGAGTCCTTTCTTGGATTCATGCATGTTAAAGCGTCTCAACACTTTGTCTATGTATGTACTCTGACTTAGGCCAAGCAATTTCAGTGATCTATCACTATAGATCCTGATTCCCAATACATAGGTAGCTTCACCCAAATCTTTCATAGAGAAGCAATTCCCTAACCATGTCTTTACATTTTGTAGTGTAGGGATGTCATTTCCAATGAGTAATATGTCATCTACATATAACACCAGAAAAACAACAATGCTCCCACTAACCTTCTTGTAAACACAAGGTTCATCTTCATTTTTGATGAATCCGTACTGTCTTACAGCATCATCAAAACGAAGGTTCCAACTTCTGGAAGCTTGCTTCAATCCATAGATTGATCGCTGCAATTTACACACCTTTCCGGCATCCTCTGAAATGTCAAAACCTTCAGGTTGTGTCATGTACACATCCTCAAGAAGCTTTCCATTAAGGAAGGCAGTTTTGACATTCATCTGCCATATCTCATAATCATGGTATGCAGCGATGGCAAGTAAGATCCGGACGGATTTAAGCATCGCAACAGGTGAAAAGGTCTCATCATAGTCGACACCATGAATTTGCTTGAAACCATTAGCGACTAATCGCGCCTTAAAGGTGTGTAACTTACCATCCATGTCAGTTTTCTTTTTGAAAACCCACTTGCACCCTATGGGTTTTACCCCTTCAGGTGGCTCTACCAAGGTCCATACCTGGTTGGTGTACATGGAATCCATCTCAGATTTCATGGCCTCAAGCCACTTCTCAGATTCTGGGCCAGTGATGGCCTCCTGGTAGGTCACAGGCTCATCTTGATCCATGAGCAATACATCACCTTGTGGAGTCATGAGAAATCCATATCTCTCAGGCTGGTGACGTATCCTGTTAGACCTATGCTGGTCTTGTGCTACTGGAGCGGGTTGTTCCTCCACAGCATTCTGTGAAGGTTGCTCCTGTTCCACCAATGGTAGGTCACTACTCTTTGATTCTTGAATTTCTTCAAGTTCTATCTTCCTCACACTGGTTCCTATGGAGATAAACTCCTTTTCTAGGAATACACCAGTCCGTGAGACAAACACTTTGCCTTCGGAAGGATTATAGAATTGGTATCCCTTGGTTTCTTTGGGATACCCCACAAAGAAGCATTTATCAGATTTGGGATCAAGCTTATTAGAAACTTGACGTTTTACATATGCTTCACAACCCTAAATCTTCATAAAAGATATGCTGGGTCGTCTACCAGTCCATATCTCATATGGTGTCTTTTCTACCGTTTTGGATGGAACACGGTTAAGTGTAAAAGCTGTTGTTAATAGAGCATGTCCCCAGAAAGAGTTTGGAAGGTTTGCATGACTCATCATAGACCGAACCATGTCCAACAAGGTTCGATTTCTCCTCTCAGAAACACCATTCCATTGTGGTGTTCCAGGTGGAGTGAGTTGAGATAAAATCCCACACTCTCTCAGATGATCATCAAACTCTAGGCTCAAATATTCACCACCTCGATCTGATCGAAGAGCTTTAATATTTTTACCAAGTTGGTTTTGTACCTCATTTTTGAATTCCTTGAACTTTTCAAAGGATTCCGATTTATGTTTCATAAGATACACAAATCCATATCTACTGAAATCATCAGTAAATGTGATGAAGTACTGAAAACCACCTCTAGCTAATGTGTTTAGGGGTCCGCATACATCGCTATGTATAAGACCCAAAAGATCGTTGGCTCTTTCACCTTTGCCGGTGAATGGAGCTTTAGTCATCTTTCCCAATAAACAAGACTCACATATCTCATATGATTCATAATCAAATGAGTCCAAGAGTCCATCTTTATGGAGCTTCGAAATGCGCTTCTCATTTATATGGCCTAAACGACAATGCCAAAGATAAGACGGGTTCAACTCATTTGGTTTGAACCTCTTAGTATTTATGTTATAGATGGGCATTTCAAGATCAAGGACATAAAGTCCATTACTCATGTGTGCACTAGCATAGAAAATATCATCCAAATAAATAGCACAACTTTTGTTCTTTATTATAAAAGAAAAACCAATCTTGTCCAAACAAGAAACGGAAATGATATTCCTGCTAATTGAAGGCACAAAATAACAGTTCTCTAACTGAATAGTAAGCCCAGTGGGCAAAGTCAATACATAAGTCCCTACAGCTAAAGCAGCAACCTTTGCTCCATTTCCGACTCGTAGATCGACTTCGCCCTTTGTCAATGGTCTACTCCTGTTTAGGTCCTGCACATTTGTACAAATGTGAGAACCACATCCAGTATCTAATACCCATGATGCAGAAGTAGATAAATTGACTTCTATAACAAACATACCTGAAGCGAAAGTCTCACTTCCCTTCTTCTTCTTGATCTCTTCCAGGTATTTTGGGCAGTTCCTCTTCCAATGTCCGGTCCGACCACAGTGGAAGTAATTGCCTTCCTTAGCCACACCACCCACAGGCTTCAAACCAGAAGTACTGGGTTTGATCTTGTTGATGGCCTTGCCCTTGCCCTTGCCCTTTTGTTTGTTCTTGGGCTTCTTGGGATGCTTCTTGCTATTTCCAGCCTGGACCATCAAAATGGCCTTCCCCTTTCCTTTGTTAATATTTTGTTAAGCGGTTCTCAACATGCTCAACAATTCTGGCAAAGGTTTGTCAAGATCATTCATATTGAAGTTCATGACAAACTGACTATAGCTCTCAGGCAACGATTGCAGAACCAAGTCGGTGGCCAACTCTTGGCCTAAAGAAAATCCCAGTCTCTCGAGATTCTCAATGTACCCGATCATCTGTAGTACATGAGGACTCACAGGGCTCCCTTCTGCCAATTTACACTGGAAAAGGGCTCTGGAAACTTCGAACCGCTCATGCCTTGCTTGCTCTTGGTAGAGCAGCTTGAGGTGCACGATCATATCGTACGCCTCCATGGTCTCATGTTGCTTTTGAAGCTCAGAGGTCATGGTAGCAAGCATAAGACAGCCGACGTCTAAGGCGTCATCCTGATGCTTCTTATAAGCATCTCTGTCAGCCCTATGAGCAGTTGAAGCCGGTGGCTCCTTAGGAATAGTCTCCTCA
The DNA here is from genome assembly GCA_030762895.1 of Sophora flavescens. Classification (NCBI taxonomy): domain Eukaryota; kingdom Viridiplantae; phylum Streptophyta; class Magnoliopsida; order Fabales; family Fabaceae; genus Sophora; species Sophora flavescens. Next base: position 15,345,944 of record CM061062.1, on the reverse strand, counting down.
AGAACATACAGCTTTTTCTCATGTTTGAGGACAATCCTCAAGTTTCTGTACCAGTCCAGAAAATTCGTTCCGGATAGTTTGTCCTTCTCAAGGACGGATCGCAATGACAGGTTACTTGATGTGTTTGATGCCATGGTAATCTACAGAGATAAATATGCAAAATATAAGTATCATGCCATGAAGTTATTTAATTAGGTCTTTAATTAAATACGCCTCCCACTATTTTACTCAAAACAATGACCCTCATCATTGATTCGGAAAATCCCGTTGGAAGATTTTCTAGTGGGCCAAGATCCATATTTCACCTAGCTTTAAGTCAGCTTTGGCTGATCACTTAAAATTCGATTATTTAGGTAGGAAACACTTTCCGATTGCATCTCATGCAACTCTTGGACAGTTGGGTGAATAACTCTTATTCTAATCCATCACATGGACTAACGCCCAACTTATGAGCCTCTAAGCCTTTCAATCCTATTGAAGTTGGCTTAGTTAAGTCAGACCCAATGGATAGCAGTTGAACATTACATTTGTCCCATCGCGCCTTACTATTATAGATAAAGGTACCCCGCTTTGGCGGACCCACACTTAATCGATCATAGTCTTGACGAGTGCCATGCATCGGAAGGCCTTTAAGTGTGACTTAATATTTCCTTTTGAGGGATTTGTTTAAAGTTTGATCTCATCATTTGTTAAACTCTTTAACTTATTATTTACATATATGCATCTCATACATATATTAGTTAAACTCTTTTAACATACTATATACATACATAAGGCAAATAAATGTGATATGGTTATGGCCCCTAACGCATTGATTCTCCCAAGCCAATCAGAGAATCTAAACTAAAACCTAGGAGCGTCCAAGCTTCTCCAAGCAAGATCTCCCACGTGATAACGTCTTCTTGTCTCCATCATTACATTACATAAACAGAAACCTCATTTTCATATGAGGGGAGTGAGATGAGAAAAGAAGATACATATGGAATATAAGAGAAAGGCACGGCACGCAGGCCGTATTTCAAAATATAAACCAAAAGATAAAAGGACTAAGGCCATAACCATTCACCATACATCACCAAATAAATAGTAACAACCAATAATAATACACAATTATTATTATTATTAATTTCATTAATCAGAGATTTCAAAATCTGAATTTTGAAAACATAACATATGTATAACAAATCACATTTATTATAATTGATGTTACTATAAATCACATTTATTACAATTGTTGTTACTACAAATCACATTTATTGTAATTGATATAAATCACATTTATATAAATCACATTTATTGTAACAAATCACATTTATTGTAATTGATATAAATCACATTTATATAAATCACATTTATTGTAACAAATCACATTTATTGTAATTGATATAAATCACATTTATTGTAACATAAATCACATTTATTGTAATTGATATAATTATTAAATGGTGACATAAAATTTTCAAAATTTGAATTTCGAAATTACACACTCGCTTCCTTGGTGGCTAGGGCGTCAACCTGTCAACCCTAAAACCGCAAGGCCCGTGAACACTTCACGTTGCAAGGAACAGCGGCTACGGTTTCAACACTTGGAACCTCAGCCGCAACAACATGAACTTTTCATGTCTGAAACCCCTTAACGCCGCCAACACAGAACTGAAAACAATCATGTTTAACATCAACATTTGACGCCATCGCAGAACATAACAAGGATTCAGAACCAACGTACATATCGCATACATACACAAACATGCAATAGACGTATATATCATATACATACGAAAATCACAGAAACAAGGTTTCTCAAACCAGATGCAAACGATTTTCAAAAACAATTTTCAGAAAAACGATTCACATTATAAACATGTTATCATACATAACAGATAAACCACGTAATGAGAATCATGGTTTTTAAGCGGCTCTGATACCACTGTTGGGAATTTGCGTATAAAACAAAATAAAACGCAGCGGAAAAATTCCCATCGAAGGATCCATGCGAATGGTCATGATTCATGATTAGAAAGTTTACCTCTTGAAGCGATGGCTGTTGGTTGAAATTCGTCTACCACGAACACCGCACGAACGGTGTCTCCAGAGGTATCCACACGAGCGGACTCCGTGAACGTCCAACGTCACGAACCTGAAGCGTCTCTGTCTTGTAGTGCTAGCTTCAAAACCGAGGCTTACTGTTCACTCTTACTCTCTCTGTGCAGCTAGGGTATCAACCTTGTGTGCACAACAACTATGAGATGCAGAGATGATCGGAAGGTGACCTATGCCGCCTTCATGATGACCGGAGGGGCTGAGTCATGGTGGAGAGGCAAGAGAAGATTACTAGAGGCTGAGGGCAGATTCATCAGTTGGGAGATGTTCAGAGAGTGTTTCTTTGATAAGTACTTCCCGCGATTAGTTAGATGCGAGAAGGAGAGAGAGTTCATGAGTCTCCAGCAGGGAGACAGGTCTGTTGGTGATTACGCAGCCAGATTCGAGGCCTTGATACAGTTTTCTGAGTACTACCAGAGGTTTCCAGATGAGGACTGGATGTGTCAGAGATTCGAGGAGGGTTTACGGCATGAGTTGAGGAGGGCTATAGTACCCTTGGATATTCTGAGCTTTCCAGAGATGGTGGAGAGGGCCAGTGATATTGAGAGCATGGACAGGAGGCAGGCTGCAGAGCAGAGACAGCAGCGTAGTGGGGGTCCTATCAGAGCAGGTCAGCAGAGGAGAGGTGATGGAGGTTCTCAGTGGAGGAGAGGACCATACGTTAGACCAGGACAGAGCACTCAGACATCTGTACCATTAGTACCCGTTACCAGAGAGGGTCAGCAGCAGAGGCCCCCAGTGTGTTTCAGATGCGGAGGCCCACATTATATCAGGGATTGTACAGATAGATCTGGTTGCTACATCTGTGGCAAACCAGGTCATTTTGCTAGGGATTGTAGACAGAGAGCGATACAACAGCAGCCAGCAGCCGGCAGAGGAGCTGGTAGTTCCAGAGGAGCCAGTGGTTTCAGAGAAGGTGCTGGGAGAGGGCTTCCAGCAGTGGGACGACAGACGGCCAGACCTCAGGTCACAGGGAGAGTGTTTACAGTGAGAGGATCTGAGTCCTCTCAATCTGCAGATCTTATTCAAGGTATGTGTTTAATATCTGGCAGACTCTCGTCTGTGTTGTTTGATTCAGGCGCTACACATTCTTTTGTGTCCCATGAGTGTGTAGATCATTTACATTTGCCCGTTACTCAGCTACCATATACTTTGACAGTGTCCACCCCTACCAGTGATCCTTTGATCACTATGTCTGTTTGCTTACAGTGTCCTATAGTTGTTGAAAATAGGGCATTCCTATTAGATCTCATCTGTTTGCCTATGCAGCAGATAGACGTTATTCTGGGCATGGATTGGCTTTCGGCTAACCATGTAGTGCTAGACTGTGCCCGAAAGACTTTATCTTTTATTGAGCCTTCTAGCATAGTATCTGCCAATGAAGGAGCAACTATGAGGGGTTGCGGTTCTCAGCAGCATATGATGCTTTTCTCTTTGGAAGATAAGGAGACTTCGAGTATAGATTCTCTTCCTATTGCTAGCGAGTTTCCTCAGGTTTTCCCTCCTGATGTTCCCGGTTTGCCACCAGAGAGGGAGGTGGAGTTCTCTATAGATCTCATACCAGGGGCTGGACCTATTTCAGTAGCTCCTTATCAGATGTCACCGGTAGAGTTGGCAGAGTTGAAGAAACAACTGGATGACATGATGAAGAAGGAATTCATCAGACCGAGTGTTTCGCCTTGGGGGGCACCGGTATTGTTTGTCAAGAAAAAGGACAGAAGTTCTAGGTTGTGCACGGATTATAGGCAGTTGAATAAAGTTACAATCAAGAACAAATATCCGTTGCCTAGGATAGATGATTTGATGGATCAGTTGAAAGGAGCTTCGGTGTTTTCCAAAATAGATTTAAGATCAGGATACCATCAGATTAGGGTGAAGAAGGAGGATATACCTAAGACCGCTTTTAGGACAAGGTATGGACACTATGAGTACCTAGTTATGCCTTTTGGCGTAACTAATGCTCCAGCGGTGTTCATGGATTACATGAATAGAATTTTTATACCGTTCCTTGACAAGTTTGTTGTAGTGTTTATAGATGATATTCTTATCTACTCCCGTAGTCGGGAAGAACACGAGGAACACCTGAGAGTGGTTTTACAGGTGTTGAGAGATAGGCAGTTGTATGCTAAGCTATCCAAGTGTGAATTTTGGTTAGAGGAAGTACAGTTTCTAGGGCATGTAATCAACAAGAAAGGGATAGCTGTTGATCCAGTTAAGGTAGAGGCCGTGATTAAATGGGAGAGTCCTAAGTCAGTGAGTGAGGTGAGGAGTTTCCTAGGATTAGCCGGGTATTACAGGAGGTTCATTGAGGGTTTCTCGAAGATTGCATTGCCTATGACGCAGTTAACGAGAAAAGGTACGGCATTTGTTTGGATAGAGAAGTGTGAAGAGAGTTTTCAGAAGCTAAAGGAGAAGTTGACTACATCTCCTGTGTTAACGTTGCCAGATCCATTAGGACAGTTTGACGTATATTGTGACACGTCGTATCAAGGATTGGGTTGTGTTTTGATGCAAGAGGGAGGAGTTGTGGCTTATGCTTCCCGACAATTGAGAGTTCATGAAAGGAATTACCCAACCCATGATCTGGAGTTAGCAGCCATAGTGTTCGCATTAAAGATATGGCGACACTATCTCTATGGAGTTAAGTTTAATGTGTTTAGTGATCACAAGAGTTTAAAGTATTTGTTTGATCAGAAGGAGCTGAACATGAGACAACGTAGATGGATGGAATTCATTAAGGACTATGAGTTTGATGCTCAATACCATCCAGGAAAGGCTAATGTTGTTTCAGATGCACTAAGTCGGAAATCCTTGCACGTATCTGCAATGATGGTGAAAGAGATGGAGTTGCTTGAATAGTTTAGAGATTTGAACCTAGGTATGGATCTGATGGAGGATAGAATATGTTTAAGTATGATCACCATCAGTAGTGAGTTTTTGAGAGACCTTAAGATTAAGCAGGGTCAGGATGAATATTTGGTGGATATGAATCGAGGTATAGATAAGGGTAAAGTTTCAGAGTTTAGGAGAGGATCAGATGGAGTGTTAAGGTTTAAGGATCGTATATGTGTGCCAGAGAACTTAGAGATTAGGAATATGATCTTAGAGGAGGCACATAAAAGTAAGCTGAGTTTCCACCCAGGAGCCACCAATATGTATCAAGATTTGAAGAAGATGTTTTGGTGGCCAAGGATGAAGAAAGAAGTGGCGGAATATGTTCTGTCATGTTTGGTATGTCAGAAAGCTAAGATAGAGCATCAAAAACCCGCTGGGTTGTTGCTGTCCTTGGATATCCCAGAGTGGAAATGGGATAGTATAGCGATGGACTTTGTGGTTGGATTACCACGAACTCCGAAGAGGTTTGATGCGATTTGGGTTATCATTGATAGGTTGATGAAGTGTGCTCACTTTTTACCTATTGGTGAAAGATATAGTCTTGAAAGGTTGACCCAGATCTATATCAAGGAAGTAGTGAGGTTGCACGGTGTGCCGTCGAGTATTGTTTCCGACCGAGATCCTAGATTTACATCTAGATTTTGGAGACAGTTACACGATGCTTTGGGAACAAAGTTGAGGATGAGTTCTGCTTATCATCCTCAGACGGATGGACAGTAAGAGAGAACAATCCAATCATTGGAGGATCTTTTAAGAGCTTGTGTGTTGGAACATGTTGGCAGTTGGGATGAATTCCTACCATTGATTGAGTTCACATACAATAACAGTTTCCACAGTAGCATCGGGATGGCACCGTATGAGGCTCTGTATGGGAGAAAGTGTAGGACTCCATTATGTTGGTATGAGACTGGCGAGAGCCAAGTGTTGGGTCCTGATGTGGTGCAATGATAAGCCTTCGGCTTATCTAGTTTTATAACTAGATGGACCGTGGTTTTTGTACAAATTATTCGAGTTCAATCTCGTTTTCGCCCAAATTTGCCTTGTTTTGTTCCTAAGTTGGACTTTGACTCGTTTTGCGTCTTTTGTGTAGTTTTTAGCTTATTTTGGATAGAATTACACTTGTGGTTGCTTGTGTTGTTTTCAGGTCAATAAGTGAAGCTCCGGGAGTCAAGGAAAGTCAAGAAGCAGTGGAAAAAGCACTTCTGGAGACACTCGCCTCGCGAGTGTATGCTCGCCCCGCGAGCCTGAAAGTCAACAAAACAGCAAGGTCATCAATTCTGTCTCGCCACGCGAGAATATGTTCGCCCCGCGAATCATGAAGACCTGTAAGACAGAGACCATCACGGCCAAGCCGTGATGAAGACCGCACCCGTGACAGTTTAAGGTTTGAAGACTCGCCCCGCGAGAGACAGCTCGCCTCGCGAGATAATGAAGACTTGGAAGTCAGAGGCCATCACGGCCCAGCCGTGATGAAGGTCACAGTCTAGAATTGAAGACTCGCCCCGCGAACAAACTTTCGCCTCGCGAGAGTTCAAATTGAAAGCGCGCCAATTTTAATTCTCGCCTCACGAGAGGCTGCTCGCCTCGCGAACAAGCGCAGATCAGGAATCCTATTTAAAGGCTGTTGCAGATCAGATTAGGGAGAAATCTGGAGGAGGCTGGAGAACTTTTGGAGGGCCGCGAATCCTAGTAGTTTTTCCACTGTTTAGAGTAGCGTTTAGGGTAGTTTCTTGTCTCTTTGGAGCTGCGTCTCCCTTTTCTTTTTATTTTATCATGGTGGTTATGTCGGATTGCTTGTCTATGAGCATGAGGAACTAATCCCCTCGTCTGAGGGAGCAATGAAGCCGCCCATGGCAGTGTAGATTCAATGTGATGTATGTTTTTCTCCCTTGTCTCAATTCTTGTTTTCCAATTCTGATTTGATTGCGTTGATCATATGTTTTGCGTGATTGACTTGTTAAACGTGTTTGAGGCCGAACGGCGATTTGCGTTTTAGAACTTGAATTGGGATCATCGGTCGAGTATTGCACGAGAGTGAATAGGAGATCGGTGCAACCTTATAGGGAACAAGAATTAATCAAATTCGAGATTAGGATTATGAGACCTAGTAAGTAATTAATCCAATCGTCGAATACGTCCTAATGAGCACGAGAGTGGATTTAGGAGAATTTAGGGGTCCCGGTTGACATTGTAATTGAACTTAGGGAGGAATTCATCATCACTTGGGAATACATATTGGGTAGGTGGAATTGTAACCTTGGACATTTTAATTTATGATTTTTAGTTAATTAGTTTATTAGATTCGTTAATTGAATTTCTTATATTAATCTCTCTCTCTCAACCACTTTTCTGTAACTTGACCGAACATATCTGATTTCCCGCGGATTAGTCGAATTGGTAGCCCAATCCCTGAGTTCGACCTAGGTAATTACTTACCGTGTTTATTTTATTACTTGCGACGACCCGGTACACTTGCCGGAGTAACAACAAGTTTTTGGCGCCGTTGCCGGGGATTGGCACAACCAATTTTCCTAATTTTAGGGAAGTTTGATTATTTGGTTGAGTTATTTTTTTGTTCTTATTTTTATTTTTATTTTTATTATTTTCTTTCTATTTTCCACTATCTCTCTCTACTTCTTTGATTCCACTTGGTCTTGCCTTGTTTTGTATGCGAGGTACACGAAGGAATGCTTCCGGGTTGCGAATATTGTGATGGGAACCATGACACTTGGAGTTGTCCGTTCTACTTCCCTCAAGTATATGTGGAACCATGGCATAATGACAGCGTGCCCCAGAACAACTATCAAAGTCAGAATCAGTATTGGGGTGATATGAGTAGAGACCATCCGGAAGTCGCTTGGAGTAATGCTGACGATGGTCTAGCCTGGCAACCACAACCTCAACAAAATTGGCAACAGCAACCTCAACAGAATTGGCAACCTCAACCTTGGGAGTTGGCTCTTGAGAAGTTGTCAACTTTTACAGCCACATCTTTTGAGAAGATGAATGCGACAATTGACAAGTTGGCAACTCAGACAGGGATGGCACCTCAGAATCTAGAGATGCATATTGCCCAGCTCACAAAGCAACTAAATGAGTGTCCCCCAGAGACTCTCCCAGTTGATACCGAGAACGACCCTAAGAACCAATGCAATGCCACAACAACTAGAAGCAGTGGGGTGTTGGGATATGACTGGGATGTAATTAGTTCTCAGGGAGTTGAGGAAGAACTGCCACATGTTGAGGAAGAACAACCGGAGGAAGAGGAATTGACAAGCAACAAGGCCCCGGAACAACCACATGTTGAGAAAGAGCAACCTAAGGAAGAGGAGTTGGCAAAGGACAAGGCACCGGAGCAAGGGGGTAGAGAACAAAATGAAGATAAAGTGGCAGAGGATTTCACCATGCTTGCCAAGCTACCTGATTTTGATACGTTAAATAAATATGTCGGCTTGCATGCATGTGTGGACACCGGTAAGATAGACCCTCCCACTTGTCTGGCACACTTCCTCGTAAAGACACCATTTGGCCCGAGAGGAAGTGAGTTCATCAGTACGGAGGTCAATGGAGTTTTCACACTCAGGCTTGGTGGAAGTATGGATAGAGTCATATTGCTCCTACAAGGGCCACTTCACAAACCATGGGATCCGGGTGGAGGATCTCACATGATGAGCATCTCTTGGCCTTTGTACCACAGACTATGGGATCCAGGTGGATGATTCTTAATAAGTCAGGCTCGGGACGTTAAACAAGCGCTACTTGGGAGGCAACCCAAGCTAGGTATCCCTCTCTTTTCCTAACTTTTGTTTTGTTTTTGCTTTTTGTTTTGTTTTTGTTTGTCGCTCTTGAATAATTTGAGAAGATCAAGAGTTTTTGTATGAAATGTCGTGTCGGCAAGCTTGTTGGATTTTAATTAAATTGAGCATGGATTGATTGCATAAATTATTTGACCATCGATGATTTCCCCTAGGTTCTGAAATTAGAAAAGTTTATCCCCACTTAAAAATTGAAAACTGAACTTTGAGAATTATATTGTGATTACTTGATTTATGATAAGTTTGGGGTGAGGGGGTGCACACACTAGGAATTGTATCTCGGTCAAACAATTTGCAAAATGTCCAGGTGAGGATTTGAGCCTCCAACTCTGTTTTTGAATGTGTGAATCACTGTTAAGTTGCACTTTCCCGAATTTGCTTGAATCTCTTTATGGTTTGCATGATTATGTGTTGCATCAAATGATTTAGGCGATTTTCTTTGAAATAACTACTTGGCCTAAAATGAACCATCCCTAATGCATGTTCCCTAGTCAGCCAAATTGAGCCCAATTGACCTATTGTTTCTTGATGACCCTATATTACGAGCCAAAATCCGAAAAACCATGTTAACCCGATCTTAGGATTAGGAGAGCATGGAAGTGAGCAAGAGAAGGGTTGTGAGAAACTAAGTTTGGGGTGGCTACAAGGAGATATGTCATTTTTGGGGTGAGAAAAAGAAAAATAGAGGTTGAAACCCAAGGCAAAAGAAAAAAAAAGAAAAAAAAAAGAAAAAAAAAATATATTCAAAATAAATTGCCAAAGGAAAAGAGGCAAAACAGAAAAAATAGCAAGGAAAAGGCTGTAGTCACCCGAGACAAATGAAAAAATGGAAAAAGGAAATTGAGTGGAATATGTGTAAAAATGCTCATCCTCTCTTCGTTCCTAGGGACTTAAGCCTAAATATCCTTCATTATCCTACCCTTAGCCAGGCCCCATTACAACCTTTGAAAGACCTTCTGATGTTGCATGCATGTTTTCGTGGGAACTACTTTTGAGATGAAAATCAAATTCATGGGAAGTGCTCTTGATAAGTGAAATTGAGTGAAAAAGTTGATAGCCTAGACAAACTTGAGCGAATGAGTGAAATACTGAATGCCCTTGTGAGGAAGGCAATTGTTTGAAATTGGTGATCTTCCTTTGTGTGTATCTTTGATCCTCAACTTAGACTAATGATGGCATGAATGATAAGTTCTCAATTGGTTAAAGTAAATGAATGTGGGGATTACATTAATGTAGGGGGGAGATCATTAGAGAAAAATTGTTTTGATTGCATTAAATTTGTGCGAAATCGATTGATTCCTTTAGGCTTGCCAAGTCTTGAGTCGTTTTTGAGTTTTAAGCTTGCTTGGGGACAAGCAAGGTTTAAGTTTGGGGTATTTTGATAAGCCTTCGGCTTATCTAGTTTTATAACTAGATGGACCGTGGTTTTTGTACAAATTATTCGAGTTCAATCTCGTTTTCGCCCAAATTTGCCTTGTTTTGTTCCTAAGTTGGACTTTGACTCGTTTTGCGTCTTTTGTGTAGTTTTTAGCTTATTTTGGATAGAATTACGCTTGTGGTTGCTTGTGTTGTTTTCAGGTCAATAAGTGAAGCTCCGGGAGTCAAGGAAAGTCAAGAAGCAGTGGAAAAAGCACTTCTGGAGACACTCGCCTCGCGAGTGTATGCTCGCCCCGCGAGCCTGAAAGTCAACAAAACAGCAAGGTCATCAATTCTGTCTCGCCACGCGAGAATATGTTCGCCCCGCGAATCATGAAGACCTGCAAGACAGAGACCATCACGGCCAAGCCGTGATGAAGACCGCGCCCGTGACAGTTTAAGGTTTGAAGACTCGCCCCGCGAGAGACAGCTCGCCTCGCGAGATAATGAAGACTTGGAAGTCAGAGGCCATCACGGCCCAGCCGTGATGAAGGTCACAGTCTAGAATTGAAGACTCGCCCCGCGAACAAACTTTCGCCTCGCGAGAGTTCAAATTGAAAGCGCGCCAATTTTAATTCTCGCCTCGTGAGAGGCTGCTCGCCTCGCGAACAAGCGCAGATCAGGAATCCTATTTAAAGGCTGTTGCAGATCAGATTAGGGAGAAATCTGGAGGAGGCTGGAGAACTTTTGGAGGGCCGCGAATCCTAGTAGTTTTTCCACTGTTTAGAGTAGCGTTTAGGGTAGTTTCTTGTCTCTTTGGAGCTGCGTCTCCCTTTTCTTTTTATTTTATCATGGTGGTTATGTCGGATTGCTTGTCTATGAGCATGAGGAACTAATCCCCTCGTCTGAGGGAACAATGAAGCCGCCCATGGCAGTGTAGATTCAATGTGATGTATGTTTTTCTCCCTTGTCTCAATTCTTGTTTTCCAATTCTGATTTGATTGCGTTGATCATATGTTTTGCGTGATTGACTTGTTAAACGTGTTTGAGGCCGAACGGCGATTTGCGTTTTAGAACTTGAATTGGGATCATCGGTCGAGTATTGCACGAGAGTGAATAGGAGATCGGTGCAACCTTATAGGGAACAAGAATTAATCAAATTCGAGATTAGGATTATGAGACCTAGTAAGTAATTAATCCAATCGTCGAATACGTCCTAATGAGCACGAGAGTGGATTTAGGAGAATTTAGGGGTCCCGGTTGACATTGTAATTGAACTTAGGGAGGAATTCATCATCACTTGGGAATACATATTGGGTAGGTGGAATTGTAACCTTAGACATTTTAATTTCTGATTTTTAGTTAATTAGTTTATTAGATTCGTTAATTGAATTTCTTATATTAATCTCTCTCTCTCAACCACTTTTCTGTAACTTGACCGAACATATCTGATTTCTCGCGGATTAGTCGAATTGGTAGCCCAATCCCTGAGTTCGACCTCGGTAATTACTTACCGTGTTTATTTTATTACTTGCGACGACCGGGTACACTTGCCGGAGTAACAACATGCAACAAACAACAGAACAAGTTAGGAAAATAAGAGAGAAAATGAAGGAAGCCCAGGATCGGCAGAGAAGCTACAGTAACAAGAGGAGGAGACCCTTAGAGTTCCAAGAAGGTGATCACGTGTTCTTGAGAGTCACTCCGAAGACCGGAATTGGCAGAGCTATAAAGTCTAGAAAACTCGCTCCCCGATTCATTGGACCATTTCAGATTCTTCGACGAATTGGTCAAGTAGCTTATCAGATAGCCTTACCGCCTTACCTTTCCAACCTTCACGATGTCTTCCATGTTTCCCAGTTGAGAAAATATTACCCTAATTCTTCTCATGTGCTTGAGCCTGAGTCTGTACAACTCCGAGAGAATCTAGAATATGAGGCTTTACCGATTAAGATCGCAGATAGAAGGATTAAAGAACTCCGCGGTAGACAGATTCCTTTGGTTAAGGTCATTTGGGATGAGATTACTGGAGATGCTACATGGGAGCGTGAGGCGGATATACAGCAACAGTATCCACATCTTTTCGGAGGTATGTAAATTCCGAGGACGGAATTTCTTTTAAGAGGGGTAGTAATGTAACAGCCTGTTTTTAGTTACGCTATTTAACCGGTTAAAATATAATTACACATATGATTAATTATTTTATTTGGATGTTTGTTAATTTTGTTATGTGGTTTAGTTTGAGTAATTAAATTACTCTCTTCAAATTATTTTATTGGGTGCGTTAGCACTGACTTATTTCAGTGGATGCACACTTACTAGACAATAAGTTACATTATTGTCACTAGTACTACCAGTACAGAAAAATATTTTAAATAATATGTTTAAGCGAAAGGCATTTTTATATTTTCATTCAATTTAATTTTAGAGTTGAAAATAAACTGGTTTGACCTTAATCGGGGATTAAATTTTGGACCGAGTATTTTCTTAGTTGATCAGTCCAATTATTAATCTTTACTCTAATTTGAATTTCGAAAATGTATATCTATCAATCTTTATTTTTAGATTCCAGAAAGTAAAAACATGTTTATTTTAGGCTTAATATTTTATCACTCATTGTGTACCTATCACTAAATAATTGACTAAATAAGTTTTATGTGGTATGCTTAGTGTTACATGGCCATTTTTACACTCCTGACACCTCCAATTTCAATTTGTGCCGCATGATAAGCATGAAACACCTCCACCTTTAACAATTTTGCAGCATACTAAGAACAGGCCACCTATTGCTTGCCTATTTATCCACGCCACTTAAGTTGACCAATTGCTAAACTACGAGATTGACGAATTGTGATAAAAAGTTTTCATTATCTATATATATGTATATGTACTACGTAATGTTTCAGAAAGAAAGAATAAGAAAAAAAAATTTGAATGAAAGAAAAATATTTAGAAAGAAAGTAATAGGTTAGAGAGAGACGTAGAAATAAAGAGAGAGAGAGCCGTGAGAAGAGAGACAATTCCGGAGTCGATTCCGATCAATCCGTTCGTCCTATCAAAATTCTGATTATACCGTTGTGATCCTTACGATGTCTACTTCATTATCCTATCTTTCTTTTCTTGATTAGGCTAAGGTAAGCCTATGTCCTTTTTATACTTAAATGGCGACGGTACTGAGGTTATCTTTCAATTCATTTATCGGTTTCCAATTCCGTCTTCAGATTTGGATTACACGTAACGTGTGCTTCACAATGATGTGTTCAAGTGAATTTTTGGAGCCCCGGAGGGTGTAGAACGGTGCGTGGCAGATTTGAGGTAATTTAGGGAGTGTTCGTTTCGTTGCCCCAGAGCTAGCCTAAGACATTCCAGGTGGGGGAAAGAAACTATTTAATGTCGGCAACGGCGCGGTTACATTTAATTAGATAATGGTGTAGGGCGACCCAAACCCTACATGATAGCGAGTAATGGACAATGTCTATATCACCTTAGGGACTACTTAGTGGTACCGATGATGATATAGAAATTGTGTGTTTATCGTCATTACGCTACATACATAGATGATTTTATTACATGATGATTACATGTTTGACTGGTTGATGTGAAAGTAATACTTGTTTATACTTATTATATTTCTTATTAGTATTATTATCATAATTATTATTTTAATATTACTCCTGATGGGATGATAATTATTATTATTATTATTATAATAATAATTATTATTATTATTATTATTGTTGTTGTTGTTGTTGTTGTTGTTGTTGTTGTTGTTGTTGTTGTTGTGATTATTATTATTATGATGATAGAATGAGTGAAATGATTGTGCTTAGAGGATGGAGTAAATCATAAGTTATATGAGACACGAGGATGTATTTGGGGATTGCATACTATATGAGATAGCAGTGCCTAACCGAGATAATTATCGTGATATGAGAATGAGAGTGATGAGATGAGATTATTTTGAGGTTATCTATGAGATTATGATGACCGGTTAGGGCACTAGGGGTGACCTGAAACATGGTCTGTGATATGAGGGACCTGAAACATGGTCGAGTGGACCTGAAACATGGTCGATTGGGGTCTATGCCTCGGAGGGAAAATTCCCGGGGATAGGCTAACGGCGGACCGTCCAGAGATGATTTCATTTTAGTCGCAGCTATAGTTCATGCATTGCATGAGCATCCTGGATTGTGGTCCAGAGGTGTGCACCGGGTTGTGCGTCTATAGTGTCATTGCTTTGCGTGGGCACTCTCCATCCGCGGACGAGGGTGTGCACCGGGGACTCTGGGACGTGTCGATTATATTGTTGTGATATCCGGATATGGCCGATACCTGAGGAGACTATTCATACAGCATTTGCATTGCATCATGATGGAGGGTAGAGGAAAGATCCTAGATGTGGATTGAGGATGATTGTGATATATATATATATATATATATATATATATATATATATATACACACACCCAGACTTTGGAGACGTATGTTTAGTGTGCCGTTATTTAATTAAATGTTGATAAACCATTTCCACGGTTGATGTTATATGGTTTCTTATCCCTATCTTCTCTATATTGTATATGTTTCTTTTGGGTGATCGTGATGAGAAGATCCTACAGAGATTCCAGTCATGGAGGAACTTGATGGGACTTCGTATGAACCTGACGTTGGAGGACGAGCAGTGGATCCTCATAGTTGAGTATAGAGTCTATGGCCAGAGCATCTTGTCTCTTTAGAATGTTGTTTTTATTTTCTGTTTGATTATCAGTTTTGTACATTTTGGGATTCGACTGATGGAATTCCCTCTACTGTACTGTATCGTATCAGGATTTGAGATGTATATATTATGTATGTATGTTATGTTTTAAAATTTTCCGCTGTTTTTAATATATTCGCTTAACGTTAATTAGGTTTTAATATTTTGGGTTTTCTTTAATGGGACGTCGGTGCGTCTCAGGGTTCCATCTGAATTTTCAACCAAAAATTTCACCATATACTTATAAAAATAAGTATGATATGAATATGACTTTGGTTTTACCAAAATCATTTTTTAAGTTTTCGATAAAAATATAAACGTTTATTTATATTTATACCAATCTTAGAAAGCGGAAAAATTGGGGTGCTACACTCCTCGCTACTCCCTCGTTTTAATTTCATAGTACATAAATTCAACAATTAAAAATGCCTTGAAGTTATGATTTTTAAATATTTTTAGCATTTACAAAACTTTTCCAATACATTATCTCTTGAGCGTCTCTGCTATTAGTTACTTGCTTGTATTTGTTGTTTTCTAGTATAATGTGCCTAAAATTTTTATTTGGAACATCTTTTACGATATAGCATTTTACAGGGAAGATCCCATTCCATTTATCTTGCTACCAAAAGTTCATATACTTATTAAAACCTAATGGACCTACCATTTTCGTAACCCCGTAGAACTGACCAACTGCATTAATAGAAATAGCCGGTGCCTGTGCATCGCACGAGAACGTATCAATTTCTTAAAACAAATAGATGATATAAATATTTTTTGATATTTTAAATTTCATTTTCATTGTCATGGAAATTAAGAAACACTTAATATTAATGTGGTAAAATTCATATAAATAATGTTACAAAAAAAACATATAAATAAATCTTCAACCTTACACTGCTTGCTTCAAACTTTCCAACCTGCAAAAAATTGAATTAATTTTAAAAAAATTTGAGAGAAGTAAGAAGAATCAAACTTCTTAGATTCAATAGGCCCAAGAAAAGGAGCGAGCCTCATGGATGTCATTAGAGAAATAAAATATAACAACTATATGTTTTTTTGTTAAAAAAAACAACAACTATATGTTATACATCCTTTTCCAACGATTATCACATTGTCATTCATTAAGACCAAATTGGAAGTTACAAATTCTATGCTAAACATGATATAACATCAAACATATAGAAAAAGGGAAGAAGACATTTTTAGTGGAGAAATAAAAGCTTTACGCAACTAACCTTACTAGTAGTTTTTGGTTGATATGAAGAAATATATGCAATTGTAATCACTTTAGACAATAAACAATAATAACATATAGGATATGTTTTGAAGCAGAAGTCTAAATAACATCAAAGTTGCAAAAAAACTGCAATATTTCACAGTTAAGAAGAATTAAAATGAATATAGATGAAAGTCATGTTTAGGACATTTATAAATATTTCATATATAATATAGGTTGCAATAGATTTATTTCACTGACCTATGACAATATATACAGTAGCTTGGATCCACCCATCATGTATTAAAGAAAATTAATTAGTTCAAATATCATTCATGAAAGTTGTAAAAAAACATAGGAAACAAAAATGTTAAACAATTGTTATAGACATTACACTCTCATGCAAAAGAACTAATTCCACATTATCTCCAAAATGTGGTTGCAATAAATTTTGTTGTTTCCAAAGGTGTTTAACTCTAACTTTGATCGTCCATTCATCTTTGGAAGGAGAAATGTCACAAATAAAAGTAATAGGTGTAGCTATAGCTAAATCTTTGAAGTTACTCGAAAAGAAACTCTCAAAAAATAAGAATATATCTTTACTCTATCCTTTAGACGTATATTTGAAGATGAAAATGTATATCATGATTGATATATTTATACATAAATATGTATTGCTTCATTTGTGAGAGACTTTTAGAAATTATTTTGACCATTAATAAAATATAAAGGCATAATTGAGTGAAATTTTAGGGCATGTTTGGTTTGTTTCCAATTTTCTGTTTTCATTTCCTGTTTTCAAAAATATTTACAAAACTGTCACCTTGTTTTCATTCTGTTTCCTGTTTTCAGAAATTTGTATAGGAAACACTGAAAACAACTCTTTTTTTTTTGGTTTTTAGTGTTTCCTGTACAAATATTTGAAAACAGGAAATAGAATGAAAACAATGTGGCAGTTTTGTAATTATTTTTGAAAACAGGAAATGAAAACAGAAATCTAGAAACAAAGCAAACTGACCCTTAATGTCCAAGCCATTTGTGTCTTTGGCTCAAAATCAAAAGGGCATCATGCAATAAATATAGAAGGATTTATCGATCATAGTTAAATGCACTTTATTGTTATATCACAGTTCATGTACTACATAGTTGCACCAGAATTGATATTTGGTGAAAATAAATATTTTATGATTTATAATTTGTCTTTTGAAAAAAAAACCACCTTAAATATTATGTTTTAATAGCTCATACACGGATTCTAACACAAGTATCTCTCTATATACAAAGCATCCATGATTTCCCAAAAATCTTATAAATGTATATAAAAATATTTTAAATATCATAAATTATTTTATCTGGTTTTCATTGGAATGTGTACCACATTTTATTGTTATCCTTATTTGGATTACATTGGAATGGGTACCACATTTTATTGGTATGAGACAAAGTTATGATAACAAATTTTTATTGATAATAATATAGTACTCTTTGCATAGAGTTAATAAAGGACAACTATTTTTTAGTTGCTCTAAATAAACTAATTGGAAATGATTGATATTCCCCAATACCAATGCAAGTGGAAGAATAAATGTTTTAATAGCACATACATGGATTCTAACACATGTATCTCTCTATATACAAAGCATCCTTATTTTCCTAAAAATCTTATAAATATCTATCCAAAAATTATAAATATCATAAATCCATCCTTATTTTTAGTTATGATTGATAATCCTAAATACCAGTGCAAGTGGGAGAATAAATGTTTTATAATTTATAATTATATTTTGAAAAAAATCATCCTAAATATCATTTTTTAAATGTGGAATGTTTTGCAATTGTCAATTAAATTTTATAATTACTTTGAAGGTGACATGTGGCAAAAGTTTCCAACCAAAGCTGTATCACTCTACTTTCATCATCTGGTTGTCTTTTGATGGAGAAATGTCACTAATAAATTAACCTTTTTAGCCAATAGTGAAAAATAGAAGAAGTAAAAACTTTAGATGAACAAATCTTCTCAGGGGATACTTGAATTTTATATTTTCATTTGATAGTCTACATTTTTATAGTGCCTCTATTAGGTTGGATAAAGAGTAAACTTGTATCGGGAATATAGGAGAAATAAATCAAAGATTTAAGTAAATTACATTGGGAAATGATTCATCATCTTGAAATTAGTTATTTGCTTTGAAAACATACATAATTTATGACTCTTTGTTTATCACAATTCAAGATGTACAATAATTTATTCTGTTTTTTTTAAACAAAAGGGGTCTCATTAAAACCTTATGGTGCAAAACCCTCCTTAGGGAAAAAAACACCAAAAGGAAAAAGAGCGCCCAATTTATTAAATTTTAGTTGCTTCAAATAATCATATACAATGAAAATGATTGATAATCTTCAATACCAATGTAAGTGGGATGAGAAATTTTTGATAATTTTAATTTATATATATATATATATATATATATATATATATATATATATATATACTTTCTAGCAGGAAACATAAAATTATAGGCATCTTTCGAGGATAACTCACCAGAATTAGAAGCAATCCAGTACAACGAGTCTTTCATAGGGAAGATAGGGATGCTGATACAGCTGAGTTCAGAGGCCAGAATCTGACTGCGCTCCAAAATGGCTTGGGGGACACTCCATTTGCCATGAGCAATGAAATCCTCTACTTTGGATTGCAATAAATGATGCACACTTTCAGGGATATCCAGAAGATCAACAATAGGTTTAGATAGCCAACAATCAATCCAGAAATTGATACTAGAGCCATTTCCAACATTCCATCTGCTGCTAGCAAGAACAGTAGAGACCTGATTTTTCATCCCTGCCCAAATGGAAGAGTTTATGTGGTGTTGAATAGGGGTTTTATTCGAAAAGTCCTTGGCACGAAAGAGAACCGCCCACTGCTTATCCGAAGAGACTAGCTCCCAGCTTCTCTTAAGCAAGGCTGCTTTATTAATAGAGCTAAGAGATCTCAAACCAAGGCATCCCTCATTAAAAGGAGCATATAGTGTGTTCCAGGCAACCGTGACAATCTTCCGAGAGTCGATGTTACCTGACCAAATGAAGTTTCTAATCCAGTTGTCTAGCAGTTTTAACAAGGAAGCAGGCCAAGCATAGATCTGGAAGGAGTAGAGTAACATACCCTGAATTGTAGACTTGACCAGCTGAACCCTTCCCATAACAGACAACATTGCACCTTTCCAATTAGCCAACTTGATCTTGATCTTGTTTGCAATATGCAGGAGATGGACCTTCTTTGGTTTGCCTCTGAACAAAGGCACACCCAGATAAGTAAAAGGGAGATGACCCAGTTTAAAACCAAGGGCATTAATGATCTCAGCCAATCTTCTTGATGGGTAGTTCCCTGGGTAGACTCTAGATTTGTCCAAGCTAATCAATTGGCCCGAGGCCTCACCGTATCTTGTAAACAAGGACATTAAATTCACCATGTTTTGCTTAGTTCCTCTGCAAAAGATGAGGATGTCATCAGCATACAACACATGAGAAGGAACTTGATAGCCTCTTGGACTCGACATAGATAGCAACTCCCCTTGTTGAACAAGATGAGAGATAGCTCTGCTAAGCACTTCCTCGGCCACACAGAAAAGGAGGGGGGACAATGGATCCCCTTGTCTAACGCCCCTCTTACAAGAGAAGTAGCCAACTGAATTGCCATTAACTGAAATTGACAGCTTTGCAGAGAGCAAGACAACTTTCGCCCAATTACAAAAGATAGGGGCAAAGCCAAACTGATAAAGAACCTTCAGCAGAAAATTCCAATCTAAAGAATCAAAGGCCTTTTTGATATCAATTTTAAGGGCAATGTTACCTCCAAAGGAGCATTTGTGCAGAAGATTAACAGCTTTGGAGGCAACTCCAACGCAATCATGGATATGTCTATCTTTGATGAAGCCCCTTTGATTCTCCGAGATAATCTCAGGAGCCACCAAAGCTAACCTGTCAACCATGACCTTTGTAATTATTTTGAATTTAAAGTTGGCTAGGGATATGGGTCTGTACTGATCAATTGACACAGCCTCCGAAGACTTAGGAATTAGGACCACCACATTAGAATTGAACTTAGGCAGTATCCAACCCTGCTGGAAGAACTGAAGAACTGCACAAAAAACATCGCTCCCAACCATGTCTCAGTATTTCTGATAGAAGAAGGCACCAAATCCATCTGGACCAGGGGCACCATTAACATTCATGGAGAAACTGCATTTTTGACTTCCTCCAGAGAGGGCGGATTGGTTAGCATAATGCTGTCCTCTAGGCTCACTTCAGGAGAGATGACTTGCTCAATCAATCCGTTATCACTGCAGTTGTTCTCAGAGGCAAATAGAGAAGTGTAATACTCGCAGACGTGAGATTCTATGTTAGCTGTTCTATCCAGAATCAAACCATCCTTTTTCAACAAGGACAGTCTCTTGGTCACATTTCTGAATTTAGCTACCTTATGGAAGAAGGTCGTGTTTCTGTCACCATTGGAATGCCAATCTATTCTATATTTTTCTCTCCAAAAATCCTCCTGGAATGAGAGAGAAAGACTTAACTCCAATTGGGCAGCCTTTTCCTTCTCAGATCTGTCAGCCGAGTAGCCAAGGACAGAATTTTGCGCTTGAATTATGTCCACTGCATGTTGAGCCTTACTAACCCTGTCATGAACATTGCCAAACTTATCTCAGTTCCAAGCCTTCCTCATCTGGCCCCTCTTTCATAACAAGGTCCCAACTGAGGATAAGTTATGGTCTAGAGGTTGTCATGTGATATCCATTTGCAGCTTGTGTGGTCAGGCTTATGAAACCTCGGCCCACCTTTTTTTGATTGCAGCTTTGCTCAATGGTTCTGGTGCTGGCTTAGTTCAGTTCTGAACATGGAAATTGATTCCACCTCAATCCAGTCAGTCTTTTCAATTTGCAACAGAAATTGGATCTCTCAAGTCAGAGACATCATTGCCTCAGCCATTGCAAACGTCATAGGGGGTATTTGGTTCTGTAGAAACCAACTTAAATTTGAAGGGAAGGTTATTTCTTTTGAGGCCTCTCTGAATTTGATCCGGGCTAACATAGCTTTGTCTGGAAATTCCTCTACCGGTTCCATGTCATCTGTTATTGAGGAATTCAATATTCTAAAGCACTTCCAGGTTATTGGTAAGGCCAATTCAACTCCTCTGATTAAAGAGGTCTTTTGGTTTCCTCCTAAACCGGGTTGGTTTAAGGCTAATAGTGACGGAGCAGCCAGAGGTTCCCCAGGAAGAGCTGCTTGTAGTGGTCTTTTCAGGGACAGCAGTTCAACTATTATGGGATGTTTCTCCTATAACATTGGTATCTCTGGTGCATTTTCTGCTGAAATCTTGGGCGCTGTTCTCTCCATTGAGTTGGCTCATAAGAAGGATTGGTGCAAGCTTTGGCTGGAGTGTGACTCAAAGTTGGTTATTGAAGCTTTCTCCAACCCCAAGTTGGTCCCCTGGCAGCTTAGCAACAGCTGGATGAATTGCTTAAGTTTAACTAAGGAAATGCACTTTGGTTTCTCCCACATTCTTAGAGAGGGGAATTCTTGCGCTGACAAATTAGCCAACTTTGGTATTTTTTCCCAAGGGCTAGTTTGGTGGGATTTAGCTCCAAGTTTTATATTGCAAGATTTCTTCCGTGATAGGAATGGTCTCCCCAGCTATAGGTTCAGATAACTTAGTTTACTTCATGGGTTTTGGTCCAGTCTCCCCATGCTTTGTATTGGTTTCTTCTTCTTTTAATATATTCATAGTGTGCTGCAAGTGATTGGTGGTTCTTGGGGTGCCAACCTAGTTGGGATGCCTTATTTCCACAGTGATGCCGTTGCATACCATTTTGTTTTAAAAAATTATTTATAAATATATAATCAAGCGAGTTATATGTATATGCTATTGTATAAATTTTTATAAAAAAAATATATAGCTTTTATCTTTAGAATAATAATAATATATGATCCACAATTATTAAAAAAATGATATTTCCCAAAAACCTATATGTATATACCAATAAAAGTATATATTTTATATAAACAATATAGCATTTATCTTTATAATATATATATATATATATACAACCTATAATTATTAAAAATGATATTTTTATTTTTTTTAAATTGTATGAATTGACATTATGATTTAAATAAATTAAATTGGAAAATCATTCATCTTGAAATGTTTTAATTGCTTTGGAAACATATATAGTGTTAAATGTTGAGAGATAATATAAGGCAAGTGGAAGAAGAAATGCTTGATAATTTTATAAATTTTATAAATAATTTCTAAAGGTGGAATATTTTTCCAAATGTCAAAATAATTTTTAATTTTAAAATGGCTCTCAAAATGACACATGGCATAACTTTCCATCCATGATTTTTGTTTATAATATTTATAGATATTTTGAAAAAAAACCCTAAATATCATTTTCTAAATATGGAATGTTTTGCAATTGTTAATTAAATTTAATAATTACTCTGAAGGTGAAATGTGGCAAAAGTTTCCAACCAAAGTTGTATCACTCTATTTTGATCGTCCAGTTATCTTTTGATGGAGAAATGTCACTAATAAATTAATCATTTTAGCCATGAGTGAAAAATAGAAAAAAAAATATTAGATGAGCAAATATTCTCAGGAGATGCTTGAATTTTATATTTTCATTTGATTGTGTATAGTTTTATAGTGCCTCTATTAGGTTGGATAAAGAGTAAACTTGCATAGGGAATATAGGAGAAATAAATTAAAGATTTAAGTAAATTACATTGGGAAATGATTCATTGTAACACCCCGATTTTCGCTGCTTTGTAATATCGGTAATAAATATATAAATATATATTTTTATCCGAGACTTAGAAATTATTTTGGATAAACCAATGTCATATCCATGTTATACTTATTTTCATAGGGTTACGGGGAAGTTTTTGGTTGAAAATTCAGATGGAAACCGATCTGCCGTTTTCTGTGTTTTCACTGACAGTAAAAGTTTACTGCTCAGAAAACCTAATTTTAACTCATTAACGAGATGAATTTTTTTTATCGTATTTACTATGATACTGGAAGTTTTGAAAAATTTAGCGTAAAAATTAAAATATTATATTTGCTGCCGGCGAAAACGTCGAGATATCTCTAGGAAAAACCTGCGTCAGATGAACTAGGGAGTCAGCATCGGGGATGAGGTGATGGATTTGACTGATGTGACAGGCATTTATGACGATCTTATTCGCGTCAAAATGGCCATAATGATGCATTTATGACAAAGGAATATTTTACCTGGAAATGACGATTTTACCCTTGGCTCTTCATGAATTTTTCAAGCCATGCCATTGTAAATTTGGACCAAATTACCCCCACCCACACGGCTTCTTCCTCCATTCAAAGCATTTGGACATCACTTTTCCTAGCCATAAATGAGCATTTATGTTAAGTGGATGAATCATTCAATTTTCATTAATGTCAACAAGTGAGTCATAGGCAAAGTCATTTTCTCCTCAATTCCTCGAAACTGTCACGAAATTCTGACTCTTTTCTATTATGAATCTCGGAAAACTTTCTAAATGAAAGTTGTTCATCTTTCTCTATTTTTTCCAACGATACAAAGATCATCAAAAACGGACAAGTATATTGAGAGATATGTCCAAATTACCGAAACTGCTCTAAATCTCCATCATCTTCATCTTTCTCTCTAAACTTCTCAAGAACACTTAGAACACCAAGGTGATTTTGTGAAGAACATCATCCAAATCATCATGGTGAGTCATGCTAATAATTTACTCTAGTCATCATGACGACAAAGAATATACCTAGATATTTTAAACGTCAACCTAACCTACGTCTGGTTAAATCTAACCGAGATTAACTAACCATGATTTGCAACCCAAAATATCTTCTCCCTAACATGTGGTGTAGGAGGCAGCCACATCTCTTCAAATTTTATGACCACATGTTTTATTAACCATGATTATAAATAAACCCTAGTTAAGTTATTATTAACTATGGTTAAGTTATTATATTATTTTCTAACTTAACCTTGATCAAATCAACTCAACCATGGTTCTTTTATCTCATTAAACGACATATTTTATCCTCACACCCACCTCTAGACCGTACCCATCTTCCACACTTGAACCATTTTCACTCATTTTCCTACTTCATCATTTTTGTTCCTCCAAAACTTCATGTTCTTCATTTTCTCTCACAAGTTCTTCACTTGTTCTTCATTTGTTCTTCACTTATTCATCATTTATCTCTAACTTAGAAACATAATCTCATGATTCTTCTTTCATGAAACTTGTTCCTTAGATCATTGCCATCAGTTAATCCATTTTGTTCTTGAAGCCATGATTCATGATTTAATCTCTTGATATCATGATAACTATTGTATGCAAGTGATTTGAAAACCAAAAATCAAACCCTAGCATATTTATTCCAAAAAGGGCCGAGACCCTAAATTTTGTTGTTGGATGAATTTTGATTCAAAAAGTTGTCTTGTGACACTTAAATCCAACTCTAAGTTACCTATGATTATTGAATCCAAGAGTTTAGAAACCAAATCAAAATCCTAACCTAATTAACTCATGTAGACCGAAACCTAACTTTCATGATCCAAGTATGTTGTTGTTTGATTTGATTTATTTTGGTTGCAATTCGTTTGAAGGAATCGTTCAAGTTAGCTTGACTTAAGCTGACGGAGGAGAATCGGATCGGGATAGGGAGATTATTTGAATCTGCTAGTTCGGATCTCCAAGAGGTAAGGGGAGTATGCCTGAGGAGTTTAAGATAATCACATGCTTATTGTTGGAGTCATTTATTAATTTTCTATAGGAAATATTTTATTATTCTTGCATTGTTTACTGTTAACTGCTGGATTGATGTGATATTTATCTGAGTAACTGAATGATGTGATGTGTGGATTTACATGATTATAATTATTTGGTTATATTATAATTGTGATGCATGTCATGAATTGATATATGCCATGCTATTCTGTGATTGAAATTTATCTGCTGTTGAGTGTTGGACTGAGAAACCTGACATTGGTCAGTGTTAAAAAAAAATTAATTAAGGATAAAAAACTTAATAAGCTTGGATAATTAATCAGAGGGATTAATTTTGGGAGATTTTGAGAAAAATGAAAAAATTATTATTTTAATAATATTTTGTGGAAATTGTGTAAATAAGCGACAGTAAGGGCGAAACCATGAAATTTTTTCACAAGCTCTAATTTTTGTAAAATAAATTCATTTTTATTATAAAATATTATTTAAAGTGATTAAGTTCCGAAAATATGTTTTATAGCAGTCAGAATAATTACATCTGACAGAGAAATTATTTAAGTAATAAAACATAATTTTATTGATTTATTTTGAGAAAATTAATTATTTTATTATTATGAATTTATGAGTTGAATTAGTAAATACTTTGTGGAAGTTAAATTTTATTGAAAATTATTTTCAATAATGAAATAATTATAAATAAAAGGAATTTATCAATGATTTTCAGGTTTTATCAACGTTTTAACAGAAAAAGAATTTCTGCAAGAGAATTTTATTCAGTGAAATTATTCCGTTAAACTTGTATAAGTTTTCGGAGCTTTTGTTTTGTATTTGTTTTTCACTGAGCGAAATGTTTTACAAGCAGATAAATAAACCTAGGAACCGAGACGTCGGGGTTCTAGTGTTCTATGGACACGTAGATCAAGGATCTGTGTCATTGGACGGAGTGTCCTGCAATGATTTTGTTTTTGGACTGTGTGTCCTAAATTGATGTGGAAAATGTGAGTTCCATATCCACGAGCCTAAAATTGGTGCATCGGTTTAAGGGCTTCGTGATTGAGCACTCAGACTGTTTGTCCTGTGTTTTGTTTAAGGGGGAAAATCTTAATAAGAAATTAAGGGTGGTCATTAAGCTTTGTGCCTCAACAAGGAAAGATTATTACGACAAAGAAAACAAAACGAGAATAAAATTTTTCTCATGCATAAATGGCAGTCGTGTCATGTGTTGTGATCATTGAGCCCGGAATGGATCAATGTATATGGCAGACGTGTCAGGTGTTATGATCATTGAGTCCGGAGTGGATCAATGTATCTGTATGGACTATGTTCCATTTAAATATTGGGCCTCTGTACATGTGTGAGCCAATATATCTTTATAGGACTGTGTGTCCAAGTTTATGCGTTAACTATTGTAATCTGTGTGAGGCAATAGGTTATGGACAATGAACTCCATAATACGCAGCGACCATTGTGCCTCTGTATAGTGAGACAATGAGTCAAAACTTTTGAATAATAACCCTGATGAAACTGTGTGTGGCCAGTGTGTTATGTGATTTCTTGGGCATTGTTTTATTCGTTTTTACAACGCGCCATTCGGAGCTTGATCAGCTTGAAACGAAACAGAAAGTTGTGGGATCTCCGGAGATTAGGCATTAAAAATAGAGCCTGAATACTGAAGTGTCATGCATTTTTATAAAATGACGATGACTGCCGGGTATGAAACCCTTTGAATTAAATTATTCTGCTGTTTCGAAATAACTTTATTATGCTGTGAATATATGGTATTTGCTATTTGTGTGTCGTGCATGGGGTTGTCTTATCAAAACGCATATATTGGAAACTCACCCTTACAAATATATCAGGTTTATTTTAGACTAAGGTAGTACTTTGGTACACTAGTACTGATGAAGCGAAGGAATTCATTGAGTCGTTCGAGGACTTAACTTCTAGATGCTTGAAGAAGTATGCGTTAGTGGGAATGTCACGAGGGTAATAATTCAGGACCTACATCAAGTACGTACCAGAATTTGACCATGGAGATATCTTTACCACCTCTCTGATTTCTTACCAGTGTTTTGGCAGATTAGGAGTTTATATGTTCTGATACTTCCATAGTTCTGGGAGTAGAGGTATCCTCACCGGATATTTCGATAGGTTGGGAGAACTATGGTGGTCTTCCCAACAGTGATTACTAGTATTGATCAGCTATAGGCCTTTTGGTGTCTTATAAAGTAGTGGTACTTGGCTAGTCTGGATGTTTGGCTATTAAGAGTCATTCTTTTGAGTTGTAATTCCAGATTACCGCTACGGTACAATTACGTCTTTATTTTCTTATGTTATGATTTTGGAGATGACCTATTATGTGAAGGTCTAAATATAAAACTCTTATGATACCTATTTATATTATATTAATGGTGTTGGATTGTATATGGAGTAAAATAAAACGGAAAAAAATTTATCACCAATTTTGAAAGGGATGAATAACTAGAAAATTATATTTTCTGAAAGCAACCAGCACTATTTTATTGAGTATATTTACGCAAGAAGTTACTTAAATGTGATACCCTGAAAATGGGGTGTCACATTCATCATCTTGAAATTAGTTATTTGGTTTGAAAACATATATAATTTATGACTCTTTGTTTATCACAATTCATGATGTACAACAATTAATTTGTAGTTGCTTCAAATAATCAATTACATTGAAAATGATTGATAATCTTCAATACTAATGTAAGTGGGATGAGAAATATTTGATAATTTTCAATTTCATTTTCATTTTTTTAAATACACACACACACACATATAGTTTCTAGAAGATAAGTGTTTTTCCAATTGTCAAAAGAATTTAAATTTTATTATAAATATATAATCAAGTGAATTATATGTATATGCTACTGTATAATTTTTTTTATAAAAAAATATATAGCTTTTATCTTTAGAATAATAATAATATATGATCCACAATTATTAAAAAATGATATTTTCCCAAAAACCTATACGTATATACCAATAATAGTATATATTTTATATAAAAAATATAGCTTTTATCTTTATATTATATATATATATATATATATATATATATATATATATATATATATATATATGCAAAGAGATCTTTCTGTTGTGGAGTATGCGGTGAAGTTTGAATCACTTGCCAAATATTTTTGTTTCTTCCAAGTTCAACCAGATGTGGGATGGAAGTGTGAACATTTAGAAGAAGGTTTGCGATATGATATCAAGAAATCTGTATTACCGCTGGAGATTCGCAACTTCCAAGCGTTGGTTGAGAAATGTCGTAAGGTGGAATTAATGAAGAAAAGGAAGGACAACCTATATGTATATACCAATAATAGTATATATTTTATATAAACAATATAGCTTTTATCTTTATTATATATATATATATATATATATATATATATATATATATACAACCTGTAATTATTAAAAATGATATTTTATTTTTTTAAATTGTATGAATTGACATTATGATTTAAATAAATTAAATTGGAAAATCATTCAACTTGAAATGTTTTAATTGCTTTGGAAACATATATAGTGTTAAATGTTGAGAGATAATATAAGGCAAGTGGAAGAAGAAATGCTTGATAATTTTATAAATTTTATAAATAATTTCTAAAAGTGGAATATTTTTCAAAATGTCAAAATAATTTTTAATTTTAAAATGGCTCTCAAAATGACACATGGCATAACTTTCCATCCATGATTTTTGTTTATAATATTTATAGATATTTTGAAAAAAAACCCTAAATATCATTTTCTAAATGTGGAATGTTTTGCAATTGTTAATAAAATTTAATAATTACTCTGAAGGTGAAATGTGGCAAAAGTTTCTAACCAAAGTTGTATCACTCTATTTTGATCGTCAGTTATCTTTTGATGGAGAAATGTCACTAATAAATTAATCATTTTAGCCATGAGTGAAAAATAGAAAAAAAAAAATTAGATGAACAAATATTCTCATGAGATGCTTGAATTTTATATTTTCATTTGATTGTCTACATTTTTATAGTACCTCTATTAGGTTGGATAAAGAGTAAACTTGCATAGGGAATATAGGAGAAATAAATTAAAGATTTAAGTAAATTACATTTGGAAATGATTCATCATCTAGAAATTAGTTATTTGGTTTGAAAACATATATAATTTATGACTCTTTGTTTATCACAGTTCATGATGTACAACAATTAATTTGTAGTTGCTTCAAATAATCAATTACATTGAAAATGATTGATAATATTCAATACCAATGTAAGTGGGATGAGAAATATTTGATAATTTTAATTTTAATTTTTTTAAATACACACACACACACACACATAGTTTCTAGAGGATAAGTGTTTTTCCAATTGTCAAAAGAATTTAAATTTTATTATAAATATATAATCAAGTGAATTATATGTATATACTATTGTATAATTTTTTTATAAAAAAATATATAGCTTTTATCTTTAGAATAATAATAATATATGATCCACAATTATTAAAAAATGATATTTTCCCAAAAACCTATACGTATATACCAATAATAGTATATATTTTATATAAAAAATATAGCTTTTATCTTTATATATATATATATATATATATATATATATATATATATATATATATGCAAAGAGAGCTATCTGTTGGGGAGTATGCGGCGAAGTTTGAATCACTAGCCAAATATTTTTGTTTCTTCCAAGTTCAGCCAGATGTGGGATGGAAGTGTGAACGTTTCGAAGAAGGTTTGCGATATGATATCAAGAAATATGTATTACCGCTGGAGATTCGCAGCTTCCAAGCGTTGGTTGAGAAATGTCGTAAGGCGGAATTAATGAAGAAAAGGAAGGACAACTATAGTAATACCGGAGGATCATTTTGACTCAGGAACCAAAACTAGAATCATAAGGGGAAACAAAATCAAAACAAACCATATTTATGA
Source organism: Sophora flavescens (assembly GCA_030762895.1). NCBI lineage: Eukaryota > Viridiplantae > Streptophyta > Magnoliopsida > Fabales > Fabaceae > Sophora > Sophora flavescens. The sequence goes on along the minus strand of CM061062.1, from coordinate 15,316,056 downwards.
CCCCCAAAAAAATGATTGGAATAAGAATCGAGAATATGTTCGTCAATGCCGAAAGTGTGGAAGACAATACCACTTTGCATATGCTTGTCCATTTGAAGGGATTCTATGTTATCAATGTGGTAATATAGGGCATAGTGCAAGAGTTTGTAATGTAAAGAAATATGAAGCAGATAGAAACAAAGTGCGAGCTGTTAAAAAGGTGGCAAAAGAGAAACGGGCAATAAAGGGGGAAGGTCTACATCTGGAACAAGGTTGAAGCTTTAATACCTAGAGGTTTTATAAAAGATAGTTGTGGATTTTATTTTTATTTTTTTCCTGAAATCTAGGCAACTGGATTATGAACCAAAGACGTTGTTGTGCATAAGAATTCTATAGGTGAAGTACGTATTTTAATGACTCGTAATTTTAAGTTTGTAACGAATTCTAAGTATAATCATATTTTGATTTCCTGGAGTATTTGACTCTCTAAAATCTCTTATGTTGTTGGTCTCCCTAGTCGATGTTTAATATTTATGACCTTTTGATTCCTTGAAGAAATTTATTCCAGGCTCTTTTCTCTTGACAGATGTGACTCCGCTTGGTTTTTAGGTCAGATCATTTCTTTTCTAGAGATAGTGATTTTTTTCGAACTTCCGTGGTTGAACCAATTATTATGGAATTTTTGTGAATGTCCTGTTGTTATTTGAGACAGACATTTCTTGGTAAAAGAAGTTTCTATATGAGACTTAGTCTAGTCACTTTTACTTTTGGTGAAAGTGATCCAGTCCGAATTTTGTTGAACTATTGTCATTTTAAATTGTCGTTTAGTTAATCCCTTGTCCAAATAATAAATCTTCTTAAGGTTAGGAACTATTCTATTTGTGAGTTCCTAATCCACTAGGAATTCTTGTGAAAGAAGGAACTTTAGTAGAGTCATGGTTGTAAATATGTATTAACTATGCATTTTTTTACACTCACGAACCTATTAAAGAATCTTTTTACACATTGAACATTTCTGTATTCTTTTCATATTGACAAAGTTCTTCTATAATTATCTTTTGAGTCACGAAATTTCGAGGATGAAATTTTTTTTTAGTGGGGTAGTAATGTAACACCCCGATTTTTCTACTTTCTAAGATCGGTATAAATATACATAAACGTTTATATTTTTATTTGAAACTTCGAAAATGATTTTGGGAAAACCAAAGTCATATTCATATTATAATTATTTTTATAAGTATACGGTTAAAATTTTTGTTGAAAATTCAGACGGAACCCGATCTGCGTTTTCACCGACAGTAAGATTTTACCGATCAAAAAACCTAGTTTTGACTCGTGAACGAAACGATTAGGGTTTTTATCGATTTTACAATGATAGTGGTTATTTTGAAAATTTTCAAAATAAATAGGTTATTATACTTGATTCAGGCGTAAAACCTAAATCGGGTAATCGACGGAGTTGAGAATCGACGTGCTGAGACAAAATCCGACATCGGATGAAGAGACATCTTGCCACCTAGGGTGGTGAGTCATATGGGTGACTCACCAATGTAATGATTACATTTAGCAAATATCTAGATATTTCTTCAAAATAGTGTAAAGACCATTTTGCCCTTGAATTTCCATTGAAATGTCAAGTTTGTCCTAACAATTTTGTGGACACAAATCAGTCACACCTCCAACCAATCCTCACCACAAGTTTGTCATGATTACCTTAGGGTAAATTACCAAAATGTCTTTAAGTCCTAACTTAATCACAAAACTGCCCTTAATTGAGATTACACTTTTGTCCTTAAATTTTTATGACTTGGACCCTTTTACCCTCATTTCCCACGGCCCAAACCCATTTCCTTAGGCCATCATACTCATTTGTGCATCACTTCATCTCCTTCCTCTCATTTTCTCTCAAAAAGCTCTAAGTTTCCATAGCCAAAAAGTATGAAGCAACTACTTGATTCTTTGCTCATTTTCAAATTCCAAGAGGTATACCTTGCTCCTCATCATCAATAAGCTATAGGTTCTTCATTTACTTTCAAGATTCAAGGCCATGATCATCATTTGAAATTCCTAGATCTAGAACTTTGAAAATCTCTAGAAAATTGTAGAAAAATCCTATGATCATGAAACCAATTTCTATGATCTTGTAATCATCTCTATATCGTATGTCTAGAAGCATGAGATCAAACAAAATTTTTATCCTTGTTTTCCAAGCTTGGTCGAATCCAAGCATAATAGGAGAAAAGATGTTTTGTTTCAACTTTTCAAGTATAACCCTTGTTTTGATCTCTTGAATACATATGATAGTTAAATTCAAGAGCTTGATGATTTTGAAAATCCCTAGCCTAAATTAATGAGCATGGCCGAAACTATGTTCTTGAGGAGTTGAAAGATTTTGTTTCATTTTTCAACCTATGATCATTGTTCTTAACTCCATACTACTCAAAGGTCATGGATCTAAGAGTATGTATAATTGAGATCTCTAGCCTATATTTTGTGTCATGACCGAAATTTGATTCTTGAAAGGTTGGAGTATTTTTTTTTTCAATCTTTGTATGTTAATCATTGATTTAGGGTTTTAAGTGATTAAGGATCACTAATCCAAGAGCTTAGGAATTTTATAAATTTTTAGCCATTTAATCACCTCATGGTCATGACCCATCATGTAGGAACATGGATATATTTAGTTGTTTGCTTGTTAATTTTGGTTGTGGTTTGTTGAAGGATAAATTGTTGTGTGAATCGTGTTTTGTGGAGACCGGATGTTTGACGGAACTTTAATTCGACAAGAAAAATATTCAAGAGGTAAGTGGAGTACCTAAGGGGTTTTTCCGATAGCTATATGCTATTTGTTTGGGGTCTGTATAATTTATTTTGCATGTTTACTATTTTACGTAGTTAGAAATAACTGCTTTTAAATTATTTGCTTTTAATTATTTATCTGTATTTAATTGTTATTATATTTTAATGCATGTCATAATTGAGCTATTTGCTATATTATTGGCTTGAAATTGTTATTGATGTTTATTGTGGATTGAAAAGCCTGATAGTGGTCAGTGCTCAATTAATTACGAGGTTAAAAGTGTTAAAAAGTTTTTTAAGAAATATCGAATTTTTAATTATTGGAATAAAGTAATATAATATTACTTCATTATTTGGTTGGTTGAAAATGAGAAATAGATGAAAATATTGTTATTTTATTGATTTAACGGTGTAAGAGTGTTTTATGAGTCATAATGAGGACGTAACCGTGAAAATATTTTAGTACTGCTAATTTTTATGTAAGAAATTTCTAAATATTATAAAATGTTATTATAAAAAAATAAGTTTCAAAAATAATTTTATTACGGTGTTGGCAAAATTATTTCAACAAGGACTGCTTCTGTCAGTGGTAAGAAATATGGTCTAGTCATTGTAGACGACTACACTAGATGGACATGGGTTATGTTCCTAACTCATAAGGATGAGCCTTTCAAGATCTTTTTTATATTCTGCAAACGTGTACAGAATAAAAAGGCATGTGTATCGCTTTAATCAAAAGTGACCATGGGGGAGAGTTTGAAAATGACCTATTACATAAGTTCTATGAAGAAAGTGGTATTTTTCACAACTTCTCAATACCTAAAACACCACAGCAAAATGGTGTGGTAGAGAGAAAGAACAGATCTCTTGAAGAGATGGGTAGAACTATGCTCAATGACAACTCTGTCCCTAGATACTTATGGGCTAAAGCTGTTAACACTGCCTGCTACATTCAGAACAGAATATACATTAGACCTATCCTGAATAAGACTCCTTATGAATTGTGGAAAGGAAGAAAACCCAGCATTTCATATTTTCATCCCTTTGGTTGTAAATGTTATATACTGAATTCAAAAGATCAACTTGGTAAATTTGACGCAAAAGTATATAATGGAATACTGTTAGGATTTTCTGAATCTTCAAAAGGCTTTAGAGTTTATAACTCTAGAACTCTAGTAGTAGAAGAATGTATTCATGTCAAGTTTGATGACAATCAGCCTGATAAGAAATTATCAGAGCTAGGTGAAGCTTTTGAAGATTTTGATCTAAATATTTCTAGAGATAAAACTGAAATTAAGGATGATGATCAAGTAGAAGACTTCTCTCAACAAGAACCAGAAACCTCTACTTCCCAAAAAGACAATGTTCAAAGATCTTGGTACTTCAAGAATTATCATCCACAAGATCAGATCATTGGAAACCCCAATGACAAGCTAAGAACCAAATCAGCTTTCAGAGAACAAGATGATTTTGAACTAGTCTGAGTTGGAACCAAAGACAGTAGACGAGGCTCTGCTGGACGATGGCTGGATTCTGGCTATGCAAGAATAACTTAGTTAGTTTGAAAGAAGTGAAGTTTGGACTCTGGTACCCCTGCCTAAGGACAAATCAGCTATAGGAACAAAGTGGGTTTACAGAAACAAACTTGATGAAAATGGTAAGATGGTGAGAAACAAGGCAAGACTTGTTGCTCAAGGTTACTCTCAAGAAGAAGGTATTGACTATGCTGAAACCTTTGCACCTTTTGCTAGACTAGAAGCAATTAGGATTTTACTTTCATTTGTTGCACATCATAGCATTATGCTTTTTCAAATGGATGTTAAAAGTGCTTTTCTAAATGGCTTTATTAATGAAGAAGTATATGTAATGCAACCTCCGGGTTTTGAGAGTGAAACCCATCCTAAACATATTTACAAGCTTAGTAAAGTCTTATATGGACTTAAGCAAGCACCTAGAGCTTGGTATGATAGGCTAAGTTCATTTCTTATGGAAAATGGCTTTAATAGAGGAAAAGTAGACACGACTCTCTTTAGGAAATCAATTAAATCAAATTTCATAGTTGTGCAAATATATGTTGATGATATTATATTTGGTGCCACTAATGAATCTCTATGCAAGGCTGAGTTAATGCAGAAAGAATTTGAAATGAGCATGATGGGAGAACTCAAATTCTTCCTTGGACTTCAAGTTAAGCAATAAGTGGACGAGGTGTACATCCATCAAACAAAGTATACAAAGAAATTACTAAAGAAGTTTAAGATGGATGATTGCAAGCTAATGAATACCCCTATGCACCCCACTTCCATACTGAATAAAGATGATAAAGAGAAAAAGGTAGACCAAAAGGTATATAGAGGTATGATAGGATCTGTCTTATATATGACTGCATCTAGACCTGATATTATGTTCAGTGTTTGCTTATGTGCTCGATTTCAATCTGATCCTAGAGAATCTCACTTATCAGCAGTTAAAAGAATTTTTAGATATCTAAAAGGTACTACTAATCTGGGTTTGTGCTTTAAGCGAAATGAAGATTACAAATTAGTTGGTTTTTATGATGCTGAGTATGCTGGAGATAGAATTGAAAGAAAAAGTACCAGTGGAGGATGTCACTTCATTGGAGCTAACCTTGTCTCATGGTCAAGCAAAAGACAAAGTACCATTGCCTTATCAACTGCTGAAGCTGAGTATATTTTAGCTGCAATTTGCTGCTCACAACTTCTATGGATCAAACATCAATTGGAGGACTACAATGTGTTTGTAAGTAGTATTCTACTTATGTGTGATAATACTGCTGCAATAAATCTATCTAAGAATCCAATTTTGCATTCTAGAGCTAAGCATATAGAGATGAAACATCATTTTGTTAGAGATTATGTGTAAAAAGGTGTGTTTGATATACAATTTGTAGATACTGACCACCAATGGTCAGATATCTTTACTAAACCTCTTGCAGAGGACAGATTTATTTTTATTAGGAAGCATCTGAATATGTTATGTGTAGATTGATATAAGCGTCCACACTTGAGAATGTTGTTCTGATAAATATACGTCTATTGATTTTTTCCGTCCAATGCATGTTTAAAATTTTGCGTCCAGAGCATGATAAAAATTTGCGTCTATTGCACGTCCATACTTGCTTATGCTTGGACCCGTCTATGCATATATTTGTTAAATGCATTTATTTTGTCTCATAGACATATTTATCTAGTATATTCTCTTTGCTGAGTCAGTAATTTCCATCAATCTCATCAAAACCATTTTATGGTTTCAAAATACCGAATTCGTTCTATTCTTAATGACATCTCTTGTCATTCTTTTAATTTTAGTTTTAATTTTTTTAAAACCTTTTTAAGTAACTTATTTCCCTCTGAAAAACCTTTCGCTACCCATCTTCCCTGACATCTCTCTCTCTCTCAAACTCTCGAGCTCGCTGTTTCCTCTGTCTCTGAACCCTAAACTCCAAACCTCGAAAATGGCTTCACCTTCACTCCCTATCCATTCCTACATCACTGATACTCTAAACATAGCGGTTGAACACCACTTCAATTTTGAAGTTCTGAAAGAGTACAACTTGGATGTAAGCAAGAATATAAATGCTGCTGGTTGGGATGGCATGTTCTTAGAGAAAGTTTCTATCTACCCCAACCTCATTAGGACCTTCTGGAGGAAACCTACAATCACTGAAACTAAGATTACTGGCTTCGTGTTGGGAAAGAAGGTGATTGTCTCTGAGAAGACCATTTCCGATGCTATTGCATGTGCCCAAGAGGGTTTGGTAATTACTGACACTTGGGAAGAAGACCTAGGTGGTTCTGAGACCAATGTTGTTACCCTAATAAAAGAAGATACTGTAAGAACTCATTCCTGGAAGTTTGCTGAGATGAAAGATGAAATCAGAATCCTCCATCAGATTCTGAATAAGACCGTCATACACAAAACTGGCTCCAAGGACAACCTCTCCGCTCTTCACAAATTTTGCTTGTGCAATCTATTCCTGGAAACCAAAATCAACCTTCCTTGGATCCTGTTTGACATATTCAAACACTCGGTGCAAAATAGAAAGAACCTCTCTGCCATTCCCCACACTCAACTTCTATCAAAGATTATCAGGAATCAAGGTGTTTATGATGTCCTTGCTACCATGTCTGAAGAAGATCAGAATAAGATTCTAACTGAGAAAGGAATGTCAGTTGTTGATTTTGGGAGAAGCAATCTCTCAGGCATGCAACTGAGTACTTACAAACAAATTGTTATGGCCAAGGCAGAAGAAACAATGAGAATTAAAGAAGAACAAATTGAGGCCAATAATGCTGAGGTTTTAGGTCTCAAAAGAGGAACTAGGCAGTAAACCACTGCTCAGAGGAAACCTGCTGCAAGGAAACCTGCCATCAAAAGACCAGCTAGTGGCATTGTAATTAGGGAATCTGATGCTCCTGCTCAGAAAAGGCAACGAATAATCATCATTTCTCACAATGAGGATGAGGATGCCAATGAGGACAGAGCCACTATTAGTACCAATCTGAAGAAGCAGAAGACTTCTACCATCTCACGCTACACATCGCATCGATGCAAATGTGCCAATTCCTACACAAACCAGAAGGCAACCTGTCAGGAAAGCTAAGTCAGTTATGACTTCTGAGGTAATCATCCCATCTAATGACCCTGTACAATTAGCAGTTGATGCATTAGTCTCTAGCTTAGGAGATAGGATTGATAATGTCTCTGCAACTGCTGCTACTACTTCTGTCAATTTTTCTGATGATTTGTTTTGGCTTCAACGACTCAAGAGGGGGAGGAGGGTGAATTGAGTTTTCAAAAAATTATTTCCCTCTTAAAACATTTTCACAAAGCTTTTCAAATTAGAGTTGCGGATTTGTGGCCTCAGGATCTTTTACAAGATCAATGAAGGGTTTATATAAAATCTTGAATAGAAGGTGATGAGGATAAGTAAGATTGATTCAGAATTAATAGAGAATATATTCAGGTTCAATAACTCAGTAATAAAAAAATACAGAAACTGATTAAACCTTTAAAGATTGAGAACAAGTTATGCAAGTTTTAGATACAAGCATTAACAATCAAGAACGAACTTGCAGGTTTCAGTTTCAGTAATAGTTCGGTTTTAGTAATCAAGAATGGTTTTGATCAACTCAGTTTTAAACGCAGATAACACAGTCTTGATTACAATTGAACTCAGGTTTCAATACATTTTATACAGATCAAGAACAGAAATTATATTGAACTTTAAACATCAAAGTTGCAGGTTCTTGAACATAAACAGAAAGTAAAGAAGTTTGAGTTTAGGGATACCACACAACCAGATTTATCCTGGTTCAGTCACCTCCACTATGACCTACATCCAGTCCCCACTCCACCTGTGCGATTTCACACACAAACACACAAGCTTTGCCAGGTAGCTTGAAAAACATTTACACCACAGAGCACTCCTTCACCTCGAGATACCACGCTCTTGTGAAGAGCCTCAATGTTCCACCATAGGGATGTCTCACCCTAATCACTCAGAGAGACTCCCTCTCTCTTTACAATCGAAATGTAAAACAAAAGTTGATTCCTAACTCTCAATAGTCAGATAAACAAATTGAAGCACTTATGAGTATTGAAACACTCTTTTCACAGTAAGCTCAAGAAAGATGATGAATGATTTTCACAATTGATTTCTCAAATTGATTTCGTAAAACTGGGATATGTTATGATATTCGTATATTTTGTTAAAGTGTTCCTTTGATCCCTCTTTATATAGAAAACAAGTTATAATCATTGGGATAAATCAAAACAGATTTGGATCTGATTAACAGAATCTGTTTTCTTGATTCTCGTTCTTGAAATAAGATTCTGATAGTTCTTATAGAATTCGCGTCCATCTTGAAAATAATCGCGTCCGTCTAGCCATTAAGATTTTACATTCGGATGGGCTAGTAGACGAGCTCCATATGCCACATCAGTAGACGGGAGTACTAAAACACAAAGTAATTGGACGTGCTCCAACTAGTAGACGAGCTCCATTTAGTAGACGAGCTCCATATGCCACGTCATTTGATGGAGCTTCTCATTAAGAATTTAGCACGTCCAAAGACTTTTGTGGACGAGTGCTTCTGTCACCTTAGTGGATGAGCGCTTGTGTCACTTTAGTGGATAGGCGTTTGTATCACTTTAGTGGACGAGCACTTCTGTCACTTTAGTGGACGAGCACTTATGACTTTTGGGAATAAAAGTCTCTTTAAGAAATTTATTCCAGTTCCCTTCTCTTTTTGATTGTTGTGGTTAGTTTAGACTTTGGATCCAATCTTTCTTTTCCTAGAGTTGTGTACTGCCTTGTTGTTGCACTGGATGTGTATGTTTATAAAAGAAGTTTCTTGATGAGACTTAATCTAATCACTTTTACTTTTGGTGAAAGTTATTCAGTTTGAATTCTATCAAACTGTTGCTCTTTTAAATTGTTGACCAGGAAATTCTAGTGGAAGGAGAAACTTTTTAGATTCATGATTGTAAACGTGTACCGATCATACATTTTTACCTCCCTGAACCTACTAAAGGATCTTCATACACTGGATGTTTCTGTATTCTTTTGGATTGATAAAATTCTTTTAGATACTCTCTTGTGAGAGTATGATTTTGGGATGTAGAGATCCTGTTAGTTTCGAGTCACGTAATTTCGAGGACGGAATTCTTTTTAGAGGGGTAGTATTGTAACACCCTATTTTTCTTATGCTTTCTGTAGCAGTAAATATATATTTAAATGTGTTTATTTTAGATTAAATTCAGAGAATGATTTTAATTAAACTAAAATCATTTTCTTGTGTTTTTATATCATATGAAGTTACGGTAAAAATTTCGATTGAAAATTCAGACGGAAGACAGTCTGCATTTTCACTACCGGTACAAGTTTACTGAGCATAAAACCTAATTTTGACCCGTGAACGAGATAGTTAGTTTTTTTATTATGTTTCCTTCCACTTTGGTTATTTTGAAAATTTTCGTTCAAAAATAAAATAAAATATTTTATTAGGGCTAAAACGTCGAAAGAATTACGATCGGAAATGCAACCGGGTACAAAATGGAGCAGAATAGGAGACATAAAAGGCTTGAGGTGATATTAGGGGGTGAGGTGACTCACTAGAGGTATGGCCTAAGCTACCTCCTAAAATGTGGTCATGATGACACTTTTTGAAATATAACATATTATATTCTAAAAACCCATTTTTCTCTCTCTTCTCAAACCAAAAAGGCACAAGGTCAAAACTTGGTCTCCAAGCTCATTCCTCTCTCCTCAATTTCGTGCCACTGTCTCCCCTCTCAATATATACCCCTTTCATTTTCACTTCATCATCTTCCCCCTTTCAAACTCCATTAAAGTTCATCTTCTTCTTTCTTCTAAAAGTTCAAGCTCTTAAAGCTTTAGTTTTTATTCATCTTTTCTACTTAATTTCTTCATTAAAGTTCTTCCTTATACTAAGGGTAATGCTCTCATATAAATCTTTTTGCAAGTTTCATCTTTTATTTCGTAGTTTACTTTATGTGTTCTTTATATGCTTTAAACTTCTAAAATCTCTCTAAAATGGAAGAAAACTCCTTTTGAGTTGAAACCACTTTCTATAGTCTTGTATTAATTTATATTTTCACATACTAAGAGGTTGTGTAAAACAAAAATCTCTATCCATCTCTTCCAATGAAGGCCGAATGCTTGCATTTGTGACCTAGGAAGTTTTTGCTTCAACTTTTGGAATATGATCATGTGTTTGAGTTTCTAACTATCCCTTGATCTTGAATCTATAAATCTTGGAAGTTTTGATAGCTTGTTCCTATGATGTCCAAAAAATATGAATAAGTAGGCCTAGGATACTATGTTTCAACTTTCCAAGTATTGATCATGGATTTAGAACTCTTAATAACTTGTTTATTTTATGTTATTAAAGCTAGTATGTGTTACTTTCATTTTTCCAAGATGATCATGGACTTGAGCTCTATAAGATATTTGGATGCTAAGTCTAAGAGATTGGAAAGTTTAAGGATTTATAACTTGTTTATTTTATGTTATTAAAGCTAGTATGTGTTATTTTCATTTTTCCAAGATGATCATGGACTTGAGCTCCATAAGATATTTGGATGGTAAGTCTAAGCGATTGGAAATTTTAAGGATTTATAACTTGTTTATTTTATGTTATTAAAGCTAGTATGTGTTATTTTCATTTTTCCAAGATGATCATGGACTTGAGCTCCATAAGATATTTGGATGCTAAGTCTAAGAGATTGGAAAGTTTAAAGTTCTCTAGCCTATAAATCCTATGAAGGCCGAACCTAGAAGGTTATGGACTTAGGATACCTTGTTCTTATTTTTCTAAAATGATCATGGTTTTGAGCTCCTTAACACATCTGGATGCTAAACCTAAGAGATTGGAAAGTTTAGTGAATGCTAGCCTATTTTACTAGCCTTGGCCAAATGCCCTATGTTTTTAACTTAGTGGAATTTTAATTCAACTTTGTTAAATGATCATTGTTTATGAACTCCTAACACTTAAGGATCATAAATCCATGAGTTTTATAATTTTCAGGAATCTCTAACCCTAAGAACTAGTCTTGGCCGAACCTATACCTTGTGGTTTAGTGTTCTTGTTTGATTTTAACTTGTGATTTTGTGTTCATAACCTTAGACTTCCATCGCGGAGGAAACGAGGATGCTCGTGACATACCTCTTCGAGCATCTAATCTCCTTACCTTCACGATAGGTAAGAGGGGATAGCCTAGGGGTATTCAATGACTATATGCATGTGTGTATGTGTTTACTTGAGTGATTTGAATATTATTGTGATATTGAGTCAATTCTTGAATAACTTGTTTACTTGAATTATTGTGGTTATTACTTGAAGTTGAACGTTACTTGCTTTAAAGTATTATGAATTATATATATGTGAGGAACTGTCGTTAACTGTGATATTATTGTTGAGAATATATTACCGTTGATTGAAGTTTGAGAAGCCGGACTTGAGTCTGCGCACAATGATTATAAAGGATTAAAAGCCTTAATAAGCCTTGAATAGAACTTTTAAAGTATTGGTTTCATTTATAAAAGTTCCTTGTTTAAAAAGCTTACTTCTAGAGAATGAGATTCTAGTTTTGAAAAGGAACATTGAAGTGTTTTTAAGTCAACGGAAACTACCTTTTTATGGTCCAAAGTTTGTATGAGAGAAAACCTTTTTCGAACTATGTGTTTCATGAAGGAAAAACCCCTTTGAAAATATTTGACCTTATTCCATTAAGGATTTCAAAAGCAAAAGAATTTCCAAATGTTTTATAAAAGACTTCGTAAAGGAAAAGATTTTCTCCTAAATGATTTAGAAACGTTCTGGTTACTTGGATAAGTGACCGAGGCTTTGTTTTGGTTTTTGATTTTCACTGAACGAAAAGTAAGAACAGGTGAAATCGAATCTAGTATACGGGACGTCGGAATACTAGTGTTCTGTAATTTACACGTAGATCTTTGATCCGTGTCACGTTGCTGTGGACTGTGTGTCCTAATTACGTTGTTGTGGACTGTGTGTCCTATTCATGTTGTTGTGGACTATGTGTCCTAATCACGTTGTGATAAACATTATTAAAGGCGAATGTTGTTTTCTATGACCACAAGTCTTGACTGGTGCATCGGTCTAAGGTGTTGTGATTGAGCACTCGGACTGCGCGTCTTGTGTTATTGATTTTCAAGTGATGAAAATTGTGAATAGTCGTTAGCCTTGGGCTTCGACAACGGAAAAGAGTGAACACAAAGAAAAATCTCGATAATGAAAAGTGTTTTATTCGTATGCATTTCCCCTTGGCAGACGTGCTTGAGTTACCGAATACCCGCTTAAGATGTGGTATTTGATGATGTATACATCCGAATGGACGTTATAAGGGATTCGTGGTGGTGTTGATCCGGGTACATGAGGTGACGGAGACAACTTGCCAAACGTGGCGTATGAGCCTGATCAACTCTTTCTTTATTAATGATAAAACGGTGATGGCATCTCATGAGATTAAGATTAGAGCCTGATAATAGAAGTGCCATGCATTATCTTTATAAAATTGATTGATTCGGGTATGAGACCCAATGAAATAATACTTGTTGTTTACCTATGAGTAATGTTTAAAATGTTAATATGCCAAGGTGTTGTATGTATCATGTGTATGGTTGTTGTATGATATATCCATTTGCCGGTGTCTCACTCTTACAGTTATATCAGGTCTCTTCGGGTTTTGCTGTAGTACCTTGTAGAGGAGTCTTTCTAAGTCACTTGAATACCTAGTGTTAGAGGTTGGGAAAGTATTCTGATTGGCGCACCTCTCCAATGAATATTTGATAGAATGACCAGCTTAGGAGTCTGAGTTGGGGTTGTATATCTAAAAAGGTCGGTAAATGTAGTGTTATATACATCCATCTGTAGTTTGAACTTTTTCTTTCGAAAGTGGAAACCTAGAGAAATTTTGTATGTCATGGAAACTATGTTACAAACGTGACTTTATGTTTTGAATGCATGAACGATGGATTTCAGAGTTGTCCTTAAAGAAAAAAATTTATACCCCAATTTTTTGACTTAAAAGAAAACAATTTTCCGAAAGCAACCAGCAAATTATCTTTTAATTTACTTCCGCATGTGTTACGTAGTAATGCCTAAGGGGGGCATTACACTCGTGTTGTCACATCTAATAGGAACTTGGTTTAGTTGCACACCATAATAAACTAATTGTTGTTTCATCCATAAAACCTGTGCACAACAGTTACCAGCTGCTACATATTCAACCTCTGCAGTGGATAAAGCCACACTAGATTGTTTCTTACTGAACCATGATACTAATGAGTTTCCTAGTAAATGGAAAGTTCCACTAGTACTCTTTTTGTCTAGTTTACAACCAGTAAAATCAGAGTCTGAATAGCTAATTAAAGTACATGTAGCTCCCTTGGGGTACCATAATCCCATGTCTTTTGTTCCTAACAGATACTTAATTATCCTTTTAACTGCTGTTAAGTGTGATTCTTTTGGATTTGCTTGATATCTAGCACACATGCATACACTAAACATGATATCTGGCCTACTAGCAGTAAGATAAAGTAGTGAGCCTATCATACCTCTGAATTTAGAAACATCAACAGGTTTACCTTGCTCATCCTTGTCCAGATAACAGGAGGTACTCATTGGAGTAGCCGTCTCCTTAGCATTTTCCATGCCAAACTTCTTGATCAACTCATTGCAGTACTTGGTTTGGCTAACAAAGATTCCATTTTCAGTTTGCTTTATTTGCAATCCAAGGAAAAAGTTCAGCTCACACATCATTGACATTTCAAACTCACTCTTTATAAGACTTGCAAACTCATTGCACAAATGCTCATTAGTGGCACCAAAAATTATATCATCCACATATATTTGTACAAGTAAAATGTTGTGTGCATCTTTCTTAGTGAACAAAGTTGTGTCAACTTTACCTCTTTTAAATCCTTTTTCAATGAGAAAATTACTTAACCTTTCATACCAAGCTCTAGGAGCTTGCTTTAAGCCATATAATGCTTTAGACAGTTTATAAACATGGTTAGGCAATTCATTATTCTAAAAACCAGGTGGTTGACCAACATACACTTCCTCTTGTATAAATCCATTTTAGAAAGCACTCTTAACATCCATTTGATACAATTTAAATCCCATTATGAAAGCATAAGCAAGTAGCATTCTTATAGCTTCTAATCTTGCTACTGGTGCATATGTTTCATCATAATCTATGCCTTCTTCTTGTTTATACCCTTTGGCTACCAATCTAGCCTTGTTTCTTACAATTATACTATTTTCATCTAGTTTATTCCTAAAAAACCCATTTTGTACCTATTACTTGACAGTTCTTGGTTTTAGGCACTAGTTCCAAACTTGGTTTCTTTCAAACTGGTTTAACTCATCTTGCATAGCCGTCATCCAATGTTCATCAATTATAGCATCATCTATGTTCTTAGGTTTCTACTTGCTGGTTTTTTCGGAAAATAATTTATATAAGTACATAAACGTCTGAAATTGGGTATAAAAATTTGTCACGACTCCAAACCTAAGCCTTGATCGGCACACCGGTTTACAATCCTAGCTTGATAAGTCTATTTAATTCAGAGATATACTTGAATAAAACCTAGTATTTTTACAAAAATTTCGACAGAGTCTCCTCTGTAATTCGAACATCAACAGTAAAAGAACACCTGCCAAAATAATTACATTTTCATTCTAGAATTCCAGTTACACCAAATACAACCGGGCAGTAATGTGCTAAAAATAGTTATATCATTAAGCAATACATGACCAAAAGTAAAAGCTTAGGTTTTCATTCAAAAGAGATGCTCTCCGAGCCATAAACATTCCATTTTAAAATAAAGATTCTCTGAGCCATACTCATACATACTATCAAAAATCTAAGTCTCAAACCCTAAGCTGGTCATTCTAAAAGTTATTCCTGAGGAAAACTCACGTGATCATTCCAAAATCAAATATTTCATCAAACAACCAGATCTAAGTCTCTGAGTGACTTAGGAAGACTCCTTTGCATCATCTGTACTAAAGTACCCAGGGTACAATAGCGAACCAGAAGAAACCTGATATATCTGCAAGGGTGAGATACCGACAAATGGATATATCACACAACAACCATATACATGATACATACATCACCTCAGCACATTAACATTTAACTATTATTCAGATATAAAATAACAAGTGTTATATCGGTGGGTCTCATACCCGAACAATCAGTTTTATAAAGAGAATGCATGACACTTCAATAATTAGGCTCTAAACTTAATCTCATGTGATATGATAAGCCTCTGGCTCATCTAGTTTTATGGCTAGTATGACCATGGTTTTGTGCTAATTATATTTCGTTTTCACTCAAATTAGACTTGATTGTCCTCAAGCAACATTTTGAGTCGTTTAAGTAGTTTTAGGTTAATTTAGCCAGTTTGGAGTCAAATAATGCACTTATCGCTATTTCATTGTTTTCAGGTTAACTTAGAGTCAAGGGAATAAAGAAACAGGGGAAATTTAAATCCTGGAGGTATTCGCCTCGCGAGAGTCTTCTAGCCTCGCGAACCTGAGACCAGCTGAACAGCAGAATGTCCTCCTCTCTGTCTCGCCTCGCAAACTACACCTCGCCTCGCGAGCCTGAAGGCTGACTGTTCCAGAAAATGCAAACCTTTCTGTGTCGCCTCGCGAATCCATTTCTTCGCCTCGCGAGCATGGAAGTCAGAAAGCATCACGGTTAGCCCCTGATGCTCATCACGGGCATATTGAGAAGACTCTTCAATTCCTCGCCTCGCGAGAAGTCCAAACGTTTCATATTTCTTCATAATATTCGCCTCGCGAGTGGGTGTTCGCCTTGCGAGATGGCGCAGATCCTGAATGTTATAAATTGTTGTTCTGGGCAGATTAGGGACACTTTTCATTATCCACTGTTTTTTAAAGAATTTCTGGTTGTGTTTCGTTTTTATGGAGAACTAATTTTCTTGGATTAGTCTACTGTAATCGATTTCCACCGCACTTGAGGTTCTGTAATTCCTATTTTGTTTGCTTTTCCCTTTTCAATACTATGCTATATATTTCTGTTTGCTTAATTCAAGATTGTATAGTGTTTGTGTTGATTTATTTCGGTGATGTTATGTTCCTATATTTAATCGCGTTTGCTTAATTCGCGTGTGTACAATCGTGTTTGCTTAATTCGGGAATTAGGAACATATATCTCGTAGTAGTGATTTCGCTTGTTAATTGTTGCTACAACCGAAAGGGGATTAGAATCTGCTTAGGGCTTGGAATTTATATGAACTGATGATGGTTGGGAAATCGAGAACAGTAGATTAATCGTCTTTAGCTTATTTGATAATCCTTTAAACTGCTCTGTTTTTATTGCTCTGTTTTTGCTTTGTTTTCCAATTGAATTTCAATCCAACCCCCCCCCCCCCCCCCCCCCCCCAAAAAAAATTTGATTTTGTGGTAAATAACAATTCAAGAGTCCTTGTGAGACGATACCCGAGTTGTCGCGCTCTACTACAATTTTATAAAACCGCTCGCTTTTTGACCCGTGTGCGACAGCGCGTCAAAAAATTGGTGCCATTGCCGGGGACTCTTGTTTGTTATTTTCGCATTTTTTTTTCGTTTTTGTTTTGAATTAGTCTGGCTACTAGGTCTACTTGCCCTGACTTGTGTGATTTTGATCCTGAAATTGAAAGAACACTACACACACGCCGTAGAGCAATTCGGGCTAGCACTAGTGGTGATTATAATTCTGAAACTGTTTTTGATAACATGGGTGACCAAAGGACATTAAGACAGCTTGCTGCCCCTGATGTTAATTATAATGGCTTGTGTATTGAATATGCTGGTGCTGTTACTCCCTTTGAATTAAAATCCGGTTTGATATATTTGTTGCCAAGGTTTAGTGGTCTTGCAGGTGAGGATCCACATAAGCATTGGAAGGAATTCCAGGTTGTCTGCTCCACACCCTTGAGACCAGAGGGAATAACTGAGGATCACATCAAGCTGAGAGCCTTCTCGTTCTCACTACAGGGCGCTGCAAAGGATTGGCTGTACTATCTTGAGCCAAACTCTATTACCACCTGGAACGATTTGAAGAAGGTTTTCTTAGAGAGATATTTTCCTGCCTCCAGAGCTGCATCAATCAGGAAGGAAATATGTGGCATCAGACAAGGCAATGAGTCATTGGCTGAGTATTGGGAGAGATTCAAGCAGTTGGTATCCAGTTGCCCTCAGCATCAGATTTCCGAGTAACTCCTTATTCAGTATTTTTATGAGGGGTTACTACCGATGGATAGAAATATTTTGGATGCTGCTAGTGGGGGAGCACTTGTTGATAAGACTCCGGCTGCTGCCAAGCAATTGATTGAAAATATGTCACTAAACTCCCAGTAGTTTACAACCAGGAGAAATTCTGTTGAGACAAGGGGTGTGAATGAGGTCCATAGCTCTTCTTCCAACCAGGCCCTTGAGAATAGAATTGATGAGCTCACTTCTTTGGTGAAGCAATTGGCAATGGATAAGGTTCAGCCGGCAAGGTTGTGTGGCATGTGCATCTCTCCTGAGCACCTGTACGATGCATGCCCCATTCTGAAAGAAGGGTCAGTTACTGATTTGCCTCAAGCTTATGCAGTCCATCCTTACAATCAAGGCAACAATCAGAACCGGTACAGCGTTCCTGACCTCTCCAGAAATAAGTACCACCCCAACTGGAGGAATCATCCCAACCTTCGGTATGGAAACTCATCCCAACAACAACCGATGACACCACCACAGAATCCTCCCCAAGTGACCACTTCTGCACCTTTTGGACCTTCACTAGAGGACATGATCAAGCAAATGGCTGCACAAAACCTTCAGTTTCAGCAGCAAGTTGGACAATCTCAGCAACGAACGGATGCTAGTATTCAGGCCTTGCAGACACAGATTGGACAGCTTGCCACTTCAATGAATGCCATGCAGCAAGCTCAAGGATTAAACCAACTACCTGCACAAACAGTGGTGAATCCCAATGCCCCCAATCCTAATGTGAGTGCCATTTCTTTGAGATCCGAGAAAGTTGTAGAGGCAGCCCCTGAAAAAAATGAAGAAACTGTTGAGGTAACTCCTGAGCCTTCTGTTGTTGTTGAAACTGAGAGAGTATATGTGCCACCAATCCCCTTCCCACAAAGAGTGCAGAAAAATAAGAAGATTGATGGGGAGAATAAGGAGAGGGAAATTCTAGATGTGTTCAGAAAGGTGGCGGTAAACATTCCCCTTCTAGATGTGATTAAGCAGGTTCCCAAATATGCAAAATTTCTGAAGGATTTATGCACCCACAAGAGGAGGTTGAAGGGTAATGAGAGAGTTAATCTAGGGCGAAATGTTTCAGCCCTCATTCAACCTAAACTTGCTCCTGAGAAGGTTGCTGTTTCAGCCCCCACTCAGGCACTGCCACAGAAGTGCAAGGATCCAGGCACTTTTGCTATTCCATGCACTATTGGGGACAGCAAATTCGAAAATTGCATGTTGGATTTGGGAACCTCCATCAATGTCATGCCCACCTCTGTTTTCAACAACCTTGATGTTGGTCCCTTGCAGCATACGGGTCTCACTATCCAGTTGGCCAACAGGACCAATTCTCGCCCCATGGGAATGGTAGAAGATGTGCTGGTATCATATACCCCATCTCTGATAGTACTTGGGTAAGTCCAGTGCAAGTTGTACCCAAGAAATCTGGCCTCACAGTGGTAAGAAATGATAATAATGAGCTTGTCCCCACTAGAGTCCAGAATAGCTGGCGAGTCTGTATTGATTATAGGAAGTTGAACCAGGCCACCAGAAAGGATCACTTTCCTTTGCCGTTCATCGATCAGATGCTCGAACGGCTGGCTGGTAAATCCCACTACTGTTTTCTTGATGGCTTTTCCGGTTACTTCCAGATCCATATTGCACCAGAGGATCAGGAAAAGACCACTTTCCCGTGCCCCTTCGGCACGTTTGCCTACAGGAGGATGCCATTTGGCCTTTGCAATGCTCCTGGCACTTTCCAGAGATGCATGATTAGTATTTTTACTGAATTTATTGAAAATTGCATGGAAGTGTTCATGGATGATTTCACTGTATATGGTTCCTCATTTGATGCATGCTTGCATAGTCTGAATTTGGTTCTAGAAAGATGCATTGAAACTGACCTGGTTTTGAACTATGAAAAGTGTCACTTTATGGTTGAACAGGGGATTGTTTTGGGGAATGTTATTTCTAAAGAGAGTATTTCAGTAGATCCTGCTAAAATTGATGTGATTTCTACATTGCCTTACCCATCTTGCGTTCGCGAGATTCGTTCTTTTCTTGGTCATGCAGGTTTCTACAGGCGCTTCATTAAGGACTTCAGCAAGATAGCTCTTCCTCTGTCAAACTTGCTGAAGAATGATGCCATGTTCAACTTTGATGACAACTGCAAGAAGGCATTTGACTTCCTGAAAGGGGCATTGACCTCTACCCCCATCATCCAGTCCCCTGACTGGACCCTCCCTTTTGAGCTCAGGTGTGATGCTTCTAACTATGCTGTGGGAGCGGTCCTGGCACAAAGGGTGGGCAAGGCTGCACATGTCATTCATTATGCTTCTAGGACTTTAGATGTTGCACAGTCTAATTACACCACCACTGAAAAGGAACTTCTAGCTGTTGTTTTTGCTCTTGATAAATTTAGGTCATATTTTCTAGGTTCCAAGGTTATTGTTTTCACTGACCATGCAGCTCTGAAGTACCTGTTGAAGAAACCAGAAGCGAACCCGAGATTGATTCGGTGGATGCTGTTGCTCCAAGAGTTTAATGTGGAGATAAAAGACAAGAGTGGAGCTGAAAATTTAGCAGCTGATCACTTGAGCTGAATAGCAAGGGATGAGGATCCTTCTCCCATCCAAGATGACTTTCCTGATGAGCAGCTTCTACATCTGCATGGAGTAACTCCTTGGTTTGCTGACATAGTTAACTATCTTGTTACTGGTGTTTTTCCTGCAGGTGCAACTAGATCACAGATCCACAAACTCAAGAGTGATTCCAAGTACTATGTTTGGGATGATCCGTACCTTTGGAAGTTTTGCAGTGATCAAGTAATTCGGAGGTGTGTCCCCGACTATGAGATCGAGTCCATTTTGCACTTTTCTCATGCCTCTCAAGTAGGGGGACACTTTGGGCCACAGAGGACTGCATGAAAAGTCCTAGATTCTGGGTTCTACTGGCCCACCATTTTTAGAGATGCCTATGAGGTCTACCGGACTTGTAAGGAGTGTCAAACAGCGAGCCTTCGCCATCACTCGTAGGAGTGAAATGCCTCAGCAGCCCATGCTTTTCTGTGAGGTGTTTGATGTGTGGGGAATCGACTTTATGGGTCCTTTCCCTGCATCTTTTGGTTTTCTATACATTCTTTTGGTTGTTGACTATGTTTCAAAGTGGGTGGAAGCTATCCCCAATAGGACTAACGATTCTAAAGTTGTTGCCAATTTTGTTAGGTCCAATATTTTTTGCAGGTTCCGAATACCTCGGGCTATCATCAGTGACCAGGGCACTCACTTCTGCAACCGCACCATGGAAGCCTTACTCCGGAAGTATGGAGTTGTGCATAGAGTCTCCACTACTTACCATCCCCAGACCAATGGCCAGGCTGAGATCTCAAACAGGGAGATCAAGCAGATCTTAGAGAAAGTGGTGCAGCCGAATAGGAAGGACTGGAGCCGCCGTCTAGAAGACGCACTTTGGGCTCAGAGGACCGCTTTCAAGACACCAATAGGGATGTCCCCCTTCGGCTTGTATTCGGTAAGGTATGTCATCTCCCTGTGGAAGTTGAGCACCGTGCGTATTGGGCGGTCAAGTGCTGTCACTTGGAAATGAAAAAAGCTGGTATTAAACGAAAACTCCAATTACAGCAGCTTGAGGAGCTTAGGCTAGAAGCCTATGAAAGATCCCGTATTTATAAAGAAAGAACCAAGCATTTCCATGATAGGATGATTGCTAGGAAAGAATTTTGTGGGCCAACAGGTCTTACTGTTTAACTCCCGCCTGAAAGTGATGGCTGGGAAACTTAGGTCCAAGTGGATTGGCCCATTTGTTGTTACTAATGTTTTTCCTCATGGTGTGATAGTGTGATTTTACATCATATTTTATGTATACTTTTGCATGCATTTTTCATATAGATTAGGCATTCTTTATTTGATTTTTATTAGTTTTTACCTAGGAACGGGTGAAGGTGGTTTTGTGTGTTGTTTTGCAGGAACTTAAGGAAAACTGTGCAAATTTGGCCATAATGGAGCTTGGATGAAATAGAGCCTGAAAAGAGAAGAAATTGAGCCAAGCAGAATTCTGGAGATTCGCCCCGCGAGACTGGATTCGCCTCGGGACCCTGAAAGCTGACTGTGCCAGGAAAATGAAACCATTCAGTCTCGCCTCGCGAAGCCACTCTCGCCTCGCGAGAGTGCAATTCTCTGAAGCAGCAGATTTTTAACATTCGCCTCGCGAGAGTACATTCGCCTCGCGAGCGAGCGCGGAACTGATTGGTATAAGTTGCTGTTTTAGGGCATAACTGAAGAGGCTGGGGAGTTTTTTGGAGTTTTTAGTTTTAGTTTGAGGAAGCACTTGGGGGCTGCGGCTGGAAGAGGGATGTTTTCCTTGCTCTGGGACTGGAAGAAGATTGGAGGATCCTTCTATGGAGTTTGCTTCATCCCTTCTCTCTTTCTCTTTGTATTCTCTTTTTATGAGTAGTTAAATCCCTGTTTGTTGGGATTAGATGTAGCCAAACTGATTATTATGTATTTATCTTGACTGATTATTTTGTGTTCATGTCTTCATATTAGTGATTAATTTTCTGTGTTTAATGCTTGTTGTGGCTAGCACCCCCATGACTCGATTTGTGTTTTGGTATGCAATTGGGAAATTCGTATCAGAACCGGAACTGAATTTAATCACCTAGTAACCCTTTCATCTAGGAATGGAGTTAGGTTTACTAGTAATCGGGTAATCCCTAATCTTAATGCGAATTCATTAATCTAGGCCACCTAAGGAATTAGGGTCTATTAGTGGGTTTAGGCTCTAGTCATCCGAGGGATCGGGACTTGAGTAATTTAGTGGATTGATTGTCATAATTGAAGTAGAAACTGTTTGTTAGTTGTTTCATTGCATGAGGATGAAGATTAGTGAACCTAATCCCAACATCTTTTATCATATTTGAAAACCTTCTTTTATTGCTTTCCAAGTATTTGAGAAAATTACAAAAAGAGTTTGTCTTTCTTATTTTGTTAGTTTTAACTTTTGTTAGCATAGAACTCTCTTCAATCCATGAATCGCTTAGATAGTAGTTGAATTGGTATGTGCTAGTACTTGTTGCAGTCCTCGTGGTAACGATAAAACGGTCTCACCACCGTATTACTTGCACGACTGGGTATACTTGCCCAGATTCGTCAACAAGTTTTTGGCCATGTTACAACCAAGTGAAAGATTTTTGGCAAGGGGTGAAATCTTTTTGTCTTTTTGGGGATTTTTAACAAACACTTGGAGTGCAGAAAGGTTATGTTGGGACTAGACTTCACCAAACCTCTAACTCATGCACTATCAGGACTAGATACCTCCCATTCATGCTTCAGATATTAAAATCAATCCACTAAATTACTCAAACCTCGATTCTTGGGATGGCAAGAGCCTAAATCCACTAATAGACCCTAATTCCTTAGGTGGCCTAGATTAATGAATTCGAATTAAGATTAGGGATTACGCGATTACTAGTAAACCTAACTCCATTCCTAGATGAAATGGTTACTAGGTGACTAATTCAGTTCCGGTTCTGATACGAATTTCCCAATTGCATACCAAAACACAAATCAACTCATGGGGGTGCTAGCCACAACAAGCATTAAGCACAGAAAATTAATCACTAATATGAAGACATGAGCACAGAATAATCAGTCAAGATAAATACATGTTAATAAGTGTGGCTACATCTAATCCCAACAAACAGGGATTTAACTACTCATAAAAAGAGAATACAAAGAGAAAGAGAGAAGGGATGAAGCAAACTCCATAGAAGGATCCTCCAATCTTCTTCCAGTCCCGGAACAAGGAAAACATCCCCCTTCAGGGTTGGAACCCTCTTCCAGCCACAGCCCCCAAGTGCTTCCTCAAACTAAAACTAAAAACTCCAAAACTCTCCCCAGCCTCTTCAGTTCTGCCCTAAAACAGCAACTTATACCAATCAGTTCTACGCTCGCTCGCGAGGCGAATGTACTCTCGCGAGGCGAATGTTAAAAATCTGCTGCTTCAAAGAATTGCACTTTCGAGAGGCGAGAGTGGCTTCGCGAGGCGAGACCGAATGGTTTCATTTTCCTGGCACAGTCAGCTTTAAGGGTCCCGAGGCGAATCCAGTCTCGCGGGGCGAATCTCCAGAATTCTGCTTGGCTCAATTTCTTCTCTTTTCAGGCTCTATTTCTTCCAAGCTCCATTATGGCCAAATTTGCACAGGTTTCCTTAAGTTCCTGCAAAACAACACACAAAACCACCTTCACCCGTTCCAAGGTAAAAACTAATAAAAATCAAATAAAGAATGCCTAATCTATATGAAAAATGCATGCAAAAGTATACATAAAATATGATGTAAAATCACACTATCAACTCACCCCAAGCTTATTCAATTGCTTGTCCTCAAGCAATCACTAAGGCCAGAAGATCAAAATAATCAAAGCATGGATAGTGAACTAAGAATCCGAGTACAAACTAATCCAAGTGATAGGCATTTCAAACAATTCAGCAAGAGACAATCAATTCAAGTCCAATTAGAGGCTTAGGCTCCTTTGACACATGTTCTCACTGATTTGGGCACTCTTTCTCACCTGAAGCTCACCCCAAGCTTGTTCATTTGCTTGGCTCTCTTTTCTCACCCCACTCAAGTGTTTAGGGGATAAGACATTTCACTCAATTTTCCTCAAGGAATGAATCCTACCATAAGCTTGACTATCAACCAAATCTCTACTTTATTAATGAAAACAGTTTAGAATCAAGAGGTCTTTCACTTGGTTGTAACGTGGCCATAGGATTAATTGTTAGGTGGGGAAATCAAATAAATGACATTTCAAAAGGCTACACAACATATCAACATTTGCAAAGCATGACCTTCTAAAATACCTTTTGGGTTTCAGTTCACTTTCCACCTTTCTTTTCTTTCTTTTTCTTTTTATTTCTCACTTTTCTTTTTGTCATCCCCTTCTCTATTTTTTTTTTCTTTTTCTTTTATTTTGCTTGGAGAATGAGAGATTTTTCAGATCAAGAGAAACTTTTTTTTTTCTGATTCTTTCATCCCAAAATTTTTTCACTACCTTTTTACCCTTTTGTAATACTTTAGAAGGTCCCTTATCAAGCATCATTTATCCACATATTCCAGGGTACCAAGAAAAGCATTTTATTCTTTCAGGCTCAAAATTGGGTAACTAAGGGGTAGCATTTAATCAATCAAAGCTCAGAAGGCCAGAAAAAATACATATTGCCTCAATCATTTTTAAAAATGTTTTCAAAAATTTTTTAAGCTTCAAAATGGTTTTAAGTCATGTTCTAGAGAAAGCAAACCAAGAGGAATAACACTCTAACACAAAGAATGGGGTAAAATTTTGTGAGTACCCCTTTGGCTCAATACCTCACATTTTAGTAGTTCAACCATCAATGAGCAACACAAATCTATAGAACCATATGCTAATTATCAACTATCCAAGATTATCTCAAGCATTTTCATTTGCAGCCATATCTCAAGAATAAACAGAATTGGGTTCAACAATTCACTATCTCCATTTAATTGGCACTTAGTTCTCACAATTGGATACAAAATCTAAGCAAGGGCAATCTAATCGTGTGAACATGCAAACTATCATGCAAAACTAAATGAATGCAACATGAAAAATGAAAATGCAAAATACCCCTACCCCAAGCTTAAGAATTTACATTGTCCCCAATGTAAACAATCAAGATGGAGAGAGGAAAGAAAAATTGGAACGACTTACCGAAGCGGTAGCAGGTGTTGGCTCTCATTCCAGTCAGAAACTTGCTTTGGAAATGCATCACGGCCGTGATGGGTGCTGACTTTGTGTTCTTTCTCTCCCTTCCTTCTTTCCCTGAAATCACTTGGCCATTTTATTAGTAAAAGAAAACTCTTGATCTTCTCAAATTATTCAAGAGTTAAAAATCAAAAACAAAATCTAACTAAAGAGAGGGTTAAGAAACTTGGGTTGCCTCCCAATAAGCGCTTCTTTAACGTCACTAGCTTGACGTCCTAGGATCCTCCTCCCGGATCAAATGGTAATTGGAGTGGGGATTGTAGCAGTAAAATGACATTATCCTCAACTCCACCCAGCCAGTGTGTGAAAGCACCATTGACCTCTTTAACCACAATAATGCACTCACTTCCTAGCGGGTCAAATGGCATTCTCACCAGGAAGTTTAACAGACAAGTGGAAGGGACTAACTTACCAGTGTCCACACATGCATGCAAGCCGACATATTTGTCCAATGCAGAAATTTCAGATTCCTTAGCAAGCATGGTGGAATCCACTACCACTTCGTCTTCATCTTGAACTATCCCCCAAACCAGATTTTCCTCAAATTGGGCTTAAGGTGACTTTTGTACTAACTGTTTGCAAATCTCCTCAACTTGCGTTTTGAAGTTCTGCATCACAGCGATCTGACATCACACAGTTGGCTCTTGCCTTGGCCTCAGAGGCGGATAGCTCTTGGGAATACTGTTCTAGAGCAGCTTTCAACGGTGTTTGCTCCTTCCATTCCCATTCTTCAATTTCCCAAGGACTTGTGGAAAGGACTCCCTCTTCTTGTGACTTGTCCACCATCACCACTTCATCTTCAAATTGATCCATTCCCACAACCAGATTTTTCTCAAATTCTGCTTCATGTGGCTCTATGGGAATTATACATGGTGGTGGAGGTGGTAAATATGAACAGAAGGTTTCCCAATCCTCCTCGGAGAAGTTATATATAAGCCTTCCCGTCATATAATCAACTTGTGCGGGAGTAACATGATCCATCAAATCCATGCAGTCTCCCAAACACCAGTTGTCCTCCAAAGCGTGACTTGAGGCTTCCTCATCAGGTGGATAATAGTGATTGTCCATGAATTTCGTCCACCTTGCACAAACAAACTCAAAAGAAAAAGATCAAATATATACAGAAAAATAAAAAAAAGAATAAAAATGTCTAAATTAGTTGCCTCCTTTGTTACTAATGATTTTGGCAAAACCAATCCCCGGCAACAGTGCCAAAAACTTGTTGACGAATCTGGGCAAGTATACCCAGTCGTGCAAGTAATACGGTGGTAAGACCGGTTATCATATCCACGGGGATTGGATGTCAAGTACCAATTCACAAACTCAGCAACTATCTAGACTAAACTAACAATCACGAGAAATTAAAACAGAAAAATAAAGCAACAAAAGCAATAAAATGTTTTTGATCTTTTTGGGGATTTTTGACAAACACTTCGAGTGCAGAAAGGATATGTTGGGATCAGACTTCACCAAACCTCTAAAACATGTACTATCAGGACTAGATACCTCCCATTCATGCTTCAGATATTAAAATCAATCCACTAAATTACTCAAACCCCGATTCCTCGGATGGCAAGAGCCTAAATCCACTAATAGACCCTAATTCCTTAGGTGGCCTAGATTAATGAATTTGCATTAAGATTAGGGATTACGCAATTACTAATAAACCTACTTCCATTCCTAGATACAAGGCTTACTAGGTGATTAAATTCAATTCCAGTTCTGATACGAATTTCCCAATTGCATACCAAAACACAAATCAAGTCATGGGGGTGCTAGCCACAAAAAGCATTAAGCACAGAAAATTAATCACTAATATGAAGACATGAACACAGATTAATCAGTCAAGATCAATACATAATAATAAGTTTGATTACATCTAATCCCAACAAACGGGATTTAACTATTCATCACTACAAAGAAAGCCAAACCAGAAAAGCAGTAGAGAAAGGAGGAAAGGGAGAACTCCATTGAAGCTTCCCACTGTCGTCACAGCAACCCCCTAACTCAGCTCCCTTCTAGGGTTGGAACCCTACTCCAGCTGCAGCCTCCAAGTGCTTCCCCTCCCAGCCTCTTCAGTTCTGCCCTAAAACAGCAACTTATATCAATCAGTTCTGCGCTCGCTCGCGAGGCGAATGTACTCTCGCAAGGCGAATGTTAAAAATCTGCTGCTTCAGAGAATTGCACTCTCGCGAGGCGAGAGTGGCTTCGCGAGGCGAGACCGAATGGTTTTATTTTCCTGGCACAGTCAGCTTTCAGCATCGAGAGGCGAATCCAGTATCGCGGGGCGAATCTCCAGAATTCTGCTTGGCTCAATTTCTTCTCTTTTCAGGCTCTATTTCATCCAAGCTCCATTATGGCCAAATTTGCACAGTTTTCCTTAAGTTCCTGCAAAACAACACACAAAACCACCTTCACCCGTTCCAAGGTAAAAACTAATAAAAATCAAATAAAGAATGCCTAATCTATATGAAAAATGCATGCAAAAGTATACATAAAATATGATGTAAAATCACACTATCAACTCATTTAGTTTATAAAAATCAATCTAATCTATATGCTTAATAGGACCTTCTCGCAACACCCCCCACAAAAACTTGTTGACGAATCTGGGCAAGTATACCCAGTCGTGCAAGTAATACGGTGGTGAGACCGGTTATCGTATCCACGGGGATTGGATGTCAAGTACCAATTCACAAACTTAGCAACTATCTAGACTAAGAAGAGAAATCAGAACAAACAAAAGAAAAGAAATAAAATCTTTTTGTCTTTTTGGGGACTTTTTACAAACACTTGGAGTGCAGAAAGGATATGTTGGGACTAGATTTCACCAAACCTCTAACTCATGCACTATCAGGACTAGATACCTCCCATTCATGCTTCAAATATTAAAATCAATCTAATAAATTACTCAAACCCCGATTCCTCGGATGGCAAGAGCCTAAATCCACTAATAGACCCTAATTCCTTAGGTGGCCTAGATTAATGAATTTGCATTAAGATTAGGGATTACGTGATTACTAGTAAACCTAACTCCATTCCTAGATGAAAGGGTTACTAGGTGATTAAATTCAATTCCGGTTCTGATACGAATTTCCCAATTGCATACCAAAACACAAATCAAGTCATGGGGGTGCTAGCCACAACAAGCATTAAGCACAAAATTAATCACTAATATGAAGACATGAACACAGAATAATCAGTCAAGATAAATACATAATTATCAATTTGGTTACATCTAATCCCAACAAACGGGATTTAGCTATTCATAATTACAGAGAAAGCAAACCAGAAAAGCAGTAGAGAAAGGAAGAAAGGGCGAACTCCATTGAAGCTTCCCACTGTCGTCACAGCAACCCCATAACTCAGCTCCCTTCTAGAGTTGGCACCCTATCCCAGCCGCAGACTCCAAGAACTCCCTCAAACTAAAACTAAAAACTCCAAAAACTCCCCACATTCTGCCCTAAAATAGCAACTTATACCAATCTGTTCTGCGCTCTCTCGCGAGGCGAATGACCTCTCATGAGGCGAAAGTTAAAACCTGCTGTTTCAGAAATGGATACCTCGCGAGGCGAGAGTGTCTTCGCAACGCGAAACCGAAAAAGTTGCATTTTCCTGGCACAGTCAGCTCTCAGGGTCGCGAGGCAAATTGTGTTTCGTGGGGCGAGGCTTCAGAATTCTGTTTGGCTCAGATTCTTCTCTTTTCAAGCTCTAAAATCATCCAAGCTTCATTATGGCCAAATCTGCACAGTTTTCCTTAAGTTCCTGCAAAATAACACCAAGAAACCGCTTCACCCGTTCCAAGGGAAAAACTATCTAAAATCAAATAAAGATTGCCTAATCTATATGAAAAATGCATGCAAAAGTATACAGAAAATATCATGTAAAATCACACTATGAAATCACTCCAAGCTTATTCAATTGCTTGTCCTCAAGCAATCACCAAGGCCAGTAGAAGAAACAGAACATGGATAGTGAACTAAGAACCCGAGTAAATGATCCAAGTAATAGGTAATTCAAACAATTCAGCAAGAGACAATCAATTCAAGTCCAATTAGAGGGTTAGGTTCCTTAGACTCATATTCTCACTTATTTGGGCACTCTTTCTCACTTGAAGCTCACCCCAAGCTTGTTCATTTGCTTGGCTTTCTTTCTAACCTCACTCAAGTGTTTAGGGGTATATAACAATTCGCTCAGTTTTCCTCAAGGAATGACATCTACCATAGGCTTGACTATCAACCAAATTTCTACTTTATTAATGAAAACAATTTAGAATCAAGAGGTCTTTTACTTGGTTGTAACGTAGCCATGGGATCAATCGTTAGGTGGGGAAATCAAGAAAAGGACATTTCAAAAGGGCTAAACCAAGTATCAAACATTTCAACACATGACACCTTCTAAAATACCTTCTTGGGTTTTCGATTTATTTTTCCACCTTTCTTTTCTTTCTTTTTATTTTTTTTATTTCTCATTTCTTTTTGTCATCCCTTTCTCTATATATTTTTTTCTTTTTCTTTTATTTTTCTTTTTGTTTGGAGAAGGGGAAATTTTTCAACTAGAGAGAAATGTTTTTCTGATTCTTGTATCCCAAACTTTTTTCCAACTACCTTTTTTTACCCTTTTTGTAATACTTTAGAAGGTCCTATCAAGCATCATTCAACAATATATTTCAAGGTACCAAGAAAAGCATTTTTTTTCTTTCAAGCTCAAAATTGGGCAACTAAGGGTAGCATTTAGTCATTCAGAGCTCAGAAGGCCAGAAAAATACCTATTGCCTCAATCATTTTCAAAAATTTTTAAGCTTCAAAATGGTTTCAAGTCAAGTTCTAGAGAAAATCATCCAAGAGGAATAACACTCTAACACAAAGAATGGGGTAGATTTAGTGAGTACCCCTTTATGGCTCAAAATCTCACATTTTGTAGTTCAAAAATCAATGAAAAACACAAATCTACGGAACCATATGCTAATCATCAACTATCACAGATTATCTCAAACATTTTCATTTGCAGCCTTATCACAAGAATGAAAAAAATTGGGTTCAAAAATTCACTATCTCAAGTTAATTGGCACTTAGTTCTCACAATTGGATGCAAAATCTAAGCAAGGGCAATCTAATCATGTGAACATGCAACTATATGAATACAACATGCAAAATGCAAATGCAAAATACCCCTACCCCAAGCTTAAAAATTTACATTGTCCCTAATGTAAACAATCAAGTTGAAGAAAGGAGAAAAGTAAAATAAAATAAAAAAAATGGAACGGCTTACCGAGGCGGTAGCAGGTGTTGGCTCACATGCCTAGTCAGAATGAACTGCGTGAAAATTGGGTCACGGCCTTGATGGGTGCTGACTTTTCTTCTTGTTCTCCTTGCTCTTCCCTCCTTCCTTCTTACCCTGAAAACACTTGGCAATTCTCAATTTATTATTTTTCCTCTTGAGCTTCTCAAATTATTCAAGAGGTTAAAATCAAAAACAAAAACTAACTAAAGAGAAGGGTTAAGAAAAGTTGGGTTGCCTCCCAATAAGCGCTTCTTTAACGTCACTAGCATGACGTTCTAGGATCCTCCTCTCGGATCAAATGGTAATTGGAGTGGAGATTGTAGCAGTAGTATGACTTTATCCTCAACTCCACCCAGCCAGTGTGTAAAAGTTCCATTGACCTCTTCAACTATAATAATGCACTCACTTCCTAGCGGGTCAAATGGCATTTTCACCAGGAAGTTTGCCAGACAAGTGGAAGGGACTAACTTACCAGTGTCCACACATGCATGCAAGCCAACATATTTGTCCAATGCAGAAAATTCAGATTCCTTAGCAAGCATGGTGGAATCCACTACCACTTCGTCTTCAATTTGAACTATCCCCCAAACCAGATTTTCCTCAAATTGTACTGCACGCGACTCTTGTACTAACTGTTTGCAAATCTCCTCAACTTTCGTTTTGAAGTTCTGCTTCACAGAATCGATACTCTCACAATTGGCTCTTGCCTTGGCCTCAGAGGTGATAGCTCTTGGGAATATTGTTCTAGAGCAGCTTTCAACGGTGGTTGCTCCTTCCATTCCCATTCTTCAACTTCCCAAGGACTTGTGAAAGGTACTTCCTCTTCTTGTGACTTATCCACCATCACCACTTCATCTTCAATTTGATCCATTCCCACAACCAGATTTTTCTCAAATTCTGCTTCATGTGGCTCTATGGGAATCATACATGGTGGTGGAGGTGGTAAATATGAACAGAAGGTTTCCCAATCCTCCTCGGATAAGTTATATATAAGCCTTCCCGTCCTATAATCAACTTGTGCGGGAGTAACATGATCCATCAAATCCATGCAATCTCCCAAACACCAGTTGTCCGTCAAAGCGTGACTTGAGGCTTCCTCATCAGGTGGATAATAGTGATTGTCCATGAACTGCATCCACCTTGGACAAACACAACTCAAAAGAAAAAGATCAAATATATACAGAAAAGTAAAGAATAAAAATGTCTAAATTAGTTGCCTCCCTTGTTACTAATGATATTGGCAAAACCAATCCCCGGCAACGGCGCCAAAAACTTGTTGACGAATCTGGGCAAGTATACCCAGTCGTGCAAGTAATACGGTGGTGAGACCGGTTATCGTATCCACGGGGATTGGATGTCAAGTACCAATTCACAAACTCAGCAACTATCTAGACTAAGAAGAGAAATCAGAACAAACAAAAGAAAAGAAATAAAATCTTTTTGTCTTTTTGGGGACTTTTGACAAACACTTGGAGTGCAGAAACGATATGTTGGGACTAGACTTCACCAAACCTCTAACTCATGCACTATCAGGACTAGATACCTCTCATTCATGCTTCAGATATTAAAATCAATCCACTAAATTACTCAAACCCCGATTCCTCGGATGGCAAGAGCCTAAATCCACTAATAGACCCTAATTCCTTAGGTGGCCTAGATTAATGAATTTGCATTAAGATTAGGGATTACGCGATTACTAGTAAACCTAACTCCATTCCTAGATGAAAGGGTTACTAGGTGATTAAATTCAATTCCGGTTCTGATACGAATTTCCCAATTACATACCAAAACACAAATCAAGTCATGGGGGTACTAGCCACAACAAGCATTAAGCACAGAAAATTAATCACTAATATGAAGACATGAACACAGAATAATCAGTCAAGATAAATACATAATTATCAATTTGGTTACATCTAATCCCAACAAACGGGATTTAGCTATTCATAATTACAGAGAAACCCAAACCAGAAAAGCAGTAGAGAAAGGAAGAAAGGGCGAACTCCATTGAAGCTTCCCACTGTCGTCACAGCAACCCCCTAACTCAGCTCCCTTCTAGGGTTGACACCCTATCCTAGCCGCAGCCTCCAAGAACTCCCTCAAACTAAAACTAAAAACTCCAAAAACTCCCCACATTCTGCCCTAAAACAGCAACTTATACCAATCTGTTCTGCGCTCTCTCGCGAGGCGAATGGCCTCTCGCAAGGCGAAAGTTAAAACCTGCTGTTTCAGAAATGGATATCTCGCGAGGCAAGAGTGTCTTCGCGATGTGAAACCGAAAAAGTTTCATTTTCTTGGCACAGTCAGCTCTCGGGGTCACAAGGCGAATTGTGTTTCACGGGGCGAGGCTTCAGAATTCTGCTTGGCTCAATTTTTTCTCTTTTCAAGCTCTAAAATCATCCAAGCTTCATTATGGCCAAATCTGCACAGTTTTCCTTAAGTTCCTGCAAAATAACACCAAGAAACCGCTTCACCCGTTCCAATTGAAAAACTAACTAAAATCAAATAAAGAATTCTTAATCTATATGAAAAATGCATGCAAAAGTATACAAAAAATATCATGTAAAATCACACTATCAAATCACCCCAAGATTTGTAAAGTGGGCAAGTTACAACCAAGTGAAAGACCTCTTGATTCTAAATTGTTTTCATTAATAAAGTAGAGATTTGGTTGATAGTCAAGCCTATGGTAGGATTCATTCCTTGTGGAAATTTGAGTGAAATGTCTTATCCCCTAAACACTTGAGCGAGGGAGAAAAGAGAGCCAAGCAGATGAACAAGCTTGGGGTGAGCTTCGGGTGAGAAAGAGTGCCCAAATCAGTGAGAACATGAGTCTAAGGAACCTAAGCCTCTAATTGGACTTGAATTGATTGTCTCTTGCTGAATTGTTTGAATTTCCTATTACTTGGATCATTTACTCAGGTTCTTAGTTCACTATCCATGTTCTGTTGTCTTCTACTGGCCTTGGTGATTGCTTGAGGACAAGCAAATGAATAAGCTTGGGGTGATTTGATAGTGTGATTTTACATGATGTTTCTTGTACACTTTTGCATGCATATTTCATATAGATTAGGCATTATTTAGTTGATTTTGTTAGATTTTCCCTTGGAACGGGTGAAGGTGGTGTTGTGTGTTGTTTTGCAGGAATCACTGAAAAATCTGGTTAACTTAGAGCCAAGGGAATGAAGAAACAGTGGAGAATGAAATTCTGGGAAGTCTCGCCCCACGAGAGGATACTCGCCCCGCGACTGCAGATAGACAGAAACAGCAGAATGTCATCCTTTCTGTCTCGCCCCGTGAATTATACCTCGCCTCGCGACCCTGAAAGATGATTGTGCCAGGAAAATACAACATGTTCTGTATCGCCACGCGAACAGTGTCTCGCCTCGCGAGAGATCCAATTATTGAAGACCAGGATTTTAATATTCGCCTCGCGAGATACATCTCGCCCTACGAGAGTGCGAAACTCAGAACCCCTGTTTTAAGCTGTTTAAGGCAGAATTGGAAGGGACACCTTGGAGACATTGGAGGCTACGAGTTTGGAAACCCAAAAGGCTCTTGGAACTAGAGGCATCTTCTGGAGGATTGCCCCCAGGGAATCCCTTCTCTCCTTCATCTATGTTTATTTGGTTGTGGATAATATTATGAGTAGCTAAACCTCCATTGTTGGGGTTGGGGTAGCTATTTCTGAATTCTCATGTATTTGATTTAATCTTGCAATACAGTTTCTGCTTTGTTATTGAGTGATTGATTTCTGTGCTTAATGCTTGTTGTGGCTAGCACCCCCATGACTTGATTTGTGTTTTGATATGCAATTGGAAAATTCGTGTTAAAACCGGAACTGAAATTAATCACCTAGTAAGCCTTGTATCTAGGAATGGAACTGGGTCTATTAGCAATCGCATGATCCCTAATCTTAAGGCGAATTCACTAATCTAGGCCACCTAAGGAATTAGGGTATTGATGAGTGTGATTTCACCTCATCTTTGTCCATCATTTTGCATGCATTTTCATGTAGTTTAGGCATATTTTTATTAGATTTTAGGTTAATTTTCCTTTGGAACGGGTAAGGCGGTTTTCGTGGTGTTGTTTTGAAGATATCAAGGGTAAAATGCTCAAGATCAACCATGATGAAGTTTGGATGAAGATAGGGCTTTAAAAGTGAAGAAAATGAGCCAAACAGAGCCCATCACGGCCTAGCCGTGATGCCCATCACGACCATGATCGAGCAAAACTGAAAAGGAAGAAAGGCTGAAGTCAGAGTCTGTCACGGCCTGTCCGTGATAGACATCACGGCCGTGACCAAAAACCCCCACAAGTCAGAGACCGTCACGGCCTAGACGTAATTCTTATCACGGCCATGAAGCAGGAGTCTCGCGACGCGAAACTAGGCTCGCCACGCGAGAGCTTGAAGTCCACAAAATTGCCAGAAATAGAATCAGCGCATTACTTGGATCAGAAGCAACCGAAATAGATCAGGTTTTGAGTTGGATTGGGACTCTAACTTCCCAATTTCTATAAATAAGGATCAAGGCAGAAGGAACAAGGATATACAGATCATCTAGGAGGAGAACACACATCCACATAGACTTAGGCTACATTTTAGGATCTATCTTCTTCTTCCTCCTCTCTTCTCTGATTTTGTATTTTCATGATGTTGTCAACCAAGCCTGTCATCTCCATGGCAAGGCTTGAGTAGTAGCTTAGTTTCTAGGGATTGGGGCTATGCCCGAGATTCGTTTATGATGTTGAATTTGATGTAATATCTTTGTTATTTCGATTTTGCTTTAGATCTGATTTCTAGTGTGTTAATCACTTGTAAATTCGGCGACCACTCATTCGCGAGACGTAGATATTCTAAGGAGGAACCTAGCGGTGAACTTAGGATTTCTAGTGTTTTTCACTCGTAAAATTCGGCGGCCGCTTGTTTGCGAGAAGTGGATGATCTAAGGAGGAACCTAGCGGTGAACTTA
The DNA here is from genome assembly GCA_030762895.1 of Sophora flavescens. Lineage (NCBI taxonomy): Eukaryota > Viridiplantae > Streptophyta > Magnoliopsida > Fabales > Fabaceae > Sophora > Sophora flavescens. The sequence continues at coordinate 15,280,407 of CM061062.1, read as the reverse complement.
GGTTTATTTGCATGACTTAGACATTCTAAGGAGGAACCTAGCAGTGAACTTAGGTGTCGGATCTATAGAAGTCAGACTGGGGACTGAAATCACGAGAGTTAGAAGCCGTCCCTCGAGGATCAACGAGTTGTCACGAAACGCAAAGGGTCCAATCTGGGATCGACTACCATGAGAGTAGGGGTCGGGTCAATTGGGCACGGTTTTTGTAACCCGAGAGGGAGCTTAAACTATTAGAGGATAAACTCGCCTTCAAGGCAATTTCGCTAATTAACAAGGGTAATCGACTTAGCAAAGTAAACGATCTTGCGGTAACCCAAATCCCTAGGAATCCATTTAGATCCAAAACCCCATAAACAATTTACTTTCTGTTTTATTTGTCTTCTGTTTACTTATCTCTTAATTCAAAAATCCTTTCTCAAATCCTTTTATACAGTCCAGATCTACTCGATTTGATAATTGGTTGCGATTCGAGATCACAGTCTCTGTGGGATCGATATCTTTTATTACTTGACGAGATCCGGTACACTTTCCGGAATCGCAAGCACACGCCTCGCGTCGCTCTCGAGCGTCGCGCTGTCAGGTCTATTAGTGGGTTTAGGCTCTTGTCATCCGAGGGATCGGGACTTGAGTAATTTAGTGGATTGATTGTCATAATTGAAGTAGAAACTGTTTGTTAGTTGTTTCATTGCATGAGGATGAAGATTAGTGAACCTAATCCCAACAGCTTTTATCATATTTGAAAACCTTCTTTTATTGCCTTCCAAGTATTTGAGAAAATTACAAAAAGAGTTTGTTTTTCTTATTTTGTTAGTTTTAACTTTTGTTAGCATAGAACTCTCTTCAATCCATGAATCGCTTAGATAGTAGTTGAATTGGTACGTGCTAGTACTTGTTGCAGTCCTCGTGGGAACGATAAAACGGTCTCACCACCGTATTACTTGCACGACTGGGTATACTTGCCCAGATTCGTCAACAAGTTTTTGGCGCCGTTGCCGGGGATTTGGGCACTCTTTCTCACCTGCAGCTCACCCCAAGCTTGTTCATTTGCTTGGCTCTCTTTTCTCCCTCACTCAAGTGTTTAGGGGATAAGACATTTCACTCAAATTTCCTCAAGGAATGAATCCTACCATAGGCTTGACTATCAACCAAATCTCTACTTTATTAATGAAAACAAAAACTTGTTGACGAATCTGGGCAAGTATACCCAGTCGTGCAAGTAATACGGTGGTGAGACCGGTTATCGTATCCACGGGGATTGGATGTCAAGTACCAATTCACAAACTCGAAACTATCTAGACTAAACAGAGAAATCAGAACAAACAAAAGAAAAGAAATAAAATCTTTTTGTCTTTTTGGGGATTTTTAACAAACACTTGGAGTGCAGAAAGATATGTTGGGACTAGACTTCACCAAACCTCTAACTCATGCAATACCAGGACTAGATACCTCCCATTCATGCTTCAGATATTAAAATCAATCCACTAAATTACTCAAGCCCCGATCTCTCGGATGACAAGAGCCTAATTCCACTAATAGACCCTAATTCCTTAGGTGGCCTAGATTAATGAATTTGCATTAAGATTAGGGATTACGCGATTACTAGTAAACCTAACTCCATTCCTAGATGAAAGGGTTACTAGATGATTAAATTCAGTTCCGCTTCTGATACGAATTTCCCAATTGCATACCAAAACACAAATCGAGTCATGGGGGTGCTAGCCACAACAAGCATTAAACACAAAAAATTAATCACTAATATGAAGACATGAACACAGAATAATCAGTCAAGATAAATACATAATTATCAATTTGGTTACATCTAATCCCAACAAACGGGATTTAGCTATTCATAATTACAGAGAAACCCAAACCAGAAAAGCAGTAGAGAAAGGAAGAAAGGGCGAACTCCATTGAAGCTTCCCACTGTCGTCACAGCAACCCCCTAACTCAGCTCCCTTCTAGGGTTGACACCCTATCCTAGCCGCAGCCTCCAAGAACTCCCTCAAACTAAAACTAAAAACTCCAAAAACTCCCCACATTCTGCCCTAAAACAGCAACTTATACCAATCTGTTCTGCGCTCTCTCGCGAGGCGAATGGCCTCTCGCAAGGCGAAAGTTAAAACCTGCTGTTTCAGAAAAGGATATCTCGCGAGGCAAGAGTGTCTTCGCGATGCGAAACTGAAAAAGTTTCATTTTCCTGGCACAGTCAGCTCTCGGGGTCACAAGGCGAATTGTGTTTCACGGGGCGAGGCTTCAGAATTCTGCTTGGCTCAATTTTTTCTCTTTTCAAGCTCTAAAATCATCCAAGCTTCATTATGGCCAAATCTGCACAGTTTTCCTTAAGTTCCTGCAAAATAACACCAAGAAACCGCTTCACCCGTTCCAATTGAAAAACTAACTAAAATCAAATAAAGAATTCTTAATCTATATGAAAAATGCATGCAAAAGTATACAAAAAATATCATGTAAAATCACACTATCAAATCACCCCAAGATTTGTAAAGTGGGCAAGTTACAACCAAGTGAAAGACCTCTTGATTCTAAATTGTTTTCATTAATAAAGTAGAGATTTGGTTGATAGTCAAGCCTATGGTAGGATTCATTCCTTGTGGAAATTTGAGTGAAATGTCTTATCCCCTAAACACTTGAGTGAGGGAGAAAAGAGAGCCAAGCAGATGAACAAGCTTGGGGTGAGCTTCAGGTGAGAAAGAGTGCCCAAATCAGTGAGAACATGAGTCTAAGGAACCTAAGCCTCTAATTGGACTTGAATTGATTGTCTCTTGCTGAATTGTTTGAATTTCCTATTACTTGGATCATTTACTCAGGTTCTTAGTTCACTATCCATGTTCTGTTGTCTTCTACTGGCCTTGGTGATTGCTTGAGGACAAGCAAATGAATAAGCTTGGGGTGATTTGATAGTGTGATTTTACATGATGTTTCTTGTACACTTTTGCATGCATATTTCATATAGATTAGGCATTATTTAGTTGATTTTGTTAGATTTTCCCTTGGAACGGGTGAAGGTGGTGTTGTGTGTTGTTTTGCAGGAATCACTGAAAAATCTGGTTAACTTAGAGCCAAGGGAATGAAGAAACAGTGGAGAATGAAATTCTGGGAAGTCTCGCCCCACGAGAGGATACTCGCCCCGCGACTGCAGATAGACAGAAACAGCAGAATGTCATCCTTTCTGTCTCGCCCCGTGAATTATACCTCGCCTCGCGACCCTGAAAGATGATTGTGCCAGGAAAATACAACATGTTCTGTATCGCCACGCGAACAGTGTCTCGCCTCGCGAGAGATCCAATTATTGAAGACCAGGATTTTAATATTCGCCTCGCGAGATACATCTCGCCCTACGAGAGTGCGAAACTCAGAACCCCTGTTTTAAGCTGTTTAAGGCAGAATTGGAAGGGACACCTTGGAGACATTGGAGGCTACGAGTTTGGAAACCCAAAAGGCTCTTGGAACTAGAGGCATCTTCTGGAGGATTGCCCCCAGGGAATCCCTTCTCTCCTTCATCTATGTTTATTTGGTTGTGGATATTATTATGAGTAGCTAAACCTCCATTGTTGGGGTTGGGGTAGCTATTTCTGAATTCTCATGTATTTGATTTAATCTTGCAATACAGTTTCTGCTTTGTTATTGAGTGATTGATTTCTGTGCTTAATGCTTGTTGTGGCTAGCACCCCCATGACTTGATTTGTGTTTTGATATGCAATTGGAAAATTCGTGTTAAAACCGGAACTGAAATTAATCACCTAGTAAGCCTTGTATCTAGGAATGGAACTGGGTCTATTAGCAATCGCATGATCCCTAATCTTAAGGCGAATTCACTAATCTAGGCCACCTAAGGAATTAGGGTATTGATGAGTGTGATTTCACCTCATCTTTGTCCATCATTTTGCATGCATTTTCATGTAGTTTAGGCATATTTTTATTAGATTTTAGGTTAATTTTCCTTTGGAACGGGTAAGGCGGTTTTCGTGGTGTTGTTTTGCAGATATCAAGGGTAAAATGCTCAAGATCAACCATGATGAAGTTTGGATGAAGATAGGGCTTTAAAAGTGAAGAAAATGAGCCAAACAGAGCCCATCACGGCCTAGCCGTGATGCCCATCACGACCATGATCGAGCAAAACTGAAAAGGAAGAAAGGCTGAAGTCAGAGTCTGTCACGGCCTGTCCGTGATAGACATCACGGCCGTGACCAAAAACCCCCCACAAGTCAGAGACCGTCACGGCCTAGACGTAATTCTTATCACGGCCATGAAGCAGGAGTCTCGCGACGCGAAACTAGGCTCGCCACGCGAGAGCTTGAAGTCCACAAAATTGCCAGAAATAGAATCAGCGCATTACTTGGATCAGAAGCAACCGAAATAGATCAGGTTTTGAGTTGGATTGGGACTCTAACTTCCCAATTTCTATAAATAAGGATCAAGGCAGAAGGAACAAGGATATACAGATCATCTAGGAGGAGAACACACATCCACATAGACTTAGGCTACATTTTAGGATCTATCTTCTTCTTCCTCCTCTCTTCTCTGATTTTGTATTTTCATGATGTTGTCAACCAAGCCTGTCATCTCCATGGCAAGGCTTGAGTAGTAGCTTAGTTTCTAGGGATTGGGGCTATGCCCGAGATTCGTTTATGATGTTGAATTTGATGTAATATCTTTGTTATTTCGATTTTGCTTTAGATCTGATTTCTAGTGTGTTAATCACTTGTAAATTCGGCGACCACTCATTCGCGAGACGTAGATATTCTAAGGAGGAACCTAGCGGTGAACTTAGGATTTCTAGTGTTTTTCACTCGTAAAATTCGGCGGCCGCTTGTTTGCGAGAAGTGGATGATCTAAGGAGGAACCTAGCGGTGAACTTAGGTTTATTTGCATGACTTAGACATTCTAAGGAGGAACCTAGCAGTGAACTTAGGTGTCGGATCTATAGAAGTCAGACTGGGGACTGAAATCACGAGAGTTAGAAGCCGTCCCTCGAGGATCAACGAGTTGTCACGAAACGCAAAGGGTCCAATCTGGGATCGACTACCATGAGAGTAGGGGTCGGGTCAATTGGGCACGGTTTTTGTAACCCGAGAGGGAGCTTAAACTATTAGAGGATAAACTCGCCTTCAAGGCAATTTCGCTAATTAACAAGGGTAATCGACTTAGCAAAGTAAACGATCTTGCGGTAACCCAAATCCCTAGGAATCCATTTAGATCCAAAACCCCATAAACAATTTACTTTCTGTTTTATTTGTCTTCTGTTTACTTATCTCTTAATTCAAAAATCCTTTCTCAAATCCTTTTTATACAGTCCAGATCTACTCGATTTGATAATTGGTTGCGATTCGAGATCACAGTCTCTGTGGGATCGATATCTTTTATTACTTGACGACAGTCCGGTACACTTTCCGGAATCGCAAGCACACGCCTCGCGTCGCTCTCGAGCGTCGCGCTGTCAGGTCTATTAGTGGGTTTAGGCTCTTGTCATCCGAGGGATCGGGACTTGAGTAATTTAGTGGATTGATTGTCATAATTGAAGTAGAAACTGTTTGTTAGTTGTTTCATTGCATGAGGATGAAGATTAGTGAACCTAATCCCAACAGCTTTTATCATATTTGAAAACCTTCTTTTATTGCCTTCCAAGTATTTGAGAAAATTACAAAAAGAGTTTGTTTTTCTTATTTTGTTAGTTTTAACTTTTGTTAGCATAGAACTCTCTTCAATCCATGAATCGCTTAGATAGTAGTTGAATTGGTACGTGCTAGTACTTGTTGCAGTCCTCGTGGGAACGATAAAACGGTCTCACCACCGTATTACTTGCACGACTGGGTATACTTGCCCAGATTCGTCAACAAGTTTTTGGCGCCGTTGCCGGGGATTTGGGCACTCTTTCTCACCTGCAGCTCACCCCAAGCTTGTTCATTTGCTTGGCTCTCTTTTCTCCCTCACTCAAGTGTTTAGGGGATAAGACATTTCACTCAAATTTCCTCAAGGAATGAATCCTACCATAGGCTTGACTATCAACCAAATCTCTACTTTATTAATGAAAACAAAAACTTGTTGACGAATCTGGGCAAGTATACCCAGTCGTGCAAGTAATACGGTGGTGAGACCGGTTATCGTATCCACGGGGATTGGATGTCAAGTACCAATTCACAAACTCAGAAACTATCTAGACTAAACAGAGAAATCAGAACAAACAAAAGAAAAGAAATAAAATCTTTTTGTCTTTTTGGGGATTTTTAACAAACACTTGGAGTGCAGAAAGATATGTTGGGACTAGACTTCACCAAACCTCTAACTCATGCAATACCAGGACTAGATACCTCCCATTCATGCTTCAGATATTAAAATCAATCCACTAAATTACTCAAGCCCCGATCTCTCGGATGACAAGAGCCTAATTCCACTAATAGACCCTAATTCCTTAGGTGGCCTAGATTAATGAATTTGCATTAAGATTAGGGATTACGCGATTACTAGTAAACCTAACTCCATTCCTAGATGAAAGGGTTACTAGATGATTAAATTCAGTTCCGGTTCTGATACGAATTTCCCAATTGCATACCAAAACACAAATCGAGTCATGGGGGTGCTAGCCACAACAAGCATTAAACACAAAAAATTAATCACTAATATGAAGACATGAACACAGAATAATCAGTCAAGATAAATACATAATAATCAGTTTGGCTACATCTAATCCCAACAAACAGGGATTTAACTACTCATAAAAAGAGAATACAAAGAGAAAGAGAGAAGGGATGAAGCAAACTCCATAGAAGGATCCTCCAATCTTCTTCCAGTCCCAGAGCAAGGAAAACATCCCCCTTCAGGGTTGGAACCCTCTTCCAGCCGTAGCCCCCAAGTGCTTCCTCAAACTAAAACTAAAAACTCCAAAAAACTCCCCGGCCTCTTCAGTTCTGCCCTAAAATAGCAACTTATACCAATCAGTTCTGCGCTCGCTCGCGAGGCGAATGTACTCTCGCGAGGCAAATGTTAAAAATCTGCCGCTTCAGAGAATTGCACTCTCGCGAGGCGAGAGTGGCTTCGCGAGGCGAGACCGAATGGTTTCATTTTCCTGGCACAGTCAGCTTTCAGGGTCGCGAGGCGAATCCAGTCTCGCGAGACGAATCTCCAGAATTCTGCTTGGCTCAATTTCTTCTCTTTTCAGGCTCTATTTCATCCAAGCTCCATTATGGCCAAATTTGCACAGTTTTCCTTAAGTTCCTGCAAAACAATACACAAAACCACCTTCACCCGTTCCAAGGTAAAAACTAATAAAAATCAAATAAAGAATGCCTAATCTATATGAAAAATGCATGCAAAAGTATACATAAAATATGATGTAAAATCACACTATCAACTCACCCCAATCTTATTCAATGGCTTGTCCTCAAGCAATCACTAAGGCCAGAAGATCAAAATAATCAAATCATGGATAGTGAACTAAGAACCCGAGTACAAACTAATCCAAGTGAAATGCATTTCAAACAATTCAGCAAGAGACAATCAATTCAAGTCCAATTAGAGGCTTAGGCTCCTTTGACTCATGTTCTCACTGATTTGGGCACTCTTTCTCACCTGAAGCTCACCCCAAGCTTGTTCATTTGCTTGGCTCTCTTTTCTCACCTCACTCAAGTCCTTAGGGGATAAGACATTTCACTCAATTTTCCTCAAGGAATGAATCCAACCATAGGCTTGACTATCAACCAAATCTCTACTTTACTAATGAAAACAATTTAGAATCAAGAGGTCTTTCACTTGGTTGTAACGTGGCCATGGGATTAATCGTTAGGTGGGGAAATCAAATAAAGGACATTTCAAAAGGCTACACAACATATCAACATTTGCAAAGCATGACCTTCTAAAATACCTTTTAGGTTTCAGTTCACTTTCCACCTTTCTTTTCTTTCTTTTTCTTTTTATTTCTCACTTTTCTTTTTGTCATCCCCTTCTCTATTTATTTTTTTTTCTTTTTCTTTTATTTTGCTTGGAGAATGGGAGATTTTTCAAATCAAGAGAAACTTTTTTTTTTCTGATTCTTTCATCCCAAACTTTTTTCACTACCTTTTTACCCTTTTGTAATACTTTAGAAGGTCCCTTATCAAGCATCATTTATCCACATATTCCAGGGTACAATGAAAAGCATTTTATTCTTTCTGGCTCAAAATTGGGTAACTAAGGGGTAGCATTTAATCAATCAAAGCTCAGAAGGCCAGAAAAAATACCTATTGCCTCAATCATTTTCAAAAATGTTTTCAAAAATTTTTTAAGCTTCAAAATGGTTTTAAGTCAAGTTCTAGAGAAAGCAAACCAAGAGGAATAACACTCTAACACAAAGAATGGGGTAAAATTTTGTGAGTACCCCTTTGGCTCAAAATCTCACATTTTAGTAGTTCAACCATCAATGAGCAACACAAATCTATAGAACCATATGCTAATTATCAACTATCCAAGATTATCTCAAGCATTTTCATTTGCAGCCATATCTCAAGAATAAACAGAATTGGGTTCAACAATTCACTATCTCCATTTAATTGGCACTTAGTTCTCATAATTGGATACAAAATCTAAGCAAGGGCAATCTAATCGTGTGAACATGCAAACTATCATGCAAAACTAAATGAATGCAACATGAAAAATGCAAATGCAAAATACCCCTACCCCAAGCTTAAGAATTTACATTGTCCCAAATGTAAACAATCAAGATGGAGAGATGAAAAAAATTGGAACGACTTACCGAAGCAGTAGCGGGTGTTGGCTCTCATTCCAGTCAGAAACTTGCTTAGGAAATGCATCACGGCCGTGATGGGTGCTGACTTTGTCTTCTTGCTCTCCCTTCCTTCTTTCCCTGAAATCACTTGGCCATTTTATTAGTAAAAGAAAACTCTTGATCTTCTCAAATTATTCAAGAGTTAAAAATCAAAAACAAAATCTAACTAAAGAGAAGGGTTAAGAAACTTGGGTTGCCTCCCAATAAGCGCTTCTTTAACGTCACTAGCTTGACGTCCTAGGATTCTCCTCCCGGATCAAATTGTATTTGGAGTGGAGATTGTAGCAGTAGTATGACTTTATCCTAAAGTCCACCCAGCCATTGTGTGAAAGCACCATTGACCTCTTCAACCATAATAATGCAGTTACTTCCTAGCAGGTCAAATGGCATTTGCACCAGGAAGTTTGATAGACAAGTGGAAGGGACTAACTTACCAATGTCCACACATGCATGCAAGCCGACATATTTGTCCAATGCATAAATTTTAGATTCCTTAGCAAGCATGGTGGAATCCACTACCACTTCGTCTTCATCTTGAACTATCCCCCAAACCAGATTTTCCTCAAATTGGGCTTTAGGTGACTTTTGTACTAACTGTTTGCAAATCTCCTCAACTTGTGTTTTGATGTTCTGCATCATGGTGCAGTAGAGATTAAAAGTGCAGGTAGCAACAAGGCCTTCAAGGTTAACGGGCAGAGGCTAAAGCTATTCCATGAGAGCTCTGTGCCTGAGGATACTACTGTTGAGGAGCTCTTGATAAGCCTCTGGCTTATCTAGTTTTATGACTAGATGAACTAGGGTTTATGTGTCTATTTATTCGAGTTCACTCTCGTTTTCGCCCAAATTTGCCTTGTTTCGTTCCTGAGTTGGACTTTGGCTCGTTTTGCGTCTTTTGTGTAGTTTTTAGCTTATTTTGGATAGAATTACGCTTGTGGGTGCTTTTGTGTTTTCAGGTAAATAAAGTGAAGCTCCGGGAGTCAAGGAAAGCAAAGAAATAGTGGAAATTGAAATTCTGAGACACTCGCCCCGCGAGTGTACTCTCGCCTCGCGAGAGTCTGAAGACCAGCAAGACAGAGACTATCACGGCATAGTCGTGATTAAGGTCATGGCTGTGACAAATGGAGGTTTGAAGACTCGCCCCGCGAGAGAATGAAGACTTGGAAGTCAGAGACCATCACGGCCTAGCCATGATGAAGGTCACAGCCCAGAATTGAAGACTCGCCCCGCGAATGGTGTCTCACCTCGCGAGTCCTTGGGGACCATGGAAGACAGAGGCAATCACGGCTTAGCCGTGATGGATATCACGGTTGTGACAGATTAGGGTTTGAAGACTCGCCCCGCGAATACAAGCTCGCCTCGCTAAAATACAAAATTTGAAGCGCGCCAATGCTTAATTTCGCGTCGCGAGAGTAAGCTCGCCCCGCGAGCTGGCGAGAAACAGAATCCTTATTTAAAGGCCATATCAGATCAGAATTGGGTATCAAGTTGTTAGCCACTTGTGTAGATCAGAGTAGTGCGAATCCTTGTCTTTGGAGCTGCGTCTCCATCTTCTTTTCTTTTCTTCTTTTAGTTTGTTATTATGGAGATTATTGCCGATTGTTTGTGCGTCGTCACGGGCATGAGGAACTAATCCCCTCGTCCGAGGGATCGATGAAGCCACCCATGGCTGTGTAGTGTTCATATGATGTATGTGTTCTCCTCTCTTTTTAATTGATGATTTCCGATTCTGATTTGAATGTTTGATCATATGTATTGCGTGATTAATAAGTTAAACGTGTTTGAGGCCGAAAGGCGATTCGCGTTTTAGAACTTGAATCGGGATCATAAATGTTTTCCAATTCTGAATTGATTGTGTTGATCATATGTGTGCGTGATTAACTTGTTAACGTGTTTGAGGCCAAACGGCGAGAAGCGTTTTAGAACTTGAATTGGAATCATTAATCGAATAATGAGCACGACCGTGGATTTATTTGATTAGTGCAACCATATAGGGAACAAGGTTTAATAGAATTCGAGATTAGGGATTATGAGACCGAACAAGTGATTAATCCAATCATCGAATACGTCCTATTGAGTACGACAGTGGATTTAGGAGAATTTAGGGGGTCTCGGTTGACATTGCAATTGAACTTAGGGAAGGAATACATCATCACTTGGGTACTTAACATGATTGGGTAGGTGGATTTGAGACCTTGGATGCATTTAATTTCTGATTTTAATCACCGTAGCGTTATTTGATTTGATTCTTGAATTGCAATCTCAATCTCTTTCTCTCAACCACCCTCTATTGCTTAACCAACGTATCGGATTAGTAAAATTGGTAGCCCAATCCTTGTGTTCGACCTCGGTAATATCTTACCGTGTTTTTATTACTTGTGACGACCCGGTACACTTGCCGGAGTCACAACAGCTCTCCTTGGAAGCTCCCACCTACACTGCCACCTGATCAGGGAACACCCTTTCCTTTCCCTCACTCTGATTTTATAGTTCTGTTGTTTCATTGAGGACAATGTATATTTTAAGTGTGGGGGAGGGAACCAATTGTAGCTTTGTTTTGTGTTTGGTCTTGTTTTTCTTTTATCTCTTGAATAAATTGTGTGAGTCTTTGGTCGGTGAGCTTGATTGGTTTTGATTGATTTGGCACAGATTGATTGCATGATTTATGTGATGATTCCCCCTAGGTTGAATTTTTTTTTGAAAAGTGATCCCCATGAAAATAAAAATAAAAATAAAAGAAATAAAAAATATATATTTTGGTTCCTAAACTTTGAGATATTTTGTTGTGATGGCATGATTTATGATAAGTTTGGGGTGAATGGGTGCACACACTAGGGATAGAATCTCGGTCAAACAATTTTCAAAAATGTCCAGGTGAGGATTTGAGCCTCCAGCATGTTTTTAATTGTGAGAATCACTTTCAAGTTGCACTTTCCCGAATTTTCTTGAATCTCTTTATGGTTTGCATGTTTATGTGTTTGCATCAAATGATTTAGGCATATTTTCTTTGTAAATAACCACTTGGCCTAAATTGAACCAGTCCCTAATGCATGTTTCCTAGTTAGCCCCTTTTAGCCTAATTAGCCTATTGTTTCATGATGAACTCATGTTATGAGCCAAAATCTGGAAAAACCATGTTAACCCGATCTTAGGATTAGGAGAGCATGGAATCTTAGCAAGAGAATGGTTGCAAGAAACTAAGTTTGGGGTGGCTACAAGGTGTGATGTGTTGTTTGGGATTGATAAAAAAAATTTATTAAATAATAAAGGTTGGAGCCAAAGGCAAAAAGAAAAAAAGAAAAAAAAAAGAGGCAAAAATGTCAAAAAGGCTATTTGAAGGAAAAGGCTGTAGTCACCCAAGGCAAAAGCATAAAGAAAAATGGAAAAAGGAATTTGAGAGGAAATTCAAAGTGTAAAATGTTTCATGCTCTCTTAGTTCCTAGGGACTTAAACCCAGTACCTTTGTATATCCTACCCTTAGCCAGGCCCCATTACAACCTAAAAGACCTTTTGATGTTGCATGCATGTTTTCGTGGGAACCTTGATTGAGATGAAAATCAAATTCATGGGAAGTGCTCTTAAAAGTGAAATTGAGTGAAATGTTGTTAGCCTGACAAAAATTGAGCGAATGTGTGAAACATTAAATACCCTTGTGAGGAAGGCGATTGTTTGAATTTGGTGATCTCCCTTTTGTATGTAACTTGGATCCCTTGCTTAGATTAATGATTGCTTGAATGATGAAATTCTCAAATGTTTAGAGTAAATGCATGTGGGGATTGCTTTGTTTGAAAGGGGGGAACATTGAAGGAAAAATTATTTTGGTGAATTGCTTGAAATTTGTGCAAAGTTGATTGAATCCTTTAAGCTTTCCATGTCTTGAGTCTTTTTGAGTTTTTGAGTTTTAGTTTGCTTGGGGACAAGCAAAGTTTAAGTTTGGGGTATTTTGATAAGCCTCTGGCTCATCTAGTTTTATGGCTAGTATGACCATGGTTTTGTGCTAATTATATTTCGTTTTCACCCAAATTAGACTCGATTGTCCTCAAGCAACATTTTGAGTCGTTTAAGTAGTTTTAGGTTAATTTAGCCAGTTTGGAGTCAAATAATGCACTTATGGCTATTTCATTGTTTTCAGGTTAACTTAGAGTCAAGGGAATAAAGAAACAGGGGAAATTTCAATCCTGGAGGTATTCGCCTCGCGAGAGTCTTCTAGCCTCGCGAACCTGAGACCAGCTGAACAGCAGAATGTCCTCCTCTCTGTCTCGCCTCACGAACTACACCTCGCCTCGCGAGCCTGAAGGCTGACTGTTCCAGAAAATGCAAACCTTTGTGTCGCCTCGTGAACCCATTTCTTCGCCTCGCGAGCGTGGAAGTCAGAAAGCATCACGGTTAGCCCCTGATGCTCATCATAGGCGTAATGAGAAGACTCTTCAATTCCTCGCCTCGCGAGCCATTCTTCGCCTCACGAGAAGTCCAAACGTTTCAGATTTCTTCATAATATTCGCCTCGCGAGTGGGTGTTCGCCTCGCGAGATGGCGCAGATCCTGAATGTTATAAATTGTTGTTCTGGGCAGATTAGGGACACTTTTCATTATCCATTGTTTTTTATAGAATTTCTGGTTGTGTTTCGTTTTTATGGAGAACTAATTTTCTTGGATTAGTCTACTGTAATCGATTTCCACCGCACTTGAGGTTCTGTAATTCCTGTTTTGTTTGCTTTTCCCTTTTCAATACTATGCTATATATTTCTGTTTGCTTAATTCAGGATTGTATAGTGTTTGTGTTGATTTATTTCGGTGATGTTATGTTCCTATATTTAATCGCGTTTGCTTAATTCGCGTGTGTACAATCGTGTTTGCTTAATTCACGAGTGCTTCACCCCGTTTGCTTAATTCGGGAATTAGGAACATATATCTCGTAGTAGTGATTTCGCTTGTTAATTGTTGCTACAACCGAAAGGGGATTAGAATCTGCTTAGGGCTTGGAATTTATATGAACTGATGATGGTTGGGAAATCGAGAACAGTAGATTAATTGTCTTTAGCTTATTTGATAATCCTTTAAACTGCTTTGTTTTTATTGCTCTGTTTTTGCTTTGTTTTCCAATTGAATTTCAATCCAAACCCCCCCCCCCCCCCCCCCTCCAAAAAAAAAAAAACTGATTTTGTGGTAAATAACAATTCAAGAGTCCTTGTGAGACGATACCCGAGTTGTCGTGCTCTACTACAATTTTATAAAACCGCTCGCTTTTTGACCCGTGTGCGACAGCGCGTCATGATACCAACATCGTCTTATCATTAAGAAAGAAAGAGTTGATCAGGCTCATACGCCCCGTTTGGCAAGTTGTCTCCATCACCTCATGCACCCGGATCAACATCATCACGAATCCATTATAATGGCCATTCGGATGTATACCTCATCGAATACCACATCTTAAGCGGGTATTCGGTTAACTCAAGCACGTCTGCTAAGGGGAAATGCATATGAATAAAAGATTTTTCATTATCGAGACTGTTCTTTGTGTTCACTCTTTTCCGTTGTCGAAGCCCAAAGCTAATGACTATTCACAATTTTCATTACTTGAAAATCAATAACACAGGACGCGTAGTCTGAGTGCTCAATCCCAACACCTTAGACTGATGCCACAGTCCAAGGTTGTGGTCATAGAAACAATTATAGTTTTATCCATGTTTCATTTCAACATGATAAGGACTCCTAGCCCATAACAACGAAATTAGGACACACAGTCCTCAATTCCAAAATTAGGACTCCTAGCCCATAATATCACGATTAGGACCCTTGGTCCATAATTCTTGACACGGATCCTAGATCACGTGCATATAACTGAATGCTAGAGGCGACGTCTCGCGAACTATATTCTCTTTCACATGTGCTCACTTTTCGCTCAGTGAAAACCAAAAACCAAAATAAAACCTCGGTCACTTATCCAAGTAACCAGAACGTTTCTAAATCATTTAGGAGAAAATCTTTTCCTTTACAAATTCTTTTATAAAACATTTAGGAAATTCGTTTGCTTTTGAAATCCTTGATGGAATAAAGTCAAATATTTTCAAACGATCTTTCCTTCATAAAACACACCGTTCGAAAATGTTTTCTCTCGTACAAAACTTTTGATCATAAAAAGGTGGTTTCCTTCAACTTAAAATCACTTCAAAATTTTTCTAAAAACAAAGATCTTATTCTTCTGAAGTAAGCACTTTAAACAAGGAACTTTTATAAGTGAACCCAAAACTTTCAAAGTTCTATTCAAGGCTTATTAAGGCTTTTAATCCTTATAGTCATTGGGCACAGACTCAAGTCCGGCTTCTCAAACTTCAATCAACAGGAATATATTCACAACAATGATATTATCACATTTAATGGCAGTTCATCAAATATATATAATTCATAACACTTTAAAGCAAGTAATGTTCAACTACAAGTAATAACCACAATAGTTCAAGTAAACAAGTTATTCAAGTATTGGCTCAATATCACAATAATAATCACAACACTCAATTAAACACATACACACATGCATATAGTTATTGAATATCCCTAGGCAAGCTCCCCTTAACTTTGAAGACAAGTAAAGGATCATCATCTTAATTCTCACGTTAGCTCCAAGAGTGTAACTATCTATTTCAGCAAGCAAGCATAGCCGTGTCAAACGTCTCAGAGAAGGAATCCAACAATGCGCAACAACCAGGAATCAAGAAATCAATTACACATGATCAAACACACATTCTAATTTGATCTAAACACTTAATCTTATTACCAAACAAGGTCATTTCGAAGAAAATCATGTTTGGAGCTTAAGCTTCACAATACCCTTTGAGGAAACTTTGTTTTGATTAAAGGATCATGAAAATGAACTTAGGAATCTCAAATTAAAGATCCTAATTTGAATAAAACATAGCTAATTTTATAGAAACACAATCAATTTCAAATAAAATCAAATTGGGGTTTAGGGTTCCTAAACACAATTTGGGGAAAACTCATTTGATCAAAGGATAATGACATTAGTTTAATAAAACACTAATTTATAGTCCCAATTACATAAAAACATAGTTTAATTTCATATTACAACATGAAATCAAGGAGCTAGGGTTAGGGTTTAAAAATCAGATTGGGGATTTTCAATCTAGAAGAGATTAGAGGGTAAAACACTTACCCAAGATGAAGGAAGAAGAGAGTAGCACCACAGGTGGAGGTGGTCCGGCGTGTCAGAGCCGGCAACAGCGGCGGAGTTTTGTTTGCCATGGTGGAGATGATGACACCAAGGGGAGAGCGAACCAAAACACGGCCTGGGTTGCGTGATTTTGCTCCCCATTTTAAGCGGCGACCAGAAATGGGGGTTTTCGTGGCTGAGGTCCGGCATTCGCGTGGCGACTGACGCGTTTTGTGGCGGAGGACGCGTGCAGAATCAAGACACGGTCGTCTCCTCGAGCCGGTGAGCTACAGCTAGCAGGCTCCTAGGAGCGGCGCGCGTCCAAGAAGCAAGAAGGAAGGAGGAGAGAACTTGTATGGAAGAGGAAGAAGAAGTGGGGAAGAAGAAGACAGAAAGAAGGGAAAGAAAAGAGAATAATGATAGGGAGGGGGTTTGCGGGTTTGAGATAAAATAGGAGAGAGAAAAGTTGGTTTTGTTTAGTGGGTACACTATGAGTGATAAATATTAAGCCTAAAATAAACATGTTTTTACTTTTTGGAATCTAAAAATAAAGATTGATAAATATATGATTTCCAAATTCAAATTAGGGTAAAGATTAATAGTTGAACTGATCAAATAAGACAATACTCGTCCAAAATTTAATCTCCGATTAATGTCAAACCAGTTTATTTTCAAATCTAAAATTAAATAGAATGAAAATATGGAAATGCTTTTCAATTAATCATATTATTTAAAACATTTTTCTGTACTGGCAATAATAGTGACAATAACGTAAATTATTATCTAGTAAGCGTGCATTCACTGAAATAAGTCAGTGCTAACGCACCCAATAAAATAATTTGAAGAGAGTAATTTAATTACTCAAACTAAACCACATAACAAAATAAACATAAACATCCAAATAAAATAATTAATCATATGTGTAAAAACTAAGGTGTTACAGATTGTCTAGTAGTTACCCCCTTTGTAATTTCATTGATGATGTTATCAATTGGATGATTTCTGACAGTCCTCCATTCCTTTGGTAGGTCAGGCTGTTGTTCTATTTGCTCCTACTGCAGCGATTCGTTCTTTAAGCTTTCATCTTCTTCATTGTCCTGTTTCTCTTCTAGGAGAGTTTTCTCAATTGAATCTGCAAGATCATCAATAACAGGATCCTTTCCCAACCATTTGGGGTTAGACTCATCAAATGTCACATGCACAGATTCCTCAATAGTTCGTGTTCTCTTATTATATATTCTAAATGCTTTACTAGATAGAGAGTAAGCTAGGAAAATTCCTTCATCAGCCTTTGCATCAAATTTTCCAAGATTATTCATTCCATTGTTAAGAACAAAGCATTTGCAACCGAAAACATTAAAATGCTCTATATTTTGTTTTCTTCCTTTGTAAAGCTCATAAGGGGTTTTCTTTAAGATTGGTCTTATCAAGACTCTATTTAGCACATAGCAGGCTGTATTGACAGCATCTACCCAAAAATGTTTTGGCAAGCTAAAGTCGTTCAACATAGTTCTTGCTATCTCCTCTAATGATCTATTCTTTCTTTCCACTACTCCATTTTGTTGTGGAGTTATAAGAGCAGAAAAAATTATGTTTAATGCCATGCTCATCACAAAATTTTTCAAACACTTCATTTTGAAATTCTCCCCCATGATCACTTCTTATAAAAAACAATTTTCACGTCCTTTTCATTTTGCACAATATTTGCCATTTTCTTAAATACAGCAAATGAATCACTCTTATGAGATAGAAAATATGTCCATGTATATCTAGAGTAATCATCTACTATTACCAATCCATACGAGTTACCACCAAAGCTTTTGGTTCTAGATGGACCAAATAAATCCATGTGTAAAAGTTGCAAGGGTCTAGTTGTTGAAACAATTTTCTTTGGTTTAAAAGAGACATTGACTTGCTTTCCTTTTTGACATGCATCACATAGTCCATCTTTCACAAATTTTAGTTTAGGCAAGCCAACTACAAGATCTTTACGAATCAGTTTATTCAAGTGGTTCATGTGAATGTGTGCAATTCTTCTATGCCAAAGCCAATTCCCTTCTTCTTTTGAAATAAGACAGCATGCAGTATTTGAAGAGATATTATCTAAATCAAGCATATAGATGTTATCTGTCCTATGTCCAATTAATTTCAAATTTTCATCCTGCTGATTTTCTATTTAGCAACTATTGGAATTGAATTTTACCTTGAAGCCTTTGTAACATAGTTGACTGATACTTAATAGGTTGTGTTTCAGTCCCTCAACATATAGTACATCCTCAATGATTGTTGTTGAGTCACTTCCAATGTTGTCAATGCCAAGTATTCTCCCTTTATTATTGTCTCCATAGGTAACTCTACCACTCGACTTAGGGGTAAAGGAAATGAACTTGCTTTTGTCTCCAGTCATGTGCTTGGAACAGCCATTGTCAAGATACCATTTCACATTCTTGGCTTTCCAACACACCTACAAAACAGAATCATGTTTTTGCTTTAGGTACCCAAATCTGTTTGGGTCCTTTTGAGTTAGTTGCAGCAATAGTTCCTTTAGGAACCCATATATACTTAGACTCATTATAAGCAGATTTTCTATAATGACATGTAGAAGATGTTTGACCTTTTCTAGCAAAAAAAATTGCATTTAACAAATGGTGTGTTTGATGTCTTAGGTGCAGCAAAAAAATTCATGAAATATTTCTCATGTATCTTCAATTTATAGCCTATTCCAGCATTATCATAAACACATTTTTGCTGTCCTAACAATGCATTCAAGTTATCTCTACCATTTGTGAATCTTGCTAGGTCATTTTTCAGTTTTTCAACCTCTTTAGTCAACGTACAGCTAGATGCATTCAAGATTTCTCTATCACTAGTAATTCTAGATAGATCACCATTCAAATGATTTATATGTTTCTCCAACTTAGGACATTTATCACATATAGATGCATCTAAAACAGTAGCTAGTTTTTCTTTTAAAGCACAATTTTCTATTTTTAATTGATCTACCTCTTTGTTTAAAACAGAAGTTTTCTCCTCTGAGCATGTGATGGTTTTCTTAGACTTAGTTAGCAATCTAGCAAGTCTAACGGATTCTTTATGAAGTTCTTCAAAAGCATTTTGCAATTCATCATAAGAAGGTTGATAATCATAACTTACTTCACTTTCTGAATCATTGTCATTGCTGGCCATCAAGCACAAGTTTGCCTCCTCAGATTCAGATTCTTCAGTGGAATCTAGATCATTATCATCCCAAGCAATGTAGACCTTTCTTGGCTTTCTCCACTTCTTGTCCTTTGAATCAAACTTTTCAGTTTTGTCCTTCTTTTGCAGCTTTGGATAGTCAAGCTTCATGTGGCTAATCTTTCCACATTCATAGCATGTGATGTTGTTGGAAGGGTTGTCACCTTTGCTGAAATTTCTCTTTTGAAAAGTGGATGGCTTTCTTTTGAAGTTGTCTTTCTTCTTTAGGAACTTCTTGAAATTTCTAACAAGCATTCCCATCTCTTCTTCAGATTCAGCCTCTTGTTCTGAATCATCATCACTGTCTTCTACTTATTTGACTTGTGATTTCAGAGCCAATCCCTTATTTCTTTTATCAGTTTCTTCATTCTCATTCAGTCTGTTCAACTCCAATTCATGTTCTTGCAATTTTCCAAACAGTGTGGCAATGGTCATTGATGAGAGATCTCAGGATTCTGAGATTGCAGTGACTTTAGGTTGCCATTTCCTGCTCAAGCATCTCATTACTTTGTTAATTTGATCCTCATTGGAGATTGCCTTTCCAAGACCAGTCAATTGATTTACAATGTGTGTGAATCACTTTTGCATTTCAGTCATAGGTTCTCCTCGATTCATTCTGAATTGCTCATACTCATGTGTGAGGGTGTTCATTCTTGCTCTTTTGACATCTGAGGTTCCTTCATGTGTTACTTGCAATGTATCCCACATCTCCTTTACTGATTTGTAATTTGAAACCCTGAAAAACTCATCACGGCTTAAAGCAGATGTTATAATATTCTTAGCACGTGCATTATATTGAACTCTTTTCTTATCATCCTCATGCCATTCAGTTTTAGGCTTATTTCTTGGAGCACCATTAGCATCTACAGTAGAGGGGACAAATGGTCCATTTTCTACTGCATCCCATATGTCAACACCTACTGCCTCAAGAAAGAGTACCATTCTTTCCTTCCAATAGATATACTCAGATCCATTAAAGGCAGGAAGGCGTGCAAGGGAAGCCCCTTCATTTAAACAGTCATTGTAAGCCATACTCTTATAGCTGCTAAGCCAAACATAAGAGTTTAGCTCTGATGCCAATTGTTGTTTTGGCTTCAACGACTCAAGAGAGGGGGTGAATTGAGTTTTCAAAAAATTATTTCCCTCTTAAAACTTTTTCACAAAGCTTTTCAAATCAGAGTTGCGGATTTGTGGCCTCAGGATCTTTTACAAGATCAATGAAGGGTTTATATAAAATCTTGAATAGAAGGTGATGAGGATAAGTAAGATTGATTCAGAATTAATAGAGAATAGATTCAGGTTCAATAACTCAGTAATAACAAAATACAGAAACCGATTAAACCTTTAAAGATTAAGAACAAGTTATGCAAGTTTCAGATACAAGCATTAACAATCAAGAACGAACTTGCAGGTTTCAGTTTCAGTAATAGTTCAGTTTTAGTAATCAAGAATGGTTTTGATCAACTCAGTTTTAAAAGCAGATAACACAGTCTTGATTACAATCGAACTCAGGTTTCAATACAGTTTATACAGATCAAGAACAGAAATTATATTGAACTTTATACATCAAAGTTGCAGGTTCTTGAACATAAACAGAAAGTAAAGGAGTTTGAGTTTAGGGATACCACACAACCAGATTTATCCTGGTTCAGTCACCTCCACTGTGACCTACATCCAGTCCCCACTCCACCTGTGGGATTTCACACACTAACACACAAACTTTGCCAGGTAGCTTGAAAAACCTTTACACCACAGAGCACTCCTTCACCTCGAGATACCACACGCTTGTGAAGAGCCTCAATGTTCAACCTTAGGGATGCCTCACCCTAATCACTCAGAGAGACTCTCTCTCTCTTTACAATCAAAATGTAAAACAAAAGTTGATTCCTAACTCTCAATAGTCAGATAAACAAATTGAAGCACTTGTGAGTATTGAAACACTCTTTTCATAGTAAGCTCAAGAAAGATGATGAATGATTTTCACAATTGATTTCTCAAATTGATTTCGTAAAACTGTGATATGTTATGATATTCATATATTTTGTAAAAGTGTTCCTTTGATCCCTATTTATATAGAAAACAAGTTATAGACGTTGGGATAAATCAAAACAAATTTGGATCTAATGAACAGAATATGTTTTCTTGATTCTCGTTCGTGAAATAAGATTCTGATAGTTCTTATTGAATTCGCGTCCATCTTGAAAATAACTGCATCCATATAGCCATTAAGATTTTACATTCGGATGGGCTAGTAGACGAGCTCCATATGCCACGTCAGCAGACGGGAGTACTAAAACACAAAGTAATCGGTTGTGCCAACTAGTAGACGAGCTCCATTTAGTAGACGAGCTCCATATGCCATGTCATTGGACGGAGCTTCTCATTAAGAATTTAGCAGGTCCAAAGACTTTTGTGGACAAGCGCTTCTGTCACCTTAGTGGACGAGCGCTTGTGTCCCTTTATTGGACGGGCGCCTGTATCACTTTAGTGGACGAGCACTTCTGTCACTTTAGTGGACGAGTGCTTGTGTCACTTTAGTGGACGGGCGCTTGTATCACTTGTGTTGGATGAGCGCTTGTATTACTTTATTGTTGGACGAGCGCTTGTATTAAAAAATCTTTTTTCCAGAAATCATTTTCATTAACGAAAACTTATTTTTTTAATGCAGGTTATGAAAATTGATTTTCTTTTATGCATCTTTTCAAATGAGCTTTTTGTGAATAAGAGATTTCATCATTTACAAATCATCTAAGACTTAACTCTAATTTCTCCTTTAAGCTCTTGTCTTGATGATCCTTTGATCTCTGTCTTTGCTCTTTGATTCCTTCAAGTTCTTTCTTGAATATTCTCATTTGATTGCTCACTGAACTTGTTGATCACTGCTTGATACTTGTCTTTGCTATTTGATACTAAAACATTTGCATACACATTAAGTTGTATTTGTCATATATCAAAATCTCTAAATCATTGAGTATAACAGTTTACATTCCATCCTTGCCTTCACCACAATCACCAAGACCAAAATTCCCACCCATCATACCTGAAACTGACCCCTAGTTCAACCAACCAGATAATGGAATCATCCTAGGAGCCCCTTTTCCCAAAAATAAAAAAACCAGATTCCCCTACACTCCTCCCTCTGTTTTCTATGATGGCCAAGCTGAAAGCTAGGCCAATGTAAAAATAGATTGGAGGATCCTGTATCACAAACATGAACCAGAACCTATTTCAACCAAGCCCCTCTATCCTCTACCCAAATACCAATATGAACCTGAACCCACTTATACACCATGGCATAAATATCACCTTGACATTAACATTGGCCGACCTCCTTCTCAAATGTACAATTACCTTGGACCACTCGTCACTCACCTACCCCTGAAGAAATTTCCACCAAGAAATATTTACCCCAACTTGGTTAGATATCCACCCTTCAAGCCCTTCACTGAAGGAGTTGAGAGACAAATCATTTCAGACTGGTATATTGACCCTGCCAAGATGAATCTAACTGATGTCATCTCCAAAAGATCTAGATCATTCAGGCATGTTCCATTCATCATGGACAGAAACACCAAGTGGACTACCTTCAGTCATCCTAGCACTTATGGCAGAGCTGCCGACTTTGTTGATACTTTAATGTATGAAATGATGAAGTGGGAGTTTAGTCACTTTAGAATTGACAGAGCTCCAAAATTTGTCCCTCCAACTTGGTTAAGGCATAATAGGGAAACCAAGATTGGTATCAAGCCATTCATGATCTGTCCTAGGCTACCCATGATTGATTACAATAAGGATAAGGACAAGAAGTAGCAGAGAAACATAGGCAAAATGCCTTTTCCTGACAGTTGCATAATCAATCCAGCAACAATCAATCTCACTGATCAAAATATGATTGACTACTAGTTGGATCAACCAACTGAAGATATTCAAGAGGATGTTGCTGTGGACATCTGGAGGACTCACATGGCGGCATGTGCACAAGAAGCTTCCTCCTCTGGGCTGACTATTGAAGAAAAGAAATATAATCCTAAAGTCAGAGGGAAGTGTGGCCTTGCTTACTGTAGATTCCTCATCTACAAGGACATCATTGGCATTCCTGTCATAAGTCCTGTATTTGAAGAGGACCCTATCCATTAGGGAAAAGAGTCGGATCCACAAGTACTGCAATATGCTACTTCACCTCCACCCTCTCCACCATCAGAGCACACAGATGAAGAGATCGTCATTGAGAACATGGAAGTTGAAGAAGTACAGCCTGGTCCTCAAGTGAAAGTGGTTCAACCTGTAGCTGAGGTTGAAGAAGTTGCTGAGTCCATTCCTATACAAAGCACTTCTGAGAAGCACTCTTCTCAACCACTGGCTCTGAATGTCATTCATCCAACAGAGCAACCTCAAACTTCCAGAGCTTTAGACACTGTTCCAAGTCAAGCATTCGCTCAAGACAGTGCTGAAAGTTCAAGACTCTCCTTGACACCAAATTTTGAAGAAATAATTGGAAGGATAGTAGAGCAGAAGGTAAAGGTTGAACTCAAGGAGCAAGTTAAAGCAGAAGTTGTAGAAGCCTTGGTTCCAACAAACACCATGATGAACATCATGCTGCAATTTCAACAGAGTTAAAATCTACCAACTCAGATTCCTGCTCCTCCACCAAACCCAAATCCAAATCCTCCTTCTCCTCCTCTACCCTCTTCTTAGACTTTTCTTTTGCTGTTTCCATACTGACAATGATGGTCCACTCCTTTTACCTTTTTGTCTGACGACAAAAAAGGGGAAGAAAGGAAAGTGAATTAAATTTAATATGAAAAGTCAGTTTTTGAAAAGTATACACTTGTCTGCATATGCATGTCTCTTTCTGTTTATACTTTGACATGATTTGCTATGCTAATATAAATATTGCTCTAATATATCTATTTGGATTGCTCTGATACTGTTTGCTCTGATTTTTTTTCGATCTGATATATCTTAAATGCATATGCTCTAACACCGATTGTTTTAATATATTTTTAATTTGTTTATGGTTGATAAAGACTTTAAAAGCTCTGATACTATACTTAACTGATAAGTAGTTGCACTGATCTGATAAGTTATATACATGTGCTACTGAATTTCTATCTTTTGCTTTTCCTGATTTAAAGTTTGAATGCTTTGTCTTAGGGGGAGCTTTGTAAGTTCTCTTAGATTTTGCTACTCAAATTTAATTAGTTTTGGTCATCATCAAAAAGGGGGAGATTGTTGGAACCAAAGTGGTTTGGATTAAATAATCTCTATGTATTGACGTTAACAAAAGGATTAAATTTGCTTGGTAAAGTGTTAGTTGAAATCTAACATGTACTATTCAGTTATGTAGGAACACTTCAAAATATATAAGTCATGGAAACTTAGAGTAATTTTTCTTGGACTCCTAAAAAGAAATGCACGTCCACCCATATAGACGGGCTACTCAATGTATTGGTAAAGTTATTTATTTATTTAATTGAGTATACTGGTTTATTTAATTAGATGAGGCACGAAATGTTTACTAGACGGATTTTAAGTCTAAAAGCAAATAGACTAGCTTTAACTTGCCACATCAGTAGACGAGTTCTTTGTTTGAGTAGACGAACTTTAATTGCCACATCACCAGGTGGAGATTAAAGTCCAAAGAATTAATAGTAGACGAGAGAATATGCCACGTTAGTGGATGAGTTGAATAAAAGAGTGAATAGACTTCATTCTTACACATACCTGTGTAGACAGAAATTTTGAGTAGACGAGCTTCTATCTCTTATATATGTTCTTCTAACAGTGAATAAATGCAATCTGGTCCACAATGAATTTATTTCAAATGATTGATATTTATTTCAATTGAATATTTGTTCTTCCCATTTGTTTTATCTGGTTAATTCTTTGTTTCCTTGTGAAAAAATCATAGTACCATCGAGGAAATACAAAAAGCAAATAGTACAATGAGGAAATGAAAAGTGACTTGTACGAATTCATCTTTACTGCTGGAAAAAGTTGGATTGTGCACAAAGGAGGAAAGAAAGTTTTCAAGGTACAAATTGCCCAGAAGCAATGACCCTCTTTTCTGTGCAAATGTGATAACCAAGAGTACATCTCACAAGGGCCACAATCAAGCTATCAGTCACAACGGATATCATGCATTTAATGCTATATCTAAACGGGACTATTCAAAATAACTGTTGAAGAAATACAAGTGAAGAAGAAGGTCACTATAAGTAGTAGACCTCAGTTACTAAAGAACAACTTTTGCAAGCCAAACTTTTGTGTGCTGAAATTTTGCCAATCTACAATAAACTCATTCTAATATTCCTTCAAGAGCAAGAGTTTGTAACCTTTAGTTTGAATATTGTGAAAATATTCAATAGATTTTAAACTTTCATATCCTCACACATAGTGAGTTAAGAAGATCATAAGTTAAATCTCTTTGTTAGATTTAGAGCCTGAAGAGGCTTGGTAAGAAAGGAATATTTGTAGCCTGTAGAGGTGTTGAATACTTGGTTGTAATCTATTTGGAGAAATAGTGGATAAAACCTTCAAGTCGAAGGGACTGGATGTAGCTCTTGATTGGAAGAGAGTGAACTAGGATAAAATCTCTTGTGTAAATCTGCTATCTCTAAACTCTTACAGTTTCCTTTTTATACTGACTGTGGGGATTTGATATTGTATTTTTAAGTTTCTATTAAATCATTTTGTGTGCTTGCTTCTGTTTTAAACTTCTTGTGTGAGAAAATGGTTTCAGAAAGGTTGTTTTCGAAAATTATTAACAAACACAATTCAACCCCCTTCTTGTATTTGCTTGTGTCAACTTCAAATTTAATTGAGCACTAACCAATGGTTAGGCTTTCCATGCAACTACCAAGACAATATTATGACAAATGTAACATGCATCAAGTAATTTTCAAATATCAACTATAAACACATATTCATAAATGATTAATCAAGTATAAAACATTTATATTCAACCAATCAACCAATCAACACACCAATCTCAGTTAAACATTAAATAATCACCACAACAGAATTCTAACAAACACATTAAAACATATAAGTACACATAGCCATCATAAATAATTATCCATCAGGCTTTCTCCCTTTACCTGATTTGACTGGTTGAAAAAGTCTTTGTTTCGTGTTGCCCAGAGCGAACTTCCTTTACCCACAGCGTGCCGCAAGTCTAAGAATTTAACAAATAACTTAAATTAAAACAACATAGTCATCTTATCTTTCTAAGTATAGGTTTTGGCCATGGCTAGAAAAACGATGCTAGAGATGTCCAATTTTTATAAATTCTTGGATTACATTTTATCCAAAACTTACTTATATATACTTTAATCCCTTATTTTTATGTCTTTACTTCAACACTTGTTTATAGTCTATTTTATACCAAAAATCTTTACTTGATAATGTTAAAAGGTATTAGTTTCAAAATCATTTTTCATAAAAAAATTAGGATGAACTCTTTTATAAAAGCATTTTCAGAACAGCAGTGGGTTTAAATTGTGAATGATTACTCAAATGACCTTTAAAATTTTTGAAATTTAATTGAAGGTACCGAACTCAAATAAAAAGACATTTCAGTTGGTTCCATGTAAAAATTTGAAGGCATTAATTTATTAAAAATCACGCACTGCTTCTGATTGTACAGGATTTTACATAAATCCAAGTTCACCAACTTGTAACTTTATCAAATTATTTCTCTTTATATACACATGTAAAAATCTCAAATCTTCAACCAAACTTTATATATACTTTAGTAACAACCCAGAAAATTTTATAAAGAATTTAACTTTCAAAAAAAACAGATTTAAAATCATCATGCAACCAATTATGTGCATATTTTCGCAGCCAAAACGTGACTCTAATTTGATATGGGTTTTGGCCAAGAAAATCTTATCCAAATACTTACATATTATATATCAAATTAAAGCCCCAAAATCCTTATTTCCATATATATATTTATTTTTCAGAAATACGTTTTGTATAAAAATTTATGGGCTCATAAATCACTAAAGGTCATGCTTTGATACCACTAAATGTGACACCCTTCTACCCCGCATGTTAATATAAAACATTTACTTAAAAGAGGTAATTATAAAACATGCATTTATTTTTAAAAAAACTTGGATAAAAAGGTTTCATGTCTCAACAAAAACAACACGAAAATAACATAGTTTTAAAACAGTAAAACATAAACAAGACAGATAAAGAAAAACCCAACCCCGATGTCACATAGAGCTGGTATAACCAAAATCCGGATACATCACGGAAACAAACTAAACAACTAACAAAACTAACAACTATAACTCAGCATTCTAACTAGAGTCGTGGCTCCTCAGAGTCACTCCTCCGCTGGCTGCTCACAGTCCTCTGCATAAGGAAATACATGCAACAGCAGAAATAGGAAAACAGGGAGTAAGAAATCATGTAAACACAACGGCATGGGAATAGGGAATAAGATGAACATAAATCATAGCATGGCATAGCAATATAACAACATACAATATTTATACATCATCGTATAATACCATAACAATATGTTAATCATCCAACATATGCTATGCAGTACAATGCAACCCTACTCCACTGCTCCATCAATGCACGTGGATCCAACTAACTCAGGAAGTCAACTTTCGAGTTACATATCCGTATTGGTCAAAAATCACCAACACCAGCAGTTCCCCAAACCATGGAGGAACCCCTTGGATAGCCAACGTATCATAACTGGATACGCCACCTCGGGGGCGCACGGTTTACCAAACCATGGGTGAACCACCCGAGACTTAGGCCAGATCATCATAACTAGGATGACTTCCCCTATGTTGAACATCCCCCTCAACATCAACTCCAATGCTCTATGCAAATGGCACAACAACACACAAGGCAACCACCTCCTTTGCTTGGGCCTAAAAGCACCCAAGATTTATCACCAACATCAACAGTGACACCTTAGACCCACAACGTGGGGTCAAGGCCCCCTTGGCCAAAAAGCACCAAGGTCCAACATAACAACATCTCAACCAAAAAGCATCAAAAGCACTTTGGCCAAAAAGCACCAAAGCGTCACAACATGCAATAATCCATCGAGTACCGCTTAACCAGCTTATCAGTCTTTGTTATCTTAATTAATCTTTAATTAAGTTATCTAACTTGTTATCATTTTATTAGTGTATTAATACATCATCTGGGTATAATTGGGGTAAACACCCCTTTAATTCATTAATATTAAGTTCTGACCAGGAAGGGGAAGCATGGGAGTACTAAACCCCCAGCACGGTCGTACTGCCACTTAAGTGGAGCACGGTCGTGCTCACTGTCCTAGAGCACGGTCTTGCTCCCTGTACAGCACGGTCTTGCTCCTGTGCTGGGCCATATTGTTATGGGCAGAATTTAACGTGTTCTTGGTGTTTAGGCTCACTAATTCTCTCAAATCAGATCCTAGGGTCTTAACTAAAACATTTGGCATGAAACTTCACCCTCACTAACACAGTTCATGTCTTATGAAGCTTGGGGAAGTAATCCCTTAATTCCTATGTTAACTAAGAGTCCTAATTAAGTCAATTAGAGTCTTATTAACATATTCAACATAGCGGTAACATCATCAACAACAACATATCCAGTCAATGTGATCAACATAATCCATGTCATAACAACAACATTCATAATCATGGGTATTCATACCAATTCAACCAAAACTCAGGGCATAAGACAATTCAAATGGGCATACCACATCGTGAAAAACTCAACAATTATAACAAATCGGCATTCTAATTAATCCAATTAAACATATAAACAATTCAGTCATACAACCAGGCAGATCATGGCATCAATACATTATAACGACAATAAACGAGGCTATGGGAACCCCTCATTTTACGCTACTCCCTAGCCTAGTGTATACACTATTCTTCTCCCATACCTGGTACGAGGTTCTCGTTTCAAAAGAATAAAGAAGATTCACTTGGCTCCCGTCTCACTAGCACTTGTCTACGACCTCAAGGACGTCAAAGAGACACTTTGGTTCAACTCTAAGATCAAGAAATCAAAAGGAAGAGATCAAGAACATGAAAAAAGAACACAAGGTACAAGGTGCACGAATTTTACCTTTCCTAAACTCCCAAACAGCAAGCACAATGAACCACTATTCGTAGCGATGTTCTCCTATAAGAAGCAGTGAAGAACGGTGCAAGAACGGGTTCCCTAGAGAGAGTTTATGGGAGAAAAATCATAAGGATTCAAATAGGAAGGAGGGAGGCAGTTTTCTGAGTGTTGGGGTCGTGTAAACTAGGTTTAGGTCGAGTCTATTGGTATATATATGAGTTTGGGTCATAACGGGTTCCTATTTCGGCCCAAACTATATACAGTTCGGTATTTTGACCATAACTTGAGCTACAAATTAATGTCTAATGATCGAATCCTAAATCGGAATCTAAAATGGTCAAAAGTTCGATGGAAGTTTAACGATGGATTTGGTAGTTATTCCTAGATAGGATCGTTAGGAGATTATGCTAAGATCTTAATATATAAACAAAAAGATGATGATCCTATATTGATAAGGACTCAAATCTGATTGGTTGAGGGGCTAAAATCTAAGAATAATACTATCTCTATTTAAATACTAAATCACACAATATCTCATCATATCATTCTTAATAGTTTATTATTAATAAAATCACATATCATATATTAACATATAAAATCAAACATTAAGAGACACAATCTCATATTAATGCAAATAATCATATATTAATATACATATTATCATATGCAATACTATATACACATATATATAAATATCAAACATATATATGCCAGAACGAACACATATAAAATAAGGGTGAATCTTGAAGTGTTACAATTTCACCCCCTTTTAAAAATTTCGTCCACGAAATTTCTATCACCTCAGTTGAAAAGGTGCGGGTACGACTCCATCATCTTGCTTTCCAGCTCCACGTAGCACTTTCCTCAGTAGCCCCACTCCAAACGACTTTGACCAAAGGAATTTCCTTGTCTCTTAGCTGCTTCACCCTCCTATCCTCGACTCGAAGGGGTAACACCTCAAACGTCAAGTTCTCTTTCAACTATATGGTATCAGGGACTATCACATGACTAGGGTCATGAACATACCTTCTGAGCTGGGACACATGGAAGACACTATGAAGGTTGGGTAAGAACGGTGGTAAGGCTATTTGGTAGGCGACTCCGCCAACTCTTTTTAGGATTTGGTAAGGACCAATGAATCTAGGAGTAAGTTTCTTCGCTTTCATCACTCTACCAACCCCAGTCGTTGGAGTAACTCTCAAGAATACATGATCACCTTCCTGGAATTCGAGAGCCTTCCTTCTTTTGTCATGGTAGCTCTTCTGCCTACTTTGTGCCACTTTCATCTTTTCCTGAATCATCCTCACTTTTTCAGTGGTTTCTTGCACCACTTCAGGTCCTAGTACAACACTATCACCAGGTTCACTCCAACACAAGGGTGTCCTACATCTCCTCCCATAAAGAGCTTCATAAGGTGCCATCCCAATACTGGAATGGAAACTATTGTTGTAGGTAAACTCTATCAGGGGCAAAAACTTGTCCCAACTACCAGACCGTTCTAACACACAAGCTCTAAGCAAGTCCTCCAAGGACTCGATGGTTCTCTTAGACTGACCATCAGTCTGAGGGTGATAAGCTGAACTTAGCCTAAGATTGGTTCCTAAAGCCTCTTGCAAACTATTCCAAAATCTAGAGATAAACCTCGGGTCTCTATCTGAAACTATGATAGAAGGTACACCATGTAGCCTAACTATCTCCCTGATGTACGGCTTAGCCAACTTTTCCAAAGAGTATTCCATGTTCATCGGGATTAAATGAGCAGACTTAGTCAGTCTATCCACGAAAACCCATATAGCCTCAAAACCAATTGAAGTCCTAGGGAGTCCAGACACAAAATCCATAGAAATATTGTCCCACTTCCATTCGGGGATACTTAACGATTGTAACTTTCCTGATGGCTTCTGGTGTTCTATATTAGCCTTTTGACACACTAAACAAGCATACACAAACTCAACCACATCTTTCTTCATCCTAGGGCACGAAAACATGCGCTTTAAGTCCTGATACATCTTAGTGGCACCTGGGTGCACACTCAGTCCACTCCTATGTCCTTTTTCAAGGAACAATTTTCTAAACTCCAGGACGTCTGGTATACAGACTCTATCTTTGAACCACAAGACCCCATCGCTTCCTTCCTCAAAACTAAGGTCTCTACCCTGCGCAAGCAACTCTCGTTGAGCTAAGAGAAACTTGTCTAACTTCTGACCCTCTCTAATCTGATCCATCAAATGGTTGATAACCTTCAAGGTTCCAAGCATAATGCTTTTAGGGGTAACTTCCCAAGATGAACTCATGTCTCTAAACTCCTCAATTAGATCCATCTCCCTAACCATCAAAGCGGACATGTGCATGGTTTTTCTACTTAAGGCATCAGCCACTACATTGGCCTTTCTTGGGTGGTAGGTTAGATCAAACTCATAATCATTTAAATTTTCCATCCACCTACGCTGCCTCATATTCAGCTCCTTTTGATCAAAGAGACACCTCAGTCTCTTATGATCACAAAAGACATCAAACTTCGCTCCATACAGGTGTTGTTTTGGCTTCAACGACTCAAGAGGGGGGGTGAATTGAGTGTTCTTAAAATATTTCCCTCTTAAAAACTTTTCACAAAACTTTACTTTTCAGATTTGTGGCCTCAGGATCTTTTACAAAATCAATGAAGGGTTTATATAAAATCTTGAATAGAAGGTGATGAGGATAAGAAAGATTGATTCAGAATTAATAGATCACAGAATAGGTTCAGGTTCAAAACTCGATAATAACAAAATACAGAAACTGATTAAACCTTTAAAGATTAAGAACAAGTTATACAAGTTTCAGATACAAGCGTTAACAATCAAGAACAAACTTGTAGGTTTCAGTTTCAGTATATGATGCAAGATTCAATACTGATTATGCAAATCAAGAACTGATATCAATTGAAAACTTAGAACATCAAGATCACAGTTATATGCACAAGACAAATTAAAGAGTTTGAGTTTAGAGATACCACACAACCAGATTTATTCTGGTTCAGTCACCACCACTGTGACCTACATCCAGTCCCCCTTCCACCTGTGGGTTTTCACACACTAACACAACAAGATTTAGCCAGGTAGCTTGAAAAACCTTTACACCACAGAGCACTCCTTCACCTCGAGATAACACACTCTTGTGAAGAGCCTCAATGTTCTTCCTTAGGGATACCTCATCCTAATCACACAGAGAGACTCCCTCTCTCTTTACAATCAAATAGAACGAATTGATTCCTAACTCTTAATAGTCAAATATACAAATTGAAGCTCTTATGAGAATGAAATACTCTTTTCACAATAAGCTCAAGAAAGATGAAGAATGATTTTCACAATTGATTTCTCAAATTGATTTCATAAAATTTCTAATCTGTTTTGATATGTTGTATTGATATGATATCGTTGAAAGTGTTCCTTTGATCCCTCTTTATATAGAAAACAAGTTATAGTCATTGGGATCAATTAAAACATATTTGGATCTGATAACAGAATCTGTTTTCTTGATTCTGGTTCTTGAAATAAGATTCTACATCGGCGTCGTCTTCAATCCTCAGGGCTCATAGTTGATAATAGAAGAGCCCCATATGCCACGTCATTGGACGGATACTCCTTTAACTGGTTGAACGTAACCTTGTAGACAAGCTCCATATGCCACGACATTGGACGGAGCTTCTCATTTAGGACTTAGAAAGTCTAAAGACTTGTGTGGACGAGCGCTTCTATCACTTGTGTGGATGAGCACTTCTGTCACTTTAGTGGACGAGCGCTTCTATCACTTCAGTGGATAAGCGCTTCTGTCACTTTAGTGGACGAGCGCTTGTATCACTTTAGTGGACGAGCGCTTGTATCACTTTAGTGGACGAGTGCTGCTGTCACTTCAGTGGACGAGCGCTTCTGTCACTTGTGTTGGACGAGCGCTTCTTATTTCCAAAAATCATTTTCATTAACAAAAACTTATTCCTTTTAATGTGGGTTTTGAAAATTGATTTTCTTCATGCATCTTTTTAGTTGAGCTATTTTGTGACTAAGAGATTTCTTTCTTTTACAAATCATCTAAGACTTAAATCTAAAATTCTTCGTTAAGCTTAGTCTTGATGATCCTTTGATCTTTGACTTTGTTTTTTTGATTTCTACATGCAGCTCCTTGATTCCTTCAAGTTCTTCCTTGAATATTTTCCTTGAATTTGATTAATGAACTTGTTGATCACTGCTTGATACCTGTCTTTGCAATTTGACACTAAAACACTTGCACACACATTAAATTGTATTTGTCATATATCAAAATCTCTAAGTCATTGAGTCTAACAAACTCCCCTTTTTTGATTATGACAAATCTTTTAACAAATTATAAGATCAGAGTATAATTGTAGCAGAAGCTAAGTGTTTTTGACAGATTTATATCATGGTATCAGAGCAGAAGTATATCAGAGCAAAAAAAATTATCAAAGCAGAATTTGATTTACTCCCCATTAATCATGTACTCATATCAGAGCAAAAAAAATATTATCAAAGCAGAATTTGATTTACTCCTCATTAATCATATAAGCTTATAAGCTCCCACTCAACATATGCATGTATAATTTGTTATTATCCCCTTTTTCTATATCATACTTTTTCCTCCCCTTTTGGCATTATCAAAAAGGTAAAGAAAAGAAACATTCAAAGCAATAGAGAAGGCAAGCATTTAAACATTCAAACATAGCATATAAAATAGTTCATGATAGAGGGATAGGTGCAGGGACAAATCAAAAAGAACAGAAACCATCAGCCAAAATTACAAACTAAGTCATTTTACCTTTCAAAAAACTAAGTTCTAATTCCTATGAATTCCTAGAACTAGTTCTTCCTTTTTAATTTTCTTTTGTTTCTTTAGAGATTAGATATAGGATTGATCAATTATGCCCAATTCTCTTCTAATGAAAAGGAAGCTTTCCTTGTTCAAGGGCTTGGTAAAAATATCAGCAAGTTGTTTAGTTGTATCAACATATTCAATCTCAATTTCTCTACTTTGAATATAAGTTCTTATGATAGAGATCATGTTCAAAGTTAATTGTTGCATGGCAAGCAAAACAAATCATTTAAGGCTTCATCAATTTTCTTATATTCAATTTGTGAAACAAAATCCATACGATTATTCCAAGATAGATCAAATAAATTTAATAGAACAATGTAGACGTACTATACAATGATATATAAGTCAACACAAGATTCACAATCATTCATTAATAATGAAAATTAGAAAACATGTTCAATCAATATTCTTTCTTTATTGTTACCCATTTTGTGTTTGGTGAAGGCTCTATGTCATGATTCCAATTTTTGCTCTTGACCTTCCACCACACCTACAAAACAGAATTTCATGTTTGTGCTTTAGGTACCCAAATCTGTTTGGGTCCTTTTGAGTTAGTTGCAGCAATAGTTCCTTTAGGAACCCATATATACTTAGATTTATTGTATGCGGATTTTCTGTATTGACATGTAGAAGCTGTGTGACCTTTTCTAGCACAAAAATTGCATTTAACAAATGGTGTGTTTGATGTCTTAGGTGCAGCAAAAAATTTCTTAAAAAATTTCTCATGTATCTTAGGTTCATAGCCTATTCCAGCCTTATCATAAACACACTTTTTCTGTCCTAATAAAGCATTCAAGATATCTCTACCATTTGTGAACTTGGCTAAGTCATTTTTCAGTTTTTCAACTTCTTTAGTCAATGTACAACACTTAGAACAGTTAGAGTTAGATGCAATCAAGACCTTATTCCTAGCTTCTAGTTCTCTTTCTTTCATTTCTTTTTGTTGTCCAAGTAATGCATTCAAATTGTCCTTATCACTAGTAATTCTAGATAGATCACCATTCATATGATTTATATGTTTCTCCAACTTAGGACGATTATCACATATAGGTGGTTCCAAAACAGTAGCCAATCTTTTTTTTATAGCACAATTTTCTATTTTTAATTCATCTAGCTCTTTGTTTAAAACAGAATTTTTCTCTTCTAGGCATGTGATGGTTTTCTTAGACTTAATTAGCAATCTAGCAAGTCTAATGGATTCTTTATGAAGTTCTTCAAAAGCATTTTGCAATTCATCATAAGAAGGTAATTCATCAAGGTTAGAATCATTTACCTCATCATCTTCTTTATGAAGATGACCAGTTCAGCACAAGTTTGATTTTTCATCATTGGAATCATATGTTGAGCCAAGATTGTTATCCTCCCAATCTGTGTATGCACGTTTAAGTTTCTTTTCCTTGTGACAATTCTATTGTTCTTGTCTTCTTCTTCACTTAGCACCAATCTAGTCAACTCCATTTCATGTTCTTGTAGCTTTTCAAAGAGCGCTGCAATTGACATTGTTGAAAGGTCTTTGGATTCTAAAATTGTAGTTACTTTAGGTTGCCATTCTCTTCCTAGGCATCTCATGACTTTGTTAACTTGATCTTCATTGGAGATTGTCTTTCCAAGTGCAGACAATTGATTCACAATGTGTGAGAATCGCATTTTCATAACCTCCATTGGTTTTCCTTGATTCATGAGAAATAACTCATACTCATGTGTGAGGGTGTTTATTATTGCTCTTTTGACATCTGTGGTTCCTTCATGTGTTGCTTCCAATGTATCCCACATCTCCTTTGCTGATTTGAAATTTGAAACCCTGAAAAACTCATCACGGCTTAAAGCAGATGTTATAATATTCTTAGCACGTGCATTATATTGAACTCTTTTCTTATCATCCTCATTCCATTCAGTTTTAGGCTTATTTCTTGGAGCACCATTAGCATCTACAGTAGAGGGGACAAATGGTCCATTTTCTACTGCATCCCATATGTCAACACCTACTGCCTCAAGAAAGATTACCATTCTTTCCTTCCAATAGATATACTCAGATCCATTGAAGGCAGGAGGGCGTGCAAGGGAAGCCCCTTCATTTAAACAGTCATTGTAAGCCATACTCTTATAGTTGTTAAGCCAAACTTAAGAGTTTAGCTCTAATGCCAATTGTTGTTTTGGCTTCAACGACTCAAGAGAGGGGGTGAATTGAGTTTTCAAAAAATTATTTCCCTCTTAAAACATTTTCACAAAGCTTTTCAAATCAGAGTTGCGGATTTGTGGCCTCAGGATCTTTTACAAGATCAATGAAGGGTTTATATAAAATCTTGAATAGAAGGTGATGAGGATAAGAAAGATTGATTCAGAATTAATAGATCACAGAGTAGGTTCAGGTTCAAAACTCGATAATAACAAAATACAGAAACTGATTAAACCTTTAAAGATTAAGAACAAGTTATGCAAGTTTCAGATACAAGCGTTAACAATCAAGAACAAACTTGTAGGTTTCAGTTTTAGTATATGATGCAAGATTCAATACTGATTATGCAGATCAAGAACTGATATCAATTGAAAACTTAGAACATCAAGATCACAGTTATATGCGCAAGACAAAAATTAAAGAGTTTGAGTTTAAAGATACCACACAACCAGATTTATCCTGGTTCAGTCACCACCATTGTGACCTACATCCAGTCCCCACTCCACCTGTGGGTTTTCACACACTAACACAACAAGCTTTAGCCAGGTAGCTTGAAAAACCTTTACACCACAGAGCACTCCTTCACCTCGAGATACCACACTCTTGTGAAGAGCCTCAATGTTATCTCTTTACAATCAAATAGAACGAAAAACTGACTCCTAACTCTCAATAGTCAGATATACAAATTGAAGCACTTATGAGAATGAAATACTCTTTTCACAATAAGCTCAAGAAAGATGATGAATGATTTCTCAAATTGATTTCATAAAATTTCTGATCTGTTTTGATATGTTGTATTGATATGATATCATTGAAAATGTTCTTTTGATGCCTCTTTATATAG
Organism: Sophora flavescens; assembly: GCA_030762895.1. Taxonomy (NCBI): domain Eukaryota; kingdom Viridiplantae; phylum Streptophyta; class Magnoliopsida; order Fabales; family Fabaceae; genus Sophora; species Sophora flavescens. Next base: position 15,243,243 of record CM061062.1, on the reverse strand, counting down.
AAAACAAGTTATAGTCATTGGGGTCAATTAAAACATATTTGGATCTCATAACAAAATCTGTTTTCTTGATTCTGGTTCTTGAAATAAGATTCTACATCGACGTCATCTTCAATCCTCAGGGCTCGTAGTTGATAATAGATGAGCTCCATATGCCACGTCATTGGACGGATACTCCATTAACTGGTTGAACGTAACCTAGTATACGAGATCCATATTCCACGACATTGGACGGAGCTTCTCACTAGGGACTTAGCAAGTCCAAAGACTTGTGTGGACGATCACTTCTATCACTTCAATGGACGAGCACTTCTGTCACTTTAGTGGACGAGCACTTCTATCACTTCAGTGGACGAGCGCTTCTGTTACTTTAGTGGACGAGCGCTTGTATCACTTTAGTGGACGAGCACTTCTGTCACTTTAGTGGACGAGCGCTTGTATCACTTTAGTGGACAAGTGCTTCTGCCACTTCAGTGGATGAGCGCTTCTGTCACTTGTGTTGGACAAGCACTTCTATCACTTGTGTTGGACGAGCGCTTCTATTACTTTAGTGTTGGACGAGCGCTTCTATTACTTGTGTTGGACGAGCACTTCTTATTTCCAAAAATCATTTTCAGTAACAAAAACTTATTCCTTTTAATGCAGGTTATGAAAATTGATTTTCTTCATGCATCTTTTTAGTTGAGCTATTTTGTGACTAAGAGATTTCTTTCTCTTACAAATCATCTAAGACTTAAATCTAAAATTCTCCGTTACGCTTGGTCTTGATGATCCTTTGATCTTTGACTTCACTCTTTTGATTTCTACATGCAACTCCTTGATTCCTTCAAGTTCTTCCTTGAATAGTTTCCTTGAATTTGCTTAATGAACTTGTTGATCACTGCTTGATACATGTCTTTGCAATTTGACACTAAAACACTTGCACACACATTAAATTGTATTTGTCAAATATCAAAATCTCTAAGTCATTGAGTCTAACAACAGTTAATGCCACCAAATCTTTAAGGCAAACACCACAGCTCCTAACTCTAGATCATGGTTAGGGTAGTTCCTCTCATGGGTTTTCAATTGCCTAGAAGCATAAGCCACTACCTTACCATCTTGCATCAACACTCCACCTAAACCTTGCTTGGAAGCATCGCAATATACTATGAAAGCTTTACTAGGATCGGGCAACACTAAAACTAGTGCTGATATCAACCTATTCTTAAGGGTTTGGAAACTCTCTTCACACTTAGAGTCCCACACAAACAGCTGTCCCTTCTTGGTGAGACGAGTTAAGGGTAAGGCTAACTTAGATAAACCTTCTATGAACCGCCTATAGTACCCTTCTAAACCCAAGAAACTCATAATCTTGGTCACTGACTTTGGCGCTTCCCATTGGAGCACCGTCTCAACCTTAGCCGCATCGACGGCTATCCCACCTTTTGAGATCACGTGACCTAAGAAACTAACCTCTTCTAACAAAAACTCGCACTTAGACATCTTGGCATACAACTGCTTCTACTTAAGGGTCTGTAAGACAACCCTCAAGTGTTCCTCATGTTCTTCCTTAGTCTTAGAGTACACTAAGATGTCATCTATAAAGACCACCACAAACTTATCCAAGTAAGGGTGAAAATTCTTGTTCATGCAGTCCATGAACACAGCAGGGGCATTGGTCACACCAAAAGGCATAACCAAGTACTCATAGTGACCATAACGCGTCCTAAATGCTGTCTTCGTGATGTCTTCGGACTTAACCCGAATCTAATGGTACCCTGACCTCAAATCTATCTTCGAGAAAACACAAGCTCCGATCAAGTGATCCATAAGATCATCAATCCTAGGGAGGAGATACCGATTCTCAAGGGTCACCTTGTTGAGCGGTCGATAGTCGACACACAACCTCATACTACCATCCTTCTTCTTTACTAGCAACACTGGCGCTCCCCATGGGGACATGCCAGGCCTAATCAACTGCTTTTGGATAAGGTCCTCTAATTGTTCCTTCAACTTGGATAGCTCTAGAGGAGCATTCTATAGGGCGCTATGGAAATAGGTCCGGTACCAGGTACTAAATCTATGGTGAACTCCACATCCCTTTCTGGAGGTAGTTCGTAAACGTCTCCCGGGAACACTTCAGGAAACTCCCGCACAACAGGCACACTTCCGACATCAGGAGGGCTCTCAACTTCCAGGGAAGACAACATCATGAACACTTGGTCTTTGTTTTTCATCGAAGCCTTAACTTGATTGGCAGAGAGAAAGGTCGGATTCCTAGATTTCTCAGAAGTTCTAAGAACTATGATTTTATCGAAGCAATTCAGGAGGACGTGGTTGGAAGATAACCAATCCATACCAAGGATAACATCAACATCCTTTAAAGGTAAGCAAACAATATCAGATGTAAAGTTATTATTATCAAAATATAATAGAACAACCTTCCTAAAAACAAGAAGCACTCGCAGGCTTCTTGGATCGCTCAAGACAAAACACAAAATGCAGTAAGTCAAACCAAAACGAAGCTATAGGTACTTAGTACCATGTAACATTGTCTATATAAATATAGACAATTCAAAAAAGAGCACACAACAGACTCATAACAGACTCATACCACTACCTGATAGGACATACCTGCTCTAATACCACTAAATATGACACCCTTCTACCCCGCATGGATAAAAAGGTTTCACATCTCAACAAAAACAACACGAAAATAACATAGATTTAAAACAGTAAAACATAAACAAGACAGATAAAGAAAAACCCAACCCCAATGTCACATACAGAGCTGGTATAACCAAAATCCGAATACATCACGGAAACAAACTAAACAACTAACAAAACTAACAACTATAACTCAGCATTCTAACTAGAGTCGCAGCTCCTCAAAGTCACTCCTCCGCTGGCTGCTCACCGTCCTCTGCATAAGGAAATACATGCAACAGCAGAAACAGGAAAACAGGGAGTAAGAAATCATGTAAACACAATGGCATGGGAATAGGAAATAAGATGAACATACATCATAGCATGGCATAGAAATAAAATAACATATAATATTTATACATCATCGTATAACACCATAACAACATGTTAATCATCCAACATATGCTATGCAGTACAACGCAACCCTACTCCACTACTCCATCAATGCATGTCGATCCAACTAACTCAGGAAGTCAACTTCGGAGTTACATATCCGTATTGTCCAAAAAGCACCAACACCGGCAGTTCCCTAAACCATGGAGGAACCCCTTGGATAGCCGACGTATCATAACTGGATACGACACCTCGGGGGCGCACGGTTCACCAAACCATGGGTGAACCACCCGATACTTGGGCCAGATCATCATAACTAGGACGACCTCCCCTATGTTGAACATCCCCCTCAACATCAACTCCAATGCTCTATGTAAATAGCACAACAACACACAAGGCAACCACCTCCTTTGCTTGTGCCTAAAAGCACCCAAGATTTATCACCAACATCAACATTAACACCTTAGACCCACACTGTGGGGTCAAGGTCGCCTTGGACAAAAAACACCAAGGTCCAACATAACAACATCTGGACCAATAAGCATCAAGAGCACTTTGGCCAAAAAGCACCGAAGCGTGACAACGTGCGGTAACCCATTGGGTACCGGCTTAACTAGCTTATCAGTCTTTGTTCTCTTAATTAATATTTAATTAAGTTTTCTAACTTATTATCATTTGATTAGTGTATTATTACATCATATGGGGATAATTGGGGTAAACACCCCTTTAATTCATTAATCTTCAGTTCTGACCAGTAAGGGGAAGCATGGGTGTACTAAACCCCCAGCACGGTCGTGTTGCCACTTAAGTGGAGCACGGTCGTGCTCACTATCGTGCACGGCTGTGCTCAATGCGCGGCCTGCCTTCCAGAATTTAACTGGGAGCACAGTCTTGCTCCCTGTTCAGCACGGTTGTGCTCCTAGGCATGGTCATACTGTTCTAGGCAGAATTTAACGTATTCTTGGAGTTTAGGCTCCCTAATTCTCTCAAATCAGATCCTAGGGTCTTACCTAAAACATTCGGCATGAAACCTCACCCCTCACTAACACAATTCATGCCTTATGATGCTTGGGAATTAATCCCTTAATTCCTATGTTGAGTCCTAATTAAATCAATTAGAGTCTTATTAACATATTCAACATAACGGTAACATCATCATCAACAACATATCCAGTCAATGTGATCAACATAATCCATGTCATAACAACAACATTCATAATCATGGGTATTCATACCAATTCAACCAAAACTCATGGCATAAGACAATTCAAATGGGCATACCACATCGTGAACAAATCAACAATTATAACAAATAGGCATACTAATTAATCCAATTAAACATATAAACAATTCAGTCATACAACCAGGCGGATCATGGCATCAATACATTATAACGAAAATAAACGGGGCTATGGGAACCCCTCATCTTACCCTACTCCCTAGCCTAGTGTATACACTATTCTTCTCCCGTACCTGGTACGTGGTTCTTGTTTCAACAGAAGAAAGAAGATCCACTAGGCTCCCATCTCACTAGCGCTTGTCTATGACCTCAAGCACGCCAAAGAGACACTTTGGTTCAACTCTAAGATCAAGAAATCAAAAGGAAGAGATCAAGAACTTGAAATAAAGAACATAAGGGACAAGGTGCACGAATTTTACTTTTCCTAAAGTCTCAAACAGCAAGCACAATGAACCCCTATTCGTAGCAATGTTCTCCTATCAAGAAGCAGTGAAGAACGGTGCAAGAACGGGTTCCCTAGACAGAGTTATAGGGAGAAAAACCATAAGGATTCAAAGAGGAAGGAGATAGGCAGTTTTCTGAGTGTTGGGGTCGTGTAAACTAGGTTTAGGTCGAGTCTAATGGTATTTATGAGTTGGGGTCATAACGTGTTCCTATTTCTGCCCCAACTTTATACAGTTCGGTATTTTGACCATAACTTGATGTACAAGTTTCTGATTGAGGCGCTCTTGGTGTCGTTAGAAAACTCGGAAATATCTACAAATTAATGTCTAATGATTGAATCTTGAATCGGAATCTAACATGGTCAAAATTTCGATGGAAGTTTACCGACAGATTTGGTAGTTATTCCTAGATAGGATCCTTAGGAGATTATGATAAGATCCTAAGATATAAACAAAAAGATGATGATCCTATATTGATAAGGACTCAAATCTGATTGGTTGAGGGGTTAAAATCTAAGAATAACGCTATCTCTATTTAAATACTAAATCACACGATGTCTTATCATATCATTCTTAATCGCTTATTATTAATAAACTCACATATCATATATTAACATATAAAATCAAACATTAAGAGACACAATCTCATATTAATGAAAATAATCATATATTAATATACATATTATCATATGCAATAATATATACACATATATATAAATATCAATCATATATATGCCAGAACTAACACATATAAACATAATGGTGAATCTTGAGGTGTTACAATTTCACCCCCTTATAAAAATTCCATCCTCGAAATTTATATCACCTCGGTTGAAAAGGTGCGCGTACGACTCCATCATCTTGCTTTCAAGCTCCCATGTAGCACTTTCCTCAGTATCCCCACTCCAAACGACTTTGACCAAAGGAATTTCCTTGCCTCTTAGCTGCTTCACCCTCCTATCCTAGACTCAAAGGGGTAACACCTCAAACGTCAAGTTCTCTTTCAACTGTATGGTATCAGGGACTATCACGTGACTAGGGTCATGAACATACTTTGAGCTGGGACACATGGAAGACACTATGAAGGTTGGATAAGAACGATGGTAAGGCTATTTGGTAGGCGAGTCCGCCAACTCTTTTTAGGATTTGGTAAGGACCAATGAATCTAGGATTAAGTTTCTTCGCTTTCATCACTCTACCAACCCCGGTCATTGAAGTAACTCTCAAGAATACATTATCACCTTCCTGGAATTCAAGTGCCTTCCTTATTTTGTCATGGTAGCTCTTCTGCCTACTTTATGCCACTTTCATCTTTTCCTGAATCATCCTCACTTTTTCAGTGGTTTCTTGCACCACTTCAGGTCCTAGTACAACACTATCCCCAGGTTCATTCCAACACAAGGGTGTCCTACATCTCCTCCCATAAAGAGCTTCATAAGGTGCCATCCCAATACTGGAACGGAAACTATTGTTGTAGGTAAACTCTTTCAGGGGAAAAAACTTGTCCCAACTACCAGACCGTTCTAACACATAAGATCTAAGCAAGTCCTCTAAGGACTGGATGGTTCTCTCAGACTGACCATCAGTCTGAGGGTGATACTGAACTTATCCTAAGCTTGGTTCCTAAAGCCTCTTGCAAACTATTCCAAAACCTAGAGGTAAACCTCGAGTCTCTATCTGAAACTATGCTAAAAGGTACACCATGTAGCCTAACTATCTCCCTGATGTACAGCTTAGCCAACTTTTCCAAAGAGTATTCCATGTTCATCGGGATGAAATGGGTGGACTTAGTCAGTCTATCCACGACAACCCATATAGCCTCAAAACCAGCTGGAGTCCTAGGGAGTCCCGACACAAAATCCATGGAAATATTGTCCCACTTCCATTCTTGGATACTTAACGGTTGTAACTTTCCCGATGGCTTCTGGTGTTCTATATTAGCCTTTTGACATACTAAACAAGTATACACAAACTCAGCCACATCTTTCTTCATCCTGGGCCACCAAAACATGCGCTTTAACTCCTGATACATCTTAGTGGCACCTGGGTGCACATTCAGTCCACTCCTATGTCCTTCTTCAAGTATCAACTTTCTAAACTCTAGGACTTCTGGTATGCAGACTCTATCTTTGAACCTCAAGACTCCATCGCTTCCTTCCTCAAAACTAAGGTCACTACCCTATGCAAGCAACTCTCGCTGAGCTAAGAGAAACTTTTCTAACTTCTGACCCTCTCTAATCTGATCCATCAAACTGTTGGTAACCTTCAAGGTTCCAAGCCTAATGCTTTTAGGGGTAACTTCCCAAGCTAAACTCATGTCTCTAAACTCCTCAATTAGATCCATCTCCCTAACCATCAAAGCAGAGATGTGCAAGGTTTTTCTACTTAAGGCATCGGCCACTACATTGGCCTTTCCTGGGTGGTAGGTTAGATCAAACTCATAATCCTTTAAAATTTCCATCCACTTACATCAGACTCTTATGATCACTAAAGACCTCAAACTTCGCTCCATACAGGTAATGCCTCCAAATCTTTAAGGTACACACCACAGCTCCTAACTCTAGATCATGGGTAGGGTAGTTCTTCCCATGGGTTTTCAATTGCCTAGAAGCATAAGCCATTACCTTACCATCTTGCATCAACACTCCACCTAAACCTTGCTTGGAATCATCGCGATATACTACGAAAGGTTTACTTGGATCGGGCAACACTAAAACTGATGTTGATGTCAACCTATTCTTAAGGGTTTGGAAACTGTCTTCACATTTAGAGTCCCACCCAAACAGCTGTCCCTTCTTGGTGAGACGTGTTAAGGGTAAGGATAACTTAGAGAAACCTTCTATGAACCGCCTATAGTACCCTGTAAACCCAAGAAACTCCTAATCTTGGTCACTGACTTTGGCGCTTCCCATTGGAGCACCGTCTCAACCTTAGCCGCATCGACGACTATCCCACCTTTTGAGATCAAGTGACCTAAGAAACTAATATCTTCTAACCAAAACTCGCACTTAAACATCTTGGCATACAACTGCTTCTCCTTAAGGGTCTGTAAGACAACCCTCAAGTGCTCCTCATGTTCTTCCTTAGTCTTAGAGTACACTAAGATGTCATCTATAAAGACCACCACAAACTTATCCAAGTAAGGGTGAAAATTCTTGTTCATGCAGTCCATGAACACAGCAGGGGCATTGGTCAAACCAAAGGGCATAACCAAGTACTCATAGTGACCATAACGCGTCCTAAAAGCTGTCTTCGTGATGTCTTCAGACTCAACCTGAATCTGATGGTACCCTGGCCTCAAATCTATCTTCGAGAAAACACAAGCTCTGATCAACTGATCCAAAAGATCATCAATCCTAGGGAGAGGATACTGATTCTTAATGGTCACCTTGTTGAGTTGTCGATAGTCGACACACAACCTCATGCTGCCATCCTTCTTCTTTACTAGCAAAACTGGCGCTCCCCATGGGGACATGCTAGGCCTAATAAACTGCTTTTGGATAAGCTCCTCTAATTGTTCCTTCAACTTGGCTAGCTCTAGTGGAGATATTCTATAGGGCGCTATGGAAATAGGTCCGGTACCAGGTGCTAAATCTATGGTGAACTCCACATCCCTTTCTGGGGGTAGTTCGTAAACGTCTCCCGGGAACACTTCAAGAAACTCCCAAACAGCAGGCACACTTCCGACATCAGGAGGGCTCTCAACTTCCAAGGAAGACAACATCATGAACACTTGGGCTTCATTTTTCATCGAAGCCTTAACTTAGTTGGCAGAGAGAAAGGTTGGATTCCTAGATTTCTCAGAAGTTCTAAGAACTATGATTTTATCAAAGCAATTCAGGAGGACGTGGTTGGAAGATAACCAGTCCATACCAAGGATAACATCAAGATCCTTTAAAGGTAAGCACACAAGATCAGCTATAGAGTTCTTATTATCAAAAGATAATAGAACAACCTTCCTAAAAATAAGAAGCACTCGCAGGGTTCTTGGATCGTTCAAGACAAACCACCAAATGCAGCAAGTCAAACCAAAACGAAGCTATAGGTACCTAGTACCACGTAACATTGTCTATATAAATGTAGACAATTCAAAAAAGAGCACACAACAAACTCATAGCAGACTCATACCACTGCCTGATAGGACAGACCTGCTCTGATACCACTAAATGTGACACCCGTCTACCCCGCATGTTAATATAAAACATTTACTTAAAAGAGGTAATTATAAAACATGCATTTATTTAAAAAAAATTAAAAACTTGGATAAAAAGGTTTCACATCTCAACAAAAACAACGCGAAAATAACAGTTTTAAAACAGTAAAACATAAACAAGACAGATAAAGAAAAACCCAACCCCGATGTCACATACAGAGCTGGTATAACCAAAATCTGGATACATCACGGAAACAACTAACAAAACTAACAACTATAACTCAACATTCTAACTAGAGTCGCAGCTCCTCAAAGTCACTCCTCCACTGGCTGCTCATCGTCCTCTGCATAAGGAAATACATGCAACAGCAGAAACAGGAAAACAGGGAGTAAGAAATCATGTAAACACAACAGCATGGGAATGGGGAATAAGATGAACATACATCATAGCATGGCATAGCAATAAAACAACATATAATATTTATACATCATTGTATAACACCATAACAACATGTTAATCATCCAACATATGCTATGCAGTACAACGCAACCCTACTCCACTACTCCATCAGTGCATGTGGATCCAACTAACTCAGGAAGTCAACTTCGGAGTTACATATCCGTATTGTCCAAAAAGCACCAACACCGGCAGTTCCCTAAACCATGGAGGAACCCCTTGGATAGCCGACGTATCATAACTGGATACGCCACCTTGGGGGCGCACGGTTCACCAAACCATGGGTGAACCACCCGGGACTTAGGCCAGATCATCATAACTAGGACGACCTCCCCTATGTTGAACATCCCCCTCAACATCAACTCCAATGCTCTATGCAAATGGCACAACAACACACAAGGCAACCACCTCCTTTGCTTGGGCCTAAAAGCACCTAAGATTTATCACCAACATCCACATTATTACCTTAGACCCACACCGTGGGGTCAAGGCCCCATTGGCCAAAAAGCACCGAGGTCCAACATAACAACATCTCGACCAAAAAGTATCGAGAGCACTTTGGCCAAAAAGCACCAAAGCGTGACAATGTGCGGTAACCCATCGGGTACCGGCTTAACGAGCTTATCAGTCTTTGTGGTCTTAATTAATCTTTTTTTAAGTTATCTAACTTGTTATCATTTGATTAGTGTATTATTACATCATCTGGAGATAATTGGGGTTAACACCCCTTTAATTCATTAATCTTAAGTTCTGACCTGTATAGGGAAGCATGGGCGTACTAAACCCCCAGCACGGTCGTGCTGCCACTTAAGTGGAGCACAGTCGTGCTCACTGTCATGCACGACCGTGCTCAATGTGCGGCCTAACTTCCAGAATTTAACTGGGAACATGGTCTTGCTCCCTGTTCAGCACGGCCGTGCTTCTAGGCAGGGCCATACTGTTCTGGGCAGAATATAACGTGTTCTTGGAGTTTGGGCTCCCTAATTCTCTCAAATCATATCCTAGGGTCTTAACTTAAACATTCGGCATGAAACTTCACCCCTCACTAATACAGTTCATGCCTTATGAAGCTTGGGGAATTAATCCCTTAATTCCTATGTTAACTTAGAGTTCTAATTAAGTCAATTAGAGTCTTATTAATATATTCAACATAACGGTAACATCATCATCAACAACATATACAGTCAATGTGATCAACATAATCCATGTCATAGAAACATCACTCATAACCATGGGTATTCATACCAATTCAACCAAGACTCATGGCATAAGACAATTCAAATGGGCATACTGAAGTTGGCACAGGCAAACCAAGAAGGGGGGTTGAATTGTGTTTATTAATTATTTTCGCAAAAACCCTTTTTGAACAACTTTTTCGCAAGCAGAAGATAAAGAGATTAAGCACACAAGAAATCCTTTTTAAAATATTAACAAAACCAAAATAAAATCCCACAGTTAGTAAAAATAAATAAAACTGCAAAAGATAAGGGATAGAAAATTCACTCAGGTATTTTATCCCGGTTCACTCTTTTCCAACCAAGAGCTACATCCAGTCCCTTCGAATTGAAGGATTTTCTCCACTATTTCTCCAAATAGATTACAAACAAGTATTCAACACCTCTTCAGGCTACAAGTATTCCTTTCTTACCAAGCCTCTTCAGGCTCTAACTCTATCAAACAGATTTGAAAGTTGATCTTCTTAACTCACTATGTGTGAGAGTATAACAGTTTAAGATCAGTTGAATATTACAACAATACACATAAGTCTTTGGACTTGCTAAGTCCTTAGAGAAACTCAGTCCAATGACATGGCACTATGGACGTCTACTGAATTTCAGTTAGGCAGTATGAATGTATACTTGAGTTTCAAGGATAGCACTGGTCTGCTGACGTGGCAAGATGGACGCGTTTATTTTCAAGTCTTTGGACTTGCTATTCCTAACAAGTTGTTTAGGTATTCATTTATAGCTTCGTCTACTAAAGAAAACAACAAGGTAAAATTACCACAGTTCTTGAGCAGCCCGTCTACAGGGGTGGACTCGTATTTATCATTTGGAACTTATACCAAGTTTATTTTACTTATAAAAGCATTCCTGCATAACTGAAAGCACTAGTTAGATCTCGACTAATACTTTGCCAAACAAATTTAATCCTTTTGTTAACATCAAAACCTAGAGATTAAATGAACCAGAACCACTTTGGTTCCAACAATCTCCCCCTTTTTGATGATGACAAAAATTGATTAAATTTAACTAGCAAAGTCTAAGAGAGCTTGCAAGGCTCCCCCTAAGGCAAAGCATTCAAATACTTAAGCAGACTAACAGATAGGTACAAACACTTATCATTCTTAGAATTTATATAAACACAAGTATCAGAGCAGCAGATATCAAAGCAAATAATTTAAACATAAGCAGAGCAATTTATCAAGTAGAAGAGAATATGCAAATGTAAACACATAAGATCTTTTCTACAACAGACTTTATATATATAATTCTCTTTATTTTCCTTTATCCCCCTTTTTGTCATCAGTCAAAAAGGTAAAAAGGAGAAGATCATCATTGTCAGCAAAACAAATAAGAAAGAAGAGATTTAAGAAGAAGGAGGTGGTGGAGAGGGTTGGTTTGGATTTTCGCTTTTCTGAAAATCCATTAATAAGGCCAGCATTTGAGTCACCATAGAATTTGTGGGGGCTAAGGTATATTGAACTTGCTTTTGTACTCTTTCCTCAATTTGTTGTGCCATATGCTCTGTATTCTCTTCAACTATCTTACCAACCTTATCATCAACAATTCTGCCAATGATGTCATCAAGATTTGATGCCAAGGATAATTGTCTTGAGCTCTTAGCAGAGTCTGAGACAGTGTCTTGAGCTTGGGCTGGAGGATGAACCATAGCAAGAGCTAATGGTTGAGAGTATGTCTTAGCAGACTCAGCACCTTGCTTAGAAGCACATATCTCATCAGACTGCTCTGTCAGAGTTGGCTCAACAGTAGCAACAGTAATGACATCAGCTAAGGGAGTTGAAGGTTTAGAAGCAGGTTTTGAGAAGATTTCAACATTCAGCTCAGGCCCTTCTACAACTAATTCTTCTGTTGTATGCTCAGAGGATGAAGTTGAAGCTGAGGAAAAAGCATATTGTAGAATTGGCTCAGGGATATCCTTTGCCCGGTGAATTGGATTAGGAATTTCCACAACACGACTGTTTATTGGCAGACCCCACAGATCCTTGAAGATCAGATATCTGACACTAGAGAGTCCACATCTGCCTCTGAATTTTGGAGTTTTCTTCTTCTCTTCAGCAGTCAGGCCAGAAGTGGAGGCTTCTCTGGTGCAGTGAATTAGGTGGGATTGCCAGAAAGCTCCTGCATAGTTAGCCTCAGTGACCATCTCAATTGGCAAGGATTGAATGTAATCCATCTGTGAGTGGTCAAAGGGTTCAGAATTGAGATCCAGCATAATGTCTTCAACTACTGGAATCTTTCCCTTATGCCTTGGATGCTTCCTGTCCTTGTCCTTGTTTAGATCAATCATTGACAAACTAGGATTGACTCCAACAGTTTTAGAGGTGGAGTGTCTTAACCAGGTTGGAGGGACAAACCGTGCAGCTCTGTCTGCTCTAAAGTGACTAAATTCCCATTTCAGCATCTCATACATGAGAGTGTCCACAAACTGGTCAACAGCAGCTCCATATATTCTTGGGTGTTTGAAAGTCATCCATTTTGTAGTCTTGTCCATGACAAAAGGAATTTGCCTGAAGGATATGGCTCTTCTCTCAAGAACACCCCCAAGATCCTTATTGATGGGATCAGTATGCCAATCAGATATGATAACTCTTTCTAATCCATCAGTGAATGGTTTAAGGGGTGGAAGTTTCACTAAGTTAGGGTAGATTTTTCTGGCAGGGAAACTTTGTTGGGGAAGGTGGATGAGGAGAGGTCCATGTTCATTGAACATTTGGGAAAGGAATGGGCCAGTTGGAGTGTGGGGTTCAGGATTGACCCAGTATGGATAGATTTTGAGGGGTTCGTACTCATACTCAGCCAGGGGATACCATTTTGTTAGAATGAGTTTTGGTTCTTGTGGAATGGTGTGGAATAGTATTTTCCATTCTCTCTGTACTTTGGCCCAATTTTCAAATTTGTCAGTATAGAGAATGGAAGAAGGAATTAGGGGTGGAAACAAGGTTTTCAAGGGTTTAGGAAAGGGGGCTCCAATGGTAATGCTACTATCTATGTGTGGTAGTGGTGAGGGTGGTGATTGGGGCAGGGTAGGAACATAAACATTATTCACATCATGTGGAGCAGAGATATTATCATCATGAGTTATCAAATTAGATACTAATTCATCTACCGCTATCCTAACAGGATCATCGGCAGAGATTACTACCTCAGAAGTCAAGGTTGTTCTAGCCCTCTTTGCTGGTTGCCTCTTCTTCTTGGTAATTGGCCCAGCAACAGCAGCAGCTTGTTTTTCTAGAATGGCAGCAATAGGAAGTTCATCATCGTCTTCTTCTTCAGACATAATGACTTTCCTTGTCCTTTTTGGTGCAGGTGGAAGAGTAGCATCAGAGGATACAGAGCGGATAGATCCTCTAGTAGTCTTTTTAGGAATGGGTTGCCTCACAGCCACAATCTTCCTCTTGGTTCCTTTCTATAAACCAAGAATTGCAGCTTTGTTGGCCTCAAGTGATTCTTCCTTAACCTTCATTTTTCTCTTCAATCTTTGCCAACTCCACTTGCTTGTAAGTGCTGAGTTGCATGCCACTGAGATTACCTTGGCCAAAGTCAACAGCTTGCAATCCTTTCTCACGAAGGAGTCTTTCTTGTTCATCCTTAGACTTTGCACTTAGAACATCATACACGCATTGCTGCTTGAGAATTTTTGATAGAACACTACAAAAAAAACCTATTTAACGACCGAAGATTTCGGTCGCTAAACATGATAATTCGGTTGCTATATAGTTTGGCAACCGAATTAGCGACCGAATTAAGGGGGTAGCAGAAACCCTGGTGGCTAAATGTTTAGCGACCGAACTTGTATTTCGGTCGCAAAATTATATATTTCGGTCGTCGTATAGTTGGTCGCATGCTCAACTCACCTAATTTGGTGACCGATATTCGGTCGCTATTTCGGTCGCAAATTTTGATTTTTTTTTATTTTCCTGTAACTTAATCCTGCCGACCAAATATTGTTTTTCAACTATTACCTCATTGATTTTTAATTTCTGATATAAACAAAATACACCAATATTTTTTTTGAATAAATAGAAAACGTAAATATGATGTACTAATGATCCAAAACACCACAGTCAATATGATCAAGAAAACATATACATTAATTAACGCAGGTTTAATAATTGTTTATAAAAAAACACACCACAATCAATAAGTACTAATCAAAATATCAAAACTCGTCAATCTTCCAAAGGGATGAACATGTAGAAGCCAGAACCCCCAAGATACTTAAACTTTGCCAATGCACCAGTGGACAACAAATACAACTCCCTGATACCATTTGTATCTGTTGCAAAATATGGGCGATCCTCATGGATTACAATATTCCCATTGAACAAATTTCCGCTTTTGTCTTCAATAGTCACAACACGCTGTATTTCTTGTCCCTACCGACGATAGAATGATCACGGGATTGAAATCAAATCCTGCAAATACACAAGAACAATTTATTAATGATTAGTTTATGCCTTAACTATCATTACGTGAATCCGATCGTTATTCTTAAGTTGATGAGATATTGTACCTGGTCTATATGGATGGTTGTCTCAAAACATTTAGTCGGATCCATTTTCTGATAAAACAAGAAGGAAAACAAGTCATATGTCTAAACTTCATCAAGTGATAATAATAAAAGATGGAAAGATCCATGTAGCATACTAGCATGTTAAAATAGAACAAAGAAATGCAACTTCACATGCAACTTTACAGATTAGCAAACATAGTAGTTTTCAGGAAAGCAGATGCTTTTACGTCGTTTTGAAGGATGGTCATAGAGAGGATTAGCATGGTTACTACCTTTGGATGCCAAATGGTGTTTCACAATCATTTCATCATAAGATTGAATAACTTAACTCATAAATCAATCTATCGCTTAACAACTAATGACATAAAACAAAACACATAAACCATTGACATGAACATTCTATAATCTCTCAATTAGAATACAGTACTACTATTAACAAGTAATTCCCAATTGAAATCACAGTATTACAAACAACATGTAAGTTACACCCTAAGGTCCCAAAATGAAGTCGGATTTAGACAAACGACCCCTCTATGGAAAGCTAAACAAGTCTAGTTTATAAATTTAAATTTAGTTTTGGGAAAAAACATTCCAAAAAGTACAGTTTTAACCAACAAGCTACCGCATTCGAAAAACAGGACAGCAATTGTCCTCTAACTTTTAACAGAATTTCCTTCATCAATACTCTGTTAAAAACATCAAATTCAGTGCCTAAAATGTAGCAAATCGAGTCTAGTTTCTAACAAAATAAGAATAATAAACAAAATAGTTCTACAAAAACAGTTATAAGGAAAACACTGAACCTATGTCCATACGGGTTTTCAGGACAGCGGCTATAACATCTCCTTGTAAGCAATATAACAAACACCTGTCAAGCAAGATCCTTTAACATATCTATTCTCACATATTGGCATATCAACTCCATCACAAAATCAAAACCAAATTACAATACACATACAAATAGAAAATCAACTAATTAGAGCATATATCAACAACTCCTAAGCTTGGATTGCAGCATACTTCAACAAATATATATTGAAGCATATTTCAATACAAACTTAGATAAAATATAGTAGCAAACATCCTATTGAGCTCCGCTCTCCACTAACAAGACAACACATAATTGTCAAACACATGCATAACTTCTAAATTAGCAACACATAACAAGCATCCCGCCTTTTTGACAGGATCACATCCTATTGAGCTCTGCTCTCCACTAACAAACAACACATAATTGCAAATGCATGCATAAATATTAAATTATCAACACACAATCAGCATCTTACCTTTCAGGCAGGATACCTTCCTATTGAGCTCATCTCTCCACTAACAAACAACAAGATATATAGTAGTGATAATAAGAAAAGATGGAAAGATCCATGTCGCATACTCGCCATACTCGCCATTTTTCTTTTGTGCATTTGAGTAATATGACTAATATAATAGCAATCACTTTCTTAAATTCAAACAAAAATTAAAGCAAAAACTGATATTAGCAAACTGAAAATATAGGCAGAAAAGCAAGGGTCAAATGCATATATTAGCATTCACCCAAAAAAAAATATGCATATATTAGCAATCTGATAACTGGTCTCAATTTAAACTCTGAAAATAGTTTATGAACATAAAAATCACATCAAGATAAACTATATGAATGAGATAAAACTTAAGAAATGTCCTATAAAAAAATTAAGAAATGTAGTGTGAAAGCCTGAAAGGCTTCTTAATCCACTTAGGAAGAAAAGTTCAGTTATCTAACTATTCCCCAGAGAAAAACTTGGCATTACCCCTAGAGAAAATTCTCAAACAACTCACGTGCATTTTTCATAATCAACTTAATTCACACAAACAACTTAACATCAAATAGAATTTTAGAACAAAGAACAAACAATAGACAACATAGACAACAGAGAACTTGTGGTCAGGATTTAACCACCATTATAATTTGGCTGAAGAACAGAACCACTAAATGTAGCAGAATGAGACCAAAAATATACCAGAGAATGCACAAACCAGAGGAATAGAGAGAGAGAGATAGAGGCGAGGAGAGACAAAAACATACCAGAGAAGGAGGAGGACAGCGGCGCTGCTCTGGTGGTGCCGGCAACGGTGGCAGCCGTGCGGAGAAGGAGGGAACTGAGAGAGAAAAAGTTAGAAACGGATAGAGAGAGAGAGAGAGAGAGATGGAGAGAGAGAGAAAGAGGAGAGCTTACCGTGATGGTGGTGGCCGGAGGAGGGACGGAAGTCGCGAACCGTGGTGGCCGGAGGAGAGAAAGAGAGATCGAGTGAGAGAGAGGAAGAGAGATCGCGAAATGGAAGAAGAAAGGGGTTTCTGTGTTTTTAGGGATTTTAATTTTTAGCGGTCGCTAATTCTGTCGCAAAGTTGCCATTTCAAAATTTAAATTCATAAATTTAGCGACGGATTTGTAAATCGGTCGCTAAGACGCGCTCTTTTAATTTTTTTTACGCGCCGTTTAGCGACCGAATTAATATCGGTCGCAAATGTAAATAAAATTTAACCGTTACATTTAATTCGATCTCCATTTCGGTCGCTAAAAAGGCATAAAATTTCTGACTTTTAAGTTCCTTTATTTAGCGACTGAAATAGCGACCGATAACCCTGCTACGCTCTATTTCGGTCGCAGTATTAACTCTAATCAGTCTTCCATGTAGATACTATAATCGGTCGCCATTTCGGTCCCCAAAAACAACCAAAAAATTCGGTCACTATTTTCGGTCGCTAAACAACCTTTTTTTGTAGTGGAAGATGAGTGAAAGTAATGAGAGAAGCAGATTCTCTGTTTGTAATGGCATCCTTGAAGCGATGAAATAGGATCCAAGGTAGGTTAATATTGGTTTCAAAAACTAGATGGCAAAGGCAGAACTTGCGAAGAGCTGATAAATTGTCCTTAGAGCCAATCTTATGCAGCACCACCTTGTTCAGGATTTGGTGAAGAATCCTGATGTGATCTTTCATCTCAGAGGATTTCCAAGAATGAGTTCTCACGCTGTCTTGCCTCATAAGGGTAACAACAATTGTCTCTGGACCACCTAGGTCTTCTTCCCAGTTTTCCGTGAAGACCAAACCTTCTTGAGCACAAGAAATCGCATCAGAGATGGTTTTCTCTGATACTATCACTTTCCTTCCCAACACAAACCCAATCACTTCTGTTTTAGAGATCTTTGGTCTCCTCCAGAATTCCCTTATCAAGTCTGGATACACTGAGACCTTTTCCAAAAAGATTCTATCCCATCCGGCAGCGTTAATGAACTTACTCACATCCAAATTGTATTCTTGTAGAATTCCAAAGTTGAAGTGTTGTTCCACAGATATGGACATAGTGTCAGTTGTAAAAGCAGGCATGGGAGCAGTGGTTGAAGCCATTGTTGAGTAAGATGAGTTTTTTGGAAGAACAAGGGAGATAGAGAGTTCGAAAGATTCAGAGAGAGAGGTTGATGAAGAAACGTGAAAATTTTTTCATAGGTAAAGAGGTTACTTTTAAAGATTTCTGAAAAACAACAGCTTCCAAAAATGACGAGACATGTCATTAAGTGTAAAATGGCGTTGGTAACTTGGGACCATAAAAAGTTAGGATGGGATTGATGAGGGTAGCTGACTCAGCAAGGAAAGAGAAGCATTTTATATAAATGTGTTCAAGAACAAATTAATATAAGCAATAAATGTATGCATAGACGAGTCCACAAAAGACTAAGAGTGGATGCGTAATGACGTAGGTAGTGGATGCGTAAATTTTACTTGCTCTGGACGTCATAACTAGTGGACGTGCAGAGAGAACATGCAATAGACGACCAATTTTAACAATAAATATACTAGCTCAAACCACATACAACATATTCAAATGCTTTCTTATAAAGATAAATATGCCCTCAGTAAGAGGTTTGGTGAAGATATCTGCCCATTGGTGGTCAGTATCTACAAATTGAACATCAAACACACCTTTTTGCCCATAATCTCTAATAAAATGATGTTTGATTTCTATATGCTTAGATCTAGAATGCAATATTGGATTCTTGGATAAATTGATTGCAGCAGTATTAAAACACATAAGTGGAATACTACTTACAAATACATTGTAGTCCTCCAATTGATGTTTGATCCATAGAAGTTGTGAGCAGTAGCTTGCGGCTGATATGTACTCTGCTTCAGCAGTTGATAGAGCAATGGTACTTTGCCTTTTGCTTGACCATGATACTAGGTTAGCTCCAATGAAGTGACATCCTCCACTGGTGCTTTTTCTTTCAATTATATCTCCAGCATAGCCAGCATCACAAAAACCAACTAATCTGTAATCATCATTTTTCTTAAAGCACAAGCCCAGATTAGTAGTACCTTTTAAATATCTAAATATTCTTTTAACTGCTGAGAGATAAGACTCTCTAGGATCAGATTGAAAACGAGCACATAAGCAAACACTGAACATTATATCAGGTCTAGACGCAGTCAGATATAGAAGAGATCCTATCATACCTCTATATACCTTTTGGTCTACCTTTTTCTCTTTATCATCTTTGTTCAGTATTGAAGTGGGATGCATAGGGGTATTCATTGGTTTGCAATCATCCATCTTAAACCTCTTTAGAAGTTCCTTTATATACTTAGTCTGATGGATGTACACCTCGTCCATAGACTGTTTAACTTGAAGTCCAAGGAAGAATTTGAGTTCTCCCATCATGCTCATTTCAAACTCTTTCTGCATTAACTTAGAGAATTCTTTGCACAGAGATTCATTAGTAGCACCGAAAATGATATCATCAACATAGATCTGTACTATAATGAAATCTGACTTAATAGATTTTCTAAATAGAGTTGTGTCTACTTTTCCTCTGTTAAAACCATTTTCCATTAGAAACGAACTTAACCTATCGTACCAAGCTCTAGGAGCTTGTTTGAGTCCATACAATGCTTTCTTAAGCATATAAACATGTTCAAGGCGATTTTTATTTTCAAACCCTGGAGGTTGCATGACATATACTTCTTCATTAATAAAGCCATTCAAAAAGGTACTTTTAACATCCATCTGAAAAAGCATAAAGCTATGATGTGCGGCAAACAATGTTAAAATTCTTATAGCTTCTAGTCTAGCAATTGGTGCAAAAGTTTCAGTGTAGTCTCTACCTTCTTCTTGAGGGTAGCCTTGAGCAACAAGTCTTGCTTTGTTTCTCACAACCTTACCATCTTCATCAGGCTTATTTCTGTAGACCCACTTTGTTCCAATGACTGATTTGTCTTTAGGCAGGGGTACAAGTGTCCAGACTTCACTTCTCTCAAACTGATTAAGCTCGTCTTGAATAGCTAGAATCCATCCTTCGTCCAGCACATCTTCGTCCACTGTCTTTGGTTCACGTTCAAAGACAAGAGCAGAATCACTTTGTTCTCTGAAGGTTGACCTAGTTCTTAGCTTGTCGTTGGGCTCACCAATGATTTGATCTTGAGGATGGTAATTTCTGAAATACCAAGATTTCTGAGCATTTTCTTGTTGAGAGGTATACGTTTCAGGTTGTTGTTGAGAAGAGTCATCTACTAGGATATCAGACTTGATTTCTGGTTTCTCTCCTGAAATATTTAGATCAAGATCTGCAAAAGCTTCATCTAGCTCCGATAGTCTCTTATCAGGCTGTTTGTCATCAAATTTTACATGAATAATTCTTCTACAACTAAAGTTCTAGAATTATAAACTCTAAAGCCTTTTGAAGTTTCAGAAAATCCTAGAAGGATTCCATTATCTACTTTAGCATCAAATTTACCAAGTTGATCTTTTGTATTCAAAAATAACACTTACATCCGAAAGGGTGAAAGTATGAAATGTTGGGTTTTCTACCTTTCAACAATTCATAAGGAGTCTTATTCAGAATAGGTCTAATGTATATTCTGTTCTGAATATAGTAGGCAGTATTCACAGCTTCAGCCCAGAAGTGCTTAGGGACAGAATTGTCATTGAGCATAGTCCTAGCCATCTCTTAAAGAGATATGTTCTTTCTCTCTACCACACCATTTTGTTGTGGTGTTCTTGGTATTGAGAAGTTGTGTTGAATACCACCTTCTTCACAAAACTCATGGAATAGCTCATTGACAAATTCTCCCCCATGATCACTTCTAATTGAAGCTATACACATGCCTTTTTCATTCTGTACACGTTTGCAAAATATAGAAAATACCTTGAATGACTCATCCTTGTGAGCAAGGAACATTACCCATGTACATCTAGTGTAGTCGTCTACTATGACAAGACCATATTTCTTACCACTGACAGAGGCAGTCCTTGTTGGACCAAAAAGATCAAGGTACAGCAATTCTAGTGGTCTGTTGGTACTAACAACATTCTTAGATTCAAAGGAACCTTTGACTTGTTTTTCCTTCTGACATGCATCACAGAGAGCATCAGATTTGAAACTAAGGTTTGGTAGACCTCTTACAAGGTTATGCTTTTTCAGTTTTGAGATTAATCTCAAACTTGCATGACCCAACCTTTTGTGCCAAATCCATCGTTCATCCTCAATGGACACTAGACATGAGACACTTTGATTTGAGAGGTCCTCTAAGTCATTCTTATACAGATTGTTTTGCCTCTAGGCTGTGAATAAGAGTGATCCATCAGCTTTCTTGACAGAACACATATTCTTATTAAATGAAACAGCAAACCCACTATCACATAATTGACTAATGCTAAACAGATTGTGTTTAAGACTATTTACTAATAGAACATTATCAATGGAGGGAAAATGATGTTTACCAATTTTACCTATACCAATGATCTTTCCTTTTTGGTTTCCTCCAAAAGTAACCCAGCCACTATCTTTGGGTCTAAGGTCTTGGAACATACACCTTTCTCCTGTCATGTGTCGTGAGCACCCACTGTCAAAGTACCAGGACTTCTGTTTCTTTCCTGTTATTAAGCAGATCTACAACAGGGATTATCTTATCTTTAGGTACCCAAATTGACTTGGGTCCTTTCTTGTTAGTGATCATAGGTCGTGAATGCTTTGCATGCTTGTTATGTATGCATTTAGATGACACGTGCCCACTTTTTCCACATACTTTGCAGTAAGTATTGGAAGGGCTTGGTTTTGACTTAGTGTATTGTGGACGAACTTTAGAGGTCTTATATTGTGTATGAACTTTTGGTTTATTCAGAGATGCATCTTGCTTCTCTTTATCATAGCCAATGCCAGATTTGTCACGTGGTGATCTAGAGTATCTTAATATAAGATTTAATTTATCTGAGCTACCAACCAGTTTTGACAGAGAGTCTGTCAAGTATGTCATATCTTGTTTCAGCTGTTCAACTTCACAAGAGCTATCGGACTTACACTTAGTCTTGTCAGCCAGACTAACATTGTTTGATTTTAATGTTTCATTCTCATCCTTAAGGTTTTGATTTACTGTCCAGACCTTATCATAATCTCTAGAAAGTTTAATAAACTTCTTTTTGAGATTGTTATACTCTTTAGACAATATTCATGATATATGCAACAATTCATCAAAAACAGTTTGAAGAGTAGATGGGTCAGATTCTATTACCTCAGCATCAGTGAACTCACTTTCTGATGCAGTGTCAGCCATGAAGTAAATGTTTGCTTCTTCTCCTGCTTCATCTTCTTCATCTGAAGAAGATAGGTCAAGATCCTCCCATGTAGCCATCAAGCCTTTCTTCTCTTTGAAGAATTTCTTTTTCTCCTTCAGCTCTGGACAGTCAGCTTTGAAGTGTCCTGGTTTCTTACATTCAAAGCACAGGGGTGGACCTTTCTCCTTGGAATCTGACTTCTCCTTAGAGAATTTTTTGTTGAACTGCTTCCTTCTGAATCCACCTTTCTTTCTCCACATGTGTTGGATTTTTCTAAAGATGAAAGATAGTTCATCCTCATCAGAGTCATCTTCATTATTTGATGAATCAGCTTCAACCGAGGACTCAGCAACTTTAAGCATCTTTGAGGAACTAGCTTTATTGGCCTTTAAGGCAATGGACTTTCCTTTTCTGGAGTTTTCCTCCTCATTAAGTTCAAGTTCATGAACTTTTAATGAACCCGGAAGTTCTTCCAGACAAAGAGTATTCAGATTCTTTGCTTCCTGGATAGCAGTTACCTTAGGTTTCCACTACTTTGAGAGACTTCTCAAAAATTTTCTCATATAATCTCTATTTTCATAGACTTTTCCGAGAGACCTGAGACTGTTGGTGATTGTTTGGAATCTTCCAAACATCTGGTCTATAGTTTCATGATCAGCCATCTTGAATAGCTCATACTGGTGAACCATCATGCTTATCTTTGATTCCTTCACTTGTGAGGAACCTTCATGAGCTAGTGCAAGAGTATCCCAGATTTCTTTAGCTGTCTTGCAACTATGAACCTTGTCATGCTCAGATCTAGTGATATCACACATGAGATAGTGCTTAGCTTTCAAGTTTAGTTGATGTTGACTTTTCTGCTCTTGAGTCCATTCAGCTCTAGGCACTGCAGCTCCAGCTTCACTCCTTGGCTCAGTGTAGCCATTTTCTATTAGTTCCTAGATGTCAGCATTCTGTGCATCCAAGAATGCCATCATCCTCTTTTTCCAATAATCATAATCAGTTCCATCAAAGAGAGGGGGTCTGTTGATAGCTTGTCCTTCTGCATCCATTATTGTAGGATCGTACTGCCTAAGCACTTGTTAGATGCTCAACCTGTCAAGGCTGAGCTCTGATACCAACTGAAGTTGGCACAGGCAAACACAGGAAGGGGGTTGAATTGTGTTTGTTTATTATTTTCACAAAAACCCTTTTTGAACAACTTTTTCGCATGCAGAAGATAAAGAGATTAAGCACGCAAGAAATCCTTTTTAAAAGATTAACAAAACCAAAATCAAATCCCACGGTTAGTATAAATAAATAAAACTGTAAAAGATTAAGGATAGAAAATTCACTCAGGTATTTTATCATGGTTCACTCTTTTCCAACCAAGAGCTACATCCAGTCCCTTCGACTTGAAGGATTTTCTCCACTATTTCTCCAAATAGATTACAAACAAGTATTCAACACCTCTTCAGGCTCTAACTCTAACAAAGAGATTTGAAAGTTGATATTCTTAACTCACTATGTGTGAGAGTATAACAGTTTAAGATCAGTTGAATATTACAACAATATTCAAACTAATGAATAAAGACTCTTGCTCTTGAAAGAATAAATGGAATAAATGATAATCAAATGGCAAAAGTTCAGCTAGCAAGATTGTGCATGCAAGAGTTTCTATTCTTCAGTATCTGAGGTCTTCAATATATAGTGACCTTCTTCTTCTCTTGTAGTTCTTCAACGGTTAATTTGAATAATCCCGTTTAGAGATAGCATTAAATGCATGATATCCGTTGACACTGATAGCTTGATTTTGGGCGAGTTGAAAAGCATCCTTTGTTATCAGAAAATCACAAAATGGAGGCTCACTGTTCTGAGCAATTGTACCTTAAAAACTTTCTTTCCTTCTTTGTGTATAACCCAGCTTTTGTTCAGTAATAAAGATGTCATCGTACAGATCATTTTGCAATTCCAATTGTAGTATTTGCTTTTTGTATTTCCTTGATAGTACTATGCACTTTCTCACAGTGGAATAAGATGTTAATAATTATAAAGCACATATATTCCTTTGAAATAAATATCAATCATTTGAAATAAATTCAATGTGGTCCAAATTGCATTAAATCATGTTCAAAGTATTAAAGATATAGAAGATGTAGAACCGTCTACAGGTATTCAGTTTTAGAACGTGTCTACACAAGGTTTTATTCTGCTCGTCCACTAATGTGGTAGAAGCGCTCGTCCACATAAGTCTTTGGACTTGCTAAGTCCTTAGAGAAACTCAGTCCAATGACGTGGCACTATGGACGTCTAATGAATTTTAGTTAGGCATTATGAATGTATACTTGAGTTTCAAGGATAGCACTCGTCTGCTGACGTGGCAAGATGGACGTGTTTATTTTCAAGTCTTTGGACTTCCTGTTCCTAACAAGTTATTTAAGTATTCATTTATAGCCTCGTCTACTAAAGAAAACAACAAGGCAAAATTACCACAGTTCTTGAGCAGCCCGTCTACAGGGGTGGACGCATATTTTTCAATTAGAACTTATACCAAGTTTATTTTACTTATAAAAGAGTTCCTGCATAACTGAAAGCACTAGTTAGATCTCGACTAATACATTGCCAAACAAATTTCATCCTTTTGTTAACATCAAAACCTAGAGATTAAATGAACCAGAACCACTTTGGTTCCAACACATACCACATCGTGAACAACTCAACAATTATAACAAATAGGCATACAAATTAATCCAATTAAACATATAAACAATTCAGTCATACAACCAGGCAGATCATGGCATCAATACATTATAACGACAACAAACGGGGCTACAGGAACCCCTCATCTTACGCCACTCCCTAGCCTAGTGTATACACTATTCTTCTAGCATACCTGGTGATGTCGTGCGCTGCGGATGCGCGCGCGCGTGCGATTCCGGCAAGTGTACCGGATTGCCGTCAAGTAATAAAAGATATCGAACCCACAGAGACTGTGTTCTCGAATCGCAATCGGTTTTCGAATCGATTAGATCTGGATTTTTTAGATGGTTTTGAAAAAGGTTTGAATTTGAAATTAAAAGATAGATGAGCAGAAAACAAATGTTTTTGGGATTTTCGATTTAAACGGATTCCTAGGGATTTGGGTTACCTTTGACGCTATTTATGTTGCTAATCTGATTTACCTTTGTTGATTACCGAAATTGCCTTGAAGGCGAGTTTATCCTCTAATAGCTTAAGCTCCCTCTCGGGTTACAAAAGCCGTGCCCAATTGACCCGACCCCTACTCTCGTGGTAGTCGATCCCAGATTGGACCCTTTGCGTTCCGTGACAACTCGTTGCTCCTCGAGGGACGGCTTCTAACTCTCGTGATTTCAGTCCCAAGTCTGACTTCTATAGGTCCGACACCTAAGTTCACCGCTAGGTTCCTCCTTGAAATGTCTCAGTCATGCAAATAACCTAAGTTCACCGCTAGGTTCCTCCTTAGATCATCCACATCTCACAAACCAACTTCCGCCGGGCTTTACGAGTGGAATACCCTAGAAATCCTAAGTTCACCGCTAGGTTCCTCCTTAGAACGTCTACGTCACGCAAATAAGCGGTTGCCGAAATTTATGAGTGAATAACACACTAGAAATCAGATCTAAAGCAAATCGTAATTAACAAAGAGTTTACATCAAATTTACATTATAAACAAACTTGGGCAGAGCCCTAATCCCTAGAAACAAACTACTACTCCAGTCTTGCCATGGAGATGACAAGCTGGGTTGACAACATAGTGAAAATCAGAAAAGAGAAGAGAGGAGAAGAAGAGAAGAGATCTATAATCTATGCCTAGAGTAGTAGCCCCAAAGGTCTGATGTTTTCTGCCTCTGCCTGGTCCCTTATTTATAGAATTGGGCAGTTAGAGTCCTAATCCAACTCAAATTAGATCCAATTCTATTACTTCTGAGCCAAGTAATACGCGTCACGGCCGTGATGGCTATCACGGCCTGGCCGTGACGGATTCTGCCTTGAAAATTCTTCACTGGTTGGTCTGTCATGGCCGTGATGCTCATCACGGCCTGGCCGTGATGGCCATCACGGCCGTGATGGCCATCATTGCCTGGCCCTGACAGCTTCTGACTTGTGGTGGTTTTAGGTCACGGCCGTGATGGCTATCACGGCTAGGCCGTGACAGACTCTGACTTGTGGTGGTTTTGGGTCACGGCCGTGATGGCTATCACGGCTAGGCCGTGACAGACTCTGACTTCAGCCTTTGTTCTTTTTCAGTTTTGCTCGATCATGGCCATGATGGGCATCACGGCTAGGCCGTGATGGGCTCTGTTTGGCTCATTTTCTTCACTTTTAAAGCCCTATCTTCATCCAAACTCCATCATGGTTGATCTTGAGCAATTTACCCTTGATATCTGCAAAACAACACACGAAAACCGCCTTACCCATTCCAAAGGAAAATTAACCTAAAATCTAATTAAAAAATGCCTAAACTACATGAAAAATGCATGCAAAATGATAGACAAAGATGAGGTGAAATCACGCTCATCAAATTACCCCAAGCTTAAAACTTTGCTTGTCCTCAAGCAATTACTTAGGCCATAAGATATAAATCATTCAAAGCATGGATAGTGAACCAAGAACCCTAGAAGCTAATCCAAGTGATAGGCATATTCAATAAGCACTTAAGAGATAATCAATTTCTAGTCCAATTAGAAGCTTAGGTTTTTTTTTTTTTTTTCAAGTTCATGTCCTCACTGATTTGGGCACTCATCTCACCTCACTCAAGTGTTTTAGGGTTTATGACAATTCACTCCATTTCCTCAAGGAAAGTATTTTACCATAGGCTTGACCATTAACCAAATCTCCACTTTATTAATGAAAACACTTAAGAATCAAGAGGTCTTTTCCTTTGGTTGTAATGTGGCCATGGGATTTATTGTAAGGTGGGAAAATCAAGGAAAGGGAATTTCAAGAAGGCTAGACAGATTATCAAACATTACAAAGCATGACACCTTCTAAAATACCCCTTTTTGGGCTTTGGTTTACTTTTCCACCTTTCTTCCTTCATTTAAATTTTTTTTTTTTTTTCATTTCTCACTTTCTTTGTCATCCCCTTCTCCATTTTTTTTCTGTTTATTTCATTTTTATTTGTTTGGAGAAGGGGAGATTTATAGCTCAAGAGAAATATTTTCATCCCATTCTTTTTCCAACTACCATTTTGCCCTTTTTGTAATACTTTAAAAGGTGCCATACCAAGCATTATTTATCAAAGCAATTCAAGGTACCAAGAAAAGTATTTTTTTTTTCTTTAGGCTCAAAATTGGGCAACTAAGGGGTAGCATTTATCATTCAAAGCTCGGGAGGCCAGAAAAATACCTAGTGCCTCAATCATTTCCAAAAATGTTTTCAGAAATTTTTAAGTTTTGAAATGGTTTCAAGTCAAGTTCTAGAAAATACAGTCCATGAGGAATTAAATCACTCTATCACAAGAAATGGGGTAGATTTAGTGAATACCCCCTTTTGGCTCAAAATCTTACATTTAGTAGTTCATAAATCAGTGAGGTACACAAGCTTAAGGAACCACATGCTAATTATCAACTATCAAATGATTATCTCAAGAATTTTTATTTTTAGCCATATCACAAGAATAAAAAAAAAATTGGGTTCAAAATTTACTATCTCTATTCATTTGGCTCCAATTTCTCACAATCGGATGCATGTTCTAAGTGAGGGGCAATCTAGAGAATGTGATCATACCAATCTATGCCTATGAGAATGCAATATGAATGCAACAATGCAAATGCAAAAATAAATACCCCTACCCCAAGCTTGATTACTTACATTGTCTCCAATGTAAATAATCAAGTCGGAGAGAGGAGAAAAATGGAACAACTTACCGAGTCGGTAGCGGGTGTTGGCTTCACATTCCAGTCAAAACTTGGGTAGAAATTTTATCACGGCCGTGAGGCACATCACGGGCAGGCCGTGATCGTTTCTGGTCCTCAGGAGTTGCCCTGTCACGGCCGTGATCTACATCACGGCTAGGCCGTGATGCTCTCTGGCCTTGGCATCCTACTCATCACGCCCGTGATGGTTGTCACGGCTAGGCCGTGATCCTTTCTGTGCTCTTGTTTAGTTCATCACGGCCGTGACCACTGTCACGGCCAGGGCGTGATGGCCTCTGACTTTATTTTTTTATGCTCTTCTTCTCTTTCTCAACCTGAAAACACTAGACAAACCTATTAATGATATTTTTTCCTCTTGATCTTCTCAAATTATTCAAGAGGTGAATTCAAAAACAAAACGAAAAAGGGAAAGAAAACTTGGGTTGCCTCCCAAGAAGCGCTTATTTATGGTCTTAAGCTTGACCACACTTCCTTCAAGTCAACCGGGGTCGGCTGGGCGTAGAAGTGCAGGCACACTTCTTTTCCATGGAGCTCCTTCAAATAGCCGTTTCTGCTCATACGGCCAATAACGCTTCCGCTTCGCTCTTTTTTCTCGGAGCTTCCTAGCCTTCCTTTCTTCCGGCGGAAGTTCTGTTTCTGCATGGACAGCAACTCCAATTTCACCACTGGGTGCATCTTCAACCATGCATATCTTTGGGGTTGCTTCCATGCTAAGTTCTTTCTCTACCGCTGGAGTCGTTACATCAATTCTGCACACATGGCTCTCAAAAGGAGGGTTGTTACAAGAGTTAATCAACTGAAATTTTACCCTACCTTCCTCTACATTTAGAGAGAGTTTGTCATTCCTTACGTCTATTAATGCTCCAGCGGTTGCCAAGAATGGCCTTCCTAAAATGATGGGGAATTTAGAATTCCCTTTCATGTCCAATACCAGGAAGTCGGTAGGGATGAGAATTTTCCCTACCTTAACAGGAACATTCTCTAGTATGCCTAGAGGAGTCCTAGTTGAGCCATCCGCAAATTGTAAGGGGAATTTGAATGGTCTCAACTCTTTGCTTCCCAACCTTTCCATGATAGTGAGGGACATCAAGCTCGTGCTAGCCCCTAGGTCACATAAGGCTGGGTCTATTTCCATCTTTTCAATCGAGCAAGCGATGGAGAAACTACCTGGGTCTTTCAGTTTAGTAGGCATTTTAGTCTCTACATCTACTTGCTTTTTCTTGACCAACCTCTGTAGGAAAGGTATCGGGGGTTGGTACGGTGGTGGAGGGACATATTTCGGTTCTGGCTCTTCTTTTTCGCTCGTGTCCTCCTCCGGTTCCACGTCCATTTCAGCTACCCCCACCCCAAGCTTATCATCCCTCAAGTGTATGACATTGCAATGCTCATTGGGATTTGCTTCGGGTTGCCGCGGGAATGTACCCTTAGGTCTCGAGTACGTGCTGGCTTGTTGGGCAATCTGGTTTTCTAGCATCTTGTTATGAGTTGCTAAGTTGTCTACCTTAGATGCTAGATCCTTTATTGCCTCACTCACTGCCCTTCCTTGTTGTCTAAACTCCTCATTCTGTTTTGTCTGAGTTTCGACAAAACTTTCAAATAAAGTCTCGAGTTTAGATCTTTGTACCTGAGGATACCCCGGTGCTGCTCTCTTATTACCTTGACCCTCTTGGAACTCATGATTGAGCGTGTTGCTGTAGTTGCCGTAGGAGAGGTAAGGGTTGTTTCTTCTTTGGTTGTAGGGATTTGGGGGAGCATAGTTGGGCAGCTTCGGGTTCGTATCATAGTAGTTGTTACAAGAGTTCACTTGTTCACCCGAAGCGCCGGATCCATGTGGGCATCCCATCATGTCATGTCCCTGCATTCCACAAATCTCACAAACAAGGTTAGTAGCACCTAATGCACTCACATTAGCTCTTTCCAGCCGATCAAAACGTTTATTAAGTGAGTCTATCTTTGACATAATAAGATCTGTGCTATTTACCTCAAACTTACCCCCCGAAATCTTGTTCGGGTTATTACCTCTTTCGGATCCCCATTGGTGGTAGTTGGTGGCGACATTCTCGATGATGTTGAATGCCTCAGTGAGAGGCCTATTCATAAACGCTCCACCGGTTGCAGAATCTAGTGACACCTTCGAAGAGTAATCCAATCCGTTATAGAAGGTGTGCACTATTAACCACCTCTCGAGTCCGTGATGTGGGCACGACTCCAGCAGTCCCTTGTAACGATCCCAGGCTTCCGATAATGATTCTCTGTCTTTCTGGAAGAAGCCGGTGATCTGGGTTCTTATGTAGGCCATCTTAGATGGAGGGAAGAATTTCTCCAAGAACGCCTGCTCCAGTTGGTCCCAAGTAGTCAAAGTGTTAGCGGGAATTTGCTTAAGCCAGGCCTTCGCTTTTCCAGTGAGAGATGAGGGGAACAATCTCAAACGCACAACATCGACCGAGGCTCCATTAATCCTGATTGCGTCGGTGAACTCTAAGAATGTCTCTATGTGATCGGTCGGGTCCTCCGAAGGCAATCCTCCGAATTGATGTTGCCTAATCATGTTGATTAGCATGGGCGGTATAGTATAGTTTTACGCCTCAATCTCTGGCCTTGCAATCCCAGTTCGCAAGCCTCTCGCATTTGGGGCTGCGTAGTCCTTCAAAGGTTTTGTATCCGGTTGATTTGCCATGAGTGGAACGGGACTCAACCTTTCTCCCTCTCTTTGTAGTCTTCTACGTCTGTGGATGGTCCTCTCGATCTCCGGATCAATCTCACTAAGGCTCCCAAGACTTAGGGATCTTTGCATATAACTCACAGAGAGATGGATACAATAGAAGGAAACGAAATTTTTGATTTTTTTTATTTTATAAATTTTCAGAAATAAAAATCAAATAAAAAGAAAAGGTCCAGAAAAATCAATTCAAAATTTGAATTGAGATTCGAAAAGGCACAGTCCCCGGCAACGGCGCCAAAAACTTGATGTCGTGCGCTGCGGATGCGCGCGCGCGTGCGATTCCGGCAAGTGTACCGGATTGCCGTCAAGTAATAAAAGAGATCGAACCCACAGAGACTGTGTTCTCGAATCGCAATCGGTTTTCGAATCGATTAGATCTGGATTTTTTAGATGGTTTTGAAAAAGGTTTGAATTTGAAATTAAAAGATAGATGAGCAGAAAACAAATGTTTTTGGGATTTTCGATTTAAACGGATTCCTAGGGATTTGGGTTACCTTTGAGGCTGTTTATGTTGCTAATCTGATTTACCTTTGTTGATTACCGAAATTGCCTTGAAGGCGAGTTTATCCTCTAATAGCTTAAGCTCCCTCTCGGGTTACAAAAGCCGTGCCCAATTGACCCGACCCCTACTCTCGTGGTAGTCGATCCCAGATTGGACCCTTTGCGTTCCGTGACAACTCGTTGCTCCTCGAGGGACGGCTTCTAACTCTCGTGATTTCAGTCCCAAGTCTGACTTCTATAGGTCCGACACCTAAGTTCACCGCTAGGTTCCTCCTTGAAATGTCTCAGTCATGCAAATAACCTAAGTTCACCGCTAGGTTCCTCCTTAGATCATCCACATCTCACAAACCAACTTCCGCCGGGCTTTACGAGTGGAATACCCTAGAAATCCTAAGTTCACCGCTAGGTTCCTCCTTAGAACGTCTACGTCACGCAAATAAGCGGTTGCCGAAATTTATGAGTGAATAACACACTAGAAATCAGATCTAAAGCAAATCGTAATTAACAAAGAGTTTACATCAAATTTACATTATAAACAAACTTAGGCAGAGCCCTAATCCCTAGAAACAAACTACTACTCCAGTCTTGCCATGGAGATGACAAGCTGGGTTGACAACATAGTGAAAATCAGAAAAGAGAAGAGAGGAGAAGAAGAGAAGAGATCTATAATCTATGCCTAGAGTAGTAGCCCCAAAGGTCTGATGTTTTCCGCCCTCCTGGTCCCTTATTTATAGAATTGGGCAGTTAGAGTCCTAATCCAACTCAAATTAGATCCAATTCTGTTACTTCTGAGCCAAGTAATACGCGTCACGGCCGTGATGGCTATCACGGCCTGGCCGTGACGGATTCTGCCTTGAAAATTCTTCACTGGTTGGTCTGTCATGGCCGTGATGCTCATCACGGCCTGGCCGTGATGTCCATCACGGCCGTGATGGCCATCATGGCCTGGCCCTGACAGCTTCTGACTTGTGGTGGTTTTGGGTCACGGCCGTGATGGCTATCACGGCTAGGCCATGACAGACTCTGACTTGTGGTGGTTTTGGGTCACGGCCGTGATGGCTATCACGGCTTGGCCATGACAGACTCTGACTTCAGCCTTTGTTCTTTTTCAGTTTTGCTCGATCATGGCCGTGATGGGCATCACGGCTAGGCCGTGATGGGCTCTGTTTGGCTCATTTTCTTCACTTTTAAAGCCCTATCTTCATCCAAACTCCATCATGGTTGATCTTGAGCAATTTACCCTTGATATCTGCAAAACAACACACGAAAACCGCCTTACCCATTCCAAAGGAAAATTAACCTAAAATCTAATTAAAAAATGCCTAAACTACATGAAAAATGCATGCAAAATGATAGACAAAGATGAGGTGAAATCACGCTCATAACCTGGTACGAGGTTCGCGTTTCGAAAGAAGAAAGAAGAACCACTAGGGTCCCGTCTCACTAGCGCTTGTCTATGACCTCAAGGACGCCAAAGAGACACTTTGGTTCAACTCTAAGATCAAGAAATCAAAAGGAAGAGATCAAGAACTTGAAAGAAAGAACACAAGTGACAAGGTGCACGAATTTTACCTTTCCTAAAGTCCTAAACAGCAAGCACAACGAACCCCTATTCGTAGCGATGTTCTCCTATCAAGAAGCAGTGAAGAACAGTGCAAGAACGGGTTCCCTAGAGAGAGTTTTAGGGAGAAAACCCATAAGGATTCAAAGAGGAAGGAGGGAGGCAGTTTTCTGAGTGTTGGGGTCGTGTAAACTAGGTTTAGATCGAATCTAATGGTATATATATGAGTTTGGGTCATAATGGGTTCCTATTTCAGTCCAAACTGTATACAGTTCGGTATTTTGACCATAACTTGAGCTACAAGTTTCCGATTGAGACTTTCTTGGTGTCATTATAAAGCTAAGAGAAATATCTACAAATGAATCTAATGGTCAAATCCTAAATGAAAGTTTAGTGACAGATTTGGTAGTTATTCCTAGATATGATCCTATATTGATAAGGACTCAAATCTGATTGGTTGAGGGGATAAAATCTAAGAATAACACTATCTCTATTTAAATACTAAATCACACGATATCTTATCATATCATTCTTAATCACTTATTATTAATAAAATAACATATCATATATTAACATATAAAATCAAACATTAAGAGACACAATCCCATATTAATGCAAATAATCATATATTGATATATATATTATCATATGCAATAATATATACACATATATATATAAATATCAAACATATATATGCCAGAAATAACACATATAAACATAAGGGTGAATCTTGAGGTGTTACAGCCCTCTCGACATGCCCCGAGTGTTTTAATTTGCCTCATCCAGTGTAACCTACTGTTGGATTATTTTTCTAAATTATTTTAGGCTACTCTCAAAAGCCTATTATACTCAAGCCCAACGTAATTTAATATCTCAACTGTCAATTAATTAATTGACCAATTAATCTCTTGCTTTCGTATTTGTTTGTGTTCAGACTCGTTTCAACACTGATTCTCCTCAAACTTGAGACATGTAACACCCTCACCCGGGCATTACATTAATTGACCCTTTTTACGAATATTAACGTTTGGAAGACTTGTCGATTTCTTTCGGAATGTCCAAAATTTAATTAGTAATCCATTATTAAATCAAACTCAACTTAAGACATGGAATTAAAAGATCAACTTACATTCACAGAAAAACATACATAAATGTTCACATTGATAACAAACACCTTCTTAGTGACAGGTGCATTGACAAAAGTTTCCTTGAGTGTACATCCAAGTTACTTAAAAAAAATACTAAAGTCATACTAGAGGTTAAGAGACAATTTAAACATGTTCTTGAAAGGATCCATCCAACATCACTACTCCAAAATAAAACTAGACTTCCTAAGCTGGTCAAGACAACTAGTGATACCCATTTGGGAGACCACAAAAGTCTCCCTCGTTTCCAGAAGAAGTCTCAGAAGAGGATACTTCCACCCCAGCTCCCTCTACAGGTGCATCATCATCATCATCACTGCTCATAAGATGATACTGAGGGTCCTCATCCATGAATTCCTCTGGATCCTCCTCTATGGGTGAAGCTGACACCACATTCAGAGGTGGTGGATTCAACACTGTTAGACTCAATGACTGAGAGTTTTTGATATATGACAAATACAACTTAATGTGTATGCAAATGTTTTAGTATCAAATAGCAAAGACAGGTATCCAGCAGTGATCAACAAGTTCAGTGAGCAATCAAAGGAGAATATTCAAGGAAGAACTTGGAGGAAACAAAGAGCAAGGACGAAGATCAAGGAATCATCAAGACAAGAGCTTAAAAGAAGAAATTAGTGTTAAGTCTTCGATGATTTGTAAGAGATGAAATCTCTTATTCACAAATATAGCTCAATTAAGAAATATGCATGAAGAAAATCATTTTTCATAACCTGCATTAAAAGGAATAAGTTTTCGTTAATGAAAATGATTTTTTGGAAATAATAATAGAAGCGCTCATCCAACACTGGGAATAATAGAAGTGCTCGTCCAACAGTGGTAAAAGATGGCGTCCAAGAAAGTGACAGAAGCTCACATCTACTAAAGTGATAGAAGCACACGTCTACTAAAATGACACAAGCGCACGTCTACTAAAGTGACAAAAGTGCTCGTCCACTAAAGTGATACAAGCACTCATCTACTAAAGTAATACAAGCGCTCCTCTACTAGTTGGAGCACGTCCAATTACTTTGTGTTAGTACTCCCGTCTGCTGATGTGGCAAATGGATGCGGCTATTTTTTTGAGATGGACGTGGCTATTTTTCCAAATGGACTCGTTATTTTATGGACGCGAATTCTATAAGAACTATCAGAATCTTATCTCAAGAACGAGAATCAATAAAATAGATTCTGTTAAATCAGATCCAAATCTGTTTTGATTGATCCCAATGACTATAACTTGTTTTCTATATAAAGAAGGATCAAAGGAACACTTTAAGAAGAATCATAACGAATAACAACAGAATTATAACGATACACATATCATTCATCATCTTCATTGAGCTTACTGTGAAAAGAGTGTTTCAATACTCATAAGTGCTTCAATTTGTTTATCTGACTATTGAGAGTTAGGAATCAATTTTTGTTTTACTTTTGATTGTAAAGAGAGAGGGAGTCTCTCTGAGTGATTAGGGTGATGTATCCCTAAGGTTGAACATTGAGGCTCTTCACAAGAGTGTGGTATCTCAAGGTGAAGGAGTGCTCTGTGGTGTAAAGGTTTTTCAAGCTACCTGGCAAAGCTTGTGTCATTACTAGAAAACTTGGATTTTCAGACGGAATTTTCGGACAGAAATGTTTCCGTGTGAAATTTTATGAACATTTTGGACGGATTTGAGACGAATGTAATTTTCAATGAGATTTCGTCTCAAATCCGTCTCTACTTTGTCCAAAACATTCGCTCCAATAACGCGCCAAAATATTTCCCACGGATTTCGCACGGATTGGTTTCATATTTTTTTAATCTTGGGTCTTTTTAACCATCCGTCTGAAATCTGTCCAAAAATTTGAGACAGATTTCACACGGATTTACTAGAAAACTTGGATTTTCATACAGAATTTTCGGACGGAAATGTTTCTGTATGAAATTTTATGAACATTTCGGACGGATTTCGCATGGATCGGTTTCATTTTTTTTATCTTGGGTCTTTTTAACCATCTGTCTGAAATCTGTCCGAAAATTTGAGACAGATTTCACACGGATTTACTAGAAAACTTGGATTTTCAGACAGAATTTTCGGACGGAAATGTTTCTGTATGAAATTTTATGAGCATTTCAGACGGATTTCGCACGGATCGGTTTCATTTTTTTTATCTTGGGTCTTTTTAATCATCCGTCTGAAATCTGTCCAAAAATTTGAGATAGATTTCACACGGATTTACTAGAAAACTTGGATTTTCAGACAGAATTTTCGGACGGAAATGTTTCTATATGAAATTTTATGAACATTTCGGACGGATTTCACACGGATCGGTTTCATTTTTTTTATCTTGGGTCTTTTTAACCATCCGTCTGAAATCTGTCCGAAAATTTGAGACAGATTTCACACGGATTTATCATTTTTTATAACATATATTATTAAAAAATGATTTTTATTAAATTTCTATTCGCACCCCTCCTTTTCTCACCACACCCCCACTCTTTTCTTTCCTATTTCTGCTGCTCAATCGTCTTCTTCCTCACAACCCAAACTTCTTTCTTCTCTCTCTTGACCAGAATCTCCACCCAGCCCCTGCCAGCCCAGCTCCGTGCCATCGCGTCGCGTGCACCGCCGCCGAAGTCGTTCAACCACCACGTCATGTCTGCCCAGCTCCAACCCGCGTCCCTGTTGTGCCTAGTTCGTTCCTCAGCCGCGCGGAAACGCGCTCTGCCACGGTGAGTCGAGTGAGCCGTCGTGGAGCACCGTCCACCACCGCATGGAGTAGAGAGGACGACAACCTCGCTTTCTGTCAGGTTGGTGAGTCGTTAGGAAGCCGTTTCCGTCATGGTTGCTTCTGGAACGTTGATGTTGTCGTCGCACCACTGCCGTCACCACCATCTTCAGCCACCACGTCTGCTTCTTCCTCTTGGTTGGGTGAGTGGTTTTCTCACTTTATCTAATTTCAAGAATCCCCAAATTTTCCCAAACCCTAACCCTAGCTTTTGAATTTAGATTTCAATCTCTCTCTCTTTCTCCATCGCTTACGTTCTCTCTCTCAGGTTGCGATTTGAATGTAAGATTTGAAGGTGAGGGTTCTGCAATTTGAAGACAAGATTTGCTTGAAGATAAGAAGTTCAATATGCAATTTGAAGGTAAAATGTTCGATCTGTAATTACGGCCGTGATTTGTCAATTTGTTTTGCTCTCTCTCAATTTGATCATCTTCTTTCACTCATGATACGAAGAGTGTAACATAATTCTGATGACATTATATGTCTAGTAGTATTACACCTCACTTGTTTGACAAAATGCCTAGATCAGAATTTTGGTCATGCTTAACTACTGTTTTAATTGGTTATTATGTTGCTTAACTATTGGTGATGCTTTGATTTTAACTCCAGAAAACAGTCCTTGCATGCAAGATAATAATCTTTTGCATCTTTGAAATAATGACCTTAAGATTGATGTTAGGAAATTGGTGGTTATCATGAGCGATGGTTCAAGTTCTTTATTCTCAATAATTTTCAACTTTAGGACTAAAAATTCAGTAATTAGTGACAAAGGGAGACAAAAAAAAGTGTATATGAAGTTATTAACAAGTGCATTACCAATTGAAAGATCATCTGAATAACCAGAGAGACATGACTGAGCATGAATCTGGCGTCCTTGATCAAGTAGGATTATAGGTGTGGATGTCAACCCAGAATCCATTATCTTAAACTAGATTAATTGTTAATCTTTTATCTTTCCTGACATTTGCTTTGAATCTTTTGGTACTTGTATCTGAGTAAATTGGTCACACAACCTGGAGCATCAACTGCACTTTTGCGGCTTGTACTTGATCAGGTGGGGTATATCCACATGTCCGCCAACCCACTATCTTTTCCACTTTGTACCAATCATTAATCATATGCTTGTTTGTTATTTTAATTTTGGATATGGTGAAATATTGTTGCAGTTTTTATTTTCTCCCATGTCCATTGGAGTTTTTTTAACTATATTTGTGACATCAAAGGGAAGGTCATCACAAGTTGTACCTAAGCTTAAACACATGGAGAAGCTAGTCACTATGGGGTTTAGTTTGGTTGCTGCTGGTTTCTGTTTATAGCCATTTTACTGGTCTGTTTGTTGTCTGTTTACTGGTTTTTCTGTTTTCAGGTTTTTTTACTGGTATGTTCTGTTTTGGGTGGGTGTTATGTACATATGTGTTTGTCTGAAAAACCTGTATGCAGCCTTCTGTATGGTTGGGAAGTGAGTTTTCAATGTGAGTCTTTAAGGTTCAGCTATGTGGTTGTTAGATACGCCTTTTGGGGGGAGTTCTTCTGCTGCAAACATAATGAGATAGTTTGCTAAGAGTTGTAACCAATTAACATACTTGGTAAAAAAAACAGCATATACATATTCTTTTAATCTTGTCTGCTAAGGAGAATGTGGATATTTCTTGTTGACTTTTGAAATTGATGAAGAGATAGTTTGACTTTCAAAATTTGCATTGGTTAATAGTTTGAATACCCAAGCTTTATGATAATGATTTTAATATTGTGATTGAAACATGATGAAGGAATGGTTGGATACTCTCTATGATCAACTTGAACAGGCTATGGTTAAGGCTGAGAATGCTAGGCAAGGTGCATATCAAGAAACTTAGGTGTGGGAAAGCTGAAAAGGAGGCCCTTGATACTTAAAGTGACGCCACATATACTACAACTACCCTACAAAGTAAGCTTATATGGTTTGTCTATAAATCAAAGGAAACTTTCCTAGTAGTAGTCATAAACCAAGTGTGATCCTAGTGTCTTCACTCTTATTTTGGACCTGATGCATCATTCTGACCATTTATTTATGACCATAAGCTCCAGTTGCTGATATATATTTCATAGTTACATGCTTAAACATTAAGTTTCATTATTGGCAGCTTTATTCAGGTACTTAAAAGAGGTACTTTTGATCAAAAAATTGAAAATTTTGATGATGTTGCATTTGATTCAGCTTGCAACCATGTTACATTTCACTATTATTGTGGTCTTATACGAAAGTTATGAATTTGGAAGAGAAAAAAATTGAACATTTTGTCTTGTCATGTGTTGCCAATTGATTAGCGACCATGTTTCAAAGTAGAGAGTATCATAATGTGATGGTGTCCATTATGTGAGTACAAGCCAAATGGTTTGAATATCCATATTTTCTATCTTGTTATTTAAATTAGTTATAATGTCTATTATCTTGTTACAGTGTGATGAATGCTTTCTCGGAAGGACTCGCTATCTTTTATTTGATTATAGTAACATCCCTCTCGTTTATGATGGTGGCCACGAATTAATCAATGACGACGATGATTACATGACAACGACGATAATATGATGATGAGGAGGAGATGATGGATGATGTGCTAGATGAAGATGAAGAGTTTATGATCAAAGTAACAATGAGGAATAAATTTATGTCTTTGATGTTTGTAATGATATTTTAATGCTTTGAATCTTAATATATCATTCTTGTATTTCAAGATACTTTGTGTTTTTGTTTATTTGAAGCTTGATACTTGTCAATCTTAATAATAATTATTTTTTATTATATTATATTAGATTCCAAGTCCAGGTACCTAATTTGGTATGCATAATTATTTAAGTTTGGCCCTTTTTTATTAACAAACATGATTTGTTTATCAAAAGATCTTATTTAAATATGATTATCTAATCCGTGGGAAATCTGTCCAAAATAATATCATAACATTCGTCTGAAATCCGTCCAGAATTTGCATGAATAGCAATATTGAATCCGTCTGAAATTCGTCCGAAATTAAGCCAATATAACCAAAATTCAGATTTTTGTGTTTGTCCGAAATCTGTCTGAAATCTGTCTGGAACTAATTTCGGACAGAATTTTTAATT
Organism: Sophora flavescens; assembly: GCA_030762895.1. Lineage (NCBI taxonomy): Eukaryota > Viridiplantae > Streptophyta > Magnoliopsida > Fabales > Fabaceae > Sophora > Sophora flavescens. The sequence continues at coordinate 15,202,919 of CM061062.1, read as the reverse complement.
TGCAACGGGGCTTTTTCGGACGGGGGATGTTCCATCTGAAATTCTTCTGAAATTAATTGTCCGTCCAAAATCCATGGGAAAAGTGTCCAAATTCCGTCTAAAATCCGTCTGTGAATCCATCCGAAAATTACAATTTTCTAGTAGTGTGTGTTAGTGTGTGAAATCCCACAGGTGGAGTAGGGACTGGATGTAGGTCACAGTGGTGGTGACTGAACTAGGATAAATCTGGTTGTGCAATATCTCTAAACTCAAACTCCTTTACTTTCTGTTTATGATTCAAGAACCTGCAACTTTGATGTTTAAAGTTCAAATATAATTTCTGTTCTTGATCTGTATAAACTGTATTATGTTATTACTGAGTTATTGAACCTGAACCTATTCGTTATTAATCTTTTTTATCCTCATCACCTTCTATTCAAGATTTTGTAAAAACCCTTCATCGATTTTATAAAAGATCCTGAGAACACAAATCCGCAACTCTGATTTATAAAGCTTTGTGAAAAAGTTTTAAGAGGGAAATATTTTCTACAACAATTGGCATCAGAGTTAAACTCTTAATTTTGGCTTAACAGCTATAAAAGTATGGCTTACAATGACTGTTTAAATGAAGGGGCTTCCCTTGCACGCCCGCCTGCCTTCAATGGATCTGAGTATATCTATTGGAAGGAAAGAATGGTAATCTTTCTTGAGGCAGCAGGTGTTGACATATGGGATGCAGTAGAAAATGGACCATTTGTCCCCTCTACTGTAGATGCTAATGGTGCTCCAAGAAATAAGCCTAAAACTAAATGGAATCGGGATGATAAGAAAAGAATTCAATATAATGCACGTGCTAAGAATATTATAACATCTGCTTTAAGCCGTGATGATTTTTTCAGGGTTTCAAATTGCAAATCAGCAAAGGAGATGTGGGATACATTGCAAGTAACACATGAAGAAACCTCAGATGTCAAAAGAGCAAGAATGAGGATGGTCTTGGAAAGAAAATCTCACACATCATAAATCACACACATCGTAAATCAATTGGCTGGTCTTGGAAAGAAAATCTCAAATGAGGATCAAATTAACGAAGTCATGAGATGCTTGAGCAGGGAATGGCAACCTAAAGTCACTGCAATCTCAGAATCCAGAGATCTCTCATCAATGACCATTGCCACACTGTTTGGAAAATTGCAAGAACATGAATTGGAGTTGAACAGACTAAATGAGAGTGAAGAAACCGATAAAAGAAAGAAGGGATTGGCTCTGAAATCACAAGTCAAAGAAGTAGAAGACAGTGATGATGATGATTCAGAACAAAAGCCTGAATCTGAAGAAGAGATGGTAATGGTAGTTAGAAAATTCAAGAACTTCCTAAAGAAGAAAGGAAACTTCAAAAGAAAGTCATCCACCTTTCAAAGGAGAAATTTCAGTCTTCCAACAACATCACATGCTATGAATGTGGAAATATTGGCCACATGAAGCTTGACTGTCCAAAACTGCAAAAAGAAGGACAAAACATAAAAGTTTGACTCAAAAGACAAGTGGAGAAAGCCAAGAAAGTCCTACATTGCTTGGGATGATAATGATCTAGATTCCACTGAAGAATATGAATCTGAGGAAGCAAACTTGTGTTTGATGGCCAGCAATAACAGTGATTCAGAAAGTGAAGTAAGTTCTAATTATCAACCTTCTTATGATGAATTGCAAAATGCTTTTGAAGAACTTCATAGAGAATCCATTAAACTTGCTAGATTGCTAACTAAGTCTAAGAAAACCATCACATGCTTAGAGGAGAAAACTTCTGTTTTAAACAAAGAGGTAGATCAATTAAAAACAGAAAATTGTGCTTTAAAAGAAAAACTAGCTACTATCTTAGATGCACCTATATGTGATAAATGTCGTAAGTTAGATAAACATATAAATCATTTGAATGGTGATCTATCTAGAGTTACTAGTGATAAAGAAATCTGGAATGCATCTAGTTGTACATTGACTAAAGAAGTTGAAAAACTGAAAAATGACTTAGCCAAGTTCACAAATGGTAGAGATAATTTGGATGCATTGTTAGGACAGCAAAAATGTGTTTATGATAAGGCTGGAATAGGCTATAAACCTAAGATACATGAGAAATCTTTCAAGAAATTTTTTGCTGCACCTATGACATCAAACACACCATTTGTTAAATTCTATTTCTGTGCTAGAAAAGGTCACACAACTTCTACATGTTATTACAGAAAATCTGCTTATAATGAGTCTAAATATATATGGGTTCCTAAAGGAACTAATGCTCCAACTAACTCAAAAGGACCCAAACAAATTTGGGTACCTAAAGCAAAAACATGATTCTGTTTTGTAGGTGTCTTGGAAAGCCAAGAATGTGAAATGGTATCTTGACAGTGGTTGTTCCAAGCACATGACTGGAGACAAAAGCAAGTTCATTTCCTTTACCCATAAGTCGAGTGGTAGTGTTACCTATGGAGACAATAATAAAGGAAAAATGCTTGGCATTGGCAACATTGGAAGTGACTCAAAAACAATCATTGAGGATATACTATATGTTAAGGGACTGAAACATAACCTATTAAGTATCAGTCAACTATGTGACAAAGGCTTCAAGGTAAAATTGAATTCCAATAGTTGCTTAATAGAAAATCAGGATGATGAAAATTTGAAATTAATTGGACATAGGACAGATAACATCTATATGCTTGATTTAGATAATATCTCTTCAAATACTGCATGCTATCTTATTTCAAAAGAAGAAAAGAATTGGCTTTGGCATAGAAGAATTGCACACATTCATATGAACCACTTGGATAAACTGATTCGTAAAGATCTTGTAATTGGCTTGCCTAAACTAAAATTTGTGAAAGATGGACTATGTGATGCATGTCAAAAAGAAAAGCAAGTTAAGGTGTCTTTTATACCAAAGAACATTGTTTCAACAACTAGACCCTTGCAACTTTTACACATGGATTTATTGTTAGACGACTATCGGTAAGTGTACCGGGTCGTTGCAAGTAATAGATCGGTAAGAACTGGTTATCGTATCCACAGGGATCGGTTGCCAATTACCAATTCACAACTTCGGCAACTATCTAGACTAAACTGAGAATCAAGAGAAATCAAAACAGAAAAATAAAACAATAAAATGTTTTTTGTCTTTTTGGGAACTTTTGACAAACACTTGGAGTGCAGAAAGAGGTGTTGGGATTAAATTTCACCAAACCTTAGACTCATGCATTACCAAGACTAGATACCTCCCATTCATGCTTCAAATATTAAAATCAACCCACGAAATTACTCAAGCCCCGATTCCTCGGATGGCAAGAGCCTAAATCCACTAATAGACCCTAATTCCTTAGGTGGCCTAGATTAATGAATTTGCATTATGATTAAGGATTACGCGATTACTAATAAACCAAACTCCATTCCTAGATGCAAGGTTTACTAGGTGATTAATTCCAGTTCTCGTTCTAATACGAATTTTCCAATTGCATACCAAAACGATAATCAAGTCATGGGGGTGCTAGCCATAACAAGCATTAAGCGTAGGAATTAAACACTAATATGAAGACATGAACACAGATTAATCAGTCATGGCAAATACATAATATTCAGAATGGTTACATCTAATCCCAACAAAAAGGGATTTAACTACTCATTGTAATAGAAATTACAAAAAGAGAAAGAGAGAAGGGGTGAAGTGAACTCATGACGAATCCTTCAATCTTCTTCCAATCCAAGAGCAGAGAAAAACCACCCCTTTTTGCTTCCCAAGAGTCTCCCTAGGGTGAAAGTGCTCCTAGGTTCAAAGTCCCTGTTTTCTGTGTGTTTCTGGTCTCCACTAGGGTTCCCAGCCTCCAGATCTCCCCCTTCAAATGGCGCTACAATGGCTTGACGCGCTGTCGCGCACGCGTCAAAAAGTGAGCGGTTTACAAAAACATGTAGATAGGGAGCGACAACTCGAGTATCGTCTCACAAGGACTCTCGGGTTGTTATTAACACAAAATCAGTTTTTGGGGGGTTTGAGATTAAGGATGCAATTAAGAAAACAATTAAGGAAAACAATGCAAACTAGTGACTAATAAAAATAAGCTAAGCGATCAACCTACTGCTCTCGGTTTCCCACTATCATCGGTTCATATAAATCCAAGCCCTAAGCAGATTCTACTCTCTTTTCGATTGTAACATCAATTAACAAGTGAAACCAATGCTACGAGACATATGTTCCTATTCCCGAATTAAGCAAACGGGGTGAAGCACTCATGAACTAAGCGAACATGAACGAACACACGCGAATTAAGCAAACGCGATTAAGTATAGGGACATACAATCATCGAAACAAATCAATACCTATCCTATATAATCCTGAATTAAGTAAACAGAACATACAGAACAAATAATGAAAGAGAATAGCATTAAGTTTAGGAATTACAAAACCTCAAGCGTAAATGGAACCCGATCACAGTAGATTGATCAAGGAGACTAGTTCTCCATTACAACTATATCAAAACCCTAATTTCGCAGTCGTCCTAATCTAAAAAGAAAAAAGATGAGAAGATAGATATCAGTTATGCCCTAAAACAGATATAAATACAGATTCTGGGCTCCGCGCGCTCGCGAGGCGAGAAGCCTTTCGCGAGGCGAATATTATGAACAGTCTTCAGTGTTTGGCTCTTTCGCGAGGCGAGCTTATTATTCGCAAGGCGAGGTAGAGAAGATGGCATTTCTGGCACAGTCAGGCTTCAGGTTCGCGAGGCGAGCAGACTCTCGCGGGGCGAAAAACTCCAGAATTGCTTCTCTTTATTACCTGAAAACAAGAAATAGCAGTAAGTGCTTTATTCGACTCCAAATCAGCTAAATTAACCTAAAAATACTCTAGAGACTCAAAATGTTGCTTGAAGACAAGCAAATCTAATTTGGGTGAAAACGAAATATAATTAGCACAAAACCACCGTCATACTAGTCATAAAACTAGATGAGCCAAAGGCTGATCAAAATACCCCAAACTTAAACTTTGCTTGTCCCCAAGCAAACTAAAACTCAAAAAGACTCAAGACATGGCAAGATTAAAAGATTCAATCAACTTTGCACAATTTTCAAGCAATTCATCAAAATAATTTTTCCTTCAATGTCCCCCCCCCCCCCCCTTTCAAACAAAGCAATCCCCACAATCATTTATTCTGAACATTTGAGAATTTCATCATTCATGCAATCAGTAATCTAAGCAAGGAATCCAAGTTACACACAAAAGGGAGATCACCAAATTCAAACAATCGCCTTCCTCACAAGGGTATTTAATGTTTCACTCATCCGCTCAATTTTTGTCAGGCTATCAACATTTCACTCAATTCACCTTTCAAGAGCACTTCCCATGAATTTGATTTTCATCTCAAAATGGTTCCCACGGAAAACATGCATGCAACATCAAAAGGGCTTTTAATGGTTGTAATGGGGCCTGGCTAAGGGTAGGATATACAAAGGAACTAGGCTTAAGTCCCTAGGAACTAAGAGAGCATGAACATTTTGATACATTGAATTTCCACTCAAGTTCCTTTTTCCATTTTTCTTTATGCTTTGGGTGACTACAGCCTTTTTCTTTAGATATCTTTTTTTGACATTTTTGTTCTTTTATTTCCCTTTTTTTTCTTTTCTTTTTTCTTTTCTTTGCCTTTGGCTCCAACCTTTTTATTATATTTTCTTTTTCTTTTTCTCACCCCAGAATGACATGTCACATCCTTGTAGCCACCCCAAACTTAGTTTCTTGCAACCATTCTCTTGCTAAGCTTCCATGCTCTCCTAATCCTAAGATCGGGTTAACATGGTTTTTTTCAGATTTTAGGCTCATAACATAAGGTCATCAATAATTAACAGGCTAATTAGGCTCAAAGGGGCTAACTAGGGAACATGCATTTAGGAAGGGTTCAATTTAGGCCAAGTGGCTATTTACAAAGAAAATCTGCCTAAATCATTTAATGCAGACACATAGACATGCAAACCAATAAGAGATTCAAGCAAACTCGGGAAAGTGCAGCTCAAAAAGTGATTCACACAGTCAAAAACATGTTGGAGGCTCAAATCCTCACCTGGACATTTTTGCAAATTGTTTGACCGAGATTCTATCCCTAGTGTGTGCATCCCATCACCCCAAACTTATCATAAATCATGCAATCATAATAGAATATCTCAAAGTTCAATTTTCAATTCTTCACATGGGGATCAATTTTCAAATTCAAAACTTAGGGGGAAATCATCAACAGTCAACAATATCATGCAATCATCTATGCAAAAATTAACGAAATCCAGCAAGCTCACCGACACAAGACTCAACACACAACTCTTGATCTTCTCAAATTATTCAAGAGCTGAAGAAAACCAAACAAAAACTAGGAAAAGCAAAAACTAACAAGAAAATGAAAATAAACTAGAGAGAAAGGGTTAAGAAAACTCATTGAGGGGCTTCCACCAGGATCCCATTGCTTGTAACATAAGGCCCAAGTGATAGCCAAAGGACGGAAGCTCATTCCATGCTTCCATAACTTGCAGCCTTGATATGGGAGTGAGCACTTGACAGTTATGGTGACCTCACCCAGTGCGGCGGACTTCTCACTCCCTCTTGGGTCCGAGTTGACCTCCTTTTCAACAAAGTCCTCCCAATAAAAATGGAGTTCAACCCCTTGGACTGGCCATAGTGTCTTCATATCCAAGGGTGCAAAATCCAGAGGCTTGAACTCCATCGCTGGTGGCTCCACAGGGGGAGGTGGCAAATAGGCAGAGAGGATCTCTGGTGCCGCTTCATCTTCTGCACAATTCCCATCCACTGCATTACCAGATTCATCACCTTCTGTATATGCAGTAACCACAGCACGCACCACACAGGTATTTCTCCCATCACAATTGGCACATGCGTAGGAGCCAATGGAATCATCTAATTCCAAAATTTCTTCATCATCCTCTAGCATGGCGGAATGGATGTCCTCTATATGCCTCTTCCTCTCAATTTCCATAGCCAAGGGTTCTGATCCTTGAGCTTGTTGCATGGCATTCATTAAGGTGGAAAGCTGTCCAATTTGTGTCTGCAAAGTATTAATGCTAGCATCCGTTCACTGCTGAAATTGTGTCTGTGAGACCTGAAACTGTCCAATTTGCTGCTAGAAGTGGAGATTTTGTGCAGCCATTTGTGCAGTCATTTGTGCAGTCATTTGCTTGAATAGGTCCTCTAGTGAAGGTCCAGAAGGTGCAGAGGTGGTCACTTAGGGGAGGATTCTATGGTGGTGCCAGCGGTAACATCAGTTGTTGTTGCGTGGGTGAGTCCCCATACCAAGGGTTTGGATGGTTTCCCCAGCTGGGGTGGTACTCATCAGTGGAAGGGTCAAGAATGTTGTGCATGTTCTGATTGTTGCCTTGATTGTAAATATTGGCTGTATATGCTTGAGGTGATTCATTAACTTGTCTAATACCAAATATCTCTTGCCTGATTGATGCAGCTCTGAAGGCAGGAAAGTATCTCAATAGGAAGACTTTCTTCAAATCAAACCAACAGAGACGGAAATCGGCTCAAGACAATACAACCAATCCTTTGCAGCGCCTTCAAGTGAGAGATGGAAAGCTCCCATCTTGATGTGGTCTTCTGTTATTCCTTCAGGTCTCAGCATTGTAGAACAAACAATCCGGAATTCCTTCAGATGCTCCTACGGATTCTCACCTGCAAGACCACTAAACCTTGGCAACCAGTGCATTAAACCAGAAAAATCAGGATAATATATGCATGGTGGTTCATAATTATCATTAGGCATGTAACCTTGCATGTAATCATCCATGGGTAGATTCACAATTAGACCAATTCAGCAAAATGTTTTTTTTTTAATTTTCTGTTAATAACAACAAGAGTCCCCGGCAACGGCGCCAATTTTTGACGCGCTGTCGCGCACGCGTCAAAAAGCGAGCCGTTTACAAAAACATGTAGATAGGGAGCGACAACTCGAGTATCGTCTCACAAGGACTCTCGGGTTGTTATTAACACAAAATCAGTTTTTGGGGGGTTTGAGATTAAGGATGCAATTAAGAAAACAATTAAGGAAAACAATGCAAACTAGTGACTAATAAAAATAAGCTAAGCGATCAACCTACTGCTCTCGGTTTCCCACTATCATCGGTTCATATAAATCCAAGCCCTAAGCGGATTCTACTCTCTTTTCGATTGTAACATCAATTAACAAGCGAAACCAATGCTACGAGACATATGTTCCTATTCCCGAATTAAGCAAACGGGGTGAAGCACTAATGAACTAAGTGAACATGAACGAACTCACGCAAATTAAGCAAACGCGATTAAGTATAGGGACATACAATCATCGAAACAAATCAATACATATCCTATATAATCATGAATTAAGCAAACAGAACATACAGAACAAATACTGAAAGAGAATAGCATTAAGTTTAGGAATTACAAAACCTCAAGCGTAAATGGAACCCGATCACAGTAGATTGATCAAGGAGACTAGTTCTCCATTACAACTATATCAAAACCCTAATTTCGCAGCCGTCCTAATCTAAAAAGAAAAAATATGAGAAGATAGATATCAGTTCTGCCCTAAAACAGATATAAATACAGATTCTGGGCTCCGCGCGCTCGCGAGGCGAGAAGCCTTTCGCGAGGCGAATATTATGAACAGTCTTCAGTGTTTGGCTCTCTCGCGAGGCGAGCTTATTATTCGCGAGGCGAGGCAGAGAAGATGGCATTTCTGGCACAGTCAGGCTTCAGGTTCGAGAGGCGAGTAGACTCTCGCGGGGCGAAAAACTCCAGAATTGCTTCTCTTTATTACCTGAAAACAAGAAATAGCAGTAAGTGCTTTATTCGACTCCAAATCAGCTAAATTAACCTAAAAATACTCTAGAGACTCAAAATGTTGCTTGAAGACAATCAAGTCTAATTTGGGCGAAAACGAAATATAATTAGCACAAAACCACGGTCATACTAGTCATAAAACTAGATGAGCCAGAGGCTGATCATGGCTAAATATATTCAGTTGCGCAAGAGCCAAGAGAAAATCCCCTTTAATTTGAAATTCTCCTCTTGATTTTATCTGATTATGGTCAAGCATTTATTTCCAAATCACAAGAGAATCTCAATTATGTGGGCCCCTGCCACAATTTGCTCCACGCTGATTTTGTCTTCAATTACAAGTTCAATCACAATTTCCGTGCACAAATTGCTCCACGCTGATTTTGTCAATTGCATAAGTGATGGAGTGAATTATTCTTTCTATTTATTTGGATGTTGACCAATTATTGCAAATTGCAATTCATGTTTTGCTTAATGTGGATGCAAGCCAAATCTCCAAGAATCACGTTAACATTAATTTGGCAAAGCCAAATTACTTTTTCCATATTCAATACCATCTACGCGGGACCCATGATGCCTTGAAGTTGAAATCAATTTCCCCATCCAAACTTTTGTTCTTGTTGTACCCTGGAGAAACAGATTTAATTAACATTGTTCCACTTGACATCTTGTTCTTTTCTTTCTAGAATTTCATAAGTCATACTCCTTCATTTTTGATATCTTCACTTTCCAAGCTCTATCATGGCTCATTTTGGGCATTTTATCTTTAATTTCTGCAAAACAACACCACAACACCGTCTTACCTGTTCCAAGGTAAAAACTAACTAAAATCAATTTAAATATGCCTAAACTATATGAAAATGCATGCAAAAATATACATGAAATATGATGTGAAATCACACTATCATTTATTTGGTCCATCTAGAACCAAAAGCTTTGGTGGTAACTCGTATGCATTGGTAATAGTAGATGATTACTCTAGATATACATGGACATATTTTCTATCTCATAAGAGTGATTCATTTGATGCATTTAAGAAAATGGCAAAAATGGTGCAAAAGGAAAAGGACGTCAAAATTGTTTTATAAGAAGTGATCATGGGGTAGAATTTCAAAATGAAGTGTTTGAAAACTTTTGTGATGAGCATGGCATTCAATATAATTTTTCTGCTCCTAGAACTCCACAACAAAATGTAGTAGTGGAAAGAAAGAATAGATCATTAGAGGAGATAGCAAGAACTATGTTGAACGACTCTAGCTTGCCAAAACATTTTTGGGCAGATGCTGTCAATACAGCCTGCTATGTGCTAAATAGAGTCTTGATAAGATCAATCTTAAAGAAAACCCCTTATGAGCTTTACAAAGGAAGAAAACCAAACATGGCACATTTAGATGTTTTCGGTTGCAAATGCTTTGTTCTTAACAATGGAAAGAATAATCTTGGAAAATTTGATGCAAAGGCTGATGAAGGAATTTTCCTAGGTTACTCCCTATCTAGTAAAGCATTTAGAATATATAATAAGAGACACAAACTATTGAGGAATCTGTGCATGTGACATTTGATGAGTCTAACCCCAAAAGGTTGGGAAAGGATTGTGTTATTGATGATCTTGCGGATTCAATTGAGAAAACTCTCCCAGAAGAGAAACAGGACAATGAAGAAGATGAAAGCTTAAAGAATGAATCACTGCAACAGGAGCAAACAGAACAACAGCCTGACCTACCAAAGGAATGGAGGACTGTCAGAAATCATCCAATTGATAACATCATTGGTGAAATTACAAAGGGGGTAACTACTAGACAATCTCTTAGAAATGTTTGTAATCATATGGCATTTGTGTCACAAGTAGAACCTAATAACATAGATGATACTATAATTGATGAACATTGGATGATGGCTATGCAAGATGAGTTAAACCAGTTTGAAAGAAACCAAGTTTGGAAACTAGTGCCTAAACCCAAGAATTGTCAAGTAATAGGTACAAAATGGGTTTTTAGTAATAAACTAGATGAAAATGGTATAATTGTAAGAAACAAGGCTAGATTGGTAGCCAAAGGGTATAACCAAGAAGAAGGCATATATTATGATGAAACATATGCACCAGTAGCAAGATTAGAAGCTATAAGAATGCTACTTGCTTATGCTTGCATAATGGGATTTAAATTGTATCAAATGGATGATAAGAGTGCTTTCTTAAATGGATTTTTACAAGAGGAAGTGTATGTTGGTCAACCACCTGGTTTTGAGAATAATGAATTGCCTAACCATGTTTATAAACTGTCTAAAGCATTATATGGCTTAAAGCAAGCTCCTAGAGCTTGGTATGTGTTGAGACGAGTCTAGGCAAGTATACCTAGTCGTACAAGTAATAAAGAGGTAAGAGGGATATCGTTCCCACGAGAACCGAGACAAGTACTAGCATGTAACAGATCAATTACTATCTAAGCGAATCTTTGGATGGAAGGGAGCTCAATACTAAATACCAAGCCCAACAAGAGTTAAAATAAACAAAATAAAAGGAAAAAGTTCTTTTTGGATTTTTATCGAACACTTGGAATGCGGAAAAATGGTTCTTCAAATATGATGAAAGATATTGGGATTAAACTTCACCAAACCTTACCCTCATGCAATACCAAGACCACCAATCCAATTTATGCTTCAAATATTAAAATCAACCCACAAGATTACTCAAGTCCTAATTCCTTAGATGACAAGAGCCTAAATCCCCTAATCAGACCCTAATTCCTTAGGTGGCCTAATTACGAATTTGCATTAAGAGTAAGGATTACACGATTACTAATAAACCAAAATCCATTCCTAGATGCAAGGTTTACTAGGTGATTAATTCCAGATCAAGAATTGATAAGAACGTCCCCATTGCAAATCAAATCTCAGAAACATTTCATGGGTGATCAAACCACAAAAAGCATTAAGCATAGGAATCAAACACTAATACGAAAGCATAAACACAGATTAATCAATCAAGGCAAATACATGAGGTTCAGTTTAGCTACATCTAATCCCAACAAAGAGGGAGTTTAGCTACTCATGATTACAGAGAAAGCCAAAATCAAAACAATAGAGACAAGGGGAAGAAGGAACTCCATGGAAGCTTTCCACATGAAGTCCCAGCAGCTCCTTGGCTCAGAGAGAACGTGTTTTCTTTCTAGGGTAGAAGTCTGCTCTAGAAGATCCCCTTTTTGTTCTGCCCAGATGCCTATTTATAGATTAGGCGTGCGTCACGGCCGTGATGGCCATCACGGCCAGGCCGTGACAGGTTCTGCCTTGGCGTGCTTTTAATTTTGATTCATCACGGCCGTGATGCTCATTACGGCTAGGCCGTGATCGCTTCTGCCTTGAACGTTGCTTTACCAAATGGTCTGTCACGGCCGTGATGGGCATCACGGCTAGGCCGTGACAGATTCTGCCTAGAAGGGGTCTGGTTCAATTAACATGTCACGGCCGTGATGGGCATCATGGCTAGGCCGTGACAGCTTCTGACTTTTGCCTTCTTTCTTTTCAGTTATTGCTCGATCATGGCCGTGATGGTCATCACGGCTAGGCCGTGATGGGCTCTGTTTGGTACCTTTTCTTCACTTTTCAAGCTCTATCTTCATCCAAGCTCCATCATGGTCAATCTTGAGCATTTTACCCTTAATTCCTGCAAAACAACACCACGAAACCGCCTTACCCGTTCCAAGGTAAAAACTAATAAAAATCAATTTAAATATGCCTAAACTATATGAAAATGCATGCAAAAATGTACATGAATTATGATGTGAAATCACACTATCAAATCACCCCAAGCTTGTTCATTTGCTTGTCCTCAAGCAATCACTAAGGCCAGAAGATATAAATAATCAGAGCATGGATAGTGAACCAAGAACCCGAGTAACTAATCCAAGTAACAGGCATTTTCAAATAATTCACCAAGAGACAATCAATTTCAAGTCCAATTAGAAGCTTAGATTTCCTAGACTCATATTCTCACTGATTCGGAGGCTCTTTCTCACCTCACTCAAGTGTTTAAGGATATATGACAATTCGCTCAATTTCCTCAAGGAATGAATTCTACCATAAGCTTGACTATCAACCAAATCTCTACTTTATTAATGAAAACACGTAAGAATCAAGAGGTCTTTCACTTTGGTTGTAACAGGACCATGGGATTAATCGTAAGGTGGGGAAATCAAGAAAAGGAAATTTCAAGAAGGCTAAACAAAATATCAAGCATTGCAAAACATGACACCTTATAAAATACCTTTTGGGTTTTGATTCATTTATTTCACCTTTCTTTCTTTCTTTTTGTTTTATTTCTCACTTCCTTTGTCATCCCCTTCTCTATATTTTTTTTTTTTTTGATTTGGAGAAGGGGAGATTTTCAATTCAAGAGAAATATTTTTCTGACTTTTCTCATCCCATACTTTTTTCAAACTACCTTTTTACCCTTTTGTGCAATACTTTAAAAGGTGCCATACCAAGCATATTCATCAAAGTAATTCAAGGTACCAAGAAAAGTATTTTATTCTTGTAGGCTCAAAATTGGGCAACTAAGGGGTAGCATTTAGTCAATCAAAGCTCAGAAGGCCAGAAAAATACCTAGTGCCTCAATCATTTTCAAAAATGTTTTCAAAAATTTTTAAGCTTCAAAACGGTTTCAAGTCAAGTTCTAGAGAATACAATCCAAGAGGAATAAAACACTCTATCACAAAGAATGGGGTAGATTTAGTGAGTACCCCTTTTTGGCTCAAAAATCTCACATTTAGTAGTTCAAAAATCAATGAGAAACATGAATCTACGGAACCTCATGCTAATTATCAACTATCAAAGATCATCTCAAGAATTTTTTTATTTGTAGCCTTATCACAAGAATAAAAAATTGGGTTCAAAAATTCACTATCTCAATTTATTTGGCACTAAGTTCTCACAATTGGATGCATAATCTAAGCAAGGGGCAATCGAATCATGTGATCATGTAAAACTATCATGCAAAACTATGCCTATATGAATGCAACATGCAAAATGCAAAAATTCAAAAATTTGCAAAAAAATACCCCTACCCCAAGCTTAAAAACTTACATTGTCCCCAATGTAAATAATCAAGTCGGAGAGAGGAGAAAAATGGAAAGACTTACCAAGGCGGTAGCGGGTGTTGGTTCACATGCCTAGTCAAAGGAATTGCATGAAAATTGTGTCACGGCCATGATGCTCATCACGGGCAGGCCGTGATCAATTCTGGTCCATAGGAGCTGGCCTGTCACGACCGTGACCACCATCACGGCTAGGCCGTGATGTTCTCTGATCTTCAGGGTCCTCTCATCACGCCCGTGATGGGTATCACGGTTAGGCTGTGATCCTTTCTGATCTTCATGGTTAGCTCATCACGACCGTGACCTCTGTCACGGCCTGGGCGTGATGACTGCTGACTTTGTCCTTTCCCTTTTTGCTTCTCCTTCCTTCTTACCCTGAAAACACTTAACACATCTATTAATTTATGATCATTTTCCTCTTGATCTTCTCAAATTATTCAAGAGTTAAAATCAAAAACAAATGGAAAAGGAAAAATAAAACTTGGGTTGCCTCCTAATAAGCGCTTCTTTAACGTCACTAGCTTGATGGGTAGGTGATCTCAGGGATCATGAAGGCGCACAGCTGTGGTCAATCTCTCGATGTCACCACCCAAGTAGGCCTTTAGTCTTTAGCCATTGACTTTGAAGGTCCTTTTGAAGTAGGATCCTCCACTTCTATAGCTCCATGAGGTGAGACTTCTTTGACAATCAACGGTCCCGACCACTTAGACTTCAACTTGCCCGGAAACAATCTCAACCGGGAATTGAATAATAAAACTTGTTGTCCCGGCTGAAATGCTTTCATCATGATCTTCTTGTCATGATAAGTCTTGACTCGCTGCTTGTTAATAGTTGTATTCTCATATGCATTAAGGCGCATCTCCTCTAATTCATACAGCTGATGGACTCGCTTCTCACCCGCCAAGGTGGCATCAAAATTCAAGAACTTCAATGCCCAAAAGTCTCGATTCTCCAACTCTACAGGTAGATGACATGCCTTCCCATAGACCATCCAGAACGGAGATAACCCCACAAGTTTTTAATGCAGTCCGGTAAGTCCACAAGGCATCGTCAAGCTTTTTTGCCCAATCTTTTCTTGAAGTGGCCACAGTTTTTTCCAGAATTCGCTTAATCTCCCAGTTAGAAACCTCCGTTTGCCCATTTGTTTGCGGATGATATGGAGATTCCACCTTA
The DNA here is from genome assembly GCA_030762895.1 of Sophora flavescens. Classification (NCBI taxonomy): domain Eukaryota; kingdom Viridiplantae; phylum Streptophyta; class Magnoliopsida; order Fabales; family Fabaceae; genus Sophora; species Sophora flavescens. The sequence continues at coordinate 15,187,823 of CM061062.1, read as the reverse complement.
TGCCTCACATCATACTTGGTCAACACATTTCTCAGTTGTGAGTTGCAGAAGTGAGATCCTCCATCACTTATAAGGACCCTTGGGACACCGAACCGGGCAAAAATGTTCTTTTTGATGAACTTAATAACTGTCTGTGCATCATTCTTCGGTGTTGCAACGGCCACCACCCATTTGGAAACATAGTCCACCGCCACCAAGATATATTGATTGGAGAATGAGGGAGGAAGTGGACCCATAAAATCTATGCCCCAACAATCAAATACTTCAACCTCCAATATGTTTTGCAGTGGCATCTCATCCCTTTTAGATATGTTCCCAGTCCTTTGGCACTTGTCACAACTCTTCACATGATTGTAAGCGTCCTTGAAGATTGAGGGCCAAAAGAGCCCAGATTGGAGGACCTTTGCAGCTATCCTATCCCCATTGTACTGTCCACCATATGGAGAGTTATGGCAATGCCACAAAATACTCTTCGCTTCCTCTTGACTAACACACCTCCTCCATAAGCCATCCGGTCCAACCTTGAACAGAAATGGGTCATCCCACATGAAATGGTTGGCATCCCGGAAGAATTTTTTTCTTTTGTTGCCAAGTGAGGTGCTCTGGAACAATGTTGGCTGCCTTGAAATTTGCCATGTCGGCAAACCATGGTCTTTCATGCACCAGATAATAAAGCCTCATCCGAGAACTCATCCCGAATGTCTTTTTCTTTTGCAGTGACCTCTTCATTCACTAACCGAGATAAGTGGTCAGCCACCACATTTTCGCTGCCCTTTTTATCCTTAATGACTAAGTCAAATTCCTGCAACAATAGAATCCACCTTATGAGTCTTGGTTTTGAATCTAACTTAGTCAACAAATATTTAATTGCAGCATGGTCAGTAAAAATAGTGACTTGTGAACCAATCAAGTATGAACGAAATTTTTCCAATGCAAACACTATGGCTAGCAACTCTTTTTCAGTTGTTGCATAATTTATTTGGTTCTCATTGAGAACCTTGCTAGCATAGTGAATGGCATGGAAAAACTTCTCCCTTCGCTGTCTCAAAACTGCCCCAACTGCGTAGTCAATGGCATCACACATTAATTCAAATGGTGACTCCCAGTTGGGTGCAACAAGAATGGGAGCGGTGATCAACTTTTCTTTCAAAATCTGAAAAGAAGTAAGGCAAGCAGTATCAAACACAAATGGAGTGTCCTTGTTCAAAAGGCTACACAACGTCTTGGTTGTCTTTGAGAAGTCTTTGATGAACCGCCGGTAAAAGCCTGCATGACCAAGAAAACTCCTCACACCCTTGATATTCACTGGTGGAGGTAGTTTCTCAATTACATCAATCTTGGATTTATCCACTTCGATCCCCTTAGCTGAAATCTTGTGCCCAAGCACAATGCCCTCCTGTACCATAAAATGACACTTCTCCCAATTTAAGACTAAATTGGTGTCCATGCACCTCTTTAACACAGCAGCAAGGTTAGACAAGTAATTATCATAAGAGGAACCGAAAACAGAAAAATCATCCATAAAAATTTCAATGTATTTTTCTACCATATCAGAGAAAATGGAAAGCATGCGCCTTTGAAATGTTGCAGGCGCATTACAAAGACCGAAAGGCATCTTCCGATAGGCAAAAACTCCAAAAGGACATGTGAAGGCAGTTTTCTCTTGGTCTTCCGGGTTAACCGCAATTTGGTTATAACCCGAATAACCATCCAAGGAACAATAGTAAGCTTGCCCGACCAACCTCTCCAACATTTGGTCCATGAATGGAAGTGGGAAGTGATCTTTCCTAGTAGCTTGATTTAGCTTCCGGTAATCTATACACATTCACCAACCGGTGACCATTCTAGTTGGGATTAACTCATTTTTCTCATTGTTCACAACGGTCATGCCACCTTTCTTGGGAACCACTTGTACCGGACTCACCCAAGCACTATCGAAAATCGGATAGATCATTCCAGCTTCAAGGAGTTTCAGCACCTCCTTCCTTACCACTTCTTTCATTGTAGGATTGACCCTCCTTTGCGGTTGGACCACCGGTTTAAATTCAGCCTCCATCATGATCTTGTGCATACAAAATGTAGGGCTAATACCTTTCAAATCTAAGATGGACCATCCAATGGCTGTTTTATGCTCTCTAAGCACCCTTACAAGTTTCTCCTCTTCCAATTTGGACTGTGCATTGCTCACTATGACAGGATCTTCATCATTCTCACCAAGAAACACGTATTTCAAGTGGGGAGGTAGAGGTTTAAGCTCTAACCTGAGCTTCTCTTAGACTTCATCCTTTTTGAGCTCTTCTTTCTTAGTATTGACAGAAAGTTGATTGGCTTGAGCTTCCAAATCACACAAACACTCTTCTATTTCCTTATCCTCTTCCTTATCAAGATTTTCAATGGAATTCATAATTACCTTCTCAAGAGTAGAGGAGTGGTGCTGATGTGCAAAGACTTCCTTAGCCACTACATCCACAATGTCCATGCGGAAACAATTCTCTTCATCACTCGGGCGATGCATAGCTTCAAATACATTGAAAGTGACCTCTTCATCTTGCACTCTGAGTCGAAGTTGGCCTTTTTTGTACATCTATCAAAGCACGACCAGTTGCTAGAAAAGGTCTCCCTAATATAAGTGGAACTTCTGCATCCTCCTCCATGTCTAATATCACAAAATATGCTGGGAAGATAAACTTATCCACTTTAACCAAAACATCTTCCGGAATACTAAAAGGACGCTTGATTGATCGATTGGCTAGTTGCAATGCCATCCTTGTTGGTTTCACTTCACCACCTCCAAGCTTGTTCAAGATTGAAAGCGGCATCAAATTGATACTCGCCCCCAAGTCACACAAGGCCTTCCCATAGCAACACTCCCAATTGTGCAGCGGATTTTAAAACTACCAGGATCTTTAATCTTTGGAGGTAGCTTCCTTTGAAGTATCGCACTACATTCTTCTATCAAGGCAACAGTCTCATCTTCTTTAAACCTCCTTTTCTTCGTAAGCAACTCCTTCATGAACTTTGCATAAGTTGGCATTTGCTCTAGTGCTTCAGCAAAGGGTATGTTGATTTGTAACCTCTTAAAGATGTCAAGAAATTTGGCAAATTGCTCTTCCTTCTCCTTCTTCTTGCTTAAGTGAGGATATGGCAACTTAACATAAGAAGGGATCTCTTGAGGCTTGTCTCCATCTTTCAAAATCTGACTTTTACTACTCCTCAAAATTGAATTTTCATCCACCAACTTTTCTCTCTTGTCTTTTTCTTTTTCCTCTATTACAACCTCTTTGCCTTTTTCCTCATTTTTCTCTCTTTTTTCAGCACTCAACTCTGTTTTTTCAGCAACTCTCTCATTTTTCAACAAAGGCTCACCGCTCACTTTCTCAAGACTTTTACCACTCCTCAAAACAACAGCCTTACAATGCTCTTTAGGATTTACTTGAGTATTACATGAAAAACTGCCGCTAGATTGTTCCGCTAGGTGCTTTGCAATTTGTCCAACTTGAACCTCCAAGTTCTTTATGGCAGCATCGGTGTTCTTTTGGTTTGACATGGACATTTGCATGAATTGATTGAGGGTGTTCTCCAAGATTGAAGTTCGGTCTTGAGGCGGTTGTGTGGGAAGAGGCTTGCTTGCTTGTCCGGCATCTTGTTTCCAACCAAAACTTGCTTGATTCCTCCACCCTTGGTTGTAATTGTTGGAGTATTGGTTGTTACCTTGCCTCCCATAGTTCCCCATATAATTAGCTTCCTCATGGGAACTAGGTGTGGCCTCACAATTTCCATTGTCATGATCTCCTCCACAAAAATCACATCTCATTACCTGTTGAGGTGGCATGGTTGTCCCTTGAATGGTCTGGAGCTGTTGTGGGAGTTGAGCTAGTTGCTTGGTAATGGCTTCAAGTTGTTGTGTCATAAGCTTATTTTGAGCCAAAAGTGCAGTTTGTGAGTCTAACTCCAACACTCCCTTTCTTGATGTGGTACCTCGATCATGATGCATCAAATAGTCATTAGATGCCATAGCTTCTATCAAAGTTAATGCTTCCTCTGGTGTCTTTGTGTTCATGGAACCTCCAGATGAGGCATCCAACATAAGCTTGGTTGACGATCTCAATCCATTGCAAAATGTTTGCATTTGGACAAGGTCATCAAACCCATGATTTGGACATCTTCGGATCAAGTCTTTGAACATTTCCCATGTGTCATGAAGAGTCTCACCCTCTTGTTGAGCAAAGCTTGTGATATCACCCCGTGTCACAAATCTTGAGGCAGGAAAGAATCTTGCAAGAAATTTAGCCTCTAAGTCATCCCATGTAATGATGCTCCCCCTTGGTTGAGATTGGAGCCAAGCCTTGGCTCTATCTCTTAGAGAGAATGGGAACAACCTTAGACGAATTGCATCATCGGTAGCACCATTTAACTTCACCGTATCACACAGCTCAATGAAGTTGGAGACATGGTTATTAGGATCCTCCTTCTCCATCCCGGCAAATTGATTCTGTTGCATCATATTCAAGAGAGTCGGCTTGATCTCAAAATTGTTGGAATTCACTGGAGGCCTCACTATGCTAGTGACATGCCGATTGGCATTTGTATTGGCATAATCCCCAAGTGTCCTCTGTGGAGCACCCTCACCATTGCCTGGCATCACAAGTGGTTCTTGATGAGCTTGTGCAGTGGAGGTCTCTTGTTCTCTTTCTTGTTGCTCTAATAGCTTTTGTTGTCTTGCTTGCCTTCGATTCTTCCTAGTTGTTTTCTCTATTTCAGGATCGTAGAGAAGTTGGTCAGCTGGGATAGTACCTCGCATACACAAAAGTTTAGAGAGCAAGAATGTTAGCACTCAATGACAGCACATAAAAACAGATAATAAGACAAAAAATAAAATTGTGCTTAAATTAGTAATCGAAATGGGTATGCTAATATTGAAACTCAGTCCCTGGAAATGGCGCCAAAAACTTGTTGAGACGAGTCTAGGCAAGTATACCTAGTCGTACAAGTAATAAAAAGGTAAGAAGGATATCGTTCCCATGAGGACTGAGACAAGTACTAGCACGTAACAGATCAATTACTATCTAAGCGAATGTTTGGATGGAAGGGAGCTCAATACTAAATACCAAGCCCAACAAGAGTTAAAATAAACAAAATAAAAGGAAAAAGTTCTTTTTGGATTTTTATCGAACACTTGGAATGCAGAAAAATGGTTCTTCAAATATGATGAAAGATGTTGGGATTAAACTTCACCAAACCTTACCCTTATGCAATACCAAGACCACCAATCCAGTTTATGCTTCAAATATTAAAATCAACACACAAGATTACTCAAGTCCTAATTCCTTAGATGACAAGAGCCTAAATCCCCTAATCAGACCCTAATTCCTTAGGTGGCCTAATTACGAATTTGCATTAAGAGTAAGGATTACACGATTACTAATAAACCAAAATCCATTCCTAGATGCAAGGTTTACTAGGTGATTAATTCCAGATCAAGAATTGATAAGAACGTCCCCATTGCAAATCAAATCTCAGAAACATTTCATGGGTGATCAAACCACAAAAAGCATTAAGCATAGGAATCAAACACTAATACGAAAGCATAAATACAGATTAATCAATCAAGGTAAATACATGAGGTTCAGTTTAGCTACATATAATCCCAACAAAGAGGGAGTTTAGCTACTCATGATTACAGAGAAAGTCAAAATCAAAACAATAGAGACAAGGGGAAGAAGGAACTCCATGGAAGCTTTCCACATGCAGTCCCAGCAGCTCTTTGGCTCAAAGAGAACGTGTTTTGTTTCTAGGGTAGAAGTCTGCTCCAGAAGATCCCCTTTTTGTTCTTCCCAGATGCCTATTTATAGCTTAGGCGCGCGTCACGGCCGTGATGGCCATCACGGCCAGGCCGTGACAGGTTCTGCCTTGGGCGCGCTTTCAATTTTGATTCTTCACGGCTAGGTCGTGATCGCTTCTGCCTTGAACGTTGCTTCACCAAATGGTCTGTCACGGTCGTGATGGGCATCACGGCTAGGCCGTGACAGATTCTGCCTAGGTGTTTGGTTCAATTAACATGTCACGGCCGTGATGGACATCATGGCTAGGCCGTGACAGCTTCTGACTTTTGCCTTCTTTCTTTTCAGTTATTGGTCGATCATGGCCGTGATGGTCATCACGGCTAGGCCGTGATGGTCATCACGGCTAGGCCGTGATGGGCTCTGTTTGGTACCTTTTCTTCATTTTTCAAGCTCTATCTTCATCCAAGCTCCATCATGGTCAATCTTGAGCATTTTACCCTTAAGTCCTGCAAAACAACACCACGAAACCGCCTTACCCGTTCCAAGGTAAAAACTAATAAAAATCAATTTAAATATGCCTAAACTATATTAAAATGCATGCAAAAATGTACATGAATTATGATGTGAAATCACACTATCAAATCGTATGAAAGGTTAAGTAATTTTCTCATTGAAAAAGGATTTAAAAGAGGTAAAGTTGACACGACTTTGTTCACTAAGAAAAAGGTGCACAACATTTTACTTGTACAAATATATGTGGATGATATAATTTTTGGTGCCACTAATGAGCATTTGTGCAATGAGTTTGCAAGTCTTATGCAGAGTGAGTTTGAAATGTCAATGATGGGTGAGCTGAACTTTTTCCTTGCAAATAAAGCAAACTGAAAATGGAATCTTTGTTAGCCAAACCAAGTACTGCAATGAGTTAATCAAGAAGTTTGGCATGGATAACGCTAAGAAGATGGCTACTCCAATGAGTACCTCCTGGTATCTGGACTGGGATGAGCAAGGTAAACCTGTTTATGTTTCTAAATTTAGAGGTATGATAGGCTCACTACTTTATCTTACTACTAGTAGGCCAGATATCATGTTTAGTGTATGCATGTGTGCTAGGTATCAAGAAAATCCAAAAGAATCACACTTAACAGTAGTTAAAAGGATCATTCAGTATCTGTTAGGAACAAAAGACATGGGATTATGGTATCCCAAGGGAGCTACATGTACGTTAATTAGCTATTCAGACTCTGATTTTGCTGGTTGTAAACTAGACAGAAAGAGTACTAGTGGAACTTGCCATTTACTAGGAAACTCATTAGTATCATGGTTCAGTAAAACACAATCTAGTGTGGCTTTATCCACTACAGAGGCTGAATATGTAGCAGCTGGTAGCTGTTGTGCACAGGTTTTATGGATGAAACAACAATTAGTTGATTATGGTGTGTAACTAAACCAAGTTCCTATTAGATGTGACAATACAAGTGCAATTAACCTAACTAAGAATCACATAATGTACTCTAGAACTAAACACATAGAAATCAGACATCATTTCATTAGAGATCATATACAAAGTAGAGAAATTGAGATTAAATATGTTGATACAACTAAGCAACTTGCTGGTATCTTTACCAAGCTCTTGAACAAGAAAAGCTTATTCTTCATTAGAAGAGAATTGGGCATAATCGATCAATCATATATCTAATATCTAAAGAAACAGGAGAAAATCTAAAAGGGAAGGAAAATTAATGGACACACTTATTCTTTGATTTGTCCCTACACCTATCCCTCTATCATGAACAATTTTATATGCTATGTTTGAATGTTTAAAAAGCTTACCTTCTTTATTGCTTTGAATGTTTATTTTCTTTACCTTTTTTATGATGCCAAAAGGGGGAGGAAAAAGTAAGATATAGAGAAAGGGGATAATAACAAATTATACATGAGAAAGAGTATAATATAGAGAAAGGAGAAAATAACAAATTATACATGCATATGTTGAGGGGGAGCTGAGGAGTTTATAAGCTTACATGATTAATAGGGAGTAAATCAAATTCTGCTCTGTTAATACTCTGTTTATTTTATTTTATTTTTTGCTCTGATATACTTCTGCTCTGACTGCTTTGATACCATGATATAAATCTGTCAAAACACTAAGCGTCTGCTACACTTATATTCTGAGCTTATAATTTGTTAAAAGGTTTGTCATAATCAAAAAGGGGGAGATTGTTAGACTCAATGTCTGAGAGATTTTGATATATGACAAATACAACTTAATGTGTATGCAAATGTTTTAGTATCAAATAGCAAAGACAGGTATCAAGCAGTGATCAACAAGTTCAGTGAGCAATCAAAGGAGAATATTCAAGGAAGAACTTGGAGGAATCAAAGAGCAAGGACGAAGATCAAGGAATCATCAAGACAAGAGCTTAAACGAAGAAATTAGTGTTAAGTCATAGATGATTTGTAAGAGATGAAATCTCTTATTCACAAATAGCTCAATTAAGAAATATGCATGAAGAAAATCATTTTTCATAACCTGCATTAAAAGGAATAAGTTTTTGCTAATGAAAATGATTTTTGGAAATAATAATAGAAGCGATCGTCCAACACTGGGAATAATAGAAGTGCTCGTCCAACAATGGTAAAAGCTGGCGTCCAAGAAAGTGACAGAAGCTCACGTCTACTAAAGTGACAGAAGCACACGTCTACTAAAATGACACAAGTGCATGTCTACTAAAGTGACAGAAGTGCTCTTCCACTAAAGTGATACAAGCGCTCGTCTACTAAAGTAATACAAGCGCTCGTCTACTAGTTGGAGCACGTCCAATTACTTTATGTTAGTACTCCCGTCTGTTGACGTGGCAAATGTACGCAGCTACTTTTTTGAGATGGACACGGCTATTTTTCCAAATGGACTCGTTATTTTATGGACGCGAATTCTGTAAGAACTATCAGAATCTTATCTCAAGAAAGAGAATCAAGAAAACAGATTCTGTTAAATCAGATTCAAATCTGTTATGATTGATCCCAATGACTATAACTTGTTTTCCATATAAAGAGGGATCAAAGGAACACTTTAAGAAGAATCATAACGAATAACAACAGAATTATAACGATACACATATCATTCATCATCTTCATTGAGCTTACTGTGAAAAGAGTGTTTCAATACTCATAAGTGCTTCAATTTGTTTATCTGACTATTGAGAGTTAGGAATCAATTTTTTTTTTACTTTTGATTGTAAAGAGAGAGGGAGTCTCTCTGAGTGATTAGGGTGAGGTATCCCTAAGGTTGAACATTGAGGCTCTTCACAAGAGTGTGGTATCTCAAGGTGAAGGAGTGCGCTGTGGTGTAAAGGTTTTTCAAGCTACCTGGCAAAGCTTGTGTGTTAGTGTGTGAAATCCCACAGGTGGAGTGGGGACTGGATGTAGGTCACAGTGGGGGTGACTGAACCAGGATAAATCTGGTTGTGTAGTATATCTAAACTCAAACTCCTTTACTTTCTGTTTATGATTCAAGAACCTACAACTTTGATGTTTAATCAAATATAATTTCTGTTCTTGATCTATATAAACTGTATTTTGTTATTACTGAGTTATTGAACCTGAACCTATTCGTTATTAATATTTCTTATCCTCATCACCTTGTATTCAAGATTTTGTAAAAACCCTTCATTGATTTTATAAAAGATCCTGAGAACACAAATCCGCAACTCTGATTTATAAAGCTTTGTGAAAAAGTTTTAAGAGGGAAATATTTTCTTTGAAAACTCAATTCAACCCCCCTCCCCCCCCCCCCCTCTTGAGTCGGTTGAAGCCAAACAACAAACACTAGCTGTCCTAAGTCTGCTAGGTGTTGTACATACAACCAAGCTGGCGAAAGTGATATCTAGATGGTCTCCACGGTATGAATCCTCTTCTCTGGACCTCCCTCCTGTGTTCCTTCTATAGTGCAAATCGGGCCAGTGTACTCGGTCATGTGATTCCCCAGATGAATCACCCAAGCCCCAGGGTTGTCGGCATCTTCAAACATGATTGTCCGCACCCGGGAGTGCACGAAAGGCAGAGCTGGGTCCATCTATTTTCAACATAACAGGATACATACATATATATACATGAAGGAAAATGCAAGGGTAAGATACCAATATATGGATAATTATGACAACTATATGCACCTGATCAGCCTCTGGCTCGACTAGTTTTTAACTAGTAAGACCATAGGTCTTATTCGTGTTTAATCTCGATTTCGCCCAAATTTGGATGTAATTGTCCTCAAGCAACATTTTGAGTTTGTAAAGTAGTTTTAGGGTATTTTAGTTGATTTTGAGTCAAATAAAGCATTTACTGCTATTTCATGTTTTCAGGTAGATAGGAAAAGCAAGAAGGGAAGGACACCTGAAGCAGAGGCCATCACGCCCAGGCCGTGACACTGGTCACGGCCGTGATGAGCTACCCATGGAAGACAGAAAGGGTCACGGCCCAGCCGTGACACACATCACGGGCGTGATAAGGAGATCATGAAAGTCAGAAAGCATCACGGCCCAACCGTGATGCACATCACGGGCGTGATGAGAGAACCCTGAAGGACAGAATTGATCACGGCCCAGCCTTGATGGAGGTCACGGCCGTGACAGATCAGCATCCAAAGTCAGAAGCGATCATGGCCTGGCCGTGATAGGCATCACGGCCGTGACAGGCTAGAATTTGAAAGCGCGCTCATTCCAGAATGCATCACGGCCGTGATGCGTGGCCACCTTATAAATAGAAGCGTACCAAACTGAAGAGGCATCCAGAATTCTCACTGTTAACACATTATTCTTAGGTTTTTGTCATATTTGTGATGGAGAACTAATTCCCTTTGGTTAATCTGCTGTAATCGGTCTTCGCCGACACTTGAGGTTCATGTATTCCCGGATTAAATTGCTTCTCCCTTTCAATGCTATGCTATATTTTCTGTTTGCTTAATTTAGAATTGTGTAGATTAAGTATTGATTTATTTCGATGATTTTATTTTCCTATACTTAATCGCGTTTGCTTAATTCGTGTGCGTTCAATCGTGTCTGCTTAATTCACGAGAGCTTCATCCGTTTGCTTAATTCGGAATTAGGAACATATATCTCGTAGCGTCAATTTCGCTTGTTAATTGCTGCTACAATCGAAAAGGGATTAGAATCTGCTTAGGGCATGGGAATTGTATGAATCGATGATAGTGGGAAACTGAGAGCAGTAGATTAATCGTTTTGATCATTGATAATCACTTCTCGCTCTGTTTCTGCTCTGTTTTCTTAATTGAATCTCAAACCAACCCCCCCCCCCCCCCCCCCCCAAAAAAAACTGAATTTTCTGCAAATAACACTCCAAGAGTCCTTGTGAGACGATACTCGAGTTATCGCTCCCTGACTACAGTTTTTACAAACCACTAGCTTTTTGACGCGTGCGCGACAGCGTGTCAGCACCCAAAACACACACAAACATATACAAGTAGCAAGATATCATTTTAAGCAGTACGTAGCAAGAGATAATCATTGCTTTTTGAAAACCATGACACTTCTATAATTCAACTTTTATCCTAATCTCCGGAGACCCCAACTTCACTTTGTTTAAAATGAACTAATCAGGCCCGAAATTTTTGCCATAAAAGGCACAACTTGTTAGTCCACTACACTGCCCAAAATTCCTGGCACAATGTGCAACGTGCATGGATATCCAGAGCATACTATCCAACACAAGACATAGTAATCAAGGCATATGGATTTCATTGTCCGTCAAGGCACAATGATACAGCGTAGCATGATATACCCTGGCCTTCAAGGTACTCACACAAAACAACTTTTGGGCACGTCTGCCAAAAGCATGAAAAACATTTTATTATCGAGGCTTTTCTTTGTGTATAATTCTTTCTTTGTCAAAGCTCAAAGGCTCACGACCTCTATAACTTTTCAATGTATTAAAATTTGTAAACACAGGACATTTGAATCCGAGTGTCCAATCACGAGAGTCTTAAACCGACGCACCAGTCTAAGATTTTGTGGTAGTAGAAAACAACTTTACACCTCTACTGCATTTATCACGTTTGTATAACGTATGTAGGACACGCCGTCCACAACAACGTATAAGGACACAGTCTGCAATAATGTGTCACGGATCATAGATCAACGTGTTTAATTACACTAGTAGCCCGACGTCTCGGTTACTAGGTCCACTTTTCAACGTTATTTTTCGTTCAGTGAAAAACAAAACAAAATCAAATTTCCATAACTTATCCAAGTTATTGGAATATTGTTTTGAGCAAAGTTTTATTTTTAAAAAAAAACTTACTTGAAATTCATTTTTCAGAAATCACCTTGATTTTAAAAATTCACTCTTTTTCAATAAAATCAAATTAATGTTCCTTTAAAAAAATTCTTTTAATTCAATAAATCAAAATATGCTTTTTAATAAAATTTCTAATGTTACAAAATTTAGAAATATAACCTTAACTTTCTTCTCTTTTTCAAACAAAACTTCTTTTCAAAAACATTATTTATTTGTAGGCTTCTTTCATGATCTTGTTAAGATTTTTATCTTAACTTATTATTTTGAGCTCTAACTCAAGGTTAGGCTTATATGCATCAACCAAACAATTACATCAATAAATCGACGTATCCATATCATAATAAACATTTTATAATCAACATAAACACTTAAATCATGTAAATCAAATAAAATAAGCATATCAACTAAATCAAATCACTTATCAAACCAAGCATTATAACAAGCATTCAACCAACACATCAAGCAAATACAGGTAACACATGGTCATCATAATTTTTAATATCCCTCAGGCTTTCTTCCCTTACCTTAGAGTAAAATGGTAATGAAACTCGGTTGTGGTTTTTAAAGAGGAACGGCTCGGTTCGTGTTATGATTGCAAATCTATACAGAAACAAGTTATTAACATAAGTAAAAAAATATATAAAATCACCCTAATTTGATGCATGCATTCAGCCATGCTTAGAAAATCATGCTAGAAATTTTAAATTTTCACAAACTTTTGGATCTATGATCCTTAAGCATCAAGGAGGAAAAATAAAAGTTTAAAACTTGAAAATAAAATTTTATAATCTTGGCCTCATGAACCATGGGTTTCGGCCTTATCAAGAAATGGTGGAAAAATACTATTTTTCATCAATCTAATTTTATGCATGTAAACTTTATAGTGTTCTAAGCATCATTTAGCTTTAAAAAATTTGAACAAGCCTCATCAACTCATCAAGTGAGTTTCGGCTATCACAAGCCAACAAGGCTAGGAACACTAAAATTTTTTAAGCACCATTGTTAAGCTACTAATGTAAAGAACTTAGTGTATTAACCATGCAACCTTCCAAGTGATTAAAAATTAGGCCTCACTAACTTAAAAATTTTAGATATTTGGCCATAGAACCATCACAAGAAGGTATACATAGTCTCCAAAAAAATTGCTTTTAGTTAAAAAAAAAATCATGAATCAAAGATCTAAAGCCATGTATGTGAGATTTTAGCAAAAACACATCCTTTCTCCCTCTTGGTGTTTCGGATACACCATGATCACAGGGAGGATGATTTTCTCTTCACATGCAAGCCATTTAAAATGAGAATAAAGATGAGCAAGAAGTGGTAAAATCTTTTGCATGTAAAGGAAGATGATTTCTTATTGATTACAAGTTAAAATTATAAGCATAGATCATAGTAAAACTAACATGCATGTGAAAAATATGTTGAAAAATCACAACCTCTCCTCCTTAGGGTTTCATCCAACCCCATTAAAATGGTCATAGGAGGGTTCATTCCAACATGCAAACGTTGAAAATGGTGGTGAAGATGAGTAGATCTTTGAAATAAAAGAACTTTAAAAAAAATGAACAAGCTTTGCAAGAACCAACTCATCATGCATGTAAAAGAAGATGAAAATAGCAAGAACTTGAAGTATAATAGCTACATATTATACCTAGGTGCTGTAGAAATTTGAGAGCTTAGAAGCAAAACTTGAGTTTTCTCAAAAACAAGAGAAAATGAAAGAAAGTGTAGTAGAAATGGCTTTGTGGAAATAAGAGGAAAAAGTGATGAAGTAAGAAGGGAACATGTATATATATAGAGGGGGAGAGGCGCTGGTTTCAGCAGAAAAGGGAGAGGAAAAACAAAAAAAATTAAAAGTATTTTTAATATAAATTTTGAAATATTATTATTTAATATAAATGAAATGATTTCATGTAATAATGGTTCACTATTCCTCTTACAAAAAAAATCAGATTTTCCTCACCCAACACTCCAAAATCTAATACAAGTTATTTTCCTTGATGTTTGTTTCGTTCCGGTTAAATATCTATACCGAATTGATCGTATTTCTAATGAAAATCGCACTGGAAAAATCAATAAAATAAAATTTTTTAACGAAAAATTTTAAAATAGTGGAAACATTAGAAATCGTAATTAGAAGCCTAATCGTTTCGTTCAAGAGGAAAATTTTCATTTTCTGATCAGTAAACTTGTACCGATAGAGAAAACGCATATAGGGTTTCGTCTGAATTTTCAGTTGAAATTTTTAATGGAGCTTCCTAAGATAGACTAAGTTATGAAAATGATTTTATTTTTTCAAAATAATCTCTAAAACTTTAAAATCAATTACTGGCAAGCACACACTTAAGCACAGATTAACAAGAAAAAAAATTGGGGAGTTACAAGACACAAGTTAACTAACACCTAAGGTACATGATTAAGCCTTCAAATATGCTTAATCCTTTCCTCATTCACTAATCTAGAAAACGGGATGTTACATTACTACCCCACTAAAAATAAATTTCGTCCTCGAAATTTAGTGACTCAAAACTAGACGGGATCTCTTAGTCCCAAGGTACTATATTGTACTTCATAAATTTAATTCTTCCTAGGGTGACAATCATAACTTAATAACGAAATTCACGCTTATTCTTCGTTCTACTTATCTTCAACATAAAATCGCTTATCCTCAATTCCTACTCCTCGTCCTTAATAATTTTATTTTAATCTACCACACATAAAGATATAATTAAAACTTAGTCTCCTCTTCCTTTAATACTAATCCATCAGAAAAAAAATTCCTGCGACGTCTTTAACCATTACTGTTAACACCAAGACTTAAACTAAGCTTCCCACTCCTCTTACAGCATACACATCAGTTCCTATCCAAAATTTTATGTTGTATTTTCAGTCGCTTCATTCCACTTATTGCTAACTCCATAACATAATCAATTCTCACGTCATTCTCGTTCATCCTCAAAATTTTCTACCACCAGATTATATCCATTATTCATGACATTGTATCTTAGTTTCTTCCACATGAAGGATAAAACCAAAACTCAATCACTTCTATTCTCGATCACAAGTCCAATAGAAAGACTGCCTTCCACACATCTAACTCTTATAGTCATTACCAAGATAAAAACTAAATTTACCCCAACATACATCAACTTCCTACTCAAGGTATACAATTGTAGTCTTAGCCCCTCTCTAAACGTAGCCTTAGTTTCCTTTGAACATATTCTACCACTCCAAAGTTATATCATAATCATACATTTCAATCTTAAAGAACATGATTACACTCCTTCATGCAAGTATAACTAAAAAGGAATCACTTGGGTTTGAATCATCTAAAACCATAAATCTTGAAATTCTCTAACAACTTAGTTTTACTCAAGAACTCCTCTTTACTGCTCCTGTTCAGCTTAGGGAAACTAATATAGACATTTCTCTATAAATCTTCAAACTCATAAAATTAATTTTAACCATGGATACTGATCATTACCCTAGATTCCTTTAACAATGTTCTGCCTCGATCAACATTTGATTCACAAAAATTTCCTCACCTACTGTCATTGATCTTAAGGATTCACATCTTACTAGCCCCAACTATTGTAACATCCCTAACTGCTTTATGGATTGACGACTCCCCACAAACTAACACGGGTCTTTTTAGCATGCTTCGCTTAACTGTGGAGTTCTTAAGTGATAGGCTTCCGAAAAGAAGATGCATCTTATTGGTATAAGTAGTACCAATCAATTCATATAAGCCATCCTCAACTGGATAGTCCCATTCCTACACAATATCGGGATCCCTCTCCTTCGGGTGTGCAATCGGTTCATTCATGTGTCCCTCCGCCTAGAAGCCTGCCAGGAGCCGTTCCTTTTCCATGCTCTCTTTGCACCGGCGACCACTCTCCGCCCTCGTTAGCACCCGGGTGTTACAACTATACCTCAACAAAACTTTCGTCACTTCTTGTCCATCCAGCTAAAGAGATAATCGTAGTCAAATACTACCCCTTCTCCCAAACCAACCTCCTAAAGATCATATTCTTTCTATCGCTCGTCTACTCGAGTCGAGAGTGGTCCGTTGAAATTAATCTCAACTCGGTCCTCAACACTTGGAATGGATTATCATGACAACATTGGTAAACTTTGGGTCTTCACTTTAAAGCGAAATTTGAAGATATTACGTGAAGCATGATCAGTCCTCTGATACCTATTTTCGGTTAGCTTATCCACTGCATAGTGGATCTTAACAGGTAAGAAGGATGTTAACTTCATCTTCCTGTCCACGATTGCTCGAAACAAAATGAATCTCTTGGAGGTCTTTCAGTAAACTATTAACGAAATCCATCGCGACACTAATTTCTTGACAAGGAATGTCTCAAGTATCAAGTTATCTCTCTTTCATTGTACTCGACTAACTCTAACGTCCTGGTGTGAATCAGATACCCATCCTCATGACTCATGAGGTAGGTTACATGTCAATGACATTTGGAAGAATACATAGGGTAAAATTGATTAAGGATGACAAATCCTTTCGAACTACAATAAGGCGTGGTCTTGGGGATTACAGAAAGAAATTTTCAAGAAAAAAAGTTTCTTGATTTCACTTTCACAAATTTTTAGAGAAGATTTTCCTCAATTTGAAAGATATAGGAACATCCCATATGGAAAAAAGGATTCTTCAATTAGGTTCGTGGATGTAAAAATGCATGGCCAATACATATTTACAAACATGAATCTAATAGAGTTTCTCCTCCCATTAGAATTTCCTCGGATAGTTTTAACTCTAAGAGTATTCCATATACTACAAGACGTTCATCAAAGGAAGATTTTAAAGGGAATTCAGTCTGACAAAATTGGACTGGGTCACATTTACCAAAAGTAAAAGTGACTAGCATGAATTTCATAAAGAAGCTTTTGTTACCAAGAAATCATTTGGGTTATAACTCAAGAAATAGTTATAACCAATTTAGAAGTCCTGATAGATTTCAAACCAAACTCAAAAGTTTTTCTGACACACGCAAACTTGATTCATTACGATTGTTAGATACAACCATAGGGACTCGAAAAACAAATGTCAACTGATACCTTCAAAAAAATCAAATAGTACAGTGAAGAGTTTTCTTAAACATGAGACACTTATTCTAGAAGTGAAGATTCGGATCGGCTTGACTCGCCTTCGTACAAACACGAAGGTCTTTCTAAACACGCTTAATCCGGTTTGTTTCCGCCTACCGCATTCTTCTCTAAACTGCATAGATAACCAGTGACTTAGCCCGTCTCTCAGTCATGTGGAGAGGTGGTATTTCCTCATAAGGTGAGTCAACGGCTTCCTCGATGAGACTTTGAAAATAACCCGTTAGCCTAACAACTACGAACTTTAGTCACCGTCTGTGGTCACTTTCACAAAAGTGATGCTTCATCCTTATGAGCAACACTGACACTCTCCTCGGGACACACTTGGTCCCCAAACTGTTCTAACATTAATCTCCACTTTAAGTCAAGTCATCTAACTCGACTAACTTTGGAGGCAATATCCCACACGAAGCGACGGAGATCCGATTTAATCTAGAAACTAGATCAATCGAAAACTTGATATCTTTCACTGGGACAAACCTGGAACATTATCAGGGAATACTCCCGGAAAATCTTCCATGGCGGGAACCTCATTCAAATGTCTGACACCATCCCAAAAGCTTAAGCGAATGTGCCAATATGAATCAACGTACCATTTACTAATCATGGGTTCTCGTAAGGTCTCGACCAAAACAGAACCCATCAAAACACACCTACCGGTGCGCCAACACTCATTGTTTCGACAAAGAAACAATTCAAGCAATGATCAAACAGAGATCACACAACAAAAACATAACGGACATATTCCCCAAGTTCCCGAAAGACTCGACCAACTCTGATACCACCTATCTAACACCCCCCTTGGGCATTACTTCCTAATCATATGTGGAAATAAGTTAAAAAGAAAGTTTACTGGTTGCTTTTGGAAAAACTTCTATTATTTTCATAAGTCTGAAAGTATGGGGACAAACACAATAGTACAAACTATATCATACTCACCAACATACATAGACTGATTTTATTCAAAAACAAACTCTTCTACAATGTACAGATTTCTCTTGAAAATACTTCATTATACACAACGGAATTTCAAAAAGGTTTTCAACCACATAAACTGACTTTCTCAAAACATACAACCCCAAAGGAAAAATCCTAAGCTGGTCACTCTACGGGACATTAACTGGAAAGAACTCCATAGTTCTTACCATTATAATCATCGTCAACCTCTTCAAGGATAGGGATTTATATCCCCAAATGAGGTTAGGAACTTCTCGGCACCACCCGCCCTAGTGTACCAGGGTACGTCGGCAAGAAACCAGAAAAACCTGATATATTGTAAGGGTGAGATACCAATATATGGATGAATTATGATGACTACATGTACTACAAACATACAAGCAACAAGTACAGATAAGTATACATATTCAACATAAAAAAAATTAAATAGAAGCATAGTACCAAGCAAATCATCGTCGTTCTTGAAAACATATGGCACTTCTATATTTCAACAATCTATCTTAATCTCCGGAGACCCCAACTCCATGCAATTTTTAAAAAAAAGTGAGCTGATCAAGATCAAATAGCCAACACATGACACTCAAATAGCCAACACATGGCACAACATAATTCCCACAGCAACTATCCAACTCAAGGCACAGTCATCAACACATGTGGGTTCCAGAGCACACCGTCCTACACAAGGCACAGTGAACAAGGCTCATGGAAATCATGGTCCATCAAGGCACCAATGATACACTGTCACATGAGATACATTTCCCTTCAAGGCATTCACACAAAACTTTTGGGCACGTCTGCCAAATGCATGTAAAAACATTTTATTTTCGTAGCTTTTCTTTGTGTTTCATTCTTTCCCTGTCGATGCTCAAGGCTCACGACCATCCATAGATTTTCGACGTTTTAAAACTTTCATTATCAACACAGGACTTTTTAGTCTGAGTGTCCAATCACAACAGTCCTAGACATGTGCACTAGTCTTAGACTTTGTGGTCGTAGAAAAGCAGTTTTCACCTTTTTACCACGTTCACCACATTTTATAACAAAGTATGTAGGACACAGTCCACAACAAAGTATATAGGACACACAGTCCACAAGATGTATAGGACACACAGTCCACAACAACGTGTATAGGACACACAGTCCACACCAACGTATATAGGACACACAGTCCACAACATTGTGATACGGATCATCGATCCACGTGCCTTAAGAACTCTAGTATCCCGACGTCTGGGTTTCTGGGTTCACTTTTCAACGTTATTTTTCATTCAGTGAAAAACAAATACAAAACCAAAACTTTCCGTAACTTATCCAAGTTTTCGGACATTTTCTTTTTGAATAAAACCTTTTGAAGAAAACTATTCCTTTGAAATTTTTTTTGTTTAAAACTTTAAGTTATGGAAAAATTCATTCTTTTCAAAGAAAATCCATTTTTATTTTTAAAATCTTCTTTTACTAAAAACATTTGAAACT
The DNA here is from genome assembly GCA_030762895.1 of Sophora flavescens. Taxonomy (NCBI): domain Eukaryota; kingdom Viridiplantae; phylum Streptophyta; class Magnoliopsida; order Fabales; family Fabaceae; genus Sophora; species Sophora flavescens. Next base: position 15,168,174 of record CM061062.1, on the reverse strand, counting down.
TCCAAAAAAATTATGTTAAAGTTTCAAAATAAATTTTGTTCTCTTCAAATATTTTCAAAAGAAATTGATTTTTCTTTTAGTGTACAATCATTTGAATTTTCAAACGAATTTCCTTCATAAAAATTTTATTTTGATACTAATATTCTCATAAATTTTAAAAAATAAATAAATTTGCTTCTCTTTTTACCAAAACCTTTCTTCAAATAAATATTTATTTTCACTACTCTTCATATGATTTCTTAAGGCTTTTATCTTGAGAATTTAATTGAGCACTAACCAATGGTTAGGTTTTCCATGCAACTACCCAGACAATATTATGACAAATGTAACATGCATCAAGTAATTTTCAAATATCAACTATAAACACATATTCATAAATGATTAATCAAGCATAAAACATTTATATTCAACCAATCAACACACCAATCTCGGTTAAACATTAAATAATCACCACATCAGAATTCTAACAAACACATTAAAACACACAAGTAGACATAGTCATCATAAATAATTATCCCTCAGGCTTTCTCCGCTTACCTGATTCGACGGGTTGAAAAAGTCTTTGTTTCCGTGTTGACCAGAGCGAACTTCCTTTGCCCACAGGGTGCCACAAGTCTAAAAATTAAGCGAATGACTTAAATTAAAACAACATAGTCATATTATCTTTATAAGTATAAGTTTTGGTCATGGCTAGAAAAATGATGCTAGAGATGTCCAATTTTTACAAATTCTTGGATTACGTTTTGTCCAAAACCTACTTATATATATATACTTTAATCCCTTATTTATATGTCTTTACTTTAACACTTGTTTATAGTCCATTTTATACCAAAAAAATTTACTTGATTATGTTAAAAGGTATTAGTTTCAAAATCATATTTTTCATAAAAAAAAATAGGATGAACTCTTTTATAAAAGCATTTTCAAAACAACAGTGGGTTTAAATTATGAATGATTACTCAAATGACCTTTAAAATATTTTAAATTTTAATTGAAGGTACCCAACTCAAATATAAACACATTTCAGTTTCCATGTCAAAATTCGAAGACATTAATTTATTAAAAATCATGCACTGCTTCTGATTGTATAGGATTTTCCAGAAATCCAAGTTCACCAACATGTAACTTTATGAAATTGTTTCTCTTTATATACACATGTAAAAATCTCAAATCTTCAACCAAACTTTAGATATACTTCAGTAACAACCCATAAAATTTTATAAATAATTTAACTTTCAAAAAATCAGATTTAAAATCATCATGCAACCAATTATGTGCATATTTTCGCAACCAAAACTTGACTCTACTTTGATAGGGGTTTTGGCCCAGAAAATCTTATCCAAATACTTATATATTATATATCAAATTAAAGCCCCAAAAGCCTTATTTCGAAATATGTATTTAGTTTTCATAAATACGTTTTGTATAAAAATTTATGGGCTCACGAATCACTAAAGGTCATGCTACCAGATTTGTTTTCATATGTTCATCCACACCAAATTATTATTTTCATTCAAACATCATCCCCAAGTCATAAAATCAACATGAAAGGGTCCTAGACCCTTAAACATATGCATGCAAACATATAATATGAAAGTAGGGTTTATTATGAGTTTATAAAAACTTGTTTCACATTAAAAAGATTTTTCTAGGGTTTTCTAAGAATTTTTGAGTGAAAATTTGGACATGCAACCATGAAAACATGACATGAATGAGAATGAAATAAAGATTGTTGAGAAGATGAGGATTATGAGTGAAGAGATTACCCTTGAGTGATGAAGAATGAAGAGAAATGCTCCAAAAGAAGCTTGGTTAGAAACTTGACAGCTTTGAGGATGTGGTGGTAATATGAGTGTATCTCAAGATCTACTCACCCAAAAATTACAACCTTGGGCTTGTTGGAAAGGTAAGAAAGTGAGTCACAACTTTGATGTTGAAGATTTTGCTTGATTCAGAACAGAAAAGGGGCATAAAGAGCCTTATTTCTTCTGTTTTCGTGTGATGTTGAGGGTTTTGAGCTGCTTTGGTGATTTGGGCATATCTCCTAGTATACTTATCCGTTTTTTATGATCGTTAGCTCTTTGGAAATAGGAAAGGAAGAGGAACAACTTTCATGCATAAAGTTGTTCGAATTTCAGAACAGAAGAGGGTCAAAATTTCAGTATGGTTTCGGTGAGTCAATGGAGTTCTCATGATTTATGAAGAGAAATGATGAAGAAAATGAGGAAAAGACCTACATGCTTCATTCACTAGATTTTATATTAATTAGTTAAGATTATATTATTATTATCTCTATTTTTAGTGGAATACATGTGTCATGCATGCATCTTAGGTGCATGCATTTTAGGTTTTATGCATGCATTTTAGGTGTCCAATTGGTGGCAGCCCCTATCCATGCAACCTTCCATCTTTGGACATGTGTCCAATTGTGACATGTGTCATCCACACATTTTGTCGCATGCATGTTGTCCTCTCGGCACGCCCCGAGTGTTTTAATTCGCCTCATCCAGCGTAACCTACTGTTGGAATATTTTTCTAAATTATTTTAGGCTACTCTCAAAAACCAATTATACTCAAGCCCAACCTAATTTAATATCCCAACTATCAATTAATTAATTGACCAATTGATCTCTTGCTTTCGCATTATTTGTGTTTAGACTCGTTTCAACTTCGATTCTCCTCAAACTTGAGACACAAGTTAACTAAAACCTAAAAAACATGATTAAGCCTTCAAATATGCTTAATCCTTTCCTCATTCACTAATCTAGAAAACGGGATGTTACAATCTTCTTCCTCTCACTTTCTCTCAAAAAGCTCTAAGTTTCCATAGCCAAAAAGTGTGAAGCTACTACTTGATTCTTTGCTCATTTTCAAATTCCAAGAGGTATACCTTGCTCCTCATCATCAATAAGCTATAGGTTCTTCATTTACTTTCATGATTCAAGGCCATGATCATCATTTGAAATTCCTAGATCTAGAACTTTGAAAATCTCTAGAAAATTGTAGAAAAATCATATGATCATGAAACCAATTTCTATGATCTTGTAATCATCTCTATATTGTATATCTAGAAGCATGAGATCAAACAAAATTTTTATCCTTGTTTTCCAAGCTTGGCCAAATCCAAGCATAATAGGAGAAAAGATGTTTTGTTTCAACTTTTCAAGTATAACCCTTGTTTTGATCTCTTGAATACATATGATAGTTAAATTCAAGAGCTTGATGATTTTGAAAATCCCTAGCCTAAATTAATGAGCATGGCCGAAACTATGTTCTTGAGGAGTTGAAAGATTTTGTTTCATTTTTCAACTTATGATCATTGTTCTTAACTCTATACTACTCTAAGGTCATGGATCTAAGAGTATGTATAATTTTGTGATCTCTAGCCTATATTTTGTGTCATGGCCGAAATTTGATTCTTGAAAGGTTTGAGTATTTTATTTCAATCTTTGTATGTTAATCATTGATTTAGGGTTTTAAGTGATTAAGGATCACTAATCCAAGAGCTTAGGAATTTTAGAAATTTTTAGCCATTTAATCACCTCATGGTCGTGACCCATCATGTAGGAACGTAGGTATATTTAGTTGTTTGATTGTTAATTTTGGTTGTGGTTTGTTGAAGGATAAATTGTTGTGTGAATCGTGTACGTGTTTTGTGGAGACCGGACGTTTGACGGAACTTTAATTCGACAAGAAAAATCTTCAAGAGGTAAGGGGAGTACCTAAGGGGTTTTTCCGATATCTATACGTTATTTGTTTGGGGTCTGTATAATTTATTTGATGTGTTTATTGTTTTACGTAGTTAGAAATAACTGCTTTTAAATTATTTGCTTTTAATTATTTATTTGCATTTAATTGTTATTATATTTCAATGCATGTCATAATTGAGATATTTGCTATATTATTGGCATGAAATTGTTATTGATGTTAATTGTGGATTGAAAAGCCTGACAGTAGTCAGTGCTCAATTAATTACGAGGTTAAAAGCGTTAAAAAGCTTTTTAAGAAATATCGAATTTTTAATTATTGGAATAAAGTAATATAATATTACTTAATTATTTGGTAGTTGAAAATGAGAAATAGTTGAAAATATTGTTATTTTAATGATTTAACGGCATAAGAGTGTTTTATGAGTCACAGTGAGGACGTAACCGTGAAAATATTTTAGTACTGCTAATTTTTACGTAAGAAATTTCTAAATATTATAAAATTTATTATAAAAAAATAAGTTTCAAAATAATTTTATTACGGTGTTGGGAAAATTATTTTACTAGAAAAGTCGTATTTTGACTTAAAATGTTTTAAAAACGTCAAACAACAAACAATTTTGATAATGTTATGGAAAGTATTCTTAAAAACAAGCAATATTGGTTAAAAGGATTTTTCAAAGAAAATAAGTTTTAAGTGATTTTGATGATTTTATAAAACGAATTTCCAACGTAAAATGATTTTCTGTAAAGTAGCTTTATACAACAGGTTATTTCCAACAACTTGGATAAGTTGAGGAAATTTTGTTTTTGGTTTGTGTTTCAAAGAACGAAAATGACTTTAAAGATGAAAAACGAACTTAGAGACCGAGACATCGGGGCTCTAGTGTTCTATAGTGTGGACGGGTGTCCCAACGGTAAAGTTTTGGGCTATATGTCCTATAAAACGTTATATTGATTTTTGTGCGCTAAAATCTACGAACCTAAGGCTGAATGCATCGGTCTAGATTTCGTGATTTGCACATTTTGACTTAGTCTATTTTATTGGAATGATTGATAAACATAAATGTTTAAACATTGGATTGGTCGTGAGCCTTTTGAGTTTTGACAATGAAACAATGAACACAAAGAAAATGACTTGAACAAAATGTTTTACATGCATTTTTAAGGAAGACGTGCCTACGCATTTGGACTTGAATTCTTGAAGGCAAGTATTCATGATGTTGCATCATTGTACCTTAATGGTCAATGTATATCTTTATGGACTATGTTTCCATTTATCACAATAAGTCTAGGAAAGGTCGGGCTACTTACTACTATTTTTGGAGCTCGGATATTAGTGATATTTTATAGGCCAAGTTAAGTACGATTATCGTTGGATGTTCTTGTGAACTACGTACAATGATGGTTGGAGCTCGTATCCTACCGAGTTACTTACTTAAATAGTTGGAACTCGGAACCTTGATAGGCCAAATAATTGATGTTATCGATATGGTGTTAGGATCTCCGGAGATTAAGTACAGAATTTTAGATGATGAATATTGAAGTGTTATGCATTGGTTTTAAAAATGACAATGACTGTCGGGTATCAAACCCTTTGATAAACTAGTTGTTTATTATCTTTGTTGTTATAACTATACATGTTATATGATGTTTTGTGTGTCGCGCATATAGTTATCATTTTAAAATCCATATATTGGTTCTCACCCTTGTGTATATCTGCTCGTCTGGTTTTTCTGTTGTACCTTGGTACACGAGTGCAGATGTTGCAGAAGAGTTTCTTAAGTCACTCGGGGGCTTAAGTTCGGATGTTTGAAGTGATGTTGGATCATGGGAAATGACCACGAGGTCTTATCAGTGAGTGTCTTGTAGAGTGAACAGCTTAAGTTTGTATTTGAGGATGTAAGGATGTATGCTTTAAGAAGTTTAGTACGTGTGTCTTGATAGTTTTCATATAGTATATAAGAAAAGACTTTTTAAAAAAATTATACGTTGTAATAGGTTTGTTGATAAATAAAAATTTGTGTATTTGTGTTGTGAAGTATAATGTAAATGTACTGTTTTTGTTATGTGTATCACAATTTTCAGAAATGTTAAGAAGACAAAAATTTTTACACTCAAATTTTATGACTTAAAATAAATCAATTTCCGAAAGCAACAAGAAAAACTCTTTTTATTTTATTTCCGCACGTGTTCACAAAGTAATGTCCAAGGGGGTGTGAATTGACATTATGATTTAAATAAATTACATTGGAAAATTATTCATCTTGAAATGTTTTAATTGCTTTGGAAACATATATAGTGTTAAATATTGAGAGATAATATAAGGCAAGTGGAAGAAGAAATGCTTGATAATTTTATAAATTTTATAAATAATTTCTAAAAGTGGAATATTTTACCAAATGTCAAAAGAATTTTTAATTTTCAAATGGCTCTCAAAATGATACATAGCATAACTTTCCATCCATGGTTTTTGCTTTATAATATTTATAGCCGGGCTCAATCATGGCACATGGAATGAGAAACCAAAACGAGGGAGCAGCAGAGACACACACAGAGTGAGAGAGAGAGGTCAATTAATTTTAGCCTTTGGAATAGTAATAATAATAATTAAGGGGTACAATTTAGTGTCAAAGTTTAAGTTTGACATCTGGTGTCATCTATATATATATATATATATATATATATATATATATATATATATATATATATATATATATATATATATATATTCTTTTTTATAACCATGTTATAGGTAAGTGGTATTCATCACTGTAAGTAGTGATTAATCTCTATTGGGGAACTTTGTTGGCACACAAGGTGGGTTCTCCACTGCGAACCAGGTTTTCTCCATATATAAGAGCCAAAATTTGAACACATGACCACTTGCTTAATGTAACACCCTGTTTTTCCTATGCATTCTGTAGTAGTAAATACATATTTAAATGTGTTTATTTTATATTAAATTCAGAGAATGATTTTAATTAAATAAAATCATTTTCTTGTGTTGTTATATCATATGAAGTTACGGTAAAAATTTCGATTGAAAATTCAGACAGAAGCCGGTCTACATTTTCACTGCCGGTACAAGTTTACTGAGCAGAAAACCTAATTTTGACCCGTGAACGAGATAGTTAGTGTTTTTATTATGTTTCCTTCAACCTTGGTTATTTTGAAAATTTTCATGCAAAAATAAAATATAATATTTTATTCGAGCGAAACGCCGGAAAAATTACGATCGGAAATGCAACCGGGTATGAAATGAAGCAGATTAGGGATCATAAAAGAAGTAAAGAGACATGATGGAAGAGACTATGACACACTCTAAAAGTACCTTCATCACACTTTTCAAATTATAATACTATTCTAATTCAAAAGTCTTTTCTCTCTCTTCTTTCATCCAATCAAGCATTAAACCACCAAGCTTGCTCAACAAGCTCTTCCTCTCACTCCCTTAGCCATGAACTCCCCTCCCTTTCCCTATATATACTCCTTTCATTTTCACTTCATCATCTTCCTCCTTCAAACTCCATTAAAGTTCATCTTCTTCTTTCTTCTAAAAGTTCAAGCTCTTAAAGCTTTAGTTTTTATTCATCTTTTCTACTCAAGTTATTCATTAAAGTTCTTCCTTATACTAAGGGTAATGCTCTCATATAAATCTTTTTTCAGGTTTCATCTTTTATTTCTTAGTTTACTTTATGTGTTCTTTATATGCTTTAAACTTCTAAAATCTCTCCAAAATGGTAGAAAACTCTTTTGAGTTGAAACCACTTTCTATAGTCTTGTATTAACTTGTATTTTCACATACTAAGAGGTTGTGTAAAACAAAAATCTCTACCTATCTCTTCCAATGAAGGCCGAATGCTTGCATTTGTGACCTGGGAAGTTTTTGTTTCAACTTTTGGAATATAATCATGTGTTTGAGTTTCTAACTATCCCTTGATCTTGAATCTATAAATCTTGGAAGTTTTGATAGCTTGTTCCTATGATGGCCGAAAAATATGAATAAGTATGCCTAGGATACTATGTTTCAACTTTCCAAGTATTGATCATGGATTTAGAACTCATAATAACTTGTTTATTTTATGTTATTAAAGCTAGTATGTGTTGCTTTCATTTTTTCAAGATGATCATGGACTTGAGCTCCATAAGATATTTTGATGCTAAGTCTAAGAGATTGGAAAGTTTAAGGATTTATAACTTGTTTATTTTATGTTATTAAATCTAGTATGTGTTATTTTCATTTTTCCAAGATGATCATGGATTTGAGCTCCATAAGATATTTGGATGCTAAGTCTAAAAGATTGGAAATTTTAAGGATTTATAACTTGTTTATTTTATGTTATTAAAGCTAGTATGTGTTACTTTCATTTTTCCAAGATGATCATGGACTTGAGCTCCATAAGATATTTGGATGCTAAGTCTAAGAGATTGGAAAGTTTAAAGATCTCTAGCCTATAAATCCTATGAAGTCCGAACCTAGAAGGTTATGGACCTAGGATACCTTGTTCTTATTTTTCCAAAATGATCATGGTTTTTAGCTCATTAACACATATGGATGCTAAACCTAAGAGATTGGAAAGTTTAGTGAATGCTAGCCTATTTTACTAGCCTTGACCGAATGCCCTATGTTTTTAACTTAGTGGAATTTTAATTCAACTTTATTAAATGATCATTGTTTATGACCTCCTAACACTTAAGGATCATAAATCCATGAGTTGTATAATGTCCGGGAATCTCTAACCCTAAGAACTAGTTTTGGCCGAACCTATACCTTGTGGTTTAGTGTTCTTGTTTGATTTTAACTTATGATTTTGTGTTCATAACCTTAGACTTCCATAGCGGAGGAAACGAGGACGTTCGTGACATACCTCTTCGAGCATCTAATCTCCTTACCTTCACGGAAGGTAAGAGGGGATTGCCTAGGGATATTCAATGACTATATGCATGTGTGTATGTGTTTACTTGAGTGATTTGAATATTATTGTGATATTGAGTCAATTCTTGAATAACTTGTTTACTTGAACTATTGTGGTTATTACTTGAAGTTGAACGTTACTTGCTTTAAAGTGTTATGAATTATATATATGTGATGAACTGTCGTTAACTGTGATATTATTGTTGAGAATATATTACTGTTGATTGAAGTTTGAGAAGCCGGACTTGAGTCTGCGCACAATGATTATAAAGGATTAAAAACCTTAATAAGCCTTGAATAGAACTTTGAAAGTATTGGTTTTATTTATAAAATTTCCTTGTTTAAAACGCTTACTTCAAGAGAATGAGATTCTAGTTTTGAAAAGGAACGTTGAAGTGTTTTTAAGTCAATAGAAACTACCTTTTATGATCCCAAGTTTGTACGAGAGAAAACTTTTTTCGAACTATGTGTTTCATGAAGGAAAAACCCCTTTGAAAATATTTGACCTTATTCCATTAAGGATTTCAAAAGCAAACGAATTTCCAAATGTTTTATAAAAGACTTTGTAAAGGAAAAGATTTTCTCCTAAATGATTTAGAAACGTACCGGTTACTTGGATAAGTGACCGAGGCTTTGTTTTGGTTTTTTATTTTCACTGAACGAAAAGTAAGAACAGGTGAAATCAAATCTAGTATACGAGACGTGGGAATACTAGTACACGTAGATCTTTGATACGTGTTACGTTGCTGTGGACTGTGTCCTAATTACGTTGTTGTGGACTGTGTGTCCTATTCACGTTGTTGTGGACTGTGTGTCCTAATCACGTTGTGATAAACGTTATTAAAGGCGAAAGTTGTTTTCTATGACCACAAGTCTTGACTAGCGCATCGGTCTAAGGTGTTGTGATTGAGCAATCGGACTGCGCGTCCTGTGTTATTGATTTTCAAGTGATAAAAATTGTGAATAGTCGTTAGCCTTGGGCTTCAAAAACGGAAAAGAGTGAACACAAAGAAAAATCTCGATAATGAAAAGTCTTTTATTCATATGCATTTCCCCTTGGCAGACGTGCTTGAGTTACCGAATACCCGCTTAAGATGTGGTATTTGATTATGTATACATCCGAATGGCCGTTATAAGGGATTCGTGATGGTGTTGATCCGGGTACATGAGGTGACGGAGACAACTTGCCAAACGTGGCGTATGATCCTGATCAACTCTTTCTTTCTTAATGATAAAACGGTGATGGCATCTCATGAGATTAAGATTAGAGCCTGATAATAGAAGTGTCGTGCATTATCTTTATAAAATTGATTGATTCGGGTATGAGACCCACTGAAATAATACTTGTTGTTTACCTATGAGTAATGTTTAAAATGTTAATATGCCAAGGTGTTGTATGTATCATGTGTATAGTTGTTGTATGATATATCCATTTGTCGGTGTCTCACTCTTACAGTTATATCAGGTCTCTTCGGGTTTTGCTGTAGTACATTGGCACTCTGGTACCGATGTTGCAGAGGAGTCTTTCTAAGTCACTTGAAGACCTAGTGTTAGAGGTTGGGAAAGTATTCTGATTGGGGGACCTCTCCAATGAATATTTGATAGAATGACCAGCTTAGGAGTCTGAGTTGGGGTTGTATATCTAAAGAGGTCGGTAAATATAGTGTTATATACATCCATCTGTAGTTTGAACTTTTTCTTTCGAAAGTGGAAACCTAGAGAAATTTTGTATGTCATGGAAACTTTGTTACGAACGTGACTTTACGTTTTGAATGTATGAACGATAGATTTCAGAGTTATCCTTAAAGAAAAAATTTTATACCCCAGTTTTCTAACTTAAAAGAAAACAATTTTCCGAAAGCAACCAGCAAATTATCTTTTAATTTACTTCCGCATGTGTTATGTAGTAATGCCTAAGGGGGGCGTTACACTTAAGGTGTCCGAGACCCTTACTACTCAGACCAACCACATGTTGGATATATATATATATATATATATATATATATATATATATATACTCCCTCTGGTCTCTATTATAAGCAAAAATTAAATAAAACACACATATTAAGGTGGTTAGTTAATCTCATTTATTATTGTTAATCTTATTTAAAAAAATTAAGTTTGTTACCTAAATTATCCTTCATCTTATTTATCAAGCTTGTGTTGTTGGGAATACAATGAGTCATTGAAAAACAAAATTTATATTTAATGAAGGGTATTTGGGAATAACGTCATTAAATTGGATAGTAGTTAAAATTTGCTTATACATTGGATAAAAAAATATGAGACTTTTTTACTTATAATAAAGACTATATGCTTGAATGGTCAAACTTAAAAGAGAAATACATGTGGTTTTTTTAGCGTTGATGTATCCATCAAGTAACAATTCATTCATGATTGTATGATTGAGATTTGTTTTTCTTACCTTTTTAAAATATTTAAAATATACGACTCTCTTACTAGATTTGCCTAACATACATATGATATGCAACATAAACATGTAAAAATTATAATATTAATATCCCTAAAATATCCCCCGTCTCTTTCCCTCTCCTCCATATTTCTGGTTCCCTTTTTTCTTTCCTTCAACTTCCACCATTTCATCTCATTCGATTTCCTCTTCCCAAGAAATATTGCGTCCTCTAACCACAAATAACGAAGCAGAAATGAGGTTAACTCAAAATAACAGCAAGGGCATAAAAGAAGGCTAAACTAACTTTTCTTTTACTTGCCCATGACGATGATGATATGCCATCACAAATAAGTGAAACAATTTATCCTAAATATAGGGGAAGGGTGACTTGTTCCCCACTAGTATATTCTTCCCATAATTTATCAAATAGGATGGTAACATTTTTATCATTTTTCCAAAACCCCGACCCAAACCGAGTGTATTTGTTTGGTCAGGGTCCAATTTTCCCCTAAACTCGACCCAAACCTATCTGAGCCCACCCGTGAGTATTAATCGATTATCCAGCCATTGATAAATCAATTAGGTGCTTGCTATAAAAGGTTCCTTTTGAAATAGCTAAATCTAATCAATTTAGCCTCATTTAATAATCGATTAAGCACACTTTCTGTGAAATGTTCTTTTTAAAAAATATTTGTACTAACCATCTAGACATAATCAATTAAACACACTCTATTGAGAGCCATATAATTTTGAAAACATGTATAATCTATTAGGTCCTTTAATGGAATCATTATGTTGACTTTCATAAAGGGTTAAGACATGGAAAAACTAGATGATCAATCATGTATGCTAAGATAATCGATTAATTTGCTTCTGTGACGCAGACAAAAAGTTTTTCACAATTTTAATTGCCACTTAATCAATTATAAAACTTTGGAACTTCATTTTTGGTTAAGTTAAAAAAAAAACATTTTGACAAACAAATCATTTTTTAATGATTGTTTTGAATTAGAGTTGAATTTAAACGCATTTTTAACTAGATAATTATTAATTATGAGCCAACCTACCATATGTCTTACAAAATTAAATTTCTATTAAGACTTTAAGACTATTACCATTTAAGCTCGATCTTCGCTTGGTCTTGGAAACTCAATCTTTTGGCATGTACTTTTTGATCATCATCAAAACTCAAAGACCTGAAATATAGGCATCCACACCAGGCATTAACGGGTCATGGTTGGGCTGATTCAGATCCAAGTAAATAACTATATAACTATATCCAAGTATCGAATTGGGTTTGAATCATGCTAAACCCATTCCAACCTGTCTGATGAATGTCTTATAAAATGTATATCATAGGTTAAATTAAACTAAGACAGTAGGGAATTTTAGACCATTTAGGTGGTTGTGACCCTAAAAAAATAAAGGTTAATAAGTTTCATTTATTGTTAATTTAAGTCATTAGGTAATAAGTTTTACTGTGACAATTGTTTTTGAGTCTTCTGGATTTCTTATGTCACCTTAAAACAAAATTATTGTCAAATTAATAGCTGCTATTAATTTTCAACATTATCTCTAAATTATTGATATAATTTTTCTAATTAATTTAATAATTATTAATTGTCTTTTTTTCCTAACTTTATTATGATGAATAACTTCAGTTTCTTTCACCAATTTTACAGGAATAATGGCTTTGCATATGCTTTGAGCTAAAAAAAAAGCCTATTTAAATGGATATAGAGCCTAAATTTTGGCAAAGCATATGCCCGATAGTAAAAGACATTTTGTTGAAAATGTTGATGATATCAAACATTCGACTGAAAATTCTTTTCATATTGATTATTATATATATGTCAATCTATTTCTTCCGTTGACTGCCAATTTGAAAACTTTTAAAAATATTAAACTATTTTCGATTTTTTATTTGAGTTTCCAAAATTTAAAATTTTGTATGAAGATAACTGAAAAAAATTGCATTAACAGTTTTTAAATTTTGGTGGGCAGTATGATACTATTGGTCTTGATTTATTTTGATCAGAATTGAATATATAGAATGAAGTGGTAACAAAAGAAATTAATATCCCAATAGAAATATTAAATCATATGAAAAAAATAGATTCTTTCTCAAATGTATGAATTGTATATAGAATGTTATAGATAATACTCGTGAATGTCGTCATCATCGAAAGTAATTTTTCAACATCAAAATTGCTTGAATTCTACTTGAGATCAACTATGTTTTACGCTTGATGAAATGAATTAGTCGTATTATTTATTGAGAGTGAAATATTAAAATTATTTGAATATAATTTTGATAAATGATTTTGCATTTTAAAATGTTAAAATGATGAGATGAGAATCGAGTTATATTAGACTAGACCCTCCAAACTGGCTTGAAACTTGGAAATTTGTTGGCATGGACACAAACATGGACTAAACATACTTTCATCATTAATTATAATATGCTGCCATATGTTGTTGTTTTAGGAGGACCGCGGATTGCAATCTATTTGTGACTTATAGTTCCTAAAATGAAGTTATATGAAGATAGTGATTGTGGCAAAAGATAGGCGATTTATTTTTACGTTAGAAACTTTCTAAATAAGCACTCTTCACTAGGGGTTATATCTCTAAGGTCACATTTATCTTCCATACAAAATGTTGGACAAAACTTCACAATTGGTTTTTGTTGTTATCATCCTTGTTTCATTCTCTAGTCTATTTGCATCTTATTCTAATGCATATCCCTTCTCAAACCAAGATAGGTGGATTATAGATGATTCCATAGGGAAACGTTTCAAACTAGTTGGTGCCCAATTGGGCAGGTCACCTTCAACCAATGTTGCCAGAGGGACTTGACAAGCAGCCATTGAGGTACCTTGTTGCTCAGGTGGTTAAACAAAGATTCAATTGCATTCGTCTCACCTATGCAGTTTACATGTGGACACGTTATGACAATCACATTGTGGAAGATACGGCCTTGAAGAGTTTGGACATACCAGAGGTGGTGGAAGGGATAGGTAAAACCAACCCTTCTTTGTTGAAGCTGACCCATATTCAAGCCTTTGATGTGGTTGTTAGTGCTTATAATGTGAAGGTGTTGTTAGATAACCATGTTAGTGAGCCAAAATGGTGTTGTAATAAGGATGATGATAATGGATTCTTTAATGACAGAAATTTCAAACCTGTGGAATGGTTGCAAGGCCTTAATTTAGCAGCCAAGCACTGTGCTGGAAATTCGGTTGTATGTATTATATAATTGCTATCGGTTTTGCTATTCACAATGGTTTACTGTCGTAAACGATGCAAACATGCTTTTGGGTTCAAAAATACGTTTGCCCCAAAGGAACCCAATACATACTTTGCTTCAAATGTATATTTGCAGCTTCTCAACAATAAACCAAATATAAACATATGTTTACACACCTTTTGTGCCGGTGATATGTGTGCAAATAAGTATTATATGTGAAAATATCATTTTTGAATTTATATTGCTACATACTAGAAGTCTAAAACCCAATGAAGTTTTCTTTTCATGGACAAAAAGATGTAACATAATTGATTGATTGTGGTTGGTTTTGATCAACACAGGTGGTGGCAATGAGCTTGAGGAATGAATTGCGTGGTCCACGCCAAAATGAGGGTGATTGGTACAATTACATGACACAAGGGGCAAAAGCTATTCACAAGGCCAATCCAGAGGTGCTAGTGGTTGTGTCAGGTTTGAATTATGACACAGAGTTTCGATCCTTAAAGAAAAAACCTATGAAGATAGACTTAGGTGAAAATTTGGTATATGAGACACATTTATATTCTTGGTCTGGTGTTGGGACTCTCAAATTGAAAGATAGTTGGACTTCACAACCATTAAACAGGATTTGTGCTAATAGCATTGAAGGGTTGGACAACCAAGCCGGGTTCCTTAACTCTGGTAAGGATGCACGAATTTGGGTTTAACCAGAAAGGTTCTTCTGAGGAAGACAACAAATTCTTGACTTGCCTTCAAACCTACCTTGTTGAGAAGGACTTGGATTGGTGTTTGTGGGCATTTCATGGTAGTTATTACCTAAGAGAAGACGAAGTTCATCCTGATGAGTCATTTGGGGTATTGGATGCCTCTCGGAAAAAACTAAAATATGCAAACTTTGTTACCAACCACGGAATCAAAGAGATGGAGATTAACTTCATAGGAAAAGTAGTTCTTATAAGCATGAAAGATTGCAAGTGAGAATAGTTTCTCATGAGTAATCATATTGAAAAAGATATTTAATTATGTATATTGGTGTCTTATTTATAGGCTAGATTAGACTAATGATATATAACTAACTCTTAACCAACTCACTAACCATATATTCTATTAAACTTCACTGACAAGTTCAAACTTTTGCAAAAAAAAAAAATCAAGATAAACCTTTTGAGTTACTTAATTAAACTAAAGGTCTTGTTAATCAACGTCATGGTTATGGAAACCAGGAAAGGCGTTATTTTGTTGGAAAACTGGAAAATACATTTCTCAATGCATTAACTCCATCATTTCTCTATAAAATCTTACCGGTTTAACCAATGCCCTTCCCTTAAACTAATTCAATTCCATGTATATAAAACACTAATAATAATATACACTAGTATTTAACCAAAGTTATGTTATTGATGTAGACCCTACTTCAAAAAAACTCAATGAATATATATATATCTTGTATCACCCCTTGAGTGGTCAATGTATCCAATTGAATAGCAAGAATGAAGTTCAAGTTGGTAGTTGTAGAACCAAAGATAGATGGATGCATGATGTAGATGGGGGCCATATCCTTTTGGCCAGCACTATGAAGTGCCTAACTGCAGCTGGTGAAGGACTTCCAAACAAAGGTTTCTAATGACTGCAACAAGAGTTCATGGAAATCTGTATCACTTTCTCTTAAAATTTGGGCTTGGACCTAACTCAACCCAAAAACCGGCTTGTAAGGTAAGGACTGTCCAAGCCTTATAAGCACTACTTAGGTGATATCTCTAGTCGACATTTCTCAACACTTTCTAAGCTTCATTTGGCTACCACAAATCAACATGGGGAGAATTTATGCTTGCAAAAAGATTCCAACTCATCCAGTATTGTGACTTCAAAATGTATTTGCACCGAAGATGCAGATTCTCCAATTCATCCTCCCTATTAGCGATTCCAACAGTATGCGCTGATTTTATGTGAAATTTCTCAATGGCTTCATCGTGATTGGGAGGTTAGACTTGGTCATACTCTTCGATAGGGTAATTTTGAGGCAGATGCCTTGCGAAAAGAGGGGCGCTTGGGGATGTCACAGTGGAAATTCTCCAATTTGGCTTCTGTCTGTCCAGCATCTTCAAAATACACGCAAAAACTACAGAATCCGGTAGTTTTGAAAGAGGGAAAAAGTTGTGCGAGAGGTGTAACGTTTAGGAGGGGGTTGTGATGGCCTGGGCTCGATTCTTAGTCAGGTGTCTTTTGTTTAGTTTCGTTTCTCTTTTATTTGGTTTACTTTTTCTTTTGCACCAAAAAAATTATTTAGGGAGTGTTTGAGAACTTTCAAAAACTAGATGTAGTAAAGTGAAGTTGGTTTTTAGATATAAAGTGTTTGATAACTATTTAAATTTACAAAACTATTTCTCATCTAAATCAATTTTGAGATAAAATTATTGGCTTTAAAAAAAGACAATTTAAAAGTTAGGTTTTTTAATCTAACTTTTTGTTGTCCTCTCAGGGCCCATTTGGTGGTTAGGATAAGAGATATAGGATATGATAAGCTATCATATCTGTCTGAAACTGTTATTTGGTGAGCCAGCAGGATAGGATAAGGCAATCATGTCACTTATCATATCCTGTCAATCTAGTTAAAATTCTATCCAGAGGGGAGGGCTGGGTTAGAACTCAACAGGATGGGATAAGGTGATTTTTTTTCCGGTAACAAGTAGTATAGGGTGATTTAAAGTATAATAAAATATAAAAATATATAATATATAATATATAAAATAATTATAGTATAATAAAATAATAATTTAAAGTATAATAAAATATAACATGATTACCAAAAAAAGGTATAATAAAATATAAAATATTTAAAATAAAAAAATATTAATAATCAATTTTAAAATTTATTTTTATTTTATCACAATGATAATTTTGTTATTTTATATTATTTTTAAAAACTATTAAATATAAAAAATTATTCTAATAATTTAACTATATGTAAAGTAAAAATAAAAAATGAATATTTAAAAATATAAAAAATTAATTTTAGTTAGACAATATTTTAAAAATTTAAAACATCATATGTAATTTTATCACAAGGATAATTTTGTCTTTTTATATAAATTTAAATAATGAAAATTATAAAAAAAAAAGTAAATCTAATAAAAGATTAAAACATTTAGAGTAAAAACGAAAAATTTTAAAATTCATACTTAAATTATAATGCTGTCAAGTTGGTTATCTGATGGATATCAAACGTCGGATATGATAACAGCTTATCCTGCTCATATCCTATCATACTCATATCTTGTTCTCTTATCCTATCCGCCCTTATCCTATCATGACCATCAAACGAGCCCTCAATATATTTTTTATATCGTAACTTCTCCTGAATCATTTTTATTTATTTTTTGCTCTATGAGATGTTTTAATTGGATCATCATGTTGTATAATCATCTTTTGACAATTAGGATTACACAAGGCCTCCACAAAGAGAATCGAGTTGCTCTTGATTATTTATGGGATTAATTGTTGATTTTTGGTGAGGAAGGCCGTTGGGGGAGGAGGAGGAGGAGGTTAATACGGGGACAAAAGTGAATAATCCAAAAGAAATTGGGTACCTGTGCATGAAATGTGAATAAGCAGAAAAAATTTCAGCAATCAGCTGGGTTCAGGAGATGGTGGAAAACAGTTGAAATGAGCTTAAAAAAGCTTTTTGAAAAAATAATCTATATAGCCAAACATACTAATTTTTTCACAAAATCACTTAAATCTCACAAAACGGCTGAAACTCTAAGAAAAAATCTTTCTCAATCACTCTCAACATTAGGACTTCATATCTTGGAGACACCACCCTTTGATGTGAGCAATTGTCATTGCATAACCTCGTTGGTGTTTCTTTACCTCGTATAACTTTAGTTTAGTTGGTTTCCCCCCTCTTTTTTACATAAATTAAAATAAAATAATTTATAATTATTTTAAGATAAGGTAGTAATATAATGTTTTTTTTTTCAAAATAAGTAGTAATATAATGTTAGGTTATGTTGCAACTTGTTTTATTTTATTCTTTAATATTTATAAAATATTATTTCAATTCATCCTATTCCATCAAACCGAGGGAAGTGACATGACTTCAAAGGATGAGCCAGATAATTTTAAAAACATTTTATTCTTGAATGAAATCCAATAAAATTATTGGATGGAGGATCCCATTGGCCCATCCAATGGGATTTATTTTTTATTTTTTATTTTTTGAAGAAGGCCAAGTTATGGCATTTCATTAACCAATACATGAAAAATACAAGTTGGGACATTATCAAAATCAAAGAGGCTAGCATTGTCAATGACTTGCGTAACAAGAGTGTGAACTACCGTATTAGCTTGTTTCGTACAAACTTAACTTCATAGTTTTGTTGATAGGTAAGGATCTCCCTGCAGCTAGAGAGAATTGCGCCATACTCTGATAAATTGTTCCTTCTCTGGTTAATGTCATCAGCTACTACCTTGCTATCAGTATCAATAATAACATCTGTAATGCAAAGAGAAGAGCCATTGCTTCACCTTCATGGGGAGCAACTTTGGAGCCAACCAAGTTGTTCTAGCGACAACAACCTGGCCTGAAGAATTTTGCAGGCAGAGACCCACTCCAATTACCCCATGATCATCCCAAAATGAAGCATCAATATTGCACTTAAGATTTCCCATGGGAGGAGGAACCCAGCGAGCAGTTGCCGATCTGTCAGCAGGACTGTTTTTTGCATCAAGTTTGTCCCTCCTAGCCCAGCGCCAAGCATGAAGTGAATCCTGGGCACGTGTAGCACCAAACTTTCTCATTTCTCTTCTTCCACAAACTCCATAAAATCATGCAGAAAATTACACACTGGTCATACTGAAGCTTGTGGCAAACCAGAAAAAAGAGCTCGGAGAAGCTCTCGGCCAAGAACATACAAGGTTCAATATCCTTCCAAAGATCCACCTCCAACCAACTCCTTCTATTTTTCTCGCAAGAAATGAGTATGTGTCAAGCAGTTTCAACCTCAGTATTACACAATTAATTTAGAAGAATTCAATGAAAAGGATATCAATTCATATCCACAATTTTTGAATTTTGAGAGATATTGATAATATTTCATGCACATTTTTTTTCATCAGAAGAGTTTTATAAATCTCTTGAACTCCCAAATGCAGAGTATCGTATATTCACACAATTCATATGATTCGATGAGCAATTAATATTTTCACCATTAAGGTGGGAGTGATTATTGTTCTAGTGGTGAAATTTGTCAGGAACTAGTTATGGAGTTGTAATCAAATTTAAACTTTAAATATTTAAATAGAAACAATGTGTTTAGAAATTTCTAAAATTGAGAAGATAAAATCAATTGGAAACTGTTTTTTTTTTAACTATGTTATAGGTGTCAAGTATTCACCGGCTTTGTTGATGACTAATATCCACCGGAGAACCTAACCAGTCATTTTTAGTGGGATTTCTTCTCTCAACCACAATTTTTTCATTTACGAGGCTCGAACACAATATCTTATTTAAGGGATCTGAGCTTAGTTCCACTCGAACTAACGCAATGTTGGTAATTAAAAACTATTTAAGATAAAACCAACAATATTTCTAAAGCTACCAGATTCGCTCTCTGTGAGTGCTTTCGTTCTTGCTCCCTGTGAGCAGTCTTGAGTCTTTTCTTGCTGCTGTTTTATATTGTGCTTTGAGTGTTTTACTGCAATGGAACCTAACCTAGATGGCTTGTCTTTTGCCGAAGAGGAGGATGGTGGTTTTGTTATCGATGTGGAAGGGAGAAAGGAAGGAGTTGTAGATGTGGATCTTTGTTTGATAGGCAAGTTCCTCACTGATAGGGTTATCTGTTTCTCTACCATAAGGAACATATTATCATCTGTTTGGCGTCCTGCGCGAGGAGTTTCGATAAAGGAGGAGGGGAAAGGATTGTTTTTCTTCCAGTTCTTCCATAAGATGGATATGGATCGTGTCTTAGCTGGTGGTCCTTGGTCTTTTGACAATTACACATTTACATGTTGGTATTGAACAAGGTGTAGGCTGGAGTTTCTCCAAATCAGATTCCTCTTTTCCATATGGCTATGTGGGTGAAAATCCATGAACTCCCCATTGGCTTTATGTCTCAAGCTGTTGGGGTGTTATTGGAAACTTTATTGGGGAGTTTTTGGAATATGATATCAAAAGTAATGTGGGAATATGGAGGACTTTCATGAGAACAAAGATGAGGATTGATGTTAGGGTTCCTTTGAAGAAGGAGAAGAAGGTGAAGAAGTCTGGGGGGAAGTGGAAGATGGTTCAGATAAAGTATGAAAGGCTACGTGTTTTCTGCTTTGTTTGTGGTCTCATTGCCCACACAAAGCACCACTGTGAAAAACTTTTGGCTGCGGGGAATGATGATGGAATAAGGGGGTAGGGGCGGAGTTGAGGGTTGAGGCTAGGAGGCAAGGTGGTGGAGGGAGTAACGGGTGGTTGAGAGAAGATGGGAGCTTCCAATCTGCCGAGAATCACTCGGATACTCCAAGGAGTAATGACCAAGATTTTCGTGATCCTAATTCTGTTGAGCAGAGAGATACACGAGGTGTGAGTTTTCCTGTTAACTCTGGTTTTTCAAACTCGAATATTGGAGTTAAAGAAAAGCCGCAAGTTTTGTATGCAACTGAGGGGCACGTGCGCATGGATTTGGTGAGTAGAGCAAAAGGAGAGTCGGTGGTTGCCTATCCCAATTTGCTTAGGTCCAAGAACGTTGACCCACAAATTAACAATTATGCTGTGACAATTAATTCTATGGACATGGACTGTACTGTTGATGATTTTATGTATGGTTCGGATGGTGAGCGCAAACGTAGAAAGGGACATGATGATTCGGGTGGAAGTTCTGATTTTATGATGAAGAGCCTTCGGGCATTTTTTATTGGTAGGTCCTAGTGTCCAGGCCTACCAGGAGCAATGACAATAATCGTCAGTTGAAACTGCGGAGGCCTGGGTCACCTGAGTGCAGTTCCTGTCCTTAAGAACCTTATCCAGTCGCACAAGCCGAAAATTATTTTTCTTTTTGAAACTTTAGTTAATGCAAATAGAATTGAGGAAGTTAGGAGGAGGATTGGTTTTGATGGTGGTTTTGATGTGGATAGAGAGTCGGAGTGGAG
Organism: Sophora flavescens; assembly: GCA_030762895.1. Lineage (NCBI taxonomy): Eukaryota > Viridiplantae > Streptophyta > Magnoliopsida > Fabales > Fabaceae > Sophora > Sophora flavescens. The sequence continues at coordinate 15,146,749 of CM061062.1, read as the reverse complement.
GTGTGGCTTTCTTTTGGCGTAATTCTCTGAGGTGTGAAATCACTAGTTTCTCTCTTCATCATGTGGATGTTTTGGTGGATGATACTGTTAAGGGAAGGTGGAGAGTTACAGGTTTTTATGGCTTCCCGGATCGTTCTCGTATGAGAGAATCTTGGGCTCTTCTAAGAAGGTTAGCTGATTTATCTAATATTCCCTGGTGCGTTATCAGTGATTTTAATAATTTATTATCTAGTGAAGATAAATTAGGTTGGGTTGATCATCCAAACTATTTGCTTAATGGTTTCATGGAGGTTGTTCAAGCTTCGGTTCTTATTGATATTAAGTTGGAAGGCTATCCCTATACCCGGAGTTCTAGGAAGGGTATTGATCGTGCTATTGAGGAGAGACTTGATAGAGAAATGACTAATTCAGGCTAGTTAGATTTATTTCCTCATGCTCGCTTATCCAACATGATTGCTCCTATTTCTGATCATACTCCGATTCTTCTTCAACGTGAGTCTCTTATGCCCTTTTCTCGTCGCAAATGTTTCAGGTTTGAAAATGCATGGTTACAAGAACAAGATATTATGGATATTATTTTTAGAGGCTGGTCGCTTGGGAATGAGGGTGATATTGTTTCTCGTTTAATTGGTTGTGCGGATAAACTGCAACTTTGGAGCAAAGGTTTACGAGCTGAATTTAAGAATGAGATTATTGAGTGTAGAAGGCAGCTTGATTATTTACAAGATAGGAGGGATACTTCAGGTGTGGCTAGTTGTCGTGAAATTAAAGAGCGCATGGCTAGGTTGCTTGTCCAGGAGAAAAGTTTTTGGAAGCAGAGGGCAAAAACATTTTGGCTCAAGGAAGGCGATAGTAATACTTGATTTTTTCATGCATCCGCAACTTTAAGATCCAAGTCCAACGAAATTAATAAGATACAAGATGATAGTGAAGTTATGACTGAGGATCCAATGCTTATAAGAGGTATAACAAAGAATTATTTTGAGACTTTATTCTCTAGGCGTAGTGGTTTTTACGGGTCAATGTTGGGTGCTCTTAACCCCAGGGGTGACCGCGGATGATAACGTGCTCCTTACTAAGCCTTTTTCTCGAACTGAATTTTCTAATGCTGAGTCATTGCATTCAGACAAGTCCCCGAGTCCGGATGGTTTCAATCCAGATTTTTTTAAAAGGTCTTGGGAGCTTTGTGGTGAAGAGATTTTTTTCCGCTTCTTGTTTCTGACTGGATAGGGGTTACCTTCCTCCTACTATTAATGATACAAATATAGCTCTTATACCGAAAAATGATAATCCAGTTTCTATGAAGGATTGACAGCCCATCTCTTTGTGCAATGTAGTGTATAAGATTCTTTCTAAGGTTCTTGCAAACAGGTTAAAGATAGTTCTTCATAATTATGTGTCCGATAGAGTGGAGTCGGTTTCATACTTTGTTCTTGTTAATCAGGAGCTTGTTGGTCCTATTCAGTCGGGTAGAGGGTTGAGACAAGGGGACCCCCTTTTCCCTTATCTCTCTATTCTTTGTTCTGAAGGCTTAACTAGCTTAATTAATAAGGCAGAAGGGCGAGGTGATATTCATGGTGTTAAACTTAAAGTGTGTAGAGGTGCTCCCACTATTTCTCATCTCTTGTTTGCGGATGATTTTTTCCTTTTCTTCAAGGCTAAAGAGGATGAGGCTATTGTCATGAAGGATATTCTGGCTACATATGAAGCTGCTCCAGGTCAAGAAATTAATTTCATAAAATCTGAAAATTTTTATTGTAATAATGTTCTTGAGGATGTGCGTGATCTTATTGCTAACTTACCAGGGGTGCAAGTTTGCTTAGGCACCGGCAAGTATTTGGGTCTCCCTTCTATGATTGGTCTAAGCAAGAAAGCTATGTTTAAATTTATGAAGGACCGAGTGTGGAGTAAAATTAATTCTTGGGGTGGTCGCTCTTTGTCCAAGGCCGGTAAGGAAGTGATGATAAAATCGATTCTTCAATCTATCCCTACTTATTTTATGAGCATTTTCCTCATTCCTTCTTTTTTAGGGGACGAGATTCAGAAAATGATGAATTCCTTTTGGTGGGGTGGTGATGGTGGAAATAAAAGGGATTAGATGGCTTTCGTGGGATAAGTTAGCTATTCATAAATCGGATAGTGGTATGAGCTTCAGAAATCTTTATGCTTTTAATGTGGCGCTTTTAGGCAAACAGGGGTGGAGGTTGATGGCAGAGCCAGATTCCCTTGTGGCCAAGCTTTTCAAAGCCAAATATTATCCACATTGTGATTTTATGGAAGCTAGTTGATGAGTGTGATTTCACCTCATTTTCCATGTACATTTCTGCATGCATTTGCATTTAGTTAGGCCATTTTAGTTGGATTTTGTTTAGTTTTTCACTTGGAACGGATAAGGTGGTATTGTGTGTTGTTTTGCAGGGATTTTTGATTAAATGCCCAAGTTTTAGCCATGAGGAAGCTGAGATGAAGAGAAGGCCTGAAAACTGAAGAAGAAGGGGGCCAAAAGTCAGAATCTGTCACGGCCTGGCCGTGATGGCTATCACGGCCGTGACCCAAAACTAGCAAAAGTCAGAAACGATCACGGCTTGGCCGTGATAGAGATCAAGGGCGTGAAAAGTTGGTTCGCGACGCGAATGATTGCTCGCCTCGCGAGAGAGTGATTGTGCCAAAACCACCAAAGTCAGAGACGATCACGGCCTAGCCGTGATGTACATCACGGCCGTGACCCAGAAACCTCCAAAAGTCAGAGACGATCACGGCCTGGCCGTGATGGGGATCACGGGCATCAAAAGTTGGCTCGCGTCGCGAAATAAGTGCTCGCCTCGCGAAAGAGTAGTTTGACCAGAACTGGAAGAGACGGAACCCGTCACGGCCTGGCCGTGATGGCTATCACGGCCTGGCCGTGATGGCTATCACGGCCGTGACCGGCCACGAGTAATAAAAGAACTGAGCAGAACAGAAGAAGAGGCATTCAGAAAACCCTAAAGAAAAATCCTCTGCTGCTGTGGCTGTGTGCATCATTCCATGGAGCTCTCCCCTTTGTTCATCTCTGTAATTATTCCTTTTGTTTTACTTTCAATTATGTGTAGCTAAACTCCCCTTTTGTTGGGGTTAGACTATTGCTATCTGAACTTGGTTGTAAAATGACTTGATTATAATGCAGTTTCCTTGTTCTTTATGAGTGTTTGATTCCATGCTTAATGCTTTCTTAGGCTTGATCACCCTATGAATGATTAGTTGCTTTAATAGATAACTGGAAGGTTGGTGTTAGAGCTTGCTCATGAATCAAATGCCGGGTAATTCATGAACCTAGGAATAGGTCTTGAGGTGCTTGCAATCTTATAAGTCTTTACTTAATGCAAAATCTCAGGTTAATCCACCTAAGGAATTAGGGTTTAACTTGGGATTTTAGGCTCAATGCACCTAAGGAATTAGGCTTGGGTATCTCTGAAAAGACTTGATTGTCATATTAGAACTAGGAACTGTGTTAGTTATCATTTCATAACAACCAAGGGAGGATTATCTTAGTTTAACCAAAGCAATTCTATCTCATTTTTATTCATCTTTCTGTTTTCACATAATCTGTTTGAGAAAAATCCAAAAAGAACAAAAATATTTTCTTCTTGTTTGTTTGCTAGATGTTAGAACAACCTTCAATCCAAAATTCGATCGCCTAGATAGTAGTCAAATTTGCGAAGTGGTAATTGTCCACGATCCCTGAGAACGATATCCGGTCTTACCGTTTTATTACTTGCAACGAATCGGTACACTTGCCGAGTCCGTGTCAAGTTTTTGGCGCCGTTGTCGGGATCGGTGTGCCAATATCACGAGTACCAAAGGGGACTCCTAATTTAGGCACTTTCTTTTTTTTTACTGTTTTCCTCTTGTGTTGTTTTCGTTCTTATTGTCTCGTATCTCTCTTTGTGAATTTTCGCAAGTGCTGTTTTTCTGTTTGTTCTGTGCTACTCCGTTTGTTCGGTGTATGCGAGGTACAATCGACCCAGGTGAACTCCAATTCGAACCTCGAGATCGAGAGACTCTGCAGAAGGAATAGAAAGAAAACCAAGGCAAGACAGAGCAGAGAAAGAGCATCTTCTAGTAGACAAGAGCAGCAAGTTGAGTTACCCAAGTGTGCAAGAACCACAAATTGAAATAGCAATTGTCACCATGGCGAGAAGAGAATGCACCAAGGAGAACAATGGGGGACTACACTTCCCCTAGAGTTGATAGATGTGGAACTCCGATTGTGAGACCTGCAGTGGCCTGCAATAATTTTGAAATCAAGGCATCACTTCTCCACCTTGTGCAAAGAAAGCCAATTTGGAGGATTGGAGAGTGAAGATCCTCATGCTCATATTGGTACCTTCATTGAGCTGTGTGACACCATCAAGTTAAACGGAGCTTCCGATGAGGCCATTCGGTTAAGGCTTTTCCCTTTCTCTTTGAGGGATAGAGCCAAGGCATGGCTTCAATCTCATCCTCATGGAAGCATCATCACCTGGAACGACTTGGTCAGCAAGTTCTTATCTCGATTTTTCCCTCCGTCAAGAATGATTAAGATGAGGTCAGAGATCAATGCCTTTGGCAGAGGGATGGTGAGTCACTATATGAAGCCCGGGAGAGGTTCAAGTCCTTACTCACAGCTTGTCCAAATCATGAACTAGAGACATGGCAAAGCAGGTCGCAACTTTTGTTAATGGGCTCAACGAGAATTCTAGAAGTATGATTGAAGCGGCTGCAGGAGGAACATTGAGTCAGAAGACACCGGAAGAAGCAAAGGACTTGATTGAGAACATGGCTAACAATGACTATCAAATGCCTAGTTCTCGGTCAATGGTCAATAGAGGTGTTCTAGAGCTGGATGAAATTGGTGCCCTCAAAGCACAAATGGCTATTCTTACCAAACAAGCTGGGGTCGGTTCAACCGCAGAACTCTCAAGTACAAGCTGTTTTCAAGTTCAAGGTGCCTCAGTGTGTGATTTCTGTGGAGGCAACCATGCAAATGGAAACTGTGAGATCAATGTGGTTGGAAGCTCAGGACAAGAAGAGGTAAACTATATGGGCAACCAAGGGCCTAGAAATGATCCCTATTCCAACACCTACAATCCGGGGTGGCGCAATCATCCCAACTTTAGTTGGAGACAAGGACAAAGTTCAAATACTCAAGCAAAGCCTCCTCAAGAGAGTTCAAGCAAATTGGAGAACCTTCTAGGCCAGTTCATGCAAGTTACTCAAGAGACTATAAAGAATCGAATGCTTCAATCAAGAACTTGGAGCATCAAATGGGCCAACTAGCAAGGCGGATGGCGGGAGAGACCTCCGGGACAATTGCACGGGGATACCGAGAAGAACCCAAGGGAAGATTGTAAGGCCATTGTTACAAGAAGTGGGAGAATGTTAAGTCCACAAGAAAAAGAGAAGGAAGAGAAGACAAGTGATGCTTTGGAATTGACAAGGGGCAATTTGAAGAGGTAAACAATGAAGAACCCGGAACTTCCCAAGGTACTACCTCTAATCCTATTGATGTAGAAGCTGAAGAACCACAGAGAGGAGAAATTGGTTGATGAAGAATTTGCGAAGAAGAAGACTAGAAGACAGATTCTCGGAAGAGGTTGATAATCCCAAGGAGCTGCCCCCATATTTCGTAATTCCGTACCCCCAACGGTTGAAGAAAGAGGCAAAAGATCAGCAGCTTTTCTAAGTTCCTGGATGTATTCAAAAAGCTACAAATAAACATCCCGTTTCTTGAAGCTCTACAAAGAGATGCCTTCCTACGCAAAATTCATGAAGGAAATCCTTACGAACAAAAAGAAGGTGGAAGGAGGAGACAGTTATATGCTTATCAAGAGTGCAGCGCTATACTTCAAAGGAAGCTGCAAGTAAAAATGAAGGACCCGGGCAGTTTCACTATCCCATGCACGATTGGTCATCCGAACATAGGGAGAGCATTGTGCGATTTAGGGGCAAGTATTAATCGATGCCGCTCTCCATTTTCAAGAAGTCGGGATTGGTGAGGTAAAACCAACAGAATTTCTCTTCAATCGCGCAGACCGCTCAATTACATATCCCTATGGTGTTGTGGAGGATTTGTTGGTGAAGGTAGATAAATTTATTTTTCCAGCAGATTTTGTGGTGTTAGATATGGTGAAGATGGTGATACTCCTCCGATTCTTGGGAGACCATTCCTAGCAACAGTAGAGCCTTGATCGATGTCAATCAAGGGGAATTGGTGCTTCGGTACAAGACGAAAAGGTCACTTTTAATGTGTTTGAAGCGATGAAACACCCAAGCGACAAGGACACATGCATGATAGTGGACCTCATTGATTCATTAGTGACAAGAGTTTGCACCAGAAGTTTGAAGATTCGTTAGAAGCCGCTCTAATGGTAGAGGATGTAGAAGAAGAAGTAGGTGCGGAAGAAGTTGATCTCATGATTAAATCTCTCGGAGGCTTGTGCGGTTGTGAATACCTGATGAAGACAAAGTGGTGGAAGATGTGAGAATTGAAGATAAGGGTGACCCACCGGTGCTAGAGTTGAAGGAATTGCCATCCCATCTCCGTTATGCCTTCCTAGGGATGAACTCTTCATTCCCGGTTATCATCGAGTAGTGGGTTGAATTCCTTGGAAGAAGAGAAGCTGTTGAGGGTGCTTAGGGAGCACAAATCTGCAATTGGATGGTCTATGTCCGATTTGAAAGGGATAAGCCCCTCCTTCGCATGCACAAAATCCGTGTGGAGGAAAAATTCAAGCCGGTTAGGCAACCGCAAAGAAGACTCAACCCGAATATGAAGGAAGTTGTGAGGAAGGAGATTGTGAAGTTGTTGGATGCGGGCATTATCTATCCCATCTCCGATAGTCCATGGGTGAGTCCGGTCCAAGTTGTGCCAGAAGAAAGGGGGATGACAGTGGTAGCGAATGAAAGGAATGAACTTATTCCCTCCAGGACCGTGTGTCTGGATGGAGGGTATGCATTGACTACGTAAGACTGAATGAGGCCACTAGAAAAGACCACTTTCCATTACCCTTCATTGATCAGATGCTAGAGAGGTTGGCGGGTCATGCTTTCTATTGTTTCCTTGATGGATACTCCGGGTATAACCAGATTGTGGTTGACCCGGAGGACCAAGAGAAGACTGCTTTCACCTGCCCTTATGGAGTCTATGCATACAGGAGAATGCCTTTCGGGTTGTGCAATGCACCCGCCACTTTTCAAAGGTGCATGCTCTCCATATTTTCTGATATGAATGAGAAGTTTATTGAGGTATTTATGGACGATTTTTTTGTATTTGGTGATTCATTTGATAACTGTTTGAATAATCTTGCCTGTGTCCTAAAAAGGTGCCAAGAAACTAACCTCGTTTTAAATTGGGAAAAATGCCATTTCATGGTTAGGGAGGGTATAGTTCTTGGGCACAAAATTTCATCAAGGGGGATGGAGGTTGATAGAGCCAAAATTGAAGTGATTGAAAAACTTCCTCCTCCCTTAAATGTGAAAGGTGTTAGAAGCTTCCTAGGGCATGCGGGTTTTTATAGAAGGTTCATAAAAGATTTTTCAAAAATAGTGAAACCCTTATGCAAGCTTTTGGTAGCTGATACTCCTTTTATATTTGATGATGATTGCATGCATGCCTTCAAAATTTTGAAAGAAAAACTCACCACCTTGAGTCATTGCTCCTCCAGTTGGAGTTGACCTTTTGAGCTAATGTGTGATGCAAGTGACTATGCGGTGGGAGCCATTTTGGGCCAAAGAAAAAACAAAGTGTTGCATGTCATTTACTATGCCAGTCGTGTGCTTAATGATGCCCAATTGAATTACACTACGACTGAAAAAGAATTGCTTCTTTGTGGTATTTGCTTTTGATAAATTTAGATCCTACTTGATTGGTTGTAAAACTACAGTCTACACCGATCATTCTCGCTTTGAGATATCTTATGACTAAACAGGATGCTAAGCCAAGGCTTATTAGGTGGATCTTGCTACTCCAAGAGTTTGATTTGGAAATAAAGGACAAGAAAGGAGTGGAGAATGTGGTAGCCGACCATTTGTCCAAGGCTTCCACAAGCAGATGTCCAAGCGAAGCAAAGTTGCCAATTCAAGAGGAATTCCCGGATGAACAGTTGTTTGTGGTGCAAGTGGCACCTTGGTTCATGGATATTGCAAATTACAAGGCGGCCAATAAAATTCCTAAGGACTTCAATGCGCAACAGAGGAAGAAGCTCATTCATGATGCCAAGTTCTACATTTGGGATGAGCCGTATCTTTTCAAAAAGAGGTTCAGATGGAATTTCGAGGAGGTGCATACCGAAGAAGAAATTAATGGGGTGTTGACCCACTGCCACAACTCACCCTATGGAGGACACTTTGGTGGTGAGAGGACCGCCATGAAGATTTTGCAAAGCGGGTTGTTTTGGCCCACTATTTTCAAGGACTCCCGAGCTTGGGTGATGAATTGTGATAAATGCCAGAGGACCGGCAGTATTTCCAAGAGAAATGAGATGCCCTTAAAGGGTATATTGGAGGTAGAGCTCTTTGACGTATGGGGATTGACTTCATGGGTCCTTTCCGTCGTCTTACAACAACAAGTACATCCTGGTGGCAGTTGATTATGTGAGCAAGTGGGTGGAAGCCGTGCCAACTTTGAAGGATGATGCAAGAACTGTGATCAGTTTTGTGAGGAAGAATATTTTTACCCGGTTTGGGACCCCTAGGGCTATCATTAGTGATGGGGGTACCCACTTTTGCAATAAGGAGTTCAATGCAGTGCTTGCCAAGTTTGGGGTGAACCACAAAGTTACCACACCATACCATCCCCAAACCAGTGGGCAAGTAGAATTGTCCAACCGGGAGTTGAAGAGGATTTTAGAAAAAACTGTGAACAATGCAAGGAAGGATTGGGCGAAGAAAGTGGATGATGCACTTTGGGCCTATCGGACTGCCTATAAGACGCCTATTGGTATGTCACCTTACCAATTGGTGTTCGGGAAATCATGTCATCTTCCGGTAGAGCTACAACACCGTGCTTTTTGGGCAGTGAAGGCCCTAAACTTTGATGCAAGGCTGGCCATGGACAAGAGGATGCTTCAATTGAATGAGTTAGATGAGTTCCGACTCTTGGCTTATGAGAGTGCCAGGATATACAAGGAAAGAACCAAGTTCTGGCATGATAAGTACATTCTTCCCAAGCAATTTGAAGAAGGCCAGTCAGTTTTGCTGTACAACTCAAGACTCAAGTTTTTCCCGGGCAAATTGAGATCAAGATGGTCAGGCCCATTTTATGTCAAGTCAGTTTCTCCGTTTGGTTCAGTTGAATTGGAAAATCCATCATCGAGAAATACTTTCACTTGTCAATGGGCACAGGCTCAAGCACTACCTTGGAGGAGATTTTAATCGTCAGGCAGTCTCCATCCCTCTTGAGGCACCATCTTAGAAACCATCCGTCAAGCTAGTGACGTTAAAGAAGCGCTTATTGGGAGGCAACCCATTTTTTATTTTTTTTATTTTTTATCTTCATCTTCTCTTTTGTTTTTGAATTCCCCTCTTGAATAATTTGAGAAGCTCAAGAGGTTTGTTAATAGTTTGTTGAGTGATTCCAGATTTTGAAGGAAGGAGGAGAAGAAGGGCAGAAGGAAACAAAACCAGAAAGCATGTGATTCAGCACCACTACCACTTTGGTGAGTTGTTCCAATTTTCTCCCATCTCTAAACTTAATTATTTACATTGAGGACAATGTAAGTCTTTAAGCTTGGGGTAGGGGTAATCTTTTAGCTTGCATTGTAAATATTGCATTCATATAGGCTTTAGTCTTGCATGATCACATGAATTAATTGCCCCCTGCTTAGATTGAGCATCTGATTGTGAGAGCTAAGTGCCAATTTCTCTGTGATAGTGAATTTTTGGACCCTGATTTTATATTCTTGTGATATGGCTTCATTAAATATGCTTGAGATGTTCTTGGATAGTTGATGATTAGCATGTGTTTCTATGGATTTATGTTCTCACTGGTTCTTGAACCGATAAATGTGAGCTTTTGAGCCATTAGGGGGTACTCACTAAAATCTGCCCCCGTTCTTTGTGTAGAGTGTTTTCCTCTTGGATTGTTTTTCTCTAGAACTTGTCTTGAAACCATTTCGAAACTTGAAAATTTTTGGAAACATTTTTGAAAATGATTGAGGCAATAGGTATTTTTTTCCGGCCTTCTGAGCTTTGAATGTGTAAATGCTACCCTTAGTTGCCCAATTTTGAGCCGGAATGAATAGCATGCTTTTCTTGGTTCCCTAAAATGTTGTGTTAAATATGCTTATGAGGGACCTTCTAAAGTACTGTGCAAAAATGGGTTGGAAAATGTAGTTGAAAGTTTGGGATTATGAAAAGAAAAAAATGAATCTGAAAAAATTTTACTTCTCTTGAATTGCAAAATCTTCCCTTCTCCAAACAAAAAAAAAAAAGAGAGAAAAAGAAATAAAAATGGGGAAGGGGATGACAAAAAGGAATGAGAAGTAAAAAGAAAAAGAAAAAAAAAAGAAAAAAAAATGAAAAGAATGGTGGAAGAGTAAACTGAAACCCAAAGAAAGGTATTTTAGAAGGTCGTGCCTTGCAATGCTTGATTGTTTGTATAGCCTTTTGAAATTTCCTGTTTTTGAAATTCCCACCTGAAAATTGATCCCATGGCCTCATTACAACCAAAGAATAAGACCTCTTGATTCTTAGATGTTTTCATTAATAAAGTGAAGATTTGGTTGATAGTCAAGCTTATGGTAGGAATCATTCTTTGAGGAAAATGGAGTGAAATGTCATATTCCCTTAACACTTGAGTGAGTGAGGCAAGAAAGAGAGCCAAGCAAATGAACAAGCTTGGGGTGAGCTTCAAGTGAGATAGAGTGCCCGAATTAGTGAGAATGTGAGTCTAGGGAAACTAAGCCCCTAATTGGACTTGAATTGATTGTCTCTTGCTGAAATAATTGATTTCGCTGTTGCTTGGATCATTTTACTCGGGTTCTTAGTTCACTATCATTGTCCTGGTTGTTTTCATCTTATGGCCTTGGTTTTTGCTTGAGGACAAGCAACATCTTAAGCTTGGGGTGATTTGATGAGTGTGATTTCACCTCATTTTCCATGTACATTTCTGCATGCATTTGCATTTAGTTAGGCCATTTTAGTTGGATTTTGTTTAGTTTTTCACTTGGAACGGATAAGGTGGTATTGTGTGTTGTTTTGCAGGGATTTTTGATTAAATGCCCAAGTTTTAGCCATGAGGAAGCTGAGATGAAGAGAAGGCCTGAAAACTGAAGAAGAAGGGGGGCAAAAGTCAGAATCTGTCACGGCCTGGCCGTGATGGCTATCACGGCCGTGACCCAAAACTAGCAAAAGTCAGAAACGATCACGGCTTGGCCGTGATAGAGATCAAGGGCGTGAAAAGTTGGTTCGCGACGCGAATGATTGCTCGCCTCGCGAGAGAGTGATTGTGCCAAAACCACCAAAGTCAGAGACGATCACGGCCTAGCCGTGATGTACATCACGGCCGTGACCCAGAAACCTCCAAAAGTCAGAGACGATCACGGCCTGGCCGTGATGGGGATCACGGGCATCAAAAGTTGGCTCGCGTCGCGAAATAAGTGCTCGCCTCGCGAAAGAGTAGTTTGACCAGAACTGGAAGAGACAGAACCCGTCACGGCCTGGCCGTGATGGCTATCACGGCCGTGACCGGCCACGAGTAATAAAAGAACCGAAAGGTAACGAGAAGAAGAGGCATTCAGAAAACCCTAAAGAAAAATCCTCTGCTGCTGTGGCTGTGTGCATCATTCCATGGAGCTCTCCACTTTGTTCATCTCTGTAATTATTCCTTTTGTTTTACTTTAAATTATGTGTAGCTAAACTCCACTTTTGTTGGGGTTAGACTACTGCTATCTGAACTTGGTTGTAAAATGACTTGATTATAATGCAGTTTCCTTGTTCTTTATGAGTGTTTGATTCCATGCTTAATGCTTTCTTAGGCTTGATCACCCTATGAATGATTAGTTGCTTTAATAGATAACTGGAAGGTTGGTGTTAGAGCTTGCTCATGAATCAAATGCCGGGTAATTCATGAACCTAGGAATAGGTCTTGAGGTGCTTGCAATCTTATAAGTCTTTACTTAATGCAAAATCTCAGGTTAATCCACCTAAGGAATTAGGGTTTAACTTGGGATTTTAGGCTCAATGCACCTAAGGAATTAGGCTTGGGTATCTCTGAAAAGACTTGATTGTCATATTAGAACTAGGAACTGTGTTAGTTATCATTTCATAACAACCAAGGGAGGATTAGCTTAGTTTAACCCCAGCAATTCTATCTCATTGTTATTCATCTTTCTGTTTTCACATCAACTGTTTGAGAAAAATCCAAAAAGAACAAAAATATTTTCTTCTTGTTTGTTTGCTAGATGTTAGAACAACCTTCAATCCAAAATTCGATCGCCTAGATAGTAGTCAAATTTGCGAAGTGGTAATTGTCCACGATCCCTGAGAACGATATCCGGTCTTACCGTTTTATTACTTGCAACGAACCGGTACACTTGCCGAGTCCGTGTCACTAGTATTGGTAATAATTCGAGTTAAGGGTGGTGTAGCATCCGTGAAGCCCGTGTTGTTTTGAATAAGGGTTTGAGATGGAGAATTGGTGATAGTAGTAGCATTTGGGTTTGGACGGATATGCGGACAAAGGACTTAGGCATTCCAACTCCTACTCTTGCTGTTACGTACGACCCTCAACTAAGAGTATGTGATCTCTGGGAGGATAACATGAAATCTTGGAACATGGCGAAGCTGGAAGCCGTGATGTCCAGCGAACCTATCCAAGCCGTTCTTGATACTCCTCTCCTTGAATCTGTGCAGGTGGACATCACACTTTGGTTGCCTGATCGTAGAGGTCATTATTCAATTAGAAGTGCATATTGGCTTTGTGTTAACAATATCCTGGAGACAGGTCATTTGAAGATTAATGGAGATTTGAACAGCCTTTGGAAGATCCATGTTCCTCCTAAGGTTTGAAATTTTATTTGGCGAGCAGCTCGTGAATGTCTCCCTACTAGAGCTAATCTTCAATCACGTGGTGTGATGTGCCCTATTCTTTGTCCTTGGTGCTGCTCTAATGCTGAGAATACTTGGCATATTTTGCTCTCCTGTCCATAGAGTGAAGGTGTTTGGTGTAAAGTGGAGCTCTATGATACTATATCATCTAATATGGAGATTACCAACAATTTGGTTAGTTGTTTTTCTTGGTAATGGATGGACTGTCTAAAGATAGTAGAAGTATGTTTGCTATGTCTCTTTGGAGTTTATGGAGAGGTCGAAACCAGAAGATATGGGAGGAGGTTGATGATAGCATTGATACTATCGTTCTTCGTGGCTTTAGTTTGTTGGATGATTGGTCTAGAGCTCAAAATCTTCATGATTTTTCTCATGGTCCAGGAGTTGTAGGTGATGTTATTCCTAGATGGTCAAAGCCTCCTAGTGGTTACTTAAGATGTAATGTGGATGCGGCCTTTTTCAAGGACAGTAATAAAGTGGGTATTGGTATGTGTCTTAGAGATGAATTTGGCAATTTCTTGGGAGCTAAAATTCATTGGTTCCAACCTCTCTTGGATGTCCATATGGGTGAAGCAACTAGTCTCTATTTTGTTATTAACTGGATGATTGAGCTTGGTCATGACAAGATTATTTTCAAGCTTGATGCTGAGATGGAGTAGATAGCATGCATTCTGTTGCTAGTGATATTTCTGAATTTGATGCTACTATTTCTTTTTGTAAGTTTTTAATTTCCTCTCATTTGCAAAACTCTCGTGATGAGTTCTCTGGGAGGTTAGCTAATATGGTTGCTCATAGTCTTGCAAAGGTGGTCATTGAGTATGTTAATCCTCATTGCTTCTTTGATATTCCTACATGTATTGCTTCTTTGATTATGGTTGCCTTTTGTCAACAAAAAAAAATATATTTCTAAAGCTAGTGCATATCTAAACTGAATTTGAGATATAAAATTTATTCTTATGATTTATTGGACAACTTAAAATTGGATCATATCGACTTAAGATAAATTAATTATATAATTTATTATTAGATTTTAAATTTAGTTATAAATTTGGTCCTTATTTTAAAATAATTCTAATTAAATTGAGAAAATTTATACGACTACTTTAATAGTTCTGATCCAAAATTTGGGGTGTTTATTGTTATTAATTTTTTATGTCTGTTGTCACTTCTATTGTTTATTTTGATGTAATGATTAAAAATAATTCATTAAATAATAAATTAATAAAATATTAATGATTTTTTTGACTGAAATAAAATATTAATGATAAAAGGCACAAAATAGTGACAATGAATACTCCTAAAGTTTTGAAGTTGACAAATTGCTTTTTAGTTTTTATACTCTCTTAACAAATTACAAATTATTTATATGTGATTTTTAAGATGATTATAATAAGAATAAAATATTTTTTATTTTTAATAATATAATCATTTATGGTTGATTGATATTATAAATATTTTTATACCGACAACGTGTATAAATTAAATCCTTATTATATATACTTGCATAGTCTAAATATAAAAAATAGTTTTTGAGCTGAATTGTATGATGTATATTGTTTTATTTTATCTTATTTAAAAATGAATACTCGTAAAGTTTTGAAGTTGACAAATTACTTTTTATATTCTCTTAACAAATTATAGATTATTTTATATGTGATTTTTAAGATGGTTACAGTAAAAATAAAACATTTTTAATAATATAATCATTTATGTTTGATTGATATTATAAATATTTTTATACCGACAAATACAAATTAAATCCTTATTATATGTACTTGCACAGTCTAAATATAAAAGTATTTTTTAAGCTGAACTGTATGATGTATATTATATTATTTTATCTTATTTTTATTAAAAAAAATACATAAATGTTTTACCTTACAAAATTTAATTTATAATTTTCTTATGGATTTAATTGGTATACACTGTTATTATAAAGATTTTTTACACAGACAACCAATTAGAAATTACCACATAAGTTAAAATGTTTTACTTTTATCCTAACTATCTTAAAAGTCATCTATATCATGATTTCTGATTAGTTGACAATATAAAAAACTTTACATTGACAGTGCATAACAATTAAACTCATTTCTTATTTCTGTGTATTTTACAAAAAAAACATTTGAGATTATTGCAAATATCCCGTTAAACATGCAATAAATTAATTAGTTCCATGTATTCATCTATCAAAATAAAGAATTTCTCATAAATACTTAATGGCTTCCATTTTTGAGATACATATACACATAATGTAATATATATATATATATATATATATTTTATGGAATACACATAATGTAGTACAAGAGAATAAAAATGTATTATGTGATGTACCAAAAACAATGTATTATATCTTCTTTTTGTTGATTAAAAAAACGCACCATGTTATTTTCTTATTTTGTGCCATTTCTAAATCATCACAATTTCGAAATTTCCGAAAATAAAAACATTGGATAATTTTTTATTTATTTTAATAGAGATATAGTTTCAATCAGGGATCACAATGGGTAGGGTATATGGACGTGTATCATATCCGTGTTTGAAAAATTACCCGGACCCATACCTATATCTGCATGGATAGCAACTTTAGTATCCTTATCCGTACCCTCTTGGTACATAAGTACCCGTAACCGCACTTGTTACCTGCACTTTAACAGTAAAAAAATAAATAACAAAAGAAATGTTATAATAATCAAAAAAGGATTCAAAGATCTTTTAAATCTACTCATAAAACATTACAAATAAAAATATTTAAATAAATAAAACATCCAAAAAAGAGTTATAGATGCAATTAGGTTTAGAAAGTTAAGAATCTTTAAATTAATTTTGGTTTTAAAATTTGTATTATAGTTAAATTTATATATAATAGTAATATAAATAAATAAATAATTATATATATATACACACACACACACATATGTGTGGATGTGGGGCGAGACGAGATGGGTGTCATAATACCTGTACCCTTACCCATTCAAATTTACATGTAATTACATGTATCCGAACCCTTACCAATTGTGTGGATAATTAAATTACCCTACCCATCGTTGGTAATTTTTGTGGGTACCCAATGGATAGGCGACAAATTGTCATCCCTAGTTTCAACTAAACTAAAATTCTACCAGAAAAAGAAAGACTAGAAAGATTTTGGAGAATAATGTGACCACATTCATTTATAGATTTAAGACGTATCATGTAACATAAACGAACATTTGAAAAGTATAGGCTCAAAAATATGGATGATATGAAACAAGAAGATGAGAAAACAAGAGATAGAGATGAATAACAGAACGATAAAAAGCACAAGATTAATTAATTAAAAGTACAACTTCACAAGATTAGTGAAAATTGTGAAAATGATAAGCCTCTGGCTTATCTAGTTTTATGACTAGATGAACTAGGGTTTATGTGTCTATTTATTCGAGTTCACTCTCGTTTTCGCCCAAATTTGCCTTGTTTTGTTCCTAAGTTGGACTTTGACTCGTTTTGCGTCTTTTGTGTAGTTTTTAGGTTATTTTGAATAGAATTACGCTTGTGGGTGCTTTTGTTGTTTCAGGTTAAATAAGTGAAGCTCCGGGAGTCAAGGAAAGTCGAAAAGCAGTGGAAATTGCAAGTCTGAAGACACTCGCCTCGCGAGTGTATGCTCGCCCCGCGAGCCTGAAAGTCAACAAAGCTGCAAAAGTCATCACTTCAGTCTCGCCGCGCGAGATGTGTCTCGCCCCGCGAATCATGAAGACCTGCAAGACAGAGAGCATCACGGCTTGGCTGTGATGAATACCACGCCCGTGGCAGTTTAAGGTTTGAAGACTCGCCTCGTGAGAGGAAGCTCGCCCCGCGAGAGAATGAAGACTTGGAAGTCAGAGACCATCACGGCCCAGGCGTGATGAAGGTCACAGCCTAGAATTGAAGACTCGCCCCGCGAGAGGCTGCTCGCCTCGCGAGAGTTTAAATTGAAAGCACGCCAATTTTAATTCTCGCCTCGCGAGAGAGCGCAGATCAGGATTTCTATTTAAAGGCTGTTGCATATCAGAACTAGGAATCCATCTGGAGGAGGCAGTTTTCCACTTAGGTTAGGGCAGTAGTTACGAATCCTTATTTCTCCTTGGAGTTGCGTCTCCTTTTCTGGTTTCTTTTTATTTTACGATGGAGGTTATGTCCGATCGACTTCAATTTCCACTGCTTTTCGACTTTCCTTGACTCCCGGAGCTTCACTTATTTAACCTGAAACAACAAAAGCACCCACAAGCGTAATTCTATTCAAAATAACCTAAAAACTACACAAAAGACGCAAAACGAGTCAAAGTCCAACTTAGGAACAAAACAAGGCAAATTTGGGCGAAAACGAGAGTGAACTCGAATAAATAGACACATAAACCCTAGTTCATCTAGTCATAAAACTAGATAAGCCAAAGGCTTATCAAAATACCCCAAACTTAAACCTTGCTTGTCCCCAAGCAAGCTTAAAACTCAAAAACGACTCAAGACTTGGCAAGCCTAAAGGAATTAATCGATTTCGCACAAATTTAATGCAACTTTAAAAAAAATAGTTTTACTCCAATGATCTCCCCCCTATATCAATGTAATCCCCACATTCATCTACTTTAACAGTTGAGAATTTATCATTCATGCCATCATTACTCTAAGTTGGGGCTCAAAGATACACACAAAGGAAGATCACCTATTTCAAACAATTGCCTTCCTCACAAGGGTATGTAAAATTTCACTCATTCGCTCAATTCGTCAAGGCTTTCAACTTTTTCACTCAATTTCACTTATCAAGAGCACTTCCCATGAATTTGATTTTCATCTCAAAAGTAGTTCCCACGAAAACATGTATGCAACATCAGAAGGTCTTTTAAAGGTTGTAATGGGGCCTGGCTCAGGGTAGGATAATGAAGGATATTTAGGCTTAAGTCCCTAGGAACTAAGAGAGCATGAGCATTTTGACACTTTTTCCACTCAAATTCCTTTTTCCATTTTTCATTTGGGCTCGGGTGACTACAGCCTTTTCCTTGCTAATCTTTTTGTTCTGCCCCTTTTCCTTTGGCAATTTTTTTTTGTTTTCTTCTTTTCTTTTTTTTTTTTTCTTTTTGCCTTGGGTTTCAACCTTTATTTTTCTTTTTCTCACCCCAAAATGACATACCTCCTTGTAGCCACCCCAAACTTAGTTTCTCACAACTTTTCTCTTGCTCATTTCCATGCTCTCCTAATCCTAAGATTGGGTTAACATGGTTTTTCAGATTTTGGCTCGTAATGTAGGGTCATCAAGAAACAATAGGTCAATTGGGCTCAATTTGGCTAACTAGGGAACATGCATTAGGGATGGTTCATTTTAGGCCAAGTAGTTAATTCAAAGAAAATTGCCTAAATCATTTGATGCAACATATAAACATGCAAACCATATAGAGATTCAAGCAAATTCGGGAAAGTGCAACTTAACAGTGATTCACACATTCAAAAACAGAGTTGGAGGCTCAAATCCTCACCTGGACATTTTGCAAATTGTTTGACCGAGATACGATTCCTAGTGTGTGCACCCCCCTCACCCCAAATTTATCATAAATCAAGTAATCACAACAAAGTTCTCAAAGTTCAGTTTTCAATTTTTAAGTGGGGATAAACTTTTCTATTATTAGAACCTAGGGGGAAATCATCAATGGTCAAATAATTCATGCAATCAATCTACGCTCAATCAAATCAAAATCCAACAAGCTTGCCGACACAACATTTCATACAAAAACTCTTGATCTTCTCAAATTATTCAAGAGCGACAAACAAAAACAGAACACAAAAAACAAACACAAAAACAAAACAAAAGTTAGGAAAAGAGAGATACCTAGCTTGGGTTGCCTCCCAAGAAGCGCTTGTTTAACGTCCCGAGCCTGACTTATTAAGAAGCATCCACCTGGATCCCATAGTCTGTGGTACAGAGGTCAAGAGATGCTCATCATGTGAGGTCTTCCACCAGGATCAAATGGTAATTGGAGTGGAGATCGTAGCAGTAATATGACTTCATCAACTCCACCCAGCCAGTGTATGAAAATTCCATTGACCTTTGTTATTATGAATTCACTTCCTCTCGGGTCAAATGGTGTCCTCACGAGGAAGTGTGCCAGACAAGTGGGAGTGTCTAATTTACCAATGTCCACACATGAATGCAAGCCAACATATTTATCCAATGCATTATTTTCAGGTTGCTTAGCAAGCATGGTGGAATCCTCTACCACTTTATCCGCATTTTGTTCTCTACCCCCTTGCTCCGGCGCCTTGTCCTTTGCCAACTCCTCTTCCTTAGGTTGCTCTTCCTCAACATGTGGTTGTTCCGGGGCCATGACACTTACCAATTCCTTTTCCTCCGGTTGTTCTTCCTCAACATGTGGTAGTTCTTCCTCAACTCCCCGAGAACTAGTTACATCCCGGTCATATCCCAACACCCCACCGCTTCTAGTTGTTGTGGCATCGCATAGGTTCTTAGGGTGGTTCTCGGTTTCACCCGGGTGAGTGTCTAGGAGAGGCTCATTTAGTTGTTTTTGTGGTGGGCAATCTGCATCTCTAGATTCTCAAGTGCCATCCCCGTATGAGTTGCCAACTTGTCAATGGTCGCTGCGTTTGTATTGATTGACACTTTCTCAAGTGTCGCACTCAACTTCTCAAGAGCCAACTCCCAAGGTTGTGGTTGCCAACTCTGTTGAGGTTGTGGCTGCCAAGCTAGACCATCGTCAGCATTACTCCAAGCGAAATCCGGATGGTCTCTACTCATATCACCCCAATACTGATTCTGATTCTGATAGTTGTTCTGGGGCACGTTGTCATTATGCCATGGTTCCACATATACTTGAGGGAAGTAGAACGGACAACTCCAAGTGTCATGGTTCCCATCACAATACTCGCAACCCGGAAGCATTCCTTCGTGTACCTCGCATACAAAACAAGGCAAGACCAAGTGGAATCAAAGAAGTAGAGAGATAGTAGAAATTAAAAAGAAAATAATAAAAATAAAAACAAAAATAACTTAACCAAATAATCAAACTCCCCTAAAATCAGAAAAATTGGTTGTGCCAATCCCCGGCAACGGCGCCAAAAACTTGTTGTGACTCCGGTACACTTGCCGGAGTCACAACAGAAAACCTAATCCTAAAAAGATGGACTCGGATTCGCTCCAGCGGCAAGACGCTCTTGCCGCTCCCCCAAACCGTATCCTGCCGCTCCCCCAAACCATCGGATCGTCCCTCCAGACATCACAGCACCTAGTCCCACCCTCCACACAATAGTTGCACCATTGAATTTCGCTATAGGGATGCTGGACGGGAGCAGAGCAGGAGCAAATCCGGTTTGTAAAAAGATAGATAGTAGTAGTTATAAAAAACCATGGGCTTGGTAAAGTGGTAGTAGTAGTATCCGTGGATCCAAGTGTATTTTGACCCGCACAACATTTTATTAGAAGCATAATAATAACCAGCAGAAACAAAGAAAAACCAGAACCAACCCTTGTGAATGTGTTGTGTGTTACATACATAAACACAAGCTCTTATTCCTCCTTTCCTCACATCACTTTTTCATTCGAAATTTCGCTTCTAACTCAAAAAATTGAGTTTGGAGTTCGAGACTTGCACGTATCACCGCTTCTCCTCTTTTACCCTTTTTCCACCCAAACTCTCTCTCTCTCTCTCTCTCTCTCTCTGCAAATCTCGCTTTTCACTGTTTCTATGTCTCAATTTTTCTTCATTCTAACGTAACAACGTAAGAGAGAGATAGAGACAGAAGAAACCTATTTTTTTCTCTTTTGCTTTCTATCACTTGCCGTTCTGTCCGATCAAACAAACCCTTCACTGTTTTTCAAATTTTCTTGTCCCATAGAGATCTACTCGACTTTTTTTCCCAGCAAATTTTCCTGGGAAAATTGGAAAACCGAGAAAGTAACATTCTTTTTCCCTTTTCACGTTCTGGGTCTTCTTCATTTACCTTCAATTCAATGTTTATCTTCATTTTCTTACTTTTTGTTTTAATTATAATTATTATTTTTAATTGGATTGAATTTTTTTTTTGGGGTATTTTTTGTTTTGCAGATATGAAGAGGGCAAGGGATGATATATTTTCTGGCTCTGCCTCTCAATTCAAACGCCCCTTTGGTTCCTCACGTGCTGATTCGTACGATTTTCTCTGACACCTTTTTTTATGTGCCAATTTTGTGTTTCTCTATGTGGAATTGCTTGTTTGCCCTATTTGTGCTGCATGAATTGAGCCTATGTATCTTGTTAAGTTCTTGCCTTGAGCTACCTCCTTGAAGAATTCAAGCGTGTCTTTTATGCTTTGTTCACTTGTGGTGGTTAAATTTTTGTCGATTTTCCTTGGGGTTAACATTTTTTTTTGGGGGTGTTCAAAACTTAGGGTTATCATTAACTTAACTTAAACTGACTGTGAAATGAGTTCTCTGGTGAGATCATTGGTTAAAAGGAACGAATGTGTTTGGATATGGGTTACACATTGTGGTTTGTTCAAGTCATGTGTGAATCTTACCAAGCAAGTAACATGAGTAATGTTCTGAATTACCTCGTTGATTAACTTAGAAGATGGATAAATGCAGTGTATGCTTGTATGTGTTGACATCATTCATTCAACCTGAGGATATTCTAAATTTTCGATAGTATGAACATTGAACAAGTTGAGCATATGATATCTTGTAGAGATGAGCGTGCTATAATTTTTAATATTCCGGGTTTCTGAAATTGTGGTTTCTTTCTGTGTATGAAGCTATGGCCAAAATCAAATCCCTGGAGGCAGTGGAGGTGGTGTTGGTGGGGGAGGAGGTGGAGGTGGAGGAGCCACCACTTCCCAGAAACTTACTACCAATGATGCATTATCCTATTTGAAGGAAGTAAAAGACATGTTTCAGGACCAAAGAGAAAAATATGACATGTTCCTTGAGGTCATGAAAGATTTCAAGGCTCAAAGGTAGACTGTTAACCCTTTTCACAAAATGTTATGGTTTTGAATTTGAAAAGTGGAGTGTTATTCTTAAGTAATCAATGGGTCTCCGTACTTTTTGGTCCTTTTCAGGACTGACACTGCTGGTGTCATAGCAAGGGTGAAGGAGCTATTCAAAGGGCACAACAATTTGATTTTTGGATTCAATACTTTCTTGCCAAAGGGATACGAGATAACACTTGATGAGGATGATGCTCCTCCAAAGAAAACGGTTGAATTTGAAGAAGCTATTAGTTTCGTGAACAAGATAAAGGTGGAAATGCTTCTTAGTTGAGGAATTATTTTACTGCAATTGTTAGTTCCTAGCATTAATTGATAGGTTTTGCTTCCACAGAAACGATTTCAAAGTGACGAGCATGTCTACAAATCATTCTTGGACATTTTGAATATGTACCGCAAAGAGCATAAGGACATTGGTGAGGTTTATAGTGAGGTAAAGTGCATATTTTTTTGGGCACTCTTTATTGGCTCTTTCTTGTTTCTTTTTTGTTGAAATGTTTACTCTTTTTTCTTACACAATTGTTCTCTAGGTTGCTAGCCTTTTTAAGGATCATCGAGATTTACTCGAGGAGTTCACTAGATTCTTACCAGATACTTCTGCAACACCTACACAGCATGCTCCATATAGTCGAAATTCATTGCAACGCTTCAATGAGCGGAGTTCTACGGCCCCCATGATGCGGCAAATGCAAGTAGACAAGACAGTAAGAGTGTTCCTCTCCCCCTCTATATGAATTTTGTAAACTGCTGTTTTAATGATTTGGTTACAAACTTCTTTTTACAGCAACGTTATCGACGAGACAGGCTTCTTGCTTCTCATGATCGCGATCTGAGTGTTGACCCCACCGATCTAGATGATGACAAAACAATGATGAACATGCACAAGGAGCAGAGGAAACGTGAGAGTAGGGATAGGAGAATTCGTGATCACGATGACAGAGAACCTGATCTTGATAACAGCAGGGATTTGACCTCACAACGGTTTCCTGACAAAAAGAAATCTGTCAAGAAGACTGACGGTTTTGGGCTGGCTTCTGACTTTGCATCTTACGATGACAAAGATACCTTAAAGAGTAAGTCATAATGTGATGCTTTGGACAAATCACATTACTTGAACCTGTTTCTTGCATTTTAGATTCATACATATCTTTTAGTTTGCCAGTAAACTATCCTGTTTTCCATATGCAGTAGATTATCTATTTCTACATCATAAAATAGTGGAAGTATCAACACTAGTTAAGCAGACCACCACTGAAGATAATTAAGAAGAGGAAAGGGAGCTGTGATTACTTTCCTGGTGTCAAACATGCAAACTGTAAAGACAGAGTAAACCAGTGCGGTTGTTGAAATTAGTTCAACAGGAAAAATACATGAGAGAACAAGTGTGTATATGTAGATCAATTCCTACGAAACTATCAAATGTATCTTTTGATATTTCCTATACCATCATCTCATTCTCCCTTCTTATTTGGAGTCTTAAGAGATAGATAGTTCAAAGATCTTACTACCAAGACTAGGGGTGACAAATGGATGGATTGGATAAATTTTTATTTGGATTGTAATGGATGGATTTAAAACAATTCATTAATCCATTATGATCCGTTACAAATTCATTAAAAAAATCCAATCCATCCATGATCCATTTAAAAAAATTCATCCAATCCATCCATTAATAACTTTTTCATGGATGGATATCCGATCC
Source organism: Sophora flavescens (assembly GCA_030762895.1). Classification (NCBI taxonomy): domain Eukaryota; kingdom Viridiplantae; phylum Streptophyta; class Magnoliopsida; order Fabales; family Fabaceae; genus Sophora; species Sophora flavescens. The sequence goes on along the minus strand of CM061062.1, from coordinate 15,122,994 downwards.
ATCCATAAAAGCTATCTTAAAAAGTTAAATAATTTTTATTACTTTTTCAAAATAATATCTCTAATTCATGAATCAAAATTTTTTTAAAAATTAAATAATTTTTATAATTTTAAAAATATTTTCTCTACTCCCAGACTCCCCCATTCTCTTTCTACCCCCTCCCTCCTCCCTCCCTCCCTCCCTTTATGATGTTGATAGTGTTAATAGCATAAACCAAACAGGAAACCTAGAATTGATCAGAGATAGAAAATCTCTTCCGAGCTAAATCAATGCATAAACAATAGGAGTATAAGGGTGCGTTTGATTTGTAAAAAGTATCAGGACAACACAGGGCAGACAGTACAGCACAGGACAAATCCTTGAGTTACAGGACAATTCTTTGTCTTGTACATTGTTTGATGGATAATGGACAGCACAAACAAAATAATATTAAATTTACCGGAACACCCTTTATAATATATATTATTTAATATATAAATATATAATATATAATTTTGTATAATTATGTATAGAGAGAGAGAGGAGGGAGAAAGAGATAGAGAGGAGAGGGGGAGAGAGAGCAAGGAGAGAGAGGAGAGAGGGGAGAGAGAGAGGGAAGGAGGAAGGAGGGAGGAGAGAGATAGAAGAGAGGGGAGAGAGATGTAAGGATAATTTTTTCTTTTGTTAGCCCATGGGACAACTTTTTGTCCCATGGTTTGGTGGGGGACAAAATTTTGGGTTTTTGTCCTGTTCCCCACCCCTTTTTTGTCCTGTCCTCTGACCATTTTTCAGATCAAACAGGGGACAAAATTTTTTGTCCTGCTCATTCTCCTGAATTTTTGCAAATCAAACGCACCATAAGTGTTATTTAAATATATATTTTATTAAGATACCTTGGATATCTATAAACTTGTTAATTGTATCTTTTAAGGTTGAAACATCTCTATTGTCTTTGAATCATAAATCCCATGGAATTAACTGGTCAACATTTTGCATCAGATTCTTCATTAGATTTATAGCTCTCTTTGAAATATCATTGATGATTTCATAACTAAGCTCCGAAGCATGTGGTAAATAACAATAATAATGCAAATTAAACGATGACCACCATTGTTGTTGATGAACTCGTCCGGAATCTTCAACGTGACATCCTTGGAAGAAACACAGAAAGTTTCAGTGGAACTGTGAAAGAGATCAACAGGAATCAATCTGATATTATTTTTGTTTTTGGTTATGAATCTTTTGATTTGATTTCTTTTTATTTTTGGTGCTTCAATTTGTTTTCTTTTTTGTTTGGTGAATAATGATTTGAAAAAAACAAATTGGTTTTGGAGTGGATGCAAATTGATCCACCTACATTTTAGTTGTTGGTCCAATGGATTTTTAAAAAACTTGGATGGATCATAAACCATCCACTAAAAAAACAATCCAATCCAATCCATTTATATTATTTTTTTATAAATGGATGGATTGGATGGATTTTCTCATGGATGGGCTGGATGGATGGTGGATAAATGGATCATTTTGCCACCCCTAACCAAGACCGATATGTGTTGAGTGTTGCAATATAATATTTAGAGTTTTTTAAAAAATATAAGCATAATTAAATGTAATCATCAGCAGTTGTTTGGAGTTTCAATAGTTCCTTTATTAGCATATTTTGGCCTGTTAGTACCTTTCTTTATTACAAGTTTTTCTGTTTTTCATTTTAAAATAAATAATGAGGAAGAATAGGACCAGGATCATTATATTGGCCTATATAGTTTTCTAATCTGCTAAATTTTGGATGTTTTTTGGTCTTCATACCAGCCATGTATAGTCAAGCATTCAGTTTCTGTGAGAAGGTTAAGGAGAAGTTGAGCAGTTCAGATGACTACCAAGCATTCTTGAAGTGCCTTCATATTTTCAGCAATGGAATAATAAAAAGGAATGATTTGCAAAATTTGGTATGTGCCAGCTTCTGAGTCACAGACTTAAAGTCATGCGAGGAGACATCTGTCTGATTTTACTCTTGTACTTCAGTTTTTGGTATCCTTGCTGACATTGAATCATTTTAGTTGCGTTACTCCCTTTAGATCTCTAGGAATTTTATTAAATTTCTTATTGAAGTATAAATATTAGTTGGTAGCTGTCTCAAAATTCTAGATGACTATTTAGAATTTTTACTGCTTCAACTTCACATTAATGACTATTCACTGCTTTGAATGATGGTATATGGTACTTTAGACAAAATACTGTGGATTTGTTTTGTGCCAGTAGCGACACAGAGAATTTAATAGAAAAGAAAATGAAAGGGGCATGCATTCAACATAGAGCCACGATCCATCTACCTACTCTTTAATCTTTTATGACAAATCAACATGTGAATTTCTGAACGCTCAGATGTTTTGTTGCTGCCAATCAGATCATTTAATTTGTAGATAATATGTTGTCTTAGGTAATTAAAATGCTGTTTTTTTATTCTTTATATCTAGTCTCACATTCTTGGCTGCAGTATCCAAATTGTTTCAGAATGTACTTTTAATATTGCATTTATTTATAATTGTAGATATTTGAGTTTATGCCATACTACATTGGATGCATATGGTTTGATAATAGATTACCTTAAATACATAAGGAGATCTAGGTAGTCAGACCATTGCTGTTAGGATCGCGTTCAAGATCGCAAGATCGTGCGATTCTTCGAGTTTCAGTCCCTTCTGCGTGTTAAATCGCCTCTGGGATCGTTGCTTGGCAGGATCGTGGCGAGATCGTCGTTCTTCATCGAGAAATCGCAGAAACGGCGATTTCTGTGAGTCTCCCGATCCTGGTTTTGTTTTCTGCTCTGTTTCGTTCTAGGGTTCTGTTTGGGACAACCCGACCCGATTCGAAAATCCGGGTTATTTAAACCAGGTCCATTTTACAGCCCACGGTTAAAATTTATAAATGTGAAACTGTTAAAAGTTAAAAACCCTAAGTCCCGTTCCGTTCCATTCCCAAACCCCGTTTCCCTCTTCTCCTCTGTCAGCAAATCGTCTCCTCCCTCAACCAAACAGCTCCACGCCGTCGTCCCCTTCCTCTCTCAGACGGGCGGCCACCAGCGCCGCCCTTTCCCTCTCTTCCTTTCTCATACGCGCCGTCTGTGTTCTCTTCTTCGCCTCTGTTTTTCTTCATTCGCCCCTCTCTGTGCTCTGCTCTGTTCTGTTCTTAGACAGCAATGGCTTCAAGTAACCTCTCTGATCGCTCTTGTTAATAGGAACGAAGCTGGTGGGAGTAGGAGTGGCAAGACTAATCTGAAAACTTCTGGGACTAGGTCTGATGTGGCATGGCAGCATGGGGTTTCAGTGGATGGGGATGCAAGAAAAATAAAGTGTAAATATTGTGAGAAGGTGATAACAGGGGGAGTCTACCGAATGAAGCATCATTTGGCAGGGACTGCAAAGGATGTTGGAGCTTGTAGGTCTGTGCCTGATACAGTTAGGAAAGAAATGTGGGACATTGTGACTTCATTGCAGAAGAGGCTCATTAATAAGTCAAGCCAAAATGAGCATGAAGGAGGTGGTGCAGCTGATGAGGATGGAAAAAGAAAGAGGGAAGAGACTTCTGCTGATCTTTTCAAGAAGAGGGGAGTTAGCTCTCAACCCACAATCAACAGTGTATTCAAGAAGAGCTTGAGGGAGGAGGCATGCCTAGAAATAGGCAGATTCATTTACAGAAATGCTATTCCTTTTAATGTGGTAAAGAGTGATGAGTTTCGAAAGATGTTTGAATTAGTTGCCCGACATGGTATAGGATTTAAGTCACCATCCTACCATGAGATTAGGGTGAAGTATCTGAATCAAGAAGTTGATCTTACTGGTAAGAGCTTGGAGGATCATAAAGCGTTTTGGAAGAAAGCGGGTTGCACAATAATGACAGATGGATGGACCGATAAGAGGAAGAGGACTATATTGAACTTCTTAGTTAATAGTCCTAAGGGAACAGTTTTCTTGAAGTCTGTTGATGCATCCAACATTACCAAGACAGCTGACAAGATTTTTCGAATGATGGATGAGGTTGTTGAAGAGGTTGGGGTAGAAAATGTTGTCCAAATTGTCACGGACAATGCAGCTAACTACAAGGCAGCTGGTGATTTGTTGATGCAGAAGAGGGAGAAGTTGTACTGGACTCCTTGTGCGGCTCATTGCATTGACCTTATGTTGGAGGACTTTGAGAAGAAGATTCCAGTCCACAAAGAAACAATTGCAAGTGGTAAGAAGCTTACAACCTACATCTATTCCAGAACTGGTCTTATGTCTTTGTTGCATCATTTTACTAAGGGAGGAGAATTGATTAGACCAGCTGCTACTCGTTTTGCCACTGCTTACCTTACCTTAGGATGCTTGCATGATCATAAGGGTTCCCTAATTAGAATGTTCACATCCAAGGAATGGAGTGAAAGCCAATTTGTAAAGACTAGGGATGGGAAACATGTGGAAGAACTTGTCACTGATAAGGGGTTTTGGAAGGACATTGTCAACTGCTTGAAGGGTGCTTATCCCCAATTAAGGTGCTGCGAATGGTGGATGGGGATGAGAAGCCAGCCATGGGCTTCATTTATGAAGGAATGGACCGAGCTAAAGAGATGATACAAAGTGCCTTCAATGGCGTTTGTAAAAGGTAATTATCTTCGACTTGTTCAATGATATAATTTGTAGACTTATTTTGGAAACTAATTAATTTCTTATTCATTCTTAGCTACACTCCTATTTGGGAAATCATTGATCAAAGATGGGACAACCAATTGCATAGGCCTTTGCATGCTGCAGCTACTACCTTAACCCCATGTTGCATTATGGTCCTAATTTTAATTCGGATTGGGAAGTCAAGAGAGGATTGTATGATTGTTTCCAAAAAATGGTGGGAGATATTGAAGAAATAGGGAAGTTGGATCGCCAGCTTGAGGACTTCAAGTTGAAAAAGGGATTTTTTGGTCATCCAATAGCTCAACATGCACTTCAAACCAAAACTCCAGCACAATGGTGGGAGTCTTATGGTGATGAATGTCCAGAATTGCAGAAGTTTGCTATTCGGGTATTGAGTTTGACATGTAGTTCATCCGGCTGCGAACGTAATTGGAGTGCCTTTGAACAAGTAAGAACTTGAATTTATGAAGCACAATTAATTTCATTCTTAGAATTACCTAGTACCTAAAATGAGTTAATTGTTTTCATGATTATTTAGGTCCACACCAAGAAAAGGAACTGTTTGAAGCAAAAGACCATGAATGACGTGGTATTTGTGATGGTTAATTCAAGATTGAACAAGAAGAAGGAAGCTAGGAAAGCAAATAACTACAACATTGAAGATGTTTCTTCTGATGATGATTGGATTGTGGAGGAGAATGTACAAGATGAAAATTCAGATTTGCCTATTTTGGATGAAGACATTTTAGATCTTACAGTCCCAGAAAATGTTGGTGTTGGTGGTGCACCTGTAGATGATCTGCAGATTCCTATTGATGATGATGTTGATGAGATAGTTGGAGGACTTGGAGATGATGCTATAAATGAGAATGAAGATGATATGAAGGATGAGGATGACTATCCTGAGATTATGTTAAATTCTCTCTTATAGATTAGATGGCTAGAGACCTAGAGTTAGCTTGACTTGATTTTGATTATGAACCTAGAGTTAGCTTGACTTGATTTTGATTATGAACCTAGAGTTAGCTTGACTTGATTTTGATTAGGAACTTATTATGCTTTTGTCTTATTATCTACGTTGTTTTTCATGCATATGTACATGTATAAGTATAGTTTTCTACTTTACAAGTCTACTTTTCTACTTTAGCTAGGATCTTACGATCCTTGTTACGATCCTTCGAGTTACGATCTTCTATCCCCCTCCCGATCCTCACTAGAATCTCGATTTTCACAGCACTGAGTCAGACTTCTTTCACAAGCTCAAAATGAATTTTGATGAAGTTTCCACCTTCTTAGAAGTATTAGCTTGTGATTTTATGTTGCTGCTAGTGTTAATCTATATCATTTCAAAATTTACATTTCAGGTAACTGATTTACTTGGAAAGCATTCTGATCTTATGGATGAATTCAATGATTTCCTGGAGCGTTGTGAAAATATTGGTAAGTGTTCTTCAACTTTCTTCTTATTGTTGTTATTATTATTATCAATTTATTTTCTCTTACCTTGTCGATGTATCTTGCAAATTTGTTTTTGCAGATGGGTTCCTTGCTGGTGTCATGAGTAAAAGTACGTCAACATATAATACATATCAATTGTCCTCCTTTTGTTTATTATTTGTTCATGCTTTTATTTCCTTTTTCCCTTCTCTTATTTTTGGTGAGGGCTGTCAGATTTATGGACTACATTTTTCTCTTAATCATTCAGATGTTGATGTTGTTGAATCTTGCCAAGTGATTTTTGAAGATATTTTTTTATTGTCCATATATTATTTTTTGATGTTGTAAACATGTTGATTTCAGAGTCACTGTCTACTGATGGTCATTTACCAAGATCATCAAAGTTGGAGGACAAAGACAAAGAGCAGAAGCGTGAGATGGATGGAGGTAAAGAGAAGGAAAGATACAGGGAGAAATACATGGCAAAATCCATTCAAGAGCTTGACCTTAGTGGCTGTAAACGTTGTACTCCAAGCTACCGGCTTCTGCCTGAAGATGTATATAACATCCATTTGATTTTTCTTGTTGTTGGCTTTGTTAATATATGTTCTTGTGAAACTCCTTGGTTCTTTTTTTATTTTTTCAGTATCCAATTCCTACAGCTAGTCAGAGATCTGAGCTTGGTGCTCAAGTGTTGAATGATCACTGGGTATCTGTGACTTCAGGAAGTGAGGATTACTCTTTCAAGCATATGCGCAGGAATCAATATGAAGAAAGCTTGTTCAGATGTGAAGATGACAGGTAAAACTTGTGCCGGTTTTAGCTTCCCTTTTAACTGGTTACTTCATTATTTTACATTTTTAGCTTACTTTTTTCTTTGATCTCCCAGCTTTTCTTGGATTTCATTATCCATCCTGCCTCCTTGATCCAATTTTCATTTTGGAATCATTATTTTGTCAAAGATAGAATGTTTTAAAATATGTATCAACTATCAAGAGATGATGATATTATTATTTCTACTGTAGATTTGAACTGGACATGCTATTAGAGTCTGTGAGTTCAGCTGCTAAACGTGCAGAGGAATTGTATAGTAACATTAAGGAAAATAAGATCAATACGGAGAATCTGAATCGTATTGAAGAACACTTCACTGGTTTGTATCAAAATAATCTCAATTAAAATGTTAATTTGTATTATTTGTTGCTATCCATTATTAGAGTATTTTGATGAATCAATTCTGTCTGGGCTACATATTGCAGCTATAAATTTAAGGTGCATTGAACGTCTATATGGAGACCATGGTCTTGACGTTATAGACGTATTGCGTAAAAATCCAACTCAAGTTCTACCTGTAATAGTTCCTAGACTGAAGCAGAAACAAGAGGAGTGGACTAGGTGTCGTTCAGATTTCAATAAAGTTTGGGCAGAAATTTATGTTAAAAATCACTACAAATCACTTGATCACCGTAGCTTCTATTTCAAGCAGCAAGATTCGAAGAACTTGAGCCCAAAATGTAAGTTGAACTTAATTCATGATGATTGAATTGGAAATTTATCTGCTTCCATTTATATTTAATTTTCTTGTGGATTTGGTTGCTTTGACTTGCTTCATGAACGTGCATAAAAAGTCAGGGTAGAACCATCAATATATTATACTTCAAAAGTTGCATGGGTCAGTTAGTCAATTTTTTATTGTAATTCCTGAATCATTGAAGCTATGTTGATGGTTACTTATATGGCTACAATGGCCAATACTGTAATACTGGCATGAATAATAGATATTTTGGAGTTAGCCATGCCATAAGCATGACAAATAATGCTTATGGAGGAAGTGTTTAATGCATGATGAGTCATCAAACAGGAGTTGCCTTCCCTTTTCTTTGCTATAAAAGCCTTAATATTATCTTATTTTTTAGGAGGGTCATTCAGTAATTTAAAAATGTCATTGATTGATGATGCCCACTTGCTTTTCATCTCTTTCGCAGTCTTACCTGACTGTTGTTTAGAAAGTTTGAGAAGGATTGGAATGTCCTTACTGCCTTCTGCCTAAAGTTCTTTTGAAACTGTTAAAAAGGCTTCTGATTGAAACACACTTTGATTTTAACCCAGACCCATGTTACTAAATGAAAGAAAATATAATTTTACAGTTGTCATTTAATCACCCAATCAGCCTCCTAATCAGTAGCAATGAATCCAGAACCATTCTTTAATCCTCAAGATTAACCTTTATTATCCCAATTATTCTTAAGTAAAATGACGAAAGGTCCTTGTGAGTTCATTGGCAAACATACTTCTTTAAATACTTCCAAATTAGCCACTTTAAGTATGTCAAGCAATTGCATTATTATTGTTGCTACAGATTTCAGAGCTTTTTAAGTAAACATCACCTGCATCAATAGATAGATCTTAGAAGGTCTTTACCTCCTGGCCTACTAAAATTTAATAATAACCATCGTATGAAAGCTTTCAATTGTATTGTAAGTATTGAACATCTTTGCAAGTTTCAGTGTTATCATCCTTTTTTATCTGTTCTAATATTTTATGTTCAACAATATAAAGCTTTGCTGGCTGAGATTAAAGAAATTAAAGAGAAGCATCAGAAAGAGGATGACATCCTTCTGTCTATTGCTGCTGGAAATAAACAGCCTCTAATTCCACATCTGGAATTTGAATATGCTGATACTGGGATTCATGAAGACCTGTATAAACTCATTCAGTATTCATGTGAAGAGATATTCGCTAGTAAACAGTTGGTAAATGAAAGTATGAGGGTCTGGAGTACCTTCTTTGAGACAATGCTTGGTGTTCCTTCCCAATCTCATGGGACAGAAAGGGTAGAGGACAGGAAGTCAGGCCATAATGTTCGCAATTTTGATGCACCAAATATAGGAGCTGATGGAAGCCCTCATGGAGATTCTATTTCAATAAATTCAAGGTTACCAAAATTGGATAAGAATGAAGCTGATGGTAGAGTTACTGAAGTAAAGAATGTTCATCGTACTAGTATAGCAGCAAATGCTAAAGAAAATGTATCTGTTGCTGGTGAACTTGTTTGTAGAGATGATCCATTGATGGATAAAGGGCAGAAAAATGTAGAATGCAGTGATAAAGTCTCCGGGTTTAGTAAACCATTCGCATCTGATGAACCAGGTGTTAAAAACAATGCATCAATTGCAGTTAGAGGAGAAAATAGCCTGAGCAGAACCAATGTAGAATTGACTTCAGGTCTGTATTCAAGATAGTTGCGAAAATTAGTGTCCTCCATGATTTTGGTTTTTCTATTTGTGTTTAGTCAATTCAATTCTTTATCATTTCTGTTAATTTAATTCTTGTCAAATCACTTAGTTTTGTTTATATTTCAAGGCTGTGGCATTACTCCATCACGACCTACTGATGGTGATGACTCTGTAGCCAAGTCTCAGTGTGCTATTGCACCTTTGGTAGAGGTATGGGTTCTCAATTATGGCAAATTTCAATTCTTACCTATTTTTCAGTAAAAGTAATTTATCACATTGTGAGTTATCCGCTTTCTAATTCTTCTTTTTATCCTTTCTGCTACCTCTTAAACCATTATTTTTTAATTTCCCAATTAATTTCAGAATGTCTTTGTTTATGTTTGTTTTTCAGGGATGTGGCATCGCAGCTCAGGTTCCAGTGGCCAATGGGGTGCTAAACGAGAGCAGTAAAGTTAAAAGCCATGAAGAATCCGCTGGGCCTTGCAAAATTGAAAAAGAAGAGGGTGAATTATCACCGAATGGTGATTCTGAGGAAGATAACTTTGTTGGCTATGGAGATTCAAATGTGCAGTCAATGGCTAAGTCAAAGCACAGTATCCAAGGAAGGAAACATCAGTCTAGAAATGGAGAGGATGAATGCTGTCCAGAGGCTGGAGGTGATAATGATGCAGATGCTGATGACGAGGACAGTGAGAATGTTTCTGAAGCTGGTGAAGATGTCTCAGGCAGTGAGTCTGCTGGTGATGAATGCTTCCGGGAAGATCACGAGGAAGAGGAAGATATAGAACATGATGATGTTGATGGTAAGGCTGAGAGTGAAGGTGAAGCTGAGGGGATGTGTGATGCACAAGTTGGAGATGGTTCATCATTGCCATTGTCAGAGAGGTTCCTTTCATCTGTTAAACCTCTCACAAAGCATGTATCGGCAGTTTCATATGTTGGAGAAATGAACAATTCTAGGGTGTTTTATGGAAATGATGATTTTTATGTGCTTTTTAGGCTCCATCAAGTAAGGATAATGTCAAATACTGTTTGATGTTAAAATTGGTTCCTTGGTGTGGATGTCTTACTCTTTATTGAACTTGGCAGATTCTTTATGAAAGGATCTTATCAGCAAAAACAAATTCAATGAGTGCAGAAATGAAATGGAAAACAAAGGAGGCTAGTTCCCCAGATCCTTATTCAAGGTATATCTCTTACAACTTATACTGAGTTCCCCTCCCTGTACCCACTGCACTATTAGATTGATCGTCCAAATTCTTTTTAGATTTATGTATGCGTTGTACAACTTGCTTGATGGATCTGCTGAGAATGCGAAGTTTGAAGATGAATGCCGAGCTATTATTGGGAATCAGTCATATTTGTTATTCACATTGGACAAGTTAATATATAAATTGGTCAGACAGGTGTGTTTTTCTTTATGTCTTATTTTCCACTCATGACTTGTTTTTCTTTAAAGGTTCTAAATGTCTACCTTTTCTGAAGCTTGAAAACATCACAACTGATGAGGTAAACAATAAACTTCTCCAATTGTATGAGTATGAGATGTCTCGGAAGCCTGGGAAGTTAAACGATTCAGTGTATCATGCAAATGCACATGTCATCCTTCATGAGGAGAATATATATCGTCTGCAATGTGTATGTCCTATGTGACTTCCCCCTCTCCTGTCTTACAAAAAACAGATTTTCAAAAAGCACACTTGTTTGTGGCCTTCATCAATTATTTTGATATATGGTTAACAATTTCCAATGTTATCTTGTTGCAGTCCTCTACCCCTTCTCGACTATCCATCCAGCTCATGGACAATATGAATGAAAAGCCTGAGATGTTTGCTGTTTCTATTGATCCAAATTTTTCCTTTTATCTGCAAAACGATTTTCTGTCTGTCTCTCCTGGCAAAAAGGAACCTCGTGGCATTGTACTTCAAAGGTACAGATTCTGCAAGATTAATTTTTTAAGATCCATTTTGGTACATTGATTTGGGGGGGTGGGGGGGGGGGTGGGGGGGTGGGGGTGGTGGTGGTGTTATTTTACCAACAACTTGTTAATTCGTTATAGGTTCAAGTATCATTATATTCCTTTTTTTCTTTCAAAAAAGTTATTTTACCAACAACTTGTTAATTACTTATTTGCTAATTGGGGCTTTAACGTTTTGGTTGTGGATTTTATTGCATACTTTTAGCTAGTATATTGTTGATCACTTTCAATTAGGCGACTTGAAGAGAAACCTGAGAGCATTTTGTGTGAATTGCTTTAGGAAAATCTCCTTAGCAGCTTTTAGTATATACACGTTAGTCAAAGATTTGCATTACTTAATAAGAAGGAAACAAATCACAAAACAGAGCTGCAACAGAAGAAAAGGAAGAAATGGAAGCATAATATGGAGATAATTGATGAAAACCTATGAAGCACGGACAGCTCTTCGAAATGCCGTGTCACATGTCGGACACGCCTTGGACACGTGTCAGATACCCCTCTGCGGTGTCACAATTAAAAAATATTTTTTTCGGCTTGGACACCTCTCAGACACTTCGCAGGCACGACTTGGACACTTCTCAGACACTCGTATCATTAAAAAATATTTTTTTAAAAGAAGTCAACTTAGCATTTTGAGATCATGGGTCACCAATCCTAAATATTTTTGAAACAAATATTTTCTAAATTGGTCATGGGTCACCAACCCCAAATTAGATCTTTTACTTTTTTTGAGACAAAAAGTAAAATGATGTCTCTTAGCATTTTTTGTGAGGCTCATTACCATAGGACCTAACTAGTAGTTTTATAAAACATGATTCATCTTCTTATCTTAAGATTATTTTTGTAAGAATTGCATTGTAAAACGACTCATCTTAGTCTTAGTATTCTTTTTGTGAGAGTCCTTATGAAAATTGTAAAGCTTAACAACTTTGTTTTTAGAAGGTGAATATATGTGTATATATATATAAGCAGTGTCCCGGTGTCCTATGTTTTGGACATTAGGCGCTTCGCAGTGTCCGTGTCAGAGTTGGTTGAGGATTTCTAGTAGAACGAGTAACTTTCTGAAGAGCAACTAAAGTTGCTTCTGTTTGATTACTTCTCTCCAAGATAGCCATAGCCCATAGGTCATTGGCCGTTATATCAGCTGGACATTAAAAATGCCTTCCTTCATTGGGAACTTGAAGAAGAAATTTATATGGAGCAACCCCTGGTTTTGTTGCTCATGGGGAGTCCATGTTGATTTGCAAGTTACTGTGATCACTCTACGGGCTGAAATAGTCACTTAGGTCATCCCAATTTGTCAAAGCTTCAGAGAATGGTTCATCGTCTTGCAAAGAGTCTTTAAATTGTAAGTTCTGTCAAATTGGGAAGTATATTCAGACTTCCTTTTAGAGTCAGGATAAGAGTCATATTGAGTCGTCTCCTTTTTCTGTTATTCATACTCATATGTGGTCCAAATATTTCTATCTCTTCGGGTAAGTATTTTATTACCTTTATTGATGGATTTTTTAATTGTACTTGTTTATTTCTAATGAAAGATCTGAGTTATATTCTATATTCAAGTTGTTTTGTGCTGAAGTTCAAACTCATTTTGGCAAAATTAAGATATTGTGCATTGTAATAGAAATATTATGTTTTCTACTGCTTTTACTTCATTTATGTCATCTCATGATACTGTACATCAATCAACAAGTCCTTACACACCCCTACAAAAATAGAGTAGCGGAAAGAAAACATCACCATCTCATTTAAACTAGTTGTACTCTTGTTACATTTAGACATGCCTTTTCGTTTTTGGCTTGATGCTGTCTAAACTCCCTGCTATTTGATTAATTGCATTCCTTTACCAGTTCTTCATAACCAAGTTCCTTATTCAATTTTGTTTCCCAAAGGTCCATTATATCATGTTCCTTTTGATGTGTTTAAATGTGTCTTTCTTGGATATTCAAAGTTACACAAAAAGTATATTGGTGTCATTCTCCCTTTTTTTCATCATTGGTATACATCTGCGAATGTCACCTTTGAAGATACTTCATATTTTACCTCATCTGTTGAACCTAGTGTAAACTCAGGTTTACCGGTTCCATACTTTGGTCCCCCTTTGTCACCCTTGCAGGTGCCATCTGCAGAATGTCCCACAGCCTCACCTGAGATAACTCGTCCAGATTCACCTCAGCGACCCCTCATCCCATTTGAACATCTCCCATGGGCTGCCATTCCTGAGCTTTAGGTTGATTAGAATTCTAGTGAATCATGTCCTACATCAACAGCTTAACCTACTAGGCTACTACCTTCTACAGACCTGTCCAAGTCTGTGGATGACTTTCCTATTGCTCTGAACATCTCCTTACAGCGTATATTTATATGCATTAATAAAAGATTTACGTTGCTTAATAAAAAGCAAACACCCTCTTTTTTTCAAAAAATTAAAAGGAAACAAATCACAAAACAGATCTCTAATTGATTTCTACAACGTGAAATAGAAAGTATGGAAGCATGAACTATACAATAATCTCAACGCGTAAGTTGTTGCTTTTTATTCATATATGCAGAAACAAACGCAAATATGGAGACTTAGATGAGCTTTCTGCAATATGCTCTGTCATGGAAGGTGTTAAAGTAATTAATGGATTGGAATGTAAGATAGCTTGCAACTCATCCAAGGTATGCTACATTTATATACTTGGTTTCAGTTTGTTCCATCTTTGAAAAAATGAAAAAACTCCAGTGAAATAGGGAAGAGGAAGCATGGACCTTGGACACATTGATTTTATGTAAATGATATGCAAGTAAATCTTTACAACTACGCAAGACAATTACTATATACAAAAACAATTGAAACCTTTATCCACTAAGTGGGATCGACTACATAGATCAAACGATGATAATGTGTTTTTATAAAAAAGATCAAATCCTTTGATAAGCCATCTAGCTCTATATCTTGTCTAATGGTTTCACCTAGAGTTTTTCTTGGTCTTCCTGCCCTTCTAAGCAGGGGGACTGTCCTCCATCTGATAAACTCTTCTAACTTGAGCTTCTATTAGTCTTCTAATGTCTCCAAACCTTCTTAGACGTGATTCTATCATCTTTTCTCAATAGATGCCACTCCTACCTCCTTTCTAATACATTTATTCTTAACCCTAACTTTTTTTTTTGTATGCCCATTCATCCACAGAAGACAATTAATGTTTAAATTAATTTAACATTATTATGAGTTTCTTTTTAACCATCAGAGGCTTTAGTTTATATTCACAAATGATGAATAGATGACTATCAGGTTTGACATCACCAATGACTCTCTCTCACACACATCTCCAACACTTGCTTCAAGAAATTGCCCATATTCATCCATTTAAAATGAGTAAGTTTTCTTGATATGTCGTAGAATGTCAAAGTGATAGGTTTTTGAATATGTAGGATGAATTGTAAGTTGTTGGAGAAGGGTCAGGTATTGGTGTTTAATGATTTATTTTCTCCCTTTGAGTTCATCTAGGATAGTTAAATAGTGTGTTATAGCACACGAATAGCAGCCCGGGCCGCGACAGAACATGGATAGCGTCACATTTTTTTTTATAGAGGCCGTTGCACCTACCTTTGCAGGAGGAATCACGGTGTTTCACGGCAGTCGCAGCCGCTCCGACAAAGTGTTGACGGTGGCTCCATGTTTCTTCTCCATGATGGCTGATGGCGGCTGTGTTTTTGAAACACTGGCTAACCCTAAGCCTCTTCTCCCTCTTGTGAAGGACTGAAACCAAAGGGCCCAAAGAAAGAAAAATTAATCTTCTGAAACAATGGGCCCTAACTCTAAGCCCAAGAAACAAATAACCCTATCTTTAAAAGCCTTATTTACCCTCACTTAAACTAAGTAAATCCTCATTTTATCTTTACTTTTAGTGCCTCTTCCACCCAGACCGCATTCTCCATTTTTTCTGGTTCGTTTCTTTTTCTTCTTCGGCCTCTTTCCTTCTTTTCCTTCTTCCCCCTTCTTTACAATAGCACCTATTCCGCTATAGTTGTTTTGGGGGTCTACCGTTACGTGCTGCTATCCAAGATTGATAACTGAGTTTATCTAAACAAGGGAACTAGGTCTGTTGCACTAGTGTTGGTGGCCTAAAGCTTGTACAACACTTACATTACCTATTTTAGCTTTGGTGGTGAATGCTTTATTCTCCCAGTGCTAGTGGTCATGATAACATAGATGAGCCTGTCGTTATTCTTTTAGCTCCTGATTTTTTACATGCCACTATGGGCCATTGGATTTGAGATGTTGACTGTCTAGGTTGGAATTTGAGGTGCCAAACATTGACCTGGCAATTTGATCTTCTGGTTTATTGTTTTTGTTTCAAGAGAGACTTATTGAGAGAAATTGTGTTAGGCTACACACCTGATATGGTTTTTATGGATTGATATACAACCAGGGAGTAATGTAAAAGAACTGGGCCAAAATTAAGATGGAAACGTAATATTCTTGATAGACATCAGTCTCTGAATGATATAGAATTTCCAGGTGAGGTATTCGAGAGACCTGGGCTCTCCCTCAAGTTGATAGAACTGGAGCAGAATTAAGATGGAAATGTAGCATTCTTGATAGAAATCAATCTCCGAATACAGAATTACCAGGTATTCGAGAGACCTCGGCTCTCCCTCACTTTTCCTCTCTTTTCCCAATATAATCGATACCCTCTCCACACTCTATATCTGTCTTCTACTATTACCGCTGCCATCCTGTTATTTCTGTTATTGACAGCCTGTGCTAATCCCCTACTCTCACTCCTATTTTTCCAATATAAACCCTAGTTTGTATTCAAGTATCTAACAATCCTCCTCCCTCCCCCAAACATTCACCACGTCCTCAAGGTGAATCACATGCGGTATCTAAAAATTAACTTTCCTTGGGGTCCCAACGCCAGCTTGATGCCTGATTGAGAATAGAAACTGGCTGTGCAGCTGGGTTTGTGCACTTTCCAATATTGGAATCAGCAATTTCAGACTTGAGAAAAGCCAATTATCCTTTCAACATTTTAACCTCTGCTCCTACTGTGAATTTTATTTTTGCTCTCCCACCTTCCTGAACCCAATTACTATGAAAAATTTGGGCCTGGCCCATTAGGTCAAAATATTGACCTATTTTATGTAAGTCCTTTCCTTCCCTCGCTCTGTGCCTCTCATGAGCAGTGTTGTTAGAAAGGGGTTGTGCAGCCACATTCTCCACCTTTGTTTTAGCCACAGGTGTCCCAGAAGCCGCAATACAAAGATCTGAGTTCAGCCATGGAAGCTCGGCCAGCCAATTCGAACTCCATAGCCCTGCCGTCATGGATGACCTGCCCTGCCATGGGGGAATCTGAGTCTGGTGATTTCGGCGGTGGTTTCTTGACTACACCCACCTCCATGGACGATACTGGGTCGGCAGTTTCTCTGGCAGTTTCTTGACTCCATTTGTGATGCTAAGGGCCTGATTGTTTTGTTTGCAGTTTTCTGTTTTCATTTCTTGTTTTCAAAAATAATTACAAAACTACCATCTTGTTTTCATTATGTTTCCTATTTTCAGAAATTTGTACAGGAAACACTGAAAACAACTTTTTTCTGTTTTCACCGTTCCCCAATGTTGTTAATATCATTTATCGGTAAATATTGGAAGGCTAAAAATCCGATATGTAAAAAATCGGATATCGTATCGGACAAATATCGGAAGTCAAATATCGGTTGAAATAAATGAATTATATATAAAAATATATGTTGTATAGTGTATACGACAAATAAAAATGAGCTGCATAACATTGCAGTATGCATTTCAAGACAGCAATGTCCATCATACGAGTATGATTGGGCAAGAATATGTATAGCAATCCAATAAAAGCCATTAATCTGTGAATAAAACTATGTATAGCACGCAAGACAGCATAGAAAACATGTATTGACAGAGACAACAAGGTAAAAACATCCAGCATATAATTGGCGCAAGACAGCATAGAAAACATATGTATTCCCCAAAGACCGAGACAGCAAAAAACTATTCCTTCAAACATTCTAGTGGCCCTACACAACAATCTGAAAATTGTACAGGCCCCTGCACCCTTGCAGCAAACCAAAGGGGAAAGAAGAGATTAGAAGATAACCAAAAAACAGAGGAAGAGAATGGGAGAGGAAAGAATATGAAAAACAGAGGAAGAGATTAGAAGAGAAAAACAGAGGGGAAAGAAGAGAATGGAGAAAACAAAGGAAGACACATTACCTAAGAGGATGGGAACGCCGGGCGCCGGTCGGAGATGATGGAGGCGGAGTACGTGACGAGGCCGAGGCTTAGGCGCAGACGCAGAGTCGTTGCGTGATTGAGGCCGAAAGGTCAGAGACAGAGTATGTGTTTGAGTGAGAGATATGGCTTGAAATACCCTAAAAGGAGTCGGCTTCTCAAAAAAGGGTGGGTCGGTGGACTCGGTGCCGACCCTTTGAATTTCCAGAGTTCAAAAAAAGAAAAAAACACTTGAAATGCCAAACTTTCGATATTTGATGACTCGGGTGATATAGCGATATTCGATATATCGGACGATATGCCTCAAATCGGAATGCACGTATCATATCGCTTATCATATCAGGGCCTTGAAAATCCGATATGATATATCAATATATCGGCATATCGATATGCCGATATTTGACAACACTGCTGTTCCCTGTACAAATATTTGGAAACAGGGAACATAATGAAAACATGATGGCAGTTTTGTAATTATTTCTAAAAGCAAGAAATAAAAACAGGAAACTAAACACAAAGTAAGCAGGCCCTAAGTTTTGTGACCATCCTGCATGCCTTCCCTCTGCTGCACCACTTCATAAACCTGCAGCCATCGCAGCCTCTCCATCCTCTCCTGCTTTCCTTCCCCAATCAAACACAGGCATGGGTGTGTCTGAATATGTTGCTGTCGGCCAACCCAGAGTGCCATTTCCCCTACCTAGAGTGCCATTTCCCCTACCAGTCTCCTGTAACTTCGTCTGAAGTTCAACCGCATCTACATTTTCGATCTCCAATTTCCCTAACTCTGGTCCTTATTCTATTTGCTCTTCCTGTGTGAGAAGCAAACTTCCGGCCCCTCCTCCTATGCTAACTATTGTGATTCTGGTTTCTTCATCTGCAACCCAGACCCCCGAATCTGAATCAACCTCAGGTTGGAATGGTTTGAGCATTGCCTTCATAAAAGCGCCACCCCGTGAAAAAAGGTTACCTTACAGCCTTTCCAATTTCCAGCAATAACACCAATTAAGGGCACAACCTTTCAAACCATTACAGCCGTGGTCAGCATCTCTGCCTCGGATGTACTGAAGTAACACTCCATGTTGATGAGCCACCAATATGCCTCTTCTTCAGACACTGGAACCTTCAACCTCCTCCCTCGATCTTGCTCTTCCTCCAGCATGCAGTTTCCCTCCACACCTCTTCAAGAATCTCGAGTTTCTCCATTCTTGATCCCACCATAATAAAACTCCCAAAATCTTGGTTGCTCTGATACCAGTTGATAGAACTGGTCCGGTATTAAGGAAATGCAGTGTTCTTGATAGAAATCAATCTCTGAATGATACAGAATTTCCAGGTATTCGAGAGAACTGGGCTCTCAAATTGATAGAACAGGACCAGAACTAAGATGGAAATAGTGTTGTTGATAGAAATCATTCTTTGATATAGAATTTTTCAGGTTTTCAAGAGACCTGGCTTCTCCCTCACTGTCTTATAGCTATTACAGCTGCCATCCTGTTATTTTTGTTATTGACAGCTTGGGCTATTCTTATTCCTCCTAATGTAAACCATATGTTCTATTCAAATATCTAACGTAATCTCCAGCCTACTAATCAGTAACTGATTATTCTAATCTAATATAAATGCAGTTGACTATATATTAAATCATAAGTGCTATTACTTAACATAAATGTTAATATTCTAATATCCTTAAAACAAATAGCCATGGAGCAATATTTTATTTTGTTTTCTATCCACTGTTATGTTCATACTGGCATACAAACTTTGTTCTGCTTTTCTAATTACAAGTTTCATCTGCAGATTTCCTATGTTCTCGACACACAAGATTTTTTCTTCCGTCCCAGAAGAAAAAGACAGAGAACATCAGGGACCACCACATCTTCCCGCAGGGAGGAAAGATTTCGCAGATGGTTAGCATTCCCACAATGATTTGTATCCTCTGAGGTGCAAGAAGGAGCTTCCAGATGTTTTCTCTGACATCAATTAAACAGTTGAAGAGACTCACATTTATACTTTTTATGTTTACAAGAGTCTTGGTGCAGCAACCTTGGGTTGCCAATTTTATTTATTGTCATAATGTTAATGGATTTTCACAGTAGATTGAGGAGGGGAATGTAGATGGGGTGCCTCTCCTTTGTAAATAGTTTCATGCACGATATATGATTGTTCACCAAATTGATCTTGTTCTTAATTAGATATATTTCTCATTTTGTTTTTTCTCTAGTAGTTAGTATTGTTGGATTTGAGCCCCGATGTGTTTTCCCTCTATTTCTTGACCATTATGTTTCTTCTACTATTTTGATTTTATGTCATTTGAGGTCACTCGAGTTTTAGATGCATGAAATTTTGAAACGTTGGCGTCAACAAGACCTCCAAGTCTGCGAGGCCTACACATAATGTACACTATTTAAATGCAATTTTACTTAATATTTTTACTTTGTTATATTACCATTTAGTCTTCAATTAAAAAAAAATTACATATTAGCTTTTCGTCAAAATTAGGAATATAACCATAACCATTGGTAGTGTAACATGGTTCGGGTTGATCCTATCAATAAAAAATATCTTGCCAAGCTAATTAAAATGGTTGTTTGGTTCATATGATTTAATTAGGTAAAATTGGATTAAATCGGGAACTCTATTGGTTGTGGATTTGATTTAAGTTTTTCCAATCTAAAGATTTGATGACCCAAACTGATAACTAGAGATATGTGAGAGACTAATCTCTTGTAATATGGTTAGATGCTTAAGAAGGAATGGATTGTTCATAATAGTGTTTTTTCTATACATATGAATCCGAGGACATCTAGAGTTGTGTTTTGGACATTTAGAGGCTTTGGATATGATTTAGGATATTCTATTCCTATTTTTTTCAGTTATTTGTTCTCTCACATCATACTACCCTTAACCATAGTCCATTGTTTTACGTGTAGTCAGCAACTTCGACTTTTGCTTCAACTTACTGAAATTTGACAATTTGTTAATCGTTGTGTTGATTGTGCTTTATTTGGAGTTAGGATTAACATGACTTCTTATAGTTGATATGTATTAACTTTAATATCAAGGCTTATGATACTTAGATACCAACGCAAGCATGATATTTATTTAATTCATATTTAAAGTTTGTTGTTTTTTATTTTATGGTTATTTTTTAAATTGTGTAATTGGTCATTTCTTCCTATGGAATTTGAATATAAAGTCATATAGCGAAGATGAGTCCTATACTCCTATGGCAAAGCCAAACAAAACATCAGAAACACCTTGATGGCGCTGCTTGTGCGGAGTACCCCATCATGCAGCTTGGGAGGAGGGGATTGGTTAGAGGGGTGGTGGAAGAATATAATAATTTTGTGGTGAAGGATACAAATAGTAGGAGGGGTGGAGCTGGAGGAATGGACCAAGAAGAGAAGCTAAAGTCTATAAATAGAACAGAAGGACTATGATACCATATCGAAGCAAAGAGGCAAAAGCTCAACCAAAAATTTTTCATGGAAATGTAAAATTGAGATTTTATTCCTTGCACAAAAAAGTTGGTAACTCTGTTTATCTGAGGGAGGTCCATGTAGTATGCAAAATAGGAACATTTGTATAACTAAGGCAACATTCAAGAGAAGTTGGTGTATTTTTTTTTTCAAAAAAATTAGCTTCCCAAATTGATGATCTTTCTTGCTACTTTATTAACATGGCAAAAGAATGAAAGTATGCAAGTCTTCTTCGAGTGTTATGGCATGCCTTGACTTCCTCCTTAACGGGTGTGGCTCTGTTGGTTTCGTAGGCTAATTTTGTGGGAGAAGACCTCGGTTCGAATCCCATAGAACACATCATTTGGGAGGGGTGATGAACCTTAATTGTGACTAAGCACTCGAGCAGAGATTAGTCTCATAGCGAGTCCAGAGGGTCTAAGCTTGTGGGAATACTCAATGGATCCGGTGGGGTGCCCAAAGCCCTAATTACAATGGGTTCCGACAAAAAAAAAAAGAAATGACTTTCCTTTCCCAATAATATTATATAACTTAAGACGCTGATAACTTTATCCTTCTGTCTAGAATGCACCTTCTCAAGGAAAATGCATTGGGTGCACCTTGCATCTCAACCATTGATTTTGCTTAATATTTTCATCAATGTCGACAATCACTTGGGAACCACTTATTTAGGCGGCTTTTAGAAATTTTGAGAATTACCCAAAAGTAATATGGTTACAAAACTACCTCAACATCTTGGATCACCAAAACCAACCCTACCCCTACCATTGCCACTGCAACTACACAATTGCCACCACCTCACTCGTACTCGCCATCGCCAATGGTTTCTTGAAGAAGTATCTGGTTAGAGCCCTGTGATTTGACATTACACGAATTAGAATGAAATTCAAAGTAGACAATATTATAACGAGCAAACTAAGAGACATATACTAAATTCCTAGTGATAGAGGGAACATGTAATAAGATGTTTAGAGTGAGGGTGACTGGAATTTAGACGAACCCATAGATTTTATACAAAGAATTATGAGTTTAAGAGTTTTGATCTGATGGTCCTTGAGGGAGTGACTGGGTCCTGAAGATATTTCTCAAACTGAGCTTCTTGAACAAAACAAGGCTTCAATATCATCAGTTGAAGGTGTATCAACCTCACCGTAAATCATCATGATGAAGGAATTGTACTCTTCCGGTAGTCCTTCAATCACTGTATCAATATGATCAATACCCATCAACGAGTCAACTATGATTTTAATTCTCAGATGATTTTGGTCCCTATCTTGGCCAAGAAAAGGGAAGAAAGTAACCATGTGAAGAAAATTTGATATTGAACAAGCCACCTTTGATACATATCATCAACGAGATCATCGATATCGCAATCAGTGTCCAATGCATATTTCATCAGATTCCAATGAATTCACAACAAATCAATGTAGTTTGTGCTTGCGGTGATTACCGCTTCAACCTGTTGACTCGAGAGCAAGAAATGCTTCTCATCGAGCTTAATCGACAACGAATCAGAAAAGTTGATCGGTGCCGGAGAAGAATGTGCAGTACTAGTTACTGGAGTTACAGCGTCGGTGAACGGGTTCGATGATGCCGCCATGGATGATCGGAGAAAAGTTGAAGACAAATTGAGAGTGGTTCAGGCCCAAGTAGAACGAGCTCTAATACCATAAAAGAAAATGTGAGAGGAGAAGAGAGATTTTAGAATCTAAATGAAATTTTCATTACATAATGAATGGTGAGATACAATATTTATTGGATCGAAGCAAGTAATAATTAAAACATGAAGTAATTATCGAGTATCGAACACAAGGATTGGGTGACCAATTTATCTATATTTGAAGAAGATAACTAATAATTGATCAAGTCAAAGATGAGAGAGAAGGAGAGAGTTTGTTGGGATAAATCAATTATCTAAAACAAA
The DNA here is from genome assembly GCA_030762895.1 of Sophora flavescens. NCBI lineage: Eukaryota > Viridiplantae > Streptophyta > Magnoliopsida > Fabales > Fabaceae > Sophora > Sophora flavescens. The sequence goes on along the minus strand of CM061062.1, from coordinate 15,100,047 downwards.
TAACAAATAACTAAATTAAAGCAAGATAAAAAAGCATTATCTACTCAATTATCTAGATTGTGATAGTGAGATCTAAGTTCACGAATTCACCTACCCAATTAAGCAATAGATTCAAGTGATTATTTCTATCCCTAAGTTCAATTACATGCCAACCGAGAATCCTCAATTATCCTAATGTCACTGCCGATTTTCAAAAGGAAATATCTACGATTGCAAATTTTCAATTTGCCAATATGTTCAACTCACAATTAGATTCTTTAAGTTCTTGGTTCCCTATAGCGATTGCATCGCTTTCCTATTCTATGCCTAGTAATATTCAAACGGCGTTCTTAATTCAGGTCCTAAGTACAAATCACCTGCCAGTATCAATGCACTAGACTAGTTAACCATTGGTCACATGATTAACGCAAACAAAACATAATTAAAAAAAAGAAAAGAGCGAAGGGAATAAGAAAATATTACTTGAGTTCACTATGCCATCAAAGGTGGCTTCATCGTTCCCTTAGAAAGAGGATTAGCTCCTCATCACATTCATAACAAAATAATTGAAAAGAGAACAGAAAATAATCCTAAACTAATGGATACACAACTCCAAGAGAAATAAGGAAAATAAGAAGAAGATCTAAACTATGGTACTGCGACTATGCGCTACTGTGACTGCGCTAGCACCCTGTTGCGGGTTCTCCTTCTGCTAGGACTGCATGTCCTTGATCGTGGGGCGAGCCTGCAAGATCCCAATTCCTTGAGCAGCATTAGCTCTGGCTCGCTGGACGAGCACTGTCTCGCGAGGCAAGACCTTGAAATTCTACTTTTGCTTGTTTTTTTTCAATTCTCCAAGTTTCCATGAGCTTCACTTTTAACCTGAAAATATAAAGTAGCACTTAGTGCTTTATTTGACTCAAAAATAGCATAATTACTAAAAACTACTTTAAAAGACTCAAAATGTTGCTCGAGGACAATTAAAACTAAATTTGGGCGAAAGCGAGATTAAACTCGAACATTTAGCACAAAAATCGTAGCCTTACTAGTTATAAAACTAGATAAGCCAGAGGCTTATCAAAATATCCCAAACTTAAACTTTGCTTGTCCCCAAGCAAACTAAAAATAAAAAAGACTCAAAACTGGGTAAGCTCAATGGACTCAATTATTTTGGCACAAATTTCATGCAATTTTTTTCAATTCAATTCCAATCAATGTTTCCCCCTATTCATCAATACAACCCCCACATTCATTTACTTTAAACAAAGAAAAATTCATCATTCATGCAATCATTAATCTAAGCAAAGGATCCAAGTTACACACAAAAAGGGAGATCACCAATTTCAAACAATTGCCTTCCTCACAAGGGCATTTAATATTCACTCATTCATTAATTTGTCTAGGTTATCAACTTTCACTCAATTTTACATTTTAAGAGCACTTTCCAAGAATTTGATTTTCATCTAAAGAAAGTACCCACAAAAACATGTATGCAACATCAGAAGGTCTTTTAAAGGTTGTAATGGGGTCTGGCAAAGGGTAGGATATTCAAAGGATCAAGGCTAAGATCCTAGGATTTATGAGAGCATGAAATTTGGCATTAACACAATTTGATCTCACTCTCACACTCATTTTTATTTTATTTTTTACTTTGGGTGGCAACAACCTTTTCCCCTTTCACACCACTTTTTTTTTCTTTGCCCTTTTTGGCATTTTTGCAATTCTTTTCTTCTTTAAGCCTTTGGCTTCAACCTTTTTCTTTTTTTTCTTTTTCTCAACCCAAAATAACATATCAAACCCTTGTAGCCACCCCCAAACTTAGTTTCCAAACAACACTTACATTGCTAAGTTTCCATGCTCTCCTACATCCTAAGATTGGGTTAACATGGTTTTTTCGTATTTATGGCTTGTATTGTAAGGTCATTAAGAATAAAAGGCTTTAAGGCTCAATGTGGCTAACTAGGGAACATGCATCAAGGTTGGTTAATTTTAGGTTGTAAAGAAAATTGCCTAAATCATTTGATGCAAACATATAAACATGAAAATCATGAAGAGATTCAAGCAAATCCGGGAAAATGCAACTTAAAAGTGATTCACACAATTCAAAAACAATGTTGGAGGCTCAAATTCCTCACCTGGACATTTTTAGCAAATTATTTGACCGAGATACATCCCTAATGTGTGCATCCCTTCACCCCCAAACTTGTCATAAATCATGCAATCACAATAAAATTTCTCAAGGTTTATTTTTCAATTTTTCAAATGGGGATCAATTTTCAAAACTTAGGGGGAAATCATCAAAAATCAACATTTTTCATGCAATCCATTTATGCTAAATTCAATAAAATCCTTTCAAGCTTACCAACACTATACTCACATGCATATGACTCAAAGCAAAGAAAAGAAAACTAATTAAAAAGGGAAGGGTTTAGAAAAACTCATGAATATGCTTCCACCATGATCCCATAGCTTGTGGTACAAAGGCCAAGAGATGCTCAAAATGTAAGTCCTTCCTCCTGGATCCCATGGCTTGTGGAGTGGAGATGGAATAAGCAAGTGTGAAGAGATTCCATTGACTTCTTTAATTGCTATGACGAGCTCACCTCCTCCCGATTCAAATGGTAAGTCACCTACTCCAAGAATGGCCTTTATGTAAATAGTTTCTCCATGAAACACTAGAACCATAGCTTTTTGAGGTGACCTTAGAGCCTTTGTCGCTATTGATGAAAATGCCAATTGTTGAGGCAATGACTTGAATTCCAAAGTTGGTATTTTCACAAAGTAATGTGATAGACAAATAGAAGGCACCAACTTTGTTATATCCATACATGTATGCAAACCAACATACTTATCCAATTCCAGATTTTGATGCTCCTCAATAGGATTGGTGAGAGAAGTATTTTCCACATGATTGGTCTCATTTGTCCCTTGCAAAGGAACAGTATGAGATATTCCTCATTGCACTCCTCTTCATGATCCTCTCCTCTTGAATCATCTTCCACCACCACTTCATCTTCTTTTAAGTCCATGCTAGTAAAAACATTCACTGCAACAGAAATGACTTATAATAGCAGTTATTTAATAGCGTTTGTAGAGTGGAATTGCTATTAAAAATGGTTGTGCCCTTTTAATAGTGTTTCCTAAAATAAGTGCTATTAAAGAGTGCACCTAAGATAGAGTTTTTATGTTGAAGCTCTATCTTTTCTAATTTGAAATAAATAAATAAATAAAAGTCAACTTTTAATAGCATTTTTTAAAGAAATGATATTAAAAGATAACCTTTAGATAGCGTTTAAAGGCGGAAACACTATCTTAAGTGATTACCTTTGCTGATTTCATAACTTCCCGCACAATTTTCACACCCGTGCGCACCACCAATTTCACTCCTCACAGCAGTACGTGCTTCCAAGACGGCGATCGTGCATCCTTCCCCACCACGCACAAGTTTACCCACCACGGCGCACCACCAAGACGGCGACCGCATCTCCGTCGCGCTCCTTCCTGTGAATGAACGCATTCCCCAAGTATGACTTGGATATTTAAAGTACAGAGTTTTGAAGATGACAAAGGACAACATGTCAACTATATCAAGTTTTGAAGACTTAGATCTACAAAAGGTAGTTCTTAAAAGTTTATGATTTTTAGTACCTTTGTAAGATCATATAAGATGTTTGAATGAGACGCAAATAAAATGAAATTAAAATCAACATTGGTTAACATAATCAAGTTGAATTCATGCATTCGTCATGTTGAAATGTTTTAAATCTTTACTTAATGCATGAATATATAATACTTGATCATTAGATGAGTTTCATGTTGAAAATCTAAGTTTAAATGAATATATTTACAAATAAGATGATTGAAACCTTAGTGTAAATATGTTGTGAATAGATTCATTGATTGGTGCGAATAGATTCAAAGCATTTTACTCTCTGTGAATAGATTCATGAATGGATTCACCATGTTTCAGCCTCTGTGAATAGATTCATGAATGGATTCACGATGTATCAGCCTCTGTGAATAGATTCATGAATGGATTCACGATATATCAGTCTCTGTGAATAGATTCATGTGTCACAGCTCTCTGAATCGATTCGAGGGGTCTGTGAATCGATTCACAGCTGTCAGATCTGGTTTTTAAACGTAACAAACACCCCTAATAAATAGATCTATTCATCTATTTCGTTCAAAATCGTTAGCCATCATCTAACAAACAAAAAGAAACACGAAATCTCACAAGATCCTTGTGTCTCATTCTCTCAATCTTTCATTGTGATCATTAGAGCTTCAAGTTGTAATTTCTCACTTTCAAGAGTGATTCAAACCTCTTCTACTCTCTTGTTTTTGACGTTCTTGGTTTGGAAGAAGTGGGGTATCTTCTTCAAGGTTGGATTCAGGGTGTGGAATCCCTAGTTGTGTGTAGGTTGTACTCAAGATCCTGATTAGTCAAGGAACTCTTATACCGGTGGGTGTGAGACTGGATGTAGATCACAAGAAATTGTGATTGAACCAGTAAAATATCGGTTTGCAATTCTCCTTAACCCTTCTCTCTTTAATTTCAATTTGCATTACATATTAGCATTTAATTGATAAAGAATTGAATTGAATTTGATACAATCTTGTTGAATCATCATTTCAATTACGTTCACGTCATCTAAAGATTCACTACGCGCTCTTGTTAAATACGTTATACCTTCATACAACAAAAGTTTTTGAAAAGTTTGCGAAAATCGTTTGAATCCTATTCACCCCCCTCTAGGATTCCAATGCTTGTTAGAGGCCACTTGGGCTAACAAGTGGTGTGACACCCTAAACTCGGGTCATCACATGGTTACCCGTTTGCGGAAATAAAACTTAATTTGTTGGTTGCTTTCGCAAAATAATGTTTTCTCAACGTTTATCTCTTCAAAATATGGTGATAATTTTTTTTTTCTTTTTAACCTCATAACCACAACAACGTAATCAAATCAAACTTAAATACATAATGTATATAAGTCCTCCAACTATACTACTTCATATGTTTTCTCACATAAATCATAATCAACTTTATTCTCAAAACATAATATTACCTAAGCTGGTCGTAACTAACGGACACTACAACTGATAAAAGCAGTAACAGCATGCCTCGAACTAGACAGCCTTCATCTTCTTGTAGAGATCATACCCCTTGTACAACTCTGATATGGTTGTAAGGGTAAGACACCAATATATGGATTTACCACCATAACTAAATGCGCAACACAAAAGAAGGCACATACACATATACATGTCTATAACAACGTACTCATTCATATTATATCACATCATTTATCAATGGGTTTCACACCCCAAACATCAACGTTGGAAAACTCTGCATGAACACTTCAATACATCATCTAAAATTTCGTACTTAATCTCATGAGATATCTCCAACCTCGTGATGAGTCGATCAGACTCGATTGCCACAGGCACACCGCCACAGGCACGCCCATCGCACACTGTCCAACATCGTGGCACAGTGATAACAATCTGAGACGGGGCCTCATTGTCCATACCCTGGGCACAATGAGAACATCTTTGTATGATCTGCCCTGACGCCGCAAGGTAATCCCTCTTTTGATCATGGCACGTTTGCCAAATGCATGCAAGAAAACATTTTGTTCTCAACACGTTTCTTTGTGCTATATCTTTATTTGTTAAAGCTCTCAAAAGCTTACAACCCATCATCGTTTTAAACATCTAATGCTATCAAAAGCATCATCGTTAAAACATGGAAGCTCTCAAAATCTTATGACTTAACATCGTTTAAAACATCTTTACAACTTTTATTAACAACACGGGACCTCAAAGTCCGAGTGCTCAATCACGAAGCCCCTAGACCTTGCAATCAGTCTTAGGTTCGTGGTAATAGAAAACAACTTAAAACGTTTTAACTTCTTTAAATAGATACCCCGTTTACAACACAACGAACCTTAATACCCCGACGTCTCGGTTATTAAGTTCCATATCTTCGTACATCTTTTTACATCGTTTTACATCTTTTACATCGTTTTACATCTTTTACATCGTTTCTGTCTGTGAAAAACAAATCCAAAATAGGATAACATCATAAGAACACTAGTACCCCGACATCTCGGTTACTAAGTTCTATATCATCCTTTACGTCTTTAAGTAAAACTCATTTACAGCAAATCCTTTCTACTTGAAATTCATTGGTAAAACGTCAAATCATAGAAAATCAACTTTTCCTTTGGAAACTCATTTTTCCAAAATAATGTCAAATCATCCACAACTTCTTTTTACCGAAACTTCAGCTCTAATAAATCAATTCAGATTAAATCTCCTCTCAACATAAGTACTGCTGTTTTTAAACTCTCACCGTAAATAATTTCGAAACTTGCCGTCGTTTAGCATTTTCAAAAAAAACGTCTTTAAGTCAAACTTTGACATTTCTTCAAAAATAATTTTCTTATATAATAAATAAGGTCTTTTCGAATATTAATTTCACAAAATCACTTTTTATAATATTTCGGAATTTCTTGTGTAAAAATTAGCAGTACTAAAAAAATTTTCACGATTACGCTCTCACCGTAACTCGTAAATTTCTTTTACACTAATAAATCCTTAAAATAATAATATTTCTTAAAAACTCATCATTTTTCAAAATAATATTTTCCACCACTATTATATTCCAACATTCCCCATAAAACATTGAATATAATTTTCACAGCTTATTAAATCTTTTATCTGATTAATCGGTTGAGCACTGACCACTGTCAGGCCTCTCAAACAACATTCAACATTCAACAACATCATCATAATTCTATCACCAGGAAGATCATGCATCATAGCAACATAATATACTACTGCAGATAATTAAAAGCAGATCAATCACCGATACACAGATAAACAACACATCGTAAACAACATAAACAATTAATCACAAACCACATATAAATCACATAAGCCACACTAAAAGCAAATAGTTATTGAGAAAATCCCTCAGGTAAGCTCCCCTTACCTCTTGAAGACTCAAACTAACGTTTTCAAACAATCTCCCGATTCGATCCGGTTTCCTCCGTCGGCTTAAATCAGTTAACTCGGTTGTTTCCTTCAAACGAATTGCAACCAAAATAAATCAAATCAAACAACAACATACTTAGCTCATGAGGGTTAGGTTTCGGTCAACGACTGACTTTTAGGGTTCAAAATCCTTAAAATTTCTAATCATGATTAAGTCATAGATTAATGGTCCTTAATTAACCTAAATCATGGATTAGTGACTAAACAACAAAGTTAAGAATCAAAACCATCCTAACCCTCTAAATGGTAGATTCGGCCAACACAAGAACATAGGGTTAGGGTTTTTAGTTTAATAAACCAACTTGGATTTATTAAGCATACATACTAATAGCTTGATTACTAAGATCATTAATGAAAACTTTGAACAAAACTCATCTAGTTCCAAGAACTAGGGTTTCGGCCTTTATGAAACAAATAGGTTAGAGATTGATTTTTGATCTTCTATGTACTTACATACAATAACTATCAAGGTACTAGAATATTGAATCATGAATCAAAACATGAAAATGAAACAAAACCTATGAACATGATATTGACCTAGGTTCGGCCAAGTCCAGAAATTAGGAAAAGAAATTTCTCATGATCTTATGATTCTAGATGATGAAAATAGATATGATTATAAGATCATAGCAATTGGTTTCATGTCAAAAGGATTTTTCTAGAATTAGTTATGAATTTTCAAAGTTCTAGATCTAGAAACTTAAAAGTGATGAACAACTATGAAATAAACTTTGAATCAAAAAATTGATTGAAGAACATAGGCATGATTAGAGAAGAAGAATAGGATTCACCTCTTGGAGATCAAAAACAAGTGAAGATCCAAGAACTTGCTTCACAAACTTGACACTCAAAGACTTATGAACTTTAGGTTTTTGAACAAAAGGCAATAGAAAGTAAGTGAAAGGTGAGGAAGGGTATTTATAGGCATGTGGGCTGCGCCACTTTTGATGACCAAGTGGAAAGGAGGTGGCTTTTCAAAGGATTAAAGTGCAAATAACTCATAGGGACCATTTTGCAAAGATTCCAAAAGTTTAAGGACTAATTTGCAATTTGCCAATAAATTGTCATGATAACTTTTTACCACATTTAATGTGAACTTATCTTGACTATTTTGGGCTGAATTTATGTCATAGATATTTTTAATAAAAATCATGAAGGTTGAAGAAAAATCAAGAATGTTGAAGAACAAAGTGGAAGAATGTAGAACATTCTAGAAAATCTTGATTCATCCAACAACAAATGAGGGCAGCCTTCAATCCCTCATGAGCTTGCACATGGTCTTAGTAACTTTGGGCTTGGATTCATTTTTGTGGGGCCCACTTAAAGATTTAAGCATTAAGCTTGACATAGGAAACTTGTATAGTTTCAAATAGGCTTTATGAAATCAATCCATGAACTAGAAAATTTTGGGCTTCAAAGCCACGTCCATTAGAGATTTGGAACAAGGATTCTAGCCCAATTCACTTGAAAAAACTTAGAAACTAATTTAGGGACAAAAGGGTAATTAACAGAAAGTTCAGGGACTTAAGCGTAAAATTCCTAAATTTTCACTTTAACCCTGAAAAACCTTCTAGACTTAAAAATATGATTCATCCCCTTGAATCATCTCAAAATCCTAAGATAACCTCTTTTTTTGCTCTTGGAAACTTCGAAATCCACTCCGTCGTCTACCCGATTACGTATTCCGCCCGTAAAACGTAAATTATTTTATTTTTTTATGAAATAATTCTAAAAATACACTCTTGTAGGAAATAGAATAAAAATATTAATTCTTTCATTCACGAATTAAAATTAGGTTTTTTGAGCAGTAAACTTTTACTGTCAGTGAAAACACAGAAAACGGCAGACCAATTTCCGTCTGAATCTTCAACCAAAAACTTCCCCGTAACCTTATGAAAATAAGTATAACATGGAAATGACATTGATTTGTCCAAAATCATTTTCTAAGTCTCGTATAAAAATATATATGTTTATATATTTATTACCGATATTACGAAGCAGCGAAAATCGGGGTGTTACAAGTGGTACCAGAGCTTGAACTCTTTAGGACAAGCTTAATTGGCTTTAAAGAGGATCCATGGCCTCTAATGGTTTTTATCAAACGGATGGGTCATACAATAAGGCCCCGGTTTTTAATGGTGAAGGTTATTCGTATTGGAAAGAACGTATGAGAATCTTTATATGCTCCCATGTTCTAGATGTATGGAACACTATAGAAAATGATCCTTATATTCCCACACATCTAGTTGATGGAAAGGAAACATCAAAACCTAGAGATAGTTGGACTGATGATGAGAAAAAGAGAGTACAACTAGATTGGAGAGGTAAAAATATCATATCTTCTGCTATAGGACAAGATGAATTCTTTAGAGTGTGTAATTGTAGATCTGCACAAGAAATGTGGGATAACCTGCAAGTTACCCATGAGGGTACCAGTGAAGTGAAGCGAGCTTGGGTTAACACCTTGACCCATGAATATGAGCTTTTTTGTATGATTCCAGGATAATCAATACAAAATATGCAAAAACGCTTCACGCACATAGTTAATCATCTAGCAACATTAGGAAAAACTTTTCCAAATGAAGACTTAGTTAACAAAGTTTTGAGATGTTTAAGCAGGAATTGGCAGCCGAAGGTTACGGCTATCACAAAATCAAGGAATTTGGCTACAATGTCCTTAGCCACATTATTTGGAAAGGTCCAAGAGCACGAATTGGAACTGAATCATCTCACTGAGCATGAGGAAGGAGACAAAAAGAAGAAGAGCTTAGCCCTAATCTCCACATCTTCAAAAGCAAGGAAAGAAGAAAGTGATAAAAGTGACGAATCGGAAGACTCGGATTCAAGCGATGATGACCTTAGCCTCTTTGTGAAAAAGTTTAGTAGATTCCTCAAGAAAAGAGGTGGAGGTAGAAGGCCATTCAACCGGAATAAGAAGAACTTCAAAAGGGAGAATGACACTTCAACAATAAATTGCTATGAATGTGGAAAGAAAGGGCATATGAAAATGGAATGTCCTCAATTGCAAAAGAAAGGGGAGAAATATGAGGAGGACTAAAAAGGACAAGAAGGGCAAAAAGGCATACATAGCTTGGGACGATAACGACCTCAACTCATCCAATAGCTTCGATGATGATGAAGTTGCCAACCTACGTCTAATGGCAAGCCACCATGAGGAAGATGAGGTAACCGATGATGAATTTGATTCTTTTTCTTCCGATGATGATTTAAAAAATGCCTATGATGAACTTCATGAAGAATCTATAAGACTCATTAAACAAAAATCTTCTTTTAAGAAAATCATTTATGACTTATAAGAACAACTCTCTTTGTGCAAAAAGGATTTTGAAAAAGTCACAAATGAATATGAGTTCTTAAAGATTGCTCGTGAGAAATCTTCATTAAATGTATGTTGCAAAAATAATGCATGTAAACCCTTTAGTTGTGGAGATTGTGCTAGATTGAGAAAACAAATTGATGATATGAAAAACATTCTAGCCAAATTCACAATGGGTAGAGAAAACTTGAATATGTTGCTTGGAAGTCAAAAGCGTACGCTTAGCAAAGCCGGTTTGGGGTATGATCCCTTTGCACAAAGAAAGATTTTAAACTATTGATTTGATAATCCAATCAAGACAAGTACCCCCTTTACTACATGCTATTATTGTTTCAAAAAGGGACATACGGCAACTACTTGTAACATTAGAAATAATAAGTTTCAAAGTGATAGAAAAATTTGGGTTCCAAAAGGATTGGTGCCCAAAACTAACATTCAAGGACCCAAACAAATTTGGGTACCTAAATCTTATCCTTGATTGTGTTGTAGGATTGCTTGAAGCACACTATAAAAGATTGGTATCTTGATAGTGAATGCTCCAAGCATATGACCGGTGACAAGACAAAGTTCATAAGTCTAACCCCTAAAAATGGAGGTCATGTCACCTATGGAGATAACAACAAAGGAAATATTCTCGAAGTTGGTAACGTTGGTAACTCTTCCTATACTATCATTGAAAATGTGTTGTATGTAGAAGGCTTGAAACATAATTTGCTTAGCATTAGTCAATTATGTGACAAAGGTTATAGAATTCTTTTCAACTCAAATTGTTGCATGATTGAAAATGAAAGTGATAAGCAAATTAAGTTCATTGATCATAGAGTAGGTAATATCTATATGATTAACCTAGAAAATATACCCTCAAATGATGATCAATGCTTATTGACAAAAGATGAGGATGCATGGTTATGGCATAGGAGAATAGCTCATATACATATAGAGCACTTAAACAAGCTTATCTCTAAGGACCTAGTAATTGGCCTACCAAAAATAAAATTTCTAAAAGACAAGTTATGTGATGCTTGTCAAAAGGGAAAACAAGTCAAGGCCTATTTTAAAGCAAAAAATGTAGTTTCAACAAATAGGCCTTTGCAACTATTGCACGTGGACTTGTTTGGCCCTTCTAGAACTATGAGTCTTGGTGGCAATTACTATGCCATAGTAATAGTAGATGACTTCTCTAGATATACATGGACCATGTTCATTCCTCATAAGAACAAAGCATTTCATGTTTTCATCAAGCTTGCTAAACGTATTCAAAATGAAAAAGACTTACAAATTGCATCCATTAGAAGTGATCACGGAGGTGAGTTTGAGAACCATCTCTTTGAGAGCTTTTGTGAAGAAAATGGAATTAACCATAATTTTTCAGCTCCTAGAACTCCACAACAAAATGGAGTAGTTGAAAGAAAGAATCGATCTTTAGAGGAGTTAGCAAGAACTATGATTAATGAAACAAACCTACCTAAGTACTTTTGGGTGGATGCGGTTAATACCGCTTGTTATGTTTTAAATAGGGTCTTGATAAGACCAATTTTGAAAAAGACCCCCTATGAATTGTACAAGGGCAGAAAACCAAATATTTCACATCTTAGAGTTTTTGGATGCAAATGCTTTATTTTAAATAATGGCAAAGAAAACTTAGGCAAGTTTGATGCAAAGGCGGATGAAGGTATATTTGTGGGTTATTCATCTTTTAGTAAAGCTTTTCGTGTTTACAATAAGAGAACTATGACTATTGAAGAATCAATGCATATTGCATTTGATGAATCTAACCCCAAATTAGTGGGAAAGGATATTTTCTTTGATAATGTTGTAGATATGCCACAAAAGTCCAATGAGGAAGTCAACAAAGAAAAGATGGATGAAAGAAATAAAGATGAAACTCCTCCAGAGAAAGAAGAATTTGAGCATGTAGACCTATCCCATGAGTGGAGAACATTGAAGGATCATCCTATCAACCATGTGATAGGAGACATATCAAAAGGGGTAACTACTAGGTCGAATCTTAGAAATACATGCAATTATTCAGCATTTGTCTCTCAAATCGAACCCAAAACCATTAGTGATGAAATTATTGATGAAAATTGGTTAATGGCCATGCATGATGAATTAAACCAATTTGAAAGAAATAATGTTTGGGAGCTGGTGCCTAGACCAAGAAATCATCAAGTAATTGGAACTAAGTGGGTTTTTAGAAATAAACTTGATGAAACCAGAATTATAACTAGAAATAAAGCTAGACTTGTAGCAAAGGGTTATAATCAAGAAGAGGGTATTGATTATGATGAGACATATGCCCCAGTAGCTAGATTAGAAGCTATTAGACTACTTCTTGCATTTTCATCTATCATGGATTTTAAACTATACCAAATGGATGTGAAAAGCGCTTTCTTAAATGGTTTCATACAAGAAGAAGTATATGTAGATCAACCCCCTGGTTTTGAAAATTTTGAATTTCCCAACCATGTTTTTAAATTGAAAAAGGCTTTTTATGGGCTTAAGCAAGCTCCAAGAGCTTGGTATGAAAGGTTGAGTAAATTTCTTTTAGAAAAAGGTTATAAAAGGGGAATGGTTGATACTACACTTTTCATAAAATATAAAGGAAAGGATATATTGCTTGTTCAAATATATGTAGATGATATTATCTTTGGGTCAACTAATGAGTTTATGTGTAGAGAGTTCTCAAAGTTGATGCAGAGTGAATTTGAGCTGTCCTTAATGGGAGAACTAAATTACTTTCTTGGACTTCAAATAAAGCAAACAAGGAATGACATCTTCATAAATCAAGCTAAATATTGCAAGGAGCTCATCAAGAAGTTTGGAATGGAGAATGCCAAAGAAATTAGCACACCAATGGGTACCGGCTACTATTTAGACAAAGATGAAGGTGGTAAGCCTATTGACCCTTCAAAATATAGAGGTATTATAGGTTCTTTACTATACTTGACAGCTAGTAGGCCCGATATTATGTTTAGCGTGTGTATGTGTGCTAGATTTCAAAGTAATCCCAAGGAATCACATTTCATTGCTGTTAAACGCATATTAAGATATCTAATAGGAACACCTAATACAGGTCTATGGTATCCTAAGCGTGGAATTTCTGGTTTAGTTGGATACTCAGATTCCGACTTTGCAGGATGCAAGTTGGATAGAAAGAGTACTAGCGGTACTTGCCATATCTTTGGGAATTCTTTAATTTCTTGGAATAGTAAAAACCAAGTTAGTATAGCTTTGTCAACAGCTGAAGCTGAGTACATAGTTGCAGGAAGTTGTTGTGCATAAATTTTATGGATGAAACAACAACTCCTTGACTATGGCTTAAAACTTAACAAAATTCCTATAAGATGTGACAATACTAGTGCCATAAGCTTAACTAAAAAACCCATCCAACATTCAAGAAAAAAGCATATAGATATTCAACATCATTTTCTAAGAGACCATGTTGAGAAAGGCGATTGTGTTTTTGAGTTTGTTGAAACAACAAATCAATTAGCGGATATTTTTACAAAACCTTTGCCCAAAGAAAGCTTTTTCCGCATAAGAAGTGAATTAGGCATACTTGATATGTCATGTATAGATTGAATATGTGTGTAAGTGCTTAAATAGGTATGCATATAAAAAAGTATCAAAATTACTCAAGGCATGACCTATCTTCTTTCAAAAATTGAACTTTGACAACTCAATATGTGATTTTGATGATTTGATTGTATTTGATGCTTAGATTGTTTTGAACATGTGTAAAATGTGTATTCAAACTTGTTCCATGCATTAGAATAGGCAATTCAAGCATTTATCAAAAATTCATATGTGAAAGTGAGCTTTTAAGGCATAAATGACAGTAAACATGTTCTGTTTTTCTGGTTTTCTGCATTTTTGGCCTCTGTGAATCGATTCGCACACTCTATGAATCGATTCACAGTGTATGTTTTCACACATAACACAATTTTAGCCTCTGTGAATCGATTCACCCCTATTTTGAATCGATTCACACGCACATTTGGGACATTATTTCATGGTTTTTTCACTTAATTGTGCTACATCTGTCCCATTGTTGTTTCTTCTTCTTCATGATGCTCCTCTCCGTGCATTAAAATAAATATGCTTCTGCTACTGCATCTAAATTTTCTATCATGAATTTTCTACTTTCCATATTCTAGTTTATGTTTCATGGTTATATGTTGTGTACTAGCTTATTTCCCCTATATGTTCTGATATGTGTATGAACTTCCTTGTTTATTACGTTTGTTGCGACGCTATGCTATCTTTGGATATTTTTATGTAATGAACGCATTCCTATCATATTTGATGTTTTTGATAATGCCAAAAGGGGGGAGAAAGGTTCCCATTTGTATTTTCAGGTTATACTCCCACCTTTTATCAAAACAAGGATGCTTATATTCAGGGGGAGCTTTTAAAAAGATAATACAAAGTCTTCATGAGTTTGTCATCATCAAAAACGGGGAGAATGTGAATGAACGCATTCCCCATGTATGACTTGGATATTTAAAGTACAAAGTTTTGAAGATGACAAAGGACAACATGTCAACTATATCAAGTTTTGAAGACTTAGATCTACAAAGGGTAGTTCTTAAAAGTTTATGATTTTTAGTACCTTTTTAAGATCATATAACATGTTTGAATGAGACACAAATAAAATGACATTAAAATCAACATAGGTTAACATAATCAAGTTGAATTCATGCATTCATCATGTTGAAATGTTTTAAATCTTTACTTAATGCTTGAATATATAATACTTGATCATTAGATGAGTTTCATGTTGAAAATCTAAGTTTAAATGAATATATTTACAAATAAGATGATTGAAACCTTAGTGTAAATATGTTGTGAATAGATTCATTGATTGGTGTGAATAGATTCAAAGCATTTTACTCTCTGTGAATAGATTCATGAATGGATTCACCATGTTTCAACCTCTGTGAATAGATTCATGAATGGATTCACGATATATCAGTCTCCGTGAATAGATTCATGGAAAGATTCATGTGTCACAACTCTCTGAATCGATTCAAGGGGTCTGTGAATCGATTCACAGCTGTCAGATCTGGTTTTTAAACATAACAAACACCCCTAATAAATAGATCTATTCATCTCTTTTGTTCAAAATCGTTAGCCATCATCTAACAAACAAAAAGAAACACGAAATCTCACAAGATCCTTGGGTCTCATTAGAGCTTCAAGTTGTAATTTCTCACTTTCAAGAGTGATTCAAACCTCTTCTACTCTCTTGTTTCTGACGTTCTTAGTTTGGAAGAAGTGGGGTATCTTCTTCAAGGTTGGATTCATGGTGTGGAATCCCTGGTTGTGTGTAGGTTGCAGAGTGGGGTATCTCTGGTGTAAAATTTCATGAATGTTGTACTCAAGATCCTGATTAGTCAAGGAACTCTCATACCTGTGGGTGTGAGACTGGATGTAGATCACAAGAAATTGTGATTAAACCAGTAAAAATATCGGTTTGCAATTCTCCTTAACCCTTCTCTCTTTAATTTCAATTTGCATTACATATTAGGATTTAATTGATAAAGAATTGAATTGAATTTGATACAATCTTGTTGAATCATTATTTCAATTATGTCCATGTCATCTAAAGATTCACTACGCGCTCTTGTTAAATACGTTATACCTTCATACAACAAAAGTTTTTGAAAAGTTTGCGAAAATCTTTTGAATCCTATTCACCGCCCCCCCCCCCCCCCAGGATTCCAACGCTTGTTAGAGGCCACTTGGGCTAACACTTCCCCACTGCGATCGCGTCTCCACCGTCGGCACTTCTTCTTCTCCGTCCTTCTCCGCTCTGTTCGGCCGCCCTTCTCGATCGTTCGTGAGCATGCCTATCCTGTCACGGTTGGTCGTTCTCTATTCTCTGCCTTCATCAACAAAAGCCGCCACCGCCGTGCTGCATCAGGTACTCACCTCACTTACCTCACTCACCACACTTCTCTGTTCTCTGGTCTCATGCGCCTAACGCCATCGCCGCCGCGCTACATCAGGTACTCTCTCGGTGATTGGTTGACATGGGTATGATTTTTTAAATTGTACTCACCTCACTTACCTCACTCAGAAAATGGCTTAGTGAATGCATTTGGCTTCGTTTGGCTTATTTGTCTTTCTACGTCATATTAAGTTCAATACTGGAAGAAAGTTTTGTTCATTTGGGGGATAGCTTGTTGTTTCAAATAACTGAATTCATCCATGAGGTTAAGTATGTTAAGTGGATTTTTGCCTTACAAAGTTGTCAAATGTCAACAATGTTTTGATGTTAAAAAGAAGTTTTCTTGGAGCTGTTAGGAGAGTATTTTTTGCTTGTTATGATCTTCAAATTCAGTAATGCCATTAAGTATCATGTTTAATCAATGAAATTTGTTTCACTGACATGAATTTATTGTACATAAATTAATGTGAATGCAAAGTTGAATGTAGGTGTTATTGATTATATGATTGTTGCCAGTCTTATGAATACGATCCTGATTCTTTTGCTAGTTTCATGGAATAGGGGCACTTAATAAGTTAAAAGTTAAAACATCAAATGGAAATCATTTTATTAAGATTTCTCTTTCACTATTCGATATTAGATAATGCAGCATTTGGATGCTTATTAATTGGTTGATTGCTTTGTTAGATTAGTTCAAAACTTGTATGAGAATTAAATCTGAGTATGGATAAAATACACATGGCAACGTCCAAAACAATGGTATTGGTTCATGACATGACAGATACCAAATGATTAGTTGTCCTTGTTGGGTATTTATCTTATGAGACATTAAATATCTAAAATTAATTAGATGATTATGCACCTTCATATGCCTCGGCTTAGAACTTTAACATTTTTCTGGATTGCCAATCTTGTGAAACTTGTATGATGTTATTTATTATTAACTTCCTGTTGTTATGTGATCCAGGCTGGTAAAACACTTAGTGCAAGAAAATGGCATGCTGCATTTACTCCAGAAGGTTATCTGGATGTAGGCAAGACTCTTAACCGAATCTACCAAGGGGCAATTGCATTTTGTAGTTAAAATTATTTTTCAATATGTTTGAAGATAAAAATTTTAGTCTATATCCTACTTTCAGTCACATTGTAGTCGGGTGCGATACGGAACTGTAGCTTGTTGGAATAACCTGGGGGCATCTATCTTATACTATAAGATGGGTTGGACTGACTCTTGGAATATAATTTAACTTTTTTCTAGGTCTATTTTTGTTTTCTTTAGAACATGAGATCCTGTTACCATATTTTTTATGCATACAGACAATTAGTATCAGTAACAAATCAGACTGACTATGTGAGTTACAGATTTCAAGATATTGTTGACTGGGATAACAACAAAATTCCTTTTTCCATGTTTTCCTACACATTCTTCTCGTGATACATCTTTTTATTGTCTCGTCTCTTTATGTAACAGGCTTTTGAATGGAAAATTTCCTGTTCAGACTTCCTCTTTTTTTTAATAAATTGTTTGTATTGCTTTCATGTCATAAGCCGTATGTTTCCTTTCTAAGATAATGACTACATGATATATATGGGAAAATCTTGTGCTAAGTATTGTCATAAGGAAACCACTACAGAATGCTCCTTTTTAATCTATGATAAGAAGGAGAGATATCAAGTTATTTTTGGATTAAGATTTGACAGATTTTGCAAGTCTGTGGTAGCATTATTTTCTGATAGTGATGACTTTTGTCCATTAATTAGTTATGGTCTAATATTCATTCCCTATGCTAGTTCCATTCCATGTAGTATCTACTTGCATACAAATGTGAATACATATGTGTATACATATATAAGTATACATTGCATGTAGACGTTAACCACTCTAAACTCAAAGTAAATGTGGTTAATAAATATTTTCGTAGATCGGGAAAGCATGGATCAGAAATGGATGTCTGCCAATCGTTTAACGAAGGAGTATGAGGATGGGGTGAAAGAGTTCATTAGGTTTGCAGTTCAGCATGCGGAAAACCCTAGTAGAATCGTATGCCCTTATTTAGATTGTTGTTAGTGCGGTCGATTTGGAAGAACATTTAGTGTGTAATGGAATCGATCAAAGTTATACATGTTGGACATGACATGGTGAGACAAGAGATGAGTCTAGTGAAATGAGGAATCGAGTGAGATATTCATCAAACGAAACCGACACAAATACTTATGAGGGTGATCATTTTGAAGACATTGCAAATGCGATTGAAGAGGATCTTCGGGATTGTCCTCAAATGTTTGAGAGGTTGGTAAGTGAATGCGAGCAACCGTTGTATGATGGTTGTACTAAATTCACAAGATTATCAGTGATGTTAAAGTTGTATAACTTGAAACCGGGTAATGGATGAACTGATAAGAGCTTTACAAACTTACTCACACTATTGAAATATATGTTACCGTAGGAAAATGTGCTTCCTAGTCGGACATATGAGGCTAAAAAAATGTTACACTCTATTGGCATGAGCTATGAGTGGATACATGCTTGTCCTAACGATTGCATTTTATTTTGGAATGAATATGCATCGTTAAAGATGTGTCCTAAATGTCTCACGATATAAGAAGAAAGAATCAGATCCAGAGAAGGTTGTGTGGTATTTTACCATAATACCCAGATTTAGGTGCATGTACCGTAGTTTAGAAGATTCAAAGCACTTGACATGGCATGTCTAATTTTTTTGTAGGTAAATGGCATCTTCCGATAATGCTAGTGCTGCCAAAGTGAAGCGACGTGGGCCAACCGTTATGAAGGCGGTCATCCGCACTAGGAGTAAATGACTAAAAATTGATGTAATTTAGTTATTAATCTAAGGATTTCATTATATTGTTTGATATCTAGATTTAATTACTTTATTATTTTTATTAGGTTGGATGGAATTATTTGGACCAACCAATTCGTGCCAATGGAAAAAGATTGAAGAGTTATATTGGGGCGGTTGTTCGACAAACGGTCCCAATTATCTGTTCTAACTGGAAGGCATTTGTATGAAGAATTTTTGCTTCCAAAGGAAAGAACGAGGAGGTTTCTATTCTTGTCCCCACATCAAACAAATACATACGGCTTCTTCGGGGGGGATTCATAGACAAAGTATATAGCTAACCGCTTTGTAATTACAGAGAGAGAATATCAGCCCTTGTTTCTAGCGTCGTGCAATGTAGGTTGAGTCACTTATTCTATAGGACTTAATTTACAATAATGAATTATATAAAAATTGAGATGCTTAGGATTTGCTATCTCAACATTTTTGTAGGGATCATTGGGTGTTGTTAGCGATAAATACTATTGAAGAGATTGTTTACTATCTGGATTCCTTGCATGCTGATCCTAGGAATCGCCCAGAATTAAAGAATTTTTTCAATAAGTAAGCATGTTTTTATTTTTTATGATTTTCTATGATTCTGTCGAATGGCTTCCATGGTAGATACATGTTGCAAGTTGTCATGGTCCTAATGTGCTTTTGATTTTTGACATTAGAATAATTGTGTTGAATTGGCATATACTGGGTTATGGCTTTTGTGGTTCAAAATAAAAAAAGGCAACCAGAACCTTCATTTTGTATTTAGATGTTACCATTGAGAATTTTTGTTGAAAATTCCACGTGTGTGTTTGTGATGATAGAAAATATGTTTCTTAATGAAGTCTGTTTGATTTTGTGATTAGTGCTTTGCAAGTTTATCGCACATGTGGCGGAGCTAAGGTGCCTCTTTTAAAAGCAACCAACATTAAATGGATCCGGATAGAGGTATATTTGCAAAAACTTAATGAGCAATTATTTAAAAGAAATTTAAAACTATTGATTTAATATTTTCTTTTTTATAGTGCCCAAGATAACCCAACGATACAGATTGTGGGTATTATGTCATGAGCTTCATGAAGGAAATTACCTTACGGAACTAAGTTAACATACCAACGGCGGTATGTATTTTCAATGCTTGGTATTTACTTTTAAATGTGACTGTTCAAATGTTATAGCAATTGTAACTTAATTTATTTAATTTTGATGTCACGGCACTTCCCTGACTACAAATGCTTCACATACTCCATAGCTCAACTATATGAAGTCAAGGAAGATTGGTCTCACTATATTGTTGAAAAGTTTATTTGATTACACTTGTTATATATGGTCTAAACTTTGTATTGTGTTATGCATGGTTTGATTCAAGTAACTTAGGTGTCTGGGTTTTGTTGCACATACTATTGCTACCTATAATTTGGATTGTGTTTCAGTTATTTGTGTAAACATTATGTTTTTGATGAACATGCAAGTGGAGGTAAAGTTAAGAAATAGGTAAACTTAAAAAAAATAAGGGAAAAGATAGCATTTGTTTCTGTAAACGCTATCTAAAGGCATGCCTTTAGATAGTGTTTACAAAAAAAAGCGCTATCTAAAGTCACAGATGGCCTCCCGAAAATGGTGGTAAAAACACACTTTAGATAGCGTTTGCAAATACATGGAAACGCTATCTAAAGTCATCTTTTAATAGCGCTTCTTAAATGCTATATTTACTAACTACTTTTAATAACGGGGGCATAGATAGCGCTTAAAAGTGCTATTAAAAGGCACACAGAAATCTAAAACCTTTTCTGTTGTAGTGATTCTCTTCACTTTGAGTCTCTTGCGGCTTTTTTGCTAGCAATTTATAAATTTCATTAGCTTGCTCTTCTAACTTCTGAAAGTTGTCACTTAGCGATGTCGCTATCTTTCTAGCATGTTCCCCTAGTCGCATTTTAGCCTTCTAAATCATGGGACTAACTTCCTCCTTCATACGCTCTATGCTCAGGATTAAACAATAAGCATCTAAATCCCAAAGAATCTTTAGCAAATAGGGATCCAGCTGGAAGTGTGGAGGTGGTTGCAAAGATGACAAATAGGAATTCCATTCCTCTTTTGAGTATATCTTCACATGCTTATTGACAATCCTATCAAGCATGAGCCAATCAAGTTGATATTTCCAGCTTGGATAGTAATGATGGTCCATGTGTGGCTTCACCCCTCTTTTTTGTTGTTGTTGTTGTTGTTGTTGGTCCTATGACTTTTTGAGTTGTATAGCAAATCTTTCGTGTATAAAAGTACCTTGCATACTGATGAGTGTGATTCCACATCATCTTTGTCTATCATTTTGCATGCATTTTCATGTAGTTTAGGCATATTTTTATTAGATTTTAGGTTAATTTTCCTTTGGAACGGGTAAGGCGGTTTTCGTGTGTTGTTTTGCAGATATCAAGGGTAAATTGCTCAAGATCAACCATGATGAAGTTTGGATGAAGATGGAGCTTTAAAACTGAAGAAAATGAGCCAAACAGAGCCCATCACGGCCTAGCCGTGATGCCCATCACGGCCATGATCGAGCAAAACTGAAAAAGAAGAAAGGTTGAATTCAGAGTCTGTCACGGCCTGGCCGTGATAGCCATCACGACCGTGAAATTCATCACGGGCCATGAAAGGAAGGCTCGCGTCGCGAGCAACATTTCGTGTCGCGAGAGACCGAATTTTCCAGAGCAACCAGAAGCAGAGACCGTCACGGCCTGGCCGTGATGGCCATCACGGCCGTGACACGCATTACTTGGACCTGAAGAAACCGAAATAGATCAGATTTTGAGTTGGTTTGGGACTCTAACTTCCCCATTTCTATAAATAAGGATCAAGGCATCAGATCTGAACACATAACACATTGGATGAGACCTTTGGGGCTACTACTCTAGGCATAGATTATAGATCTCTTCTCCTCTTCTCCTCTCTTCTCTTTTCTGATTTTCACTATGTTGTCAACCCAGCTTGTCATCTCCATGGCAAGACTAGAGTAGTAGTTTGTTTCTAGGGACTAGGGCTCTGCCCGAAGTTTGTAAATGATGTTGATTTGATGTAAAATCGTTGTTGATTTCGTTATTGTTTTAGATCTGATTTCTAATGTGTTAATCACTCATAAATTTCGGCAACCGTTTATTTGCGTGACGTAGACATTCTAAGGAGGAACCTAGCGGTGAACTTAGGATTTCTAGGGTGTTTCACTCGTAAAGCCCGGCAGCCACTGGTTTGTGAGATGTGGATGATCTAAGGAGGAACCTAGCGGTGAACTTAGGTTATTTGCATGACTTAGACATTATAAGGAGGAACCTAGCGGTGAACTTAGGTGTCGGACCTATAGAAGTCAGACTTGGGACTGAAATCACGAGAGTTAGAAGCCGTCCCTCGAGGAGCAACGAGTTGTCACGGAACGCAAAGGGTCCAATCTGGGATCGACTACCACGAGAGTAGAGGTCGGGTCAATTGGGCACGGCTTTTGTAACCCGAGAGGGAGCTTAAGCTATCAGAGGATAAACTCGCCTTCAAGGCAATTTCGGTAATCAACAAAGGTAAATCAGATTAGCAACATAAACAGCCTCAAAGGTAACCCAAATCCCTAGGAATCCGTTTAAATCGAAAACCCCATAAACAATTGTTTTCTGTTTTAATTGATTCTGTTTGTTTATCTCTCAATTCAAACCTTTTTCAAAACCTTCTAAAAAGTCCAGATCTAATCGATTCGAAAACCGATTGCGATTTGAGAACACAGTCTCTGTGGGTTCGATATCTTTTATTACTTGACGGCAGTCCAGTACACTTGCCGGAATCGCACGAGCGCGTGCATACGCGCGACATCACATACACAAAAACTCACATGACCAAGGGAAAGCAAAGAAATTAAAGAGAAAAAAAAATAATAAAAAGAAAAAAGAAAAATTGGACTTGTTCAAAAATAATTATTTTCTTCAAATAAAGAAAATTGGTTAGGCCAATCCCCGACAAAGGCGCCAAAAATTTGATGGGCTCCGACAAGTGTACCAGATCGAAGCAAGTAATAATTAAAACGGTAAGTATTTACCGAGTATCGAACAAAAGGATTGGGTGGTCAATTTATCTAAATTTGAAGAAGATGACTAATATTTGACCAAGTCAAAGATGAGAGAGAAAGTTGTTGGAATAAAATCAATTATCTAAAATCTAAATTAAAGCAAGATAAAATGTGTTATCTAATCAATTATCTAGGTTATGATAGTGACATCTAAGTTCACGAAAACACCTACACAATCAAGCAATAGATTCAAGTGATCATCTTCTATCCCTAAGTTCAATTTCATGTCAACCAGGACCCCTCGATTATCCTAAAGTCACTGCCGATTTTCAAAAGGAAATATCTACGATTTCAAGTTGTCAATCTGCCAATATATTCAACTCACAATTAGATTATTTAAGTTCTTGGTTCCCTATAGCGATTGCACCGCTTTCCTATTCTATGCCTAGTAATATTCAAACGGTGTTCTTAATTCAAGAACTAAGTACGAATCGCCTGCCAGCATCAACGTGCTAGACTAGTTAACCACGTGCACTTTTGATTAACACAATGAAATCAGAATTGAGAAACAAGAATTAAATTAGGGAGAAGAAAACATCACATTGAAACTATGCCATCATGAGCGACTTCATCGATCCCTCAGAAAAGAAGATTAGCTCCTCATCATGTTCATAACAAAAATAATGAAAAGAAAACATAAAATAATCCTAAACCAAGAGAAATAAGGAAAAGAAGAAGAAGATCTAAACTATGGTACTGGGACTAAGCGCTATTGTGACTGCGCTAGCCCCCTGCCACGGGTTCTCTTTCCGCTAGGACTGGACGTCCTTGATCGCGGGACGAGCCTGAAAGATTCCAATTCCTTGCGCAGCATTAACTCTAGCTCGCACGACGAGCACTGTCTCGCGAGGCGAGACCTTGAAATTCTATTTTTGCTTGTTTTCTTCAATTCTCCAAGTTTCCTTGATCTTCACTTTTAACCTGAAAATATAAAATAGCACTTAGTGCTTTATTAGACTCAAAAATAGCATAAATTACTAAAAACTACTTTAAAAGACTCAAAATGTTGCTCGAGGACAACTAAAACTAAATTTGGGCGAAAGCGAGATTAAACTCGATCATTTAGCACCAAAATCGTGGCCTTACAAGTTATAAAACTAGATAAGCCAGAGGCTTATCAAAATACCCCAAACTTAAACTTTGCTTGTCCTCAAGCAAACTAAAAATAAAAAAGACTCAAAATTGGGTAAGCTCAATGGACTAAATTATTTTCGGACAAATTTCATGCAATTTTTTTTCAATTCAATTCCAATCAATGTTTCCCCCTATTCATCAATACAATCCCCATATTCATTTACTTTAAACAAAGAGAAATTCATCATTCATGCAATCATTAATCTAAACAAAGGATCCAAGTTACACACAAAAGGGAGATCACCAATTTCAAACAATTGCCTTCCTCACAAGGGCATTTAGTATTCACTCATTCACTAATTTGTCTAGGTTATCAACTTTCACTCAATTTCACATTTTAAGATCACTTATCATGAATTTGATTTTCATCTAAACAAAGTTCCCACAAAAACATGTATGCAACATCAAAAGGTCTTTTAAAGGTTGTAATGGGGTCTGACTAAGGGTAGGATATTCAAACGATCAAGGTTAAGACCCTAGGATTTATGAGAGCATGAAATTTGCCATTCACACAATTTGATCTTACTCTTTTTTTTTACTTTTGGGTGGCTACAACCTTTTTCTCTTTCACACCTCTTTTTTTTTTCTTTGCCTTTTTGGCATTTTTGCAATTCTTTTCTTCTTTAAGCCTTTGGCTTCAACCTTTATTTTTTTTTATATTTTTTTCAACCCAAAATAACATATCAAACCCTTGTAGCCACCCCAAACTTAGTTTTCAAACAACACTTACATTGCTAAGTTTCCATGCTCTCCTAAATCCTAAGATTGGGTTAACATGGTTTTTCCAGATTTATGGCTTGTATTGTAAGGTTATTAAGAATAAAAGGCTTTAAGGCTCAATGTGGCTAACTAGGGAGCATGCATCAAGGTTGGTTAATTTTAGGCCAAGTAGTTATTGTAAAGAAAATTGCCAAAATCATTTGATGCAAACATATAAACATGAAAACCATGAAGAGATTCAAGCAAATCCGGGAAAGTGCAACTTAAAAGTGATTCACACAATTCAAAAATAATGTTTGAGGCTCAAATTCCTCACCTGGACGTTCTTAGCAAATTATTTGACCGAGATACATCCCTAATGTGTGCACCCCTTCACCCCTAAACTTGTCATAAATCATGGAATCACAATAAAATTTCTCAAGGTTTATTTTTCAATTTTTCAAATGGGGATCAATTTTCAATTTTCAAAACTTAGGGGGAAATCATCAAAAATCAACATTTTCATGCAATCCATTTATGCTAAATTCAATAAAATCCTTTCAAGCTTACCAACACTATACTCACATGCATATGACTAAAAGCAAAGAAAAGAAAACTAATTAAAAAGAGAAGGGTTTAGAAAAACTCATGAATATGCTTCCACCCGGATCCCATAGCCTGTGGTACAAAGGCCAAGAGATGCTCAAAATGTAAGTCCTTTCTCCTGGATCCCATGGCTTGTGGAGTGGAGATGGGATAAGCAAGTGTGAAGAGATTCCATTGACTTCTTTAATTGCTATGACGAGCTCACTTCCTCCTGGTTCAAATGGTAAGTCACCTACTCCAAGAATGGCCTTTATGTAAATAGTTTCTCCATGAAGCACTAGAACCATAACTTTTTGAGGCGACCTTAGAGCCTTTGCCGCTATTGATGAAAATGCCAATTGTTGAGGCAATGACTTGAATTCCAAAGTTGGTATTTTTCACAAAGTAATGTGATAGACAAATAGAAGGCACCAACTTTGTTATATCCATACATGCATGCAAACCAACATACTTATCCAATTCCGGATTTTGATTCTCCTCAATAGGATTGGTGAGAGAAGTATTTTCCACATGATTGGTCTCAGTTGTCCCTTGCAAAGGAACAGTAGGAGATATTCCTCATTGCACTCCTCTTCATGATCCTCTCCTCTTGAATCATCTTCCACCACCACTTCATCTTCTTTTAAGTCCATGCTAGTAAAAACATTCTCTTCACTTTGAGTCTCTTGCGGCTTTTCTGCTAGTCATTTATAAATTTCACTAGCTTGCTCTTCTAACTTCTGAAAGTTGTCACTTAGTGATGTCGCTATCTTTCTAGCATGTTCCCCTGGTCGCATTTTAGCCTTCTGAATCATGGGACTAACTTCCTCCTTCATACTCTCTATGCTCAGGCTTAAACAATAATCATCTATATCCCAAATAATATTTAGCAAATCAGGATCCAGCTTGAAGTGTGGAGTTGGTTGCAAAGATGACAAATAGGAATTCTGTTGTGTAAATCGCAAGTGCACGATTCTTCCAAGTAGTAAAATATCGTTCCACTATGACCGTGTTGTTGAGTACCAATTACGCACAATTATGATTATCTAGATGAAATCGATTTTTGTAGAGTGACAATAAGAATTTCAAATTCTGAAATTAACAAATGGTAGAATAACAATTTGTCAGAATTTCTAGGATTCGGGTTCGCCACAATGATGATTAACAGTCCGTAATGATTTCCCCCTTTCTTTACTAAACTACTTTTGAAGGTGATTTATCCTAAGTAATTATTGTTTCCTTTCAGAATACGCTAACGTGCCCGATTAGACCAACTCCTACTTTCGTGGTAATTGAATCTAGGTTGGACCCCTTAAGAATAGTTATAAATCAAAACAACACCTCAAGGGAATTAATCTACTTTCGTGATTAAAAGCACATGTTCAGTTTTTAGAGTTCATATGCTAAGGTTCACCTTTCGGTGCTTCCCTAATATCAAAATCATGCAAACATGTGGCCAAGCATATTCACAAGTAGTTGGCGTGCTAAAAACTGAATCAAAAGCGATTTAATATTGAAAAGAGGATAAATTCAAGATAACATGTTAATACATCATGGGCTTAAACCAAATCCTAGAATAAAATAATTGCTTAGACATGTTCATAGAGATACTAGCCATAAGAATCCAAAAGAACATTCAGAATAAAGAAGAAAGTACAAAGGAAGAAGAAGAAAAACTCTGAAGGCTGGAGCAATAGAGAATTCCTAGAGAACTCCCTCAGTAAAGATCCTCTAATCCTTGATGTTTCTTGTGTTTTGTAGTGTCCTCTTTGTTGTTCTTCTCCTATTTTTGAGCTCCGTAACCGCCTTTTTATCCTCTCCCCTTGTTTGTAACCGCTCATCCCTCAATAAAAGACAATAAGTTGAGAGTTATGATTCTGCCGCACGCGAATCATGGCCATGGAATGTTCCACGCCCCGGCCATGGATCATTCCAGTTGCCTCAAAAATTCATGAAGCAATAGTTTTCCAAGATCCACGGCCATGGAATGTTCCATGGGCTGGCCGTGGATCTTTCAGCTGTTTTCTGAAAAGCTCCTCCATGTTCCACGACCATGGCAGGTTCCATGGTCAGGTCGTGGAACCTTCAGCAACATGAAAGAAGTAGTGCAGAAATATCTGTGGGTGTGGTACATTCCATGACCAACCTATGGAACTTGCAAATCCACCTACTTATGCAACAAAAACAAACAGAAATCATCTGAACTAAAGGTAAAATACAAAATTCATGCTAAATGCTAAAAATCACTAAAAACTATGCTAGAAAATGCAACAATTAAATGGTAACAAATATGAAAATATATGCATGTTTCACACACATCAAACTCCCCCAAGCTTAAAACCCTGCTTGTCCTCAAGCAATAACTATGGCCAAACAAAGATGTGGGATCAAGAGACAATATTACAAAAGGAACCTGAGAAAACACACAACCAAGCAATAGGCAGAGGAAATCCTAAAAATAGAGAGGTAACCAAAATCAAGTCCAATTAGAGGCTAAGGTTCTCAAAAATCGTGCTCCTCACCGAATTAGGATCACTCAACTAACCACACTCAAAGTGTTTAAGGGTAAATACAATGCGCTCAAGATTCCACAAAGAAGATGCACTTCCATAAGCTTGATAAGAAACCAAATTTCCACTAATAAATTACAAGTATACAAGAATCAAAAGGTCTTTCAATGATTGTAATGGGGCCAAGGGAATAATGTTAGGAAGGGTAAAGAAAGGAAGGTATACACAAAGGGCTAAATATATATTTTTTTTCAATAAACACAAGTAACCCAATAGAACAATAATGGAGCAAATGTATTTTTAAATATCAAGAACAACACTTCACATTTCCAATCAACCCCTTTTTTTTCTTTCTCCTTTTCTCCTTTTTCAAGCCTTCTTCTCATAACTTTTTTTTTTGATTTATTTTCCAACTCCCCTTATATTTTTCTTCTTTCCGTTTTTTTGCTCCATTTAATATTCTACTTGATTCCCAACAATGAATCATCATAGGCATCAAGAAAAATAATGATGCAATAGGCTCAAGATGGGCAACTAATGGATGAAAATGTGACAATTATTTCAGAAGGCCTAGAAAAATACCTAAGATGACTTTATCATATTCAAGCATGCAAACAAAAATTTCGCCTTAAAATGGCTTCAAATCAAGTTCTAGAGCACAAAATCAATGAGGAATTATCACTCAACATAAAGAATGGGAGCAAAGAAAATCATGTATTGCATACATCCCATGAAGGCTCAAATCTCACATTTAGTTGTTCCAAATTCAATGAAAAGCACAAATTCATAGAACCACATGCTAATTATCAACCATCAAAAGATTACCTAAACTATCAATAAGAATCATGCCAGTTGCCTGCCACAAAGATCAACAAATTGGGTTCCAACTCAATACTATCTCACAATCCTCAAAAGAAAGGGGCACAAAATTCAACAAAAACATAGAGAAATGGTGTGTGTGAATTTATTTTTTTCTTCTTTCTTTTCTTATGCAATGTAATATACAACGTGCAACACGAGAATTCAAATGAAAACAAAACAAAAGAAAAAAGTAGAAAAAGTAGACCGAGGGGGAACACGGGAAGGAGCAGGAAGGGTATGTTGAACATCTAATGGTTCAGAGTCATTCCCACCAGGATTGTACCAATTGTGCTCATTATGAATAGAAAGTCTCTCAGGATTAGGAAGGGGAAGAGAGTCACAACCACTCAAACAAAGGCAATAAGTGTCATCTTTCTTTTCAATCATTTTAATAGCAAGACATGCCTCTAAATTAATGTGAGAACTACCAGTGCCCTGCTCCAGGCCATCCAAATCATAATCTAAGTAAAGGGCTATTGGTGTAATAAGCCCTCCAACAACAATAGTACCTTTGGATGCCCGACCCACTTTGGCAAGATGCCTCACCAAATAAGAACCCGTGTCCACATGGAATCGGTTCAGCATAGCCCATAAGAAGATGGGCTCATCCTTTCGGACATTACCATCACTGTCTTCGCGTCCAAAAATAGTATGTGACATGACACGGTGCATATAACGGAAACAGGGATGCTCCAATGCAGTGGCCTTGTCCCTAGAGGAATCATAAGGGGTATCTTTTGTGATGCTGTCCTAAAAGTGTTAAGCAATAAATCCATTAGGGTCCCTACGTTCCCCTCCAGTTGGCAAATTAAAAATTGAATTAAACTGAGCCAAATTCAGAATGTGTTCAGTATTAAAAAGCCGGAAGGTGATCCGGCCATCATCACTTCCCTCCCCATACAAGATATTGGCTTCAACAGAACCGAGAAATTCTAAAGTAAGGCGAATATAGGTAGGATACTTAAATTTAGTCATGAAATCAGTCCAACCTATGCCTTCTAACATCCAGATAATATCATTTCTCAACCCTAGAACATCCAAAACATTATCATCAAGGTATCTTGTGTTTACTATTTTTCTCCTAATTAGCACATTGAATCTATCTCTTTTTTCGGGAGAACCAAACACAATGCCTAAAGAGGAAGCAGTATTACCTCTAGACCAAGTCCTTCCTGAGACTCTGGTGACTCTGGAACTTGAAGGTTGGGAGACCTTTTACCTTTTTGATGCCATTTGTCCTTGAAAAGTCAGCAATTGCAGCAGCTACCAACAATTCACCCCCTCCTCTTAGTGAAACCCGAAATTGGGGTTTGGGTTTATAGAAATTGGGGGCTTTTTGGATTTGATGGAATTTTGAGTGGGTAATGGTTGGGTAATGGTGTTTAGTGGTGGGTAGGCTTGGTTTGGTGTTATGTTGATAGAAAGGGGTGAGTAGTGGTGATTGATGGTGGTTTTTGAAAATGGGTATGAAGGAGTTTGAGTTTGAGAGGTAGAAGATGATGGTTAGAGGTGGTGATGGTGGGAGGTAGAAGATGATGGTTGGAGATGGTGATGGTGGGACGTGTTTTGTGTTTATGGAGTAAGAAGATGATGAAGCTTGGTGGCTATGGTGTTTGGGAGAGTTAGAAGAAGAAGAAGGGTAGAAGATGATGGTTACGAAAGTGAGCAGAGAAAGGGGGAGGTGTTCTTTTTGTTTTCTGCTGGGCCGCGATCCACCGCCGTGTTACGTACCACGTCCAGGCCGTGATTCTTTCAGCCGTGGCCTTTCTTTTTTTTTTCCTGCTGCGCGATGCTGGTTCCCACATACTCCACGACTGTGGCAGCTACCATGGCCAGGCCGTGGAGTGTTCAGCTGCTGCACCAATTTCTGTTCTTTTTTATTTTTTTGAATCACAGGTCAAAGTCCATGGCCATGGTTCTTTCAACAGGCTCCCCGTGGACTTTTCAGTATTTAAACCCCGAGGACATCTTCTAAGATCCATGGCCATGCCATGTTCCACACCCGAGTCGTGGATCATCTTTTATTAACTTATGCTCTGCACCACACTCCAACCTATGAAAAATCCCGCAAAAGAAAATGAACAACCAATAAAAAACAACCAAACTAACACAATTAAAAACCAAATAAACCAAAAATTAAAATTTAACAAATTAAACCTTGGGTTGCCTCCCAAGAAGCGCTTATTTACGGTCATAAGCTTGACCCCTTCAATTCTCAATTTGGTGAGTCTGTGTTGAGAAGGTTATGAGTCACTCCCTTCTCAATATTGTCATCCATGAAATAGCTCTTCAAACGCTGCCTATTCACCTTGAAAGAACATGTGGCTTCACTCCATACCTCTACAGCTCCATAGGGAAACACTTTTTGAACTTGGAATGGCCCAGACCATCTAGACCGGAGCTTCCCTGGAAAGAGTTTCAATCTTGAGTTGAAAAGTAGTACAAGATCTCCTTCCCGGAATTCTCTGCGAAGGATGTGCTTGTCATGCCAACGCTTGGTTTGTTCCTTGTAAGTTTTAGCAGTTTCATATGCATCAAGCCTCAATTCATCCAGCTCTTGAAGTTGTAATTTTATTTTCTCCCCAGCTGCCTTCATGTCAAAATTCAACAGCTTGATGGCCCAGAATGCCTTGTGTTCTAACTCAACTGGGAGATGACATGGCTTACCATAGATCAACCGGAAGGGAGTCATACCAATGGGAGTCTTATAAGCTGTCCTGTATGTTCTCCAATATATTCTTGATCTCTCTATTGGAAATCTCCACTTGTCCGCTTGTTTGAGGATGGTATGGTGTAGCAACCTTATGAGTCACTCCATACTTCTTCAAGAGGTTTTTAAATTGTTTCTCAATAAAATGAGAACCTTCATCACTTATAACTGCTATTGGGACTTCGAACCTTGGAAATATGATCTTTTTGAATAGCTTCATCACAGTCTTAGCATCATTTGTTGGGGATGGCACAGCTTCCACCCGTTTTGAAACATAGTCCACCGCCACAAGAATATATTTGTTGCTACAAGATGGCAGAAATGGCCCCATGTAATCAACTCCCCAAACATCAAAAATTTCAACTTCCAAGATGGTGTTGAGAGGCATTTCATGTCTCTTGGATATATTCCCGGTTCTTTGGTAGTTGGTACAAGAAAGAACATACCTCCGGGCATCTTTGAAGATATTAGGCCAATAAAAACCAGCTTGTAGAACTTTTGCAGATGTCTTTGAAGTACTAGCATGGCCTCCATAACTAGAAGAATGACAATGATAGAGTATGTTGTCAACTTCATCTTTCGGGATGCACCTCCTATAAATTGTATCAGCACATCTCCTATAAAGGAGAGGTTCATCCCAAACATAGTTTTTCACATCAGTAAAGAACTTCTTCTTTTGTTGATAACTAAGCTCCGGTGGCAATACTCCACATACAAGAAAATTCACAAAATCTGCATACCAAGGAGCATTGAGTTTTGCCACAGCTAATAATTGTTCATTGGGGAATGAGTCATCAATGGGCAACTCTTCTTCTCCATCTACATGAAGCTCTTGATGCAACCTTAAGAGATGATCTGCCACCACATTTTCAGCACCCTTCTTGTCCTTGATTTCTAAATCAAACTCTTTCAAGAGTAAAATCCATCGGATGAGTCGGGGCTTGACTTCCTTTTTGCTCAACAAATACTTGATGGCAGAATGATCTGTGTAAACTAAGACTGTAGAACCCACAAGATATGATCTGAATTTGTCGAAGGCGTAGACAACCGCCAACAACTCCTTATCTGTAGTAGCATAATTTACTTGTGCATCATCCAATGTTTTGTTGGCATAGTAAATGGCATGCACCTTCTTGTCCTTCCTTTGGCCTAACATCGCTCCTATGTCATAGTCACTTTCATCACACATGACTTCAAATGGAATATTCCAATCGGGTGGCTGCACTATAGGAGCAGAAATCAAAGTCTCCTTCAACCTGCCAAAAGCATCTAAACAAGCAGCATCAAACTTAAACTCAACATCTTTCATTAACAAATTTGTTAAAGGTTTTGTGATTTTAGAGAAATCTTTTATAAAACGACGGTAAAAATCGGGATGTCCTAAGAAACCGCGCACTCCCTTCACATTGGTTGGTGGTGGCAATTTTTCAATTACCTCCACCTTGGCCTTATCAACCTCAATAGGACACCATGTGTCCTAACACACTACCTTCCCTTACCATGAAGTGACATTTCTCCCAGTTTAGAACAAGATTTACTTCCTCACATCTCTACAAAACCTTAGACAAATTTGTCAAGCAATTATCAAAGCTACTCCCATACACAAAAATCATCCATGAAAACTTTCATTGTATTTTCAATAAAAAAAAAATGGCTGTCATGCAACGTTGAAAAGTAGCAGGTGCATTACAAAGACCAAAAGGCATACGCCTGTAAGCAAAAGTACCATATAGACATGTGAATGTGGTCTTTTCCCGATCATTAGGATGTATGAGAATTTGATGAAAACCAGAATATCCATCCAAATAACAGAAATATGAATGCCTAGCTAACCTTTCAAGCATTTGATCAATGAAGGGGAGAGGGAAATGATGTTTTCTTGTAGCTTTATTCAACTTTCTATAATCAATGCACATTCTCCACCACGTCACTATCCTAGTGGGGATTAACTCGTTATTTTCATTTTTAACCACAACCATCCCTCCCTTTTTAGGAACGACTTGAACAAGACTTACCCATTCACTGTCAGAAATTAGGTATATCACCCCCGTATCTAACAATTTTAGCACTTGACCACCTCTTTCATGTTAGGATTTAATCTCCTTTGATGCTCAATAGAGGTTTTGTGGTCATTTTCAAGTAAAATTCTGTGCATGCAAACAAAAGGGTTAATGCCCTTAATATCATCAATAGTATACCCAATGATCTTCCTATGCAATCTGAGTTCTTTAAGCAATTTTTCAGTTTCTATTTATTCCAGATTTTCATTTACAATCACAGGATATGTAGAATTGGGACCAAGTAACTCATACCTGAGGTTTGAAGGAAGAGGTTTAAGTTCTACCTTTGGTGCCTTCTTTTCCTTCCAATCCACTGATTTTGGCTTAGGCTCCAACTTCTCAATTTTGGCTTTTTGAGGAAGAAGGTGTGGATTTGCCTCCAAAAGGCGTGTGTACTCACCAACCTCTCCATCATCACTTATAGAACCTTCACCTATCAAGCATAGCTCCAATGGGTCTTTGGAAGTGCTTTTTGGCATTTCCTCCTTTACCACCTGCTGTAATAGATCAATCATGCAAAAAGAATCCTCAACAGAAGGTTGTTTTACAGCATTAGCCAAATCAAATTCAACCTTATCATTACCAATTGTCAAAGATAATTTACCATTTTTCACATCAATTATAGCTCCAGCAGTGACCAAGAAAGGCCTTCCAAGAATTATAGGGATTTGAGAATCTTCCTCCATCTCTAAAACCACAAAAGCCGGCACAAAGAACATTCCGACTTTAATGGGAACGTCCTCTAAAATACCTATGGGGTATTTCCCAGAACGATCCCCCAATTGCAAAGAGATTGTTGTGGGCTTTAGTTCACCCATCTCCAGCTTTTCACAAACAGATAGGGGCATAAGACTAACACTTGCCCCAAGATCACAAAGAGATTTATCAAAGCTAACATCACCAATCAAACAAGGAATTGAAAAACTACCTGGATCTTTGAGCTTTGGAGGTAATTTATTTTGAATCAAAGCACTGGATTCCTTCGTCAAAGTCACAGTTTCATATTCCTCAAGTTTCCTTTTATTAGAAAAAATATCCTTCAAGAACTTAGCATAAGTGGGCATTTGTTGCAAAGCTTCTGTGAAAGGGATGTTTACACATAACTTTTTCAAAACCTCCAAGAACCTACCAAACTGCTTATCAAGCTTGGCCTTAGCCAACCTTTGAGGGAAAGGTATACATGGTCTAGGTACAACTAGAGGTGTGTGACTAGAATCCTTACTATTTTTTTCAGTTTCTTCCTTACTCTCATCTTCCCTAGGTGGAATCTCAACTTCCTTAAGCTTTCTTTTCTTTTCACCCTCGTCTTTATTTAGGACCCTCAAGTTGCTTACCACTCCTCAACATAACAGCTTTACATTGGTCACTAGGATTTTGCTCGGGTTGGCCTGGAAATTTACCTAGGGTCCTAGTAGAGGAACTAGCTTGCTGTGCAATTTGAGTCTCCAGCATCTTGTTATGAACAGTTAGATTGTCAACCTTAGACGCTAGCTGCTTAATTGGCTCACTCATGATATGACCATTTTTCCTAAATTCCTCATTTTGCTTAGATTGAGATAGCACAAAATTTTCCATCAAGGTCTCCAAGTTAGACTTTTGTACCTGTTGTTGGAATCCAGGAGATGGCCTAGTATTGCTTTGCCCAACTTGATTCTGATTGCTCCGATAGGAAAAGTTGGGATAGTTTCTCCAACCAGGGTTGTAAGTGTTAGAGAATGGATCATTTGGTCCCCTCTGGTTAAAATTATTAACAGCATCCACTTGTTCCACCATTGCATCCTGAGAAGGAGCCATGCCTAGCTGGCAATCTATAGCTGCATGTCCTATATTACCACAAATCTCACAAGAGGCATTAGAAGCACTAACAGCATTGACATTTATTTTATCAAATTTTTTAGATAATGCTTCTACCTTAGCAACTATGAGATCCAAGGCATCTACATCATACTTACCTGCAGCTTTCTTGGGAGTACCTCTTTAATTCGCCCATTGATGTTGATTTTGGGCTACCCTCTCAATGATATCATAGGCTTCTTCCAAGTTTGTGTTCATCAAAGCACCTCCAGCAATGAAATCCAATGACACCTTCGCTTGATAAGATATTCCATTGTAGAATGTATGGACAATCAACCACTTTTCAAGCCCATGGTGAGGACATTCTTGCAATAGCCCTTTAAACCTGTCACATGCTTCAGATAGTGTCTCTGGTTCCTTCTGCACAAAGCTGGTGATTTGATTCCTTAGATGAGCAGTTTTGCTAGGAGGAAAGTATTTGTCTAGGAAGCATTGTTCCAGCTGCTCCCATGTTGTTATAGACCCTGAAGGAAGAGAATGCAACCAAGCTCTAGCCTTGCCCCTCAAAGAGAAAGGGAACAATGTCAGCCGGATTGCATCTACTGCAACTCCATTGTGCTTCAAGGTCTCACATAACTCCAAGAATAACTCCACATGAAGGTTAGGATCTTCGGTTGATGTACCTCCAAATTGATTCTGTTGAACCATAGAGAGAAGGGAGGGCTTCAACTCGAAGTTGTTGGCTTCAATAAGAGGTCGTGTGATGCTAGACCGCAAGCCTGGCGCACTAGGCGCAACATAATCCTTAAGTAGCTTATTTTCATCACGATTAGCGGCCATGACTGGAGTAGATTGTCTGTTGGCCGCTTCTTTCTCCCTTTGAAGTCTTCTTCTGGCATGAAAGGTCCTTTCAATATCTGGGTCAGCTACTAGAACTTCTCCAAAACTCCTAGACCTTCGCATACAAGAACTATTACCTGCAAAAAGGAAAGGAAAACAAGGGAATATGAAAAGATAATTAAAACAGAAAAAAAAAATCTAGATTAACCAACATGCAAGTAAAACCGATATCAACAATTCACATTCCCCGGCAACGGCAAGTGCACAATTCTGCCAAGTAGTAAAATATCGTTCCACTAGGACTGTGTTGTTGAGTACCAATTACGCACAATTATGATTATCTAGACGAAATCGAGTTTAGTAGAGTGACAATAAGAATTTCAAATTCTGAAATTAACAAATGGTAGAAAAACAATTTATAAAAATTTCTAGGATTCGGGTTCACCACAATGATGATTAACAGTCCGTAATGATTTCCCCCTTTCTTTACTAAACTACTTTTGAAGGTGATTTATCCTAGGTAGTTATCGTTTCCTTTCAGAATATGCTAACGTGCCCGATTAGACCAACTCCTACTTTCGTGGTAATTGAATCTAGGTTGGACCCCTTAAGAACAGTGATAAATCAAAACAACGCCTCAAGCAAATTAATCTACTTTCGTGATTAAAAGCACATGTTCAGTTTTTAGAATTCAGATGCTAAGGTTCACCTTTCAGTGCTTCCCTAATATCAAAATCATCCAAACATGTGGCCAAGCACATTCACAAGTAGTTGGCGTGCTAAAAACTAAGTTATCGGTCGCTATTTCGGTCGCTAAATAAAGGAAAGTAAAAGTAAAAGTCAAAACTTGCTGAATTTTTAGTGACCCAAATGGCGACCGAGTTAAATGCAACGGTTAAATTTTATTTATATTTGCGACCGATATTAATTCGGTCGCTAAACGGTGCGTAAAAAATTAAAATAGAGAGTGTTAGGGACCGATTTTAAATCGGTCGCTAAATTTATGAATTCAAATATCAAATTAACCCATTAAGCAACCGATTTAGCAACCGAATAATTCGGTCGCTAAAAATAAAATCCCTAAATCAACAGAACCCCTTTTCTTCCTCACTTTCGCCCGAATCTCCTTCTCTCTCACCGTTTCTCTCTTCGTCTCGCGAGCTCCGGCCACCACAGGATGCCTTCAGCCACCACCGTCATCCCCTCTCCTTTGATAAGCTCTCTTCCTCCCCGTATCTCTCCATCCCCCTCTCTCTCTGTCTCAATCTGTCTCCATTTCTCAGCTTCTCTCTCATCCTCCTCCTCCGACCACCACCACCGCCACTACCATCCTCCTCTTCCATAGGTAAGCTCTTTTCTTCTCTCCTCTATCTCTCTCTGTCTCGCGCTCTCTCTAGCTCGGTTCTCTCTCTGTGTGTCTAAGTTTCTCTCTCTATGTCTCTCTCAGGTGCTGCCACCTCCTTCTCCGACCACCACCACCATCTCAAGGGGCTCTGTTCATGCGGCCACCACCCCCACAGACTCCTCTGATCAGTTTTGTCTCAGGTTAGGGTTTAGAGAATGATTAATGATTATGTCTCAAGTAATCAACAATCACACTCTTTGCCAATCTTAAACAAGCAGACCATTAATCAAAAGACTTGGTCCATTGATAGTATGAAACATGATTATTGATTGATTTACTAATTGTATGACACTTCATAGCTTTTCTAGACTATATTGATTGATTTACCTATTCAGGGCACTAGTGATTGGTAAATGCTCTTAAATTGGGGGTATTTTACTGCTATTGTAAACCCTCTTTGAATGTATTTTTTAATTCATTTTGACTGAAGCTTGGTACTATGAATATAGCTGCTTGAAAATGTACTTGACTGAAACTAAAGAGATGATGATGCTACAGTGAATGTAGCTGGTGTGCATTTTTTTATTTTCATTCTTTTGATTTTATGCAACATAATTGTATTCACTATTGACTAAAAAATGCTCAATTTTCAAGTATTATTATACTGGTCTTGATACTAAAAAATAAGAGAACTTGTGAAAACTTGTTATGCTTGTTTGTTTAAAAATGCTGAATTTTCAAGTATTATTATACTGGCCTTGATACTAACAAATTAGAGAACTTGTTAAAACTTGTTATGCTTGTGTTTGTGTTGTTTCTTTGTTACATACTTCTCTTTAGCACAAAGCATGCTGAAACTGATATTTTTATATGAGAGCTGGAGGGGGTAGTAATCACATGGAATCTTGGATAGAACCAATAGAAAACCAAACTTGATCCCTTGTGTGCGGTGACTTGAAAAATAGATTTGCCAACTTTCTAGATTCTCATAGGCAATGTAAAGCTCATTCTTTTGAACCATCCCTTGTAAAGCTCATGCTTATGAACCATCCCTTGTGTTTGATCTTTATTATGTTTTCCATTTTGTACATGTATTTTATTGGTTAAGGTTTTAATTCGGCATCTAACAATTAATGAAACAATGCCAAATATCTGAAAAATGGACTTGTACATTATGAATGCTACATGAAGTTACTCATGTGCCTTCACCTATATAGTTTAAGTTTTGAGAGAGTTGATTCATGATTTTGAAAAACATCGCAAACAAAACCGATAATTAAGAGGTGAGTTGAATGGCTCAAGATTCATGAGTACATCGAATTAGTTGCAAAGTGACAATATATGATAGCCTTAAATGTTAGTTTTTTAAATGTTAGTATTTGATAGGATTAATTTTATTTATGCATTATAGGTCAGTGCTCTATTTCTCGTGAGTTGAAACCGACTCCCTTCTTCCCCACTCCATCTCCACAGGTAATCAATTGGTCGTAATGGCAATTTGTTGAACTTTTATATTACTAACTTGAATACAATTAAGTTGGACCTAAGGATATTAATTTACTTTCATATTGTCTTATTATATTTATCAGTTCCTGATCTTCTTGTCTGCGGCTCCTCCCCTTATCCTTACTTGTTTTTGCATTTTGTCGCATAGGTAAGTTCTCTCAATACTCTCTTTTAAGGTTCTGCTTTGTCTAAAAGGTTTTGATTGTATGGTGCTTGTAATGTGTTATGTTAATTATATATCTTGTTGTTTGTTAGTGGAGAGCTGAGCTCAATAGGAAGGTATCCTGCCTGAAAGGCAAGATGCTGATTGTGTGCTGATAATTTAATATTTATGCATGTATTTGCAATTATGTGTTGCTTTTTAGTGGAGAGCAGAGCTCAATAGAATGTGATCCTATCAAAAAGGCGGGATTCTTGTTGTGTGTTGCTAGTTTAGAAGTTATGCATGTGTTTGACAATTATGTGTTACTTGTTAGTGGAGAGCGGAGCTCAATAGGAAGGTATCCTGCCTAAAAGGCAAGATGCTGATTGTGTGCTGATAATTTAATATTTATGCATGTATTTGCAATTATGTGTTGTTTATTAGTGGAGAGCAGAGCTCAATAGGATGTGATCCTGTCAAAAAGGCGGGATGCTTGTTGTGTGTTGCTAATTTAGAAGTTATGCATGTGTTTGACAATTACGTGTTACTTGTTAGTGGAGAGGGGAGCTCAATAGGATGTTTGCTACTATATTTTATCTAAGTTTGTATTGAATTATGCTTCAATATATATTTGTTGAAGTATGCTGTAATCCTTATAAGTCAATGGTTTTATTTTCTGCTAGAGTTAATTATTAAGTTACGAAAGCCTTAGTTTTCTATTTGAGATTCAATATTAATGAGCATGCGTACCTTCTCAGGGTACACATGCTCATTGTATTGAATCTTGAATTATCCAAGTGGGACAGTTTGGGAAAAAACATTTTTCACACTCGTACAATAGTCATTTCCATGTTCAAATGCCTTATATACTTGTTGAAATCTCGGTCTGATGCATTTCCTTTTGTTCTCCTGGTGCATACTTGATCGTGGTGATTCTCACCGTGCTCGAGTCGTGTACTTGGAGACTGATGGGAAATGTTGCCAAAATTTTGTTAAGTATAAGGTATTTGAATAAGGGAATAACTATTATTAGCCGAGTGTGGTAAAGGTTTCTTCTCGAATAGGATAGGTTCATACCTTGTCATAAGAACGAGATTGATGGAGTTATTGGAATGCACCGTAATATAAAAGTGTTATTGTAGGGTTGGTCAGGCTATTTAATTGTCAGCAATGGATATTCCGGAGAATCGGAAATGGATGTATCGGAGGTTGGATCGGAATAAACGTCTTAGGGAAGAGTATAGAGTTGGAATGGGTGAGTTTATAGAGTTTGTTGTTAGCCAGGAGAGATTTATACGGCTGGACGGTGATCATTTGAGGTGACCTTGAAAAAGATGCAAGTGTCAATCTTTCAAAAGCGTGGATGGAGTTGTAGTCGATCTTTATGAGAAGGGCTTCATGCCTGATTACTATTGGTGGAGTAACCATGGTGAGACGTTTCCTGATTTAAACCCGGTTGTGTTTGAAGGTTCATACTATGGAAGTGGTGACCGGAGGGAAGAATTGAATCCATACGAGCAGATGATAATGGATCATGCTGGACCATCGGTTGGTGTTGTACTAGAAGAAGATGGGGTAGAAGATGGTGGAATGGGCTCCCAATACATAGAGGAGAATCCGAATCCCAAAGCTCAAAGATTCTATGATATGCTGAGTGCTGCACGATCTCCATTATGGGAAGGATGTCGGGAGTACACGGAGTTGTCGATGTGCATGGAATGGTTGAGTATCAAATTTGACTACAATATGCAAGAAGGTTGTTTTAATCGCCTCACCAGGTCAGTGTCCAAGGCGTTGCCAGAAGACAATCGGATGCCTACTAGTTTTTATCATGCTAAGAAGTCTGTGGAAAATTTGGGTCTATGGTGTTTGAAAATTGATTGTTGCCTGAATGGATGTATGTTGTACTATAAGGATGATTCAGCAGAGAGCATAACATGTTATTGATTTTGTGGTGCGGATCGGTATAAGATAACCACTAGGATGGGCATTGAGAAGAAGAGGTCGCTAAAAACGATCTGGTACTTTCCGCTCGTGCCAAGACTTACAAGATTGTACTCTTCGATGGCCACTGCAGCTCACATGAGGTGGCATGGTGATCATTAGAGGGAGCAAGATGTCTTGTGTCATCCATCTGATGGAGAAGCTTGGAAGCATTTTGATAGGGTTCATATGGCATTTTCGCAGGACCCTCGGAACATCCGATTGGGGTTATCTACTGATGGATTTAATCCTTTCGGGCACTCTGGAAAAGCATACTCTTGTTGGCCGGTTATCCTGACTCTGTACAATCTTCCCCCGGGGATGTCCATGAAGCGGGAGTTTATGTTCCTAACAGTCATAATTTCGGGTCCGTCTAATCCAAAAGGTAAGATTGATGTGTACTTGCAGCCACTGATAGATGATTTGACGATGCTGTGGAATGGTGGTGTGTTGACATATGACGTATCTTTGAGGCAGAATTTCATGATGAAAGAAGCTTTGATGTGGACGATCAACAACTTTCCCGCCTATGGGATGATGTCGGGTTGGATGACCGCGGGGAAGCTTGGTTGCCCAATATGTATGGAACGATCGAAGGCAATCATGCTTAAAAACAGTCGAAAGATCTCATATTTTGATTGTCATCATCAATTCCTTCCAGAAGATCATCCTTATAGGTGGAAGAAGAATGCATTCAAGAAGCGTTGTGCGGAGACAACACCGCCTCCACCATGTTTTTCTGGTCCTAATGTATGGCGGAGAGTACAGTACTTACCACTTGTCCATGAATCCCAATGAGAACATATTCCTGATTATGGCGTCAACCATAATTGGACAAAACAAAGTATAGTTTGGAGGTTGCCGTATTGGAGGACGCAGCTACTCCATCACAACATTGATGTCATGCATAATGAGGGGAATGTGTTTTTGAATGTGTTTGACACTGATGGACATCAAGGGGAGGACAAAGGATACAAATAAAGCCCGATTGGATCTGGCTGAAATCTGTAATCGGAAGGAGCTTTAGTTGCAGGACGGTGGTCGTGGCAGACTTATCAAACCGAAGGTAAGTTATACACTAAGCAAAACACAGAAAGTGGTCGTCTGTAAGTGGGTTAAAGAACTAAAGTTACCAGATGGGTATGTGGTCGCGCTGTCGCGCACGTGCCAAAAAGGACGAGCGGGTTTAAAACTGTAGTTTAGTGCGACAACTCGGATGTCGTCTCTCAAGGACTCTGAGAATATTACCTTTCACAAAAATCAGTTTGGGGGGGGGGGGGTTTGGATTGGAGTGCAAATAAGAAACAAACAAAACAGAGCAAACAAAAACAAGGCAGTTGAAAAGAGATTATCAATTATCAAACAACGATTAATCTACTGTCAAGAATTCCCAACTATCCTTGGTTAATGTAATCCCAAGCCCTAAGCAGATTCTAATCCCCTTTCGATTCATAAAGAACAACTAACAACGTAATTGCTACTATGGATGCAAGTTCCTATTCCCGAAATAACAAACGGGATTAAGCTCTCATGATCAAACGATCATGAATGAACACACGCGAATTAACAAACGCGATTATGTATAGGAAATTAACATCACTGAAACAAATCAATACAATACTACACATTCCTGAAATAACAAACAGAATTGCATAATATGGTATTGAAAAGGGAAAAGCAATTAAAATAGGGATTTACATAACCTCAAGTATATAGGATCCTCAAACAGTAGACTAATCCAAGGACTTAGTTCTCCATGGCAAAAACGAAATCACAGAGAAAAGTGTAAAACAGAAAATTGGAGAAGCAAAAGTTTTTACAAATTGTTCAGAACAGCCTTTTATACAAATTCAGAATTCAGATGGCTCGCGAGGCGAGCACACATTCGCGAGGCGAATTTCATGAAGAGTCAGCAACCTTTGGCATTCTCGCGAGGCGAAATACTTGCTCGCGAGGCGAGGATATGAAGAGTTTTCTCCTTACGGGCGTTATGGCCATCAGGGCCTAACCGTGATGCTCTCTGACTTCCAGACTCGCGAGGCGAATGGATGCTCGCGAGGCGAGACACTTCAACTTCAAAACTGCCACGGCCAAGACCTTCAACACGGGCAAGCCGTGATCGTCTCTGACTTTTTCAGGTTTGCAAGACTCGCGGGGCGAGACCTTCTTCGCGAGGTGAACCAGAGACTTAGCAATTTCTTGGAACAGTCAGGCTTCGGGGTCGCGTGGCGAGCGTGTCCTTCGCGGGGCGAATCCCCTGATCTTTATTTTCTCAGCTTCTACTTAACCTGAAAACAAGGAAATAACCATAAGTGTATTATTTTGACTTAAAACTAGCTAAATTAACTTAAAACTACTCTAGAGACTCAAAACCTTGCTTGAGGACAATCTAATCTAATTTGGGTGAAAATACGATATAATTTGCACAAAACCCTGGTCATACTAGCTATAAAACTAGATGAGCCAGAGGCTTATCAAAATACCCCAAACTTAAACTTTGCTTGTCCCAAGCAAACTAAGACTCAAAAATCAAAAAGACTCAAGACCTGGCAAGCTCAAAAGATTCAATCAACATTTCACACATTCAAGCAATACATCAAAAACAGTTTTTCTTCATTGTTTCCCCCTTTTCAAACAGAGCAATCCCCACATTCATTTATTCCAAACATTTGAGAGTTTCATCATGAAAACAATTAGAAATCTAAGCAGGGGATCTAAGTCACACACAAGAGGGAGATCACCAAATCCAAACAACTGCCTTCCTCACAAGGGCATTATTTGTTCACTCAGTCACTCAGTTTATGTCAGGCTAACAACTTGCACTCAGTTTCACTTTTCAAGTACACTTCCCAAAAATTTGCTTTTCATCTCAAAATGGCTCCCACAGAAAACATGCAAGCAACATCAGAAGGTCTTTTATGGGTTGTAATGGGGCCTGGCTAAGGGTAGGATATACAAAGGGAACTAAGCTGAAGACCCTAGGAACTAAGAGAGCATAAACTATATTTACACTTTGAAATTCACTCAAGTTC
Organism: Sophora flavescens; assembly: GCA_030762895.1. NCBI lineage: Eukaryota > Viridiplantae > Streptophyta > Magnoliopsida > Fabales > Fabaceae > Sophora > Sophora flavescens. Next base: position 15,055,576 of record CM061062.1, on the reverse strand, counting down.
CTTTCTTTATTTTTTTCTTTACACTTCTGGGTGGCTACAGCTTTTTTTTTTCCTATTTCAATAGCCTTTTTGGCATTTTTGTATTTTTGTATTTTTTTATTTTTTTATTTTGTATTTTTTTTTTCATTTTTTTCTTCAACATTTGTACACTTTTTCTGTCACAAGCTTTTGGCTCCAACTTTTTTTCTTTTTTTCTTTTCTCTTTCCAACAACATATTACACCTTGCAACCACCCCAAACTTAGTTTCTTGCACCCATTCTAAGATTACATGCTCTCCTAATCCTAAGATCGGGCTAACATGATTTTCCAGATATTTGGGCTTATAACATTAGGTTATCAAGAACTAACAGGCTAATAGGCTCAAAAGGGCTAACTAGGGAACATGCATTAGGAATTGGTTTATTCAGGCCAAGTAGCTATTTACAAAGAATATGCCTAAATCATTTGCTACACACATCTAATCATGCAAACCAAAAAGAGATTCAATCAAATCCAGGGAAGTGCAACTTGAAAGTGATTTTCACACAGTCAAAAACATGTTGGAGGCTCAAAACCTCACCTGGACATTCATGCAAATTGTTTGAAAGAGATACTATCCCTAGTGTGTGCTTCCTATCACCCCAAACTTATCATTCATCATGCCATCATAACAAAATCCCAAAGTTCAATTTTCAATTTCACATGGGAATCACAAAATTTTTCAACCTAGGGGGAATCATCACATATCAATCATGCAAGCAATCTGTGCAACATCAATCAAAATCTAGCAAACTTGCCAACAAAAGACTCAACACACAAATGCTCCTGAGCTTCTCAAATTATTCAGGAGCTTTATTCAAAGAAAAGAAAACTTTATTCAAAGAAAAGAAAAACTACAACTAGTTCCCTCCCCCACACTTAAAACATGCATTGTCCCCAATGAACAACAACAGACTTTACAATCAGAGTGAGGGAAAGGAAAAGAAACTCCCTGATCAAGCATCAGTGTAGGTTGGAGCATCCAAAGATAGCTCCTCAACATTAGCATCCATAGGAACAACAGCATCCACACCATGGAATGGCTTCAACCTCTGCCCGTTAACTTTGAAGGGCTTGTGTGTACCTGCACGTGTAATCTCTACTGCACCATAAGGAAACACATTAGTAATGACAAAGGGGCCATCCCATTTGGACCTAAGTTTCCCAGCCATCAGTTTAAGGCGGGAGTTAAACAATAATACTAGCTGGCCCACAAAAAATTCTTTCCTAACAATCATTCTATCATGAAATTGTTTTGTCTTTGCTTTATAAATCTTGGAGCTTTCATAGGCTTCAAGCCTAAGCTCCTCAAGTTGCTGCAACTGCAGCTTTCTTTCAACACCAGATTTATTCATGTCCATGTTACAACACTTTACTGCCCAATATGCTCTATGCTCAACCTCCACCGGGAGGTGACATGCCTTACCAAAAACCAGCCGAAATGGGGACATTCCTATAGGGGTCTTGAAAGCAGTCCTTTGTGCCCACAGTGCGTCTTCCAGACGGCGGCTCCATTCCTTTCTATTAGGCTGCACCATCTTCTCCAGAATTTGCTTGATCTCCGTGTTGGATATTTCAGCTTGGCAATTGGTTTGGGGGTGGTAAGCAGTGGACACTCTATGTACAACCCCATATTTCCTGAGTAGGGCCTCCATGGTTCTGTTGCAAAAATGTGTGCCCTGGTCACTGATGATGGCCTTGGGTATGCCAAACCTGCAAAAAATGTTGGACCTAACAAATTTGGAAACCATCTGAGCATCGTTAGTCCTAGTGGGGATTGCTTCCACCCACTTTGAAACATAATCTACAGCCAACAAAATATATACAAAACCAAAAGAAGGAGGGAAAGGACCCATGAAGTCCATCCCCCACACATCAAAGACCTCACAAAAGAGCATGGGCTGTTGGGGCATCTCACTCCTACGAGTGATTGCAGGGCCTGTTATTTGACATTCTTTACAATTCTTGTATACCTCATATGAATCCCTAAAAATTGTGGGCCAGTAGAACCCGGAGTCCAGGACTTTTCTTGCTGTCCTCTGAGGTCCAAAGTGTCCTCCAACTGGAGAGGCATGTGAGAAATGCAGGATGGACTCCGTCTCATGCTCGGGAACACACCTCCGAATAACCTGGTCACTGCAAAACTTCCACAGATAGGGGTCATCCCACACATAATACTTTGCATCGCTCTTCAGCTTGTGGAACTTTTGTCTACTTGTACCTGCAGGAACAACACCAGCAACTAGAAAATTTACAATGTCAGCAAACCAGGGGGTTACCCCATACATATGTAACAGTCTCTCATCAGGGAAATCATCTTGGATGGGAAAAGTATCCTCATCCCTTGCTATCCTGCTCAAATGATCTGCTACCAAATTCTCAGCTCCACTTTTATCCTTTATCTCCACATTGAATTCCTGGAGCAAGAGCATCCACCTGATCAGTCTTGGCTTAGCTTCTGGCTTCTTCAACAGATATTTCAAAGCTGCATGGTCAGTAAAAACAGTCACCCTAGAACCTAGCAAATAAGACCTAAACTTATCAAGTGCAAATACAATGGCTAGCAGCTCTTTCTCAGTGGTTGTGTAATTTGCCTGTGCGGCATCTAGGGTCCTAGAAGCATAGTGAATTACATGGGCATCTTTGCCCACCCTTTGTGCCAGAACTGCCCCCACAGCAAAATTTGAAGCATCACACATCAGTTCAAACGGGAGTGTCCAGTCTGGGGGCTGGATGACAGGGGTAGAAGTCAACGCCTTCTTCAGATAGTCAAATGACTATTTGCACTTTTCATCAAACTGGAACAGGGCATCATTTTTCAGCAGATTTGACAATGGCAGTGCTATCTTGCTGAAGTCCTTTATAAAGCGCCTGTAGAAACCTGCATGTCCAAGAAAGGAACGGATCTCGCGTACGCAAGATGGGTAAGGCAATGAAGAAATCACATTTATTTTTGCAGGATCCACAGAAATACCCTCTTTGGAAATTACATGACCCAATACTATCCCCTGTTCTACCATGAAATGACATTTCTCATAATTCAGAATCAAATCAGTATCAATGCATCTTTGAAGAACTAGACTTAGACTATGCAAACAGGCATTAAAAGAGGAGCCATACACAGTAAAATCATCCATAAACACCTCTATGCAATTTTCAATAAAATCAGAGAAAATACTAAGCATGCATCTTTGAAAGGTGCCAGGAGCATTACAGAGGCCAAATGGCATCCTCCTATAAGCAAACGTCATCGAAGGGGCACGTGAAGGTGGTCTTTTCCCGATCCTCGGGGCAATATGAATCCGGAAATACCCGGAAAAGCCATCTAGAAAACAATAATGGGATCGACCGGCCCAGCCGATCCAAAGATCTCGATCTATGAACGGCAAAGGAAAATGATCCTTTCGGGTGGCCTGGTTTAGCTTCCTATAGTCTATACAAACTCTCCAGCTATTCTGGACTCTAGTAGGCACAAGTTCATTATTCTCATTCCTAACTACTGTTAGACCAGACTTCTTTGGTACAACTTGAACCGGACTTACCCAAGAACTATCAGAGATGGGATAGATAATACCCGCCTGTAGAAGCTTAGTCACCTCTTTCTTTACCACATCCAGTAATCAGTGGGTTAAGTCGCCTTTGGGCCTGCTCTCGACTGGCTTAGCCCCATCCTCCAAAGAAATTTCTGTGCATGCATCCGGAGGGGCTAATTCCTGGAATATCGCCTAATGTCCACCCAATGGCCTTCTTGTTCTTCCTCGAACTTCTAAAAGCTTGGCTTCCCGATCGAGTTGAGGTGGAGGAAATGATGATCGGCAATGTTGCATCCCTCCCCAAGTAGGCATACTTTAGGTTCTCGGGAAGTGGTTTGAGTTCCAAAGAAGGTGGGCTGCTCAACGGATGGTGCATTGGGAGCAGCCATAGGGTCAAGGACTTCTTTGAATAAACAGCTTCACTCTCACTATCACTTTCACTATCATCCTCACCCTGCAAGGTTGAATCCAAAAACTCATAACAAACAGAACATGGGTTAGTGTTAGTGCAGTTAGTACAAGTATATACATCATCAAAACCAGAAATAACAGGAAAATCAGAAATAAGGTCATCATGAGTGTCCTCAATGAGCTCAAACAGCAACTCTAAGTGGAATACAGAGTGCTCCTCTACTGGGTGCTTCATAGCATCAAAGATCTTGAATTTGGCCACAATACCACCAAACTCCATAGACATAGTCCCATCATAAACATCAATCTTGGTCTTGGATGTCATCATGAATGGTCTCCCCAAGATTATGGGTGATCTCTCGGATCGAGTCTCTCTCCGCCATGTCTAGGATATAGAAGTCTGCAGGGAATATCAAATCATCAACTTGCACTAGGACATCCTCTACCATCCCCATGGGTCGCACACGTTAGTCCTGTTAGCCAACTGGATGGTAAGACCTGTGTACTGCAATGGCCCAAGATCAAGGTTGTTAAAGATGGAGGTAGGCATGACATTGATTGATGCTCCCAAGTCCAACATGCAGTTCTCAAACTTCTTGTCCCCAATAGTGCATGGGATAGTGAAGGTGCCTGGATCCTTGCACTTCTGTGGTAGTGCTTGAGTAGGGGATATAGAAGCAACTCTCTCTATCTTTGATTGGATAAGCGCTGAGACATTCATTCCCAAGTCAACCCTCTCATTAGTCTTCATCTTCCTCTTGTTAGTGCATAGGTCCTTGAGAAATTTGGCATATCCGGGCACTTGCTTGATCACATCCAACAGGTGGAATATTAACAGCTACCTTTCTGAAAACATCAAGAATCTCCTTCTCCTTATTTTCACCACCAATCTTCAAATTTTTCTGAATTCTGTGTGGGAATGGAATGGGTGGTCTATACACTCTTTCAGTTTCAACTTCAACCACAGGTTCAGGAGTAACCTCAACAGTAGGCTTAGGAGTAGCCTCAACAGTTTCTTCATCCTTTCCAGAAGTGGCCTCAACAACCTTTCCAGATCTCAGAGAGATGACACTCACATTAGGGTTGGAGGCATTAGGATTTATCACCGGTCATGGCAGGCAGCTGGTTTGTCCCTTGACCTTGTTGTATGCTATTCATGGATGTGGCCAATTGTCCAATCTGTGTCCTCAAATCTTGAATACTAGCATCTGTCTGCTGCTGAAACTGTACACTAGATGCAGCCATTTGCTTCACCAAGTCTTCTAATGATGGTCCAGAAGGTGCAGAAGTGGTCACTAGAGGATGATTCTGAGGTGCCATCGGCTGTTGTTGGGAAGAGTTCCAATACCGCAGATTAGGGTGATTTCTCCAGCTAGGATGGTACCTATTAGTAGAGAGGTCTGGAATGCTGTACCGATTCTGACTGTTTCCTTGATTATAGGGGTTCACTGCATAAGCTTGAGGTACTTCACTGACAAACTCTTCTCTCTGGATCGGGCATGGATCAAATGGGTGCTCAGGTGAATTGCACATGCTACATAACTTTGCAGGCTGAACCTTGTCTATTGCCAATTGTCTTACAAAGGAAGTCAGCTCATCCAATCTATTCTCAAGGGCGGCCTGGTTGGAAGATGAACTATGAATCTCATGCACACCTCTTGGCTCAACTGAATTTCTTCTTGTAGAAAACTGCTGGGAATTCAATGACATGTTCTCAATGAGTTGCTTGGCAGCAGCTGGGGTCTTATCAACTAATGCTCCCCCACTAGCAGCATCCAACAGATTCCTATCCATCGGCAACAATCCTTCATAAAAGTATTGGATCAGGAGTTGTTCAGAAATTTGATGCTGGGGGCAACTAGATACCAAATGTTTGAACCTTTCCCAGTACTCAGCTAGTGACTCGTTCCCTTGCCTGATGCCACATATCTCTTTCCTTATTGAAGCAGCTCTTGAAGCAGGAAAATACCTTTCTAGGAACACCCCCTTCAAATCATTCCAAGTGGTGATGGAGTTAGGCTCAAGGTACAATAGCCAATCCTTTGCAGCTCCCTGGAGTGAAAATGGAAAAGCCTTCAGCTTGATACTGTCCTCAGTGACTCCCTCTGCTCTCGAGGTAGTGGAGCATACAACTTGGAATTATTTCAAGTGCTTGTGTGGATCCTCACCTGCAAGACCATTAAACTTGGGCAACAGGTGAATAAAACCATATTTCAGTTCAAAAGGAGTGTCAGCACCAGGATAAGAAATACATAATCCATTATAGTTGACATCAGGGGCAGCAAGCTGCCTTAATGTCCTCTGGTCTCCCATGTTTTCAAAAGCAGTTTTAAAATTGGAATCACTACTAGTGCTAGCCCGAAATTCCCTACGGAGTGTGTGCAATGTTCTTTCAATTTCCGGGTCAAAATCACACAGTTCAGGGCAATGAGACCTAGTAGCCAGACTAATTCAAAACAGAACAGAAATTAAAAGAAAGAAAAGAAAATAAAATAAAAACAAATTGCGAAAAATAACAACTCAGAGTCCCCGGCAACGGCGCCAATTTTTGGTCATTTTATGCCGCGCAGACGCGCCAAAAAGGACGAGCGGGTTTAAAACTGTAGTTTAGTGCGACAACTCGGATGTCGTCTCTCAAGGACTCTGAGAATATTACCTTTCACAAAAACCAGTTTTGGGGGGGGTTTGGATTGGAGTGCAAATAAGAAACAAACAAAACAGAGCAATCAAAAACAAGGCAGTTGAAAAGAGATTATCAATTATCAAACAACGATTAATCTACTGTCAAGAATTCCCAACTATCCTTGGTTAATGTAATCCCAAGCCCTAAGCAGATTCCAATCCCCTTTCAGTTACAGTAACAACTAACAACGTAATTGCTACTATGGATGCAAGTTCCTATTCCCGAAATAACAAACGGGATTAAGCTCTCATGATCAAACGATCATGAATGAACACACGCGAATTAACAAACGCGATTATGTATAGGAAATTAACATCACTGAAACAAATCAATACAATACTACACATTCCTGAAATAACAAACAGAATTGCATAATATGGTATTGAAAAGGGAAAAGCAATTAAAATAGGGATTTACATAACCTCAAGTATATAGGATCCTCAAACAGTAGACTAATCCAAGGACTTAGTTCTCCATGGCAAAAATGAAATCACGGAGAAAAGTGTAAAACAGAAAATTGGAGAAGCAAAAGTTTTTACAAATTGTTTAGAAAAGCCTTTTATACAAATTCAGAATTCAGATGGCTCGCGAGGCGAGCACACATTCGCGAGGCGAATTTCATGAAGAGTCAGCAACCTTTGGCATTCTCGCGAGGCGAAATACTTGCTCGTGAGGCGAGGATATGAAGAGTTTTCTCCTTACGGGCGTTATGGCCATCAGGGCCTAACCGTGATGCTCTCTGACTTCCAGACTCGCGAGGCGAATGGATGCTCGCGAGGCGAGACACTTCAACTTCAAAACTGCCACGGCCAAGACCTTCAACACGGGCAAGCCGTGATCGTCTCTGACTTTTTCAGGTTTGCAAGACTCGCGGGGCGAGACCTTCTTCGCGAGGCGAACCAGAGACTTAGCAATTTCTTGGAGCAGTCAGGCTTCGGGGTCGCGTGGCGAGCGTGTCCTTCGCGGGACGAATCCCCTGATCTTTATTTTCTCAGCTTCTACTTAACCTGAAAACAAGGAAATAACCATAAGTGTATTATTTTGACTTAAAACTAGCTAAATTAACTTAAAACTACTCTAGAGACTCAAAACCTTGCTTGAGGACAATCTAATCTAATTTGGGTGAAAATACGATATAATTTGCACAAAACCCTGGTCATACTAGCTATAAAACTAGATGAGCCAGAGGCTTATCAGTATGCTTCCAATCTGGGTAGATGTGTTGACATTAAGGAGGCAAAGTTACATGGAATGATAAGTCATGATTGCCACGTGCTCATGCAACGGTTGCTTCCAATTGCGTACGACGAATTACCGAAACCAATTTGGAACCCACTTGTTGAGCTTAGCCACTTTTTCAGGGAGCTTACATCGACAAAACTAAATGTGAATCAATTAAAGGATATGGAAGTCAAGATACCCGTTTTGTTATGTAAGCTGGAGCAAATCTTCCCGCTGAGTTTCTTTGATTCTATGGAACACCTTCCAGTTCATCTACCTTACGAAGCAAGATTTGGTGGCCCAATCCAATACCGCTGGATGTATCCATTTGAGAGGTAAGACATCAACTATTTTACTTAATACATATGAAATTCACGAACACGAAATCGTAGTTTAGCTTTCCCGAAAACTAGTAATTATTTGTATGTATCCCTCTTTAATAGGTTCCTGCACTCCCTTAAACACAAAGTCAAGAACAAGGCATGAGTGGAGGGTTCCATTTGTGAAGCATACTTAGTAGAGGAGACTTCCACTTTTGCCTCCTATTACTATCCGGACGAAGTTAACACGAGAAGGACAAGGATGCCTAGAAACGTTGATTCGGGCGAAGGAAGTTCAACTAGTCCTCCTATATCAATATTCAACTATCCGGGCAGATTTAGTGGCAAATCAAAAGGATATTTCTTGGAGCAGCGTGACATTAATGTTGCTCATCTGTATATCCTTCAAAATTGTGAAAAGGTGGCGCTGTATTTAGAGTAAGTTTCTACAATGTCTTTTATAAGTTCAATTGACATTTATGATTATTAATCGTCATGTTGTTAATCTCCCATATGTAGGATGTACGACAATTTTCTAAGGGATCTCCAACCTGGCATTTCAAACGATCATGTTGATCGAGAAATTACTTCTCACTTTGCTACGTGGTTCAGTAAATATGTAGGTTAAGCATCTTCATTTGTTGCAATACATTTTATCTCCTTAAATATATAGCATGTATAAGAATAATATAACATTTGATTTTTTTAGGTACTAGATCCAGAAAACAATGTTCAAAATCCATTGTTGACAAATTTGGCATGGGGGCCTAACAGATGGGTTACATCATGGAATACTTACATTATAAATGGATATAAATTTAACACAAAAACATGGAATGAAGGAATGCAGTCGTGTAACTATGGTGTTTGTGTGTGAGCCATTGATGGCAATGCAGAGGATGATTTCTATGGGGTTCTAACTGACATCCTTGAACTCGATTATACCAGTTTCCTCATGATGAAGTTAGTTATCTTCAAGTGTGATTGGTTTGATCCTACTCTTGACGTAGGGACAAAAATCGATAAAAAATATGGTATTATTAAAGTTAGGCAATCTCGTAGGTATAATAAGGCGTACGACCCATTCATTTTTTCACAACAGGCAGAACAGGTTTATTACTCGCCATATCCCGAAGGACATCAAGGATGGTTGGGTGTTATTAAGATAAAGGCTCGCAGTATAATTACTGATAATGTAATCAACCAGCCTGAAAAAGATGCTCCGTACCAAGATGATGAGTTTTCAAGACCCCACGTACCGTTGCAAATTACGCCGGACATTATTGTTAATTCTCTAGCGGACATTTCCGAAAATGGGGAAGAAGTTGAAAGAGAGTTAATGGATCAATCTGAGTTGGACGCATCTGTTGTGACTCCGGCAAGTGTACCGGGTCGTCGCAAGTAATAAAAATAACACGGTAAGTAAATACCGAGGTCGAACTCAAGGATTGGGATACCAATTCGACTTATCCGCGGGAAGTCAGATATGTTCGGTCAAGTTACAGAAAAGTGGTTGAGGGAGAGAGATTAATATCTAAATTCAATTAACTAGTCTAAATAAATAATTAACTAAAAATCAGAAAAATTAAAATGTCCAAGGTCACAAATCCACCTACCCAATATGTACACCCAAGTGATGATGAATTCCTCCCTAAGTTCAATTATAATGTCAACCGGGACCCCTAAATTCTCCTAAATCCACTCTCGTGCTCATTAGGACGTATTCGACGATTGGATTAATTACTTACTAGGTCTCATAATCCTAATCTCGAATTCTGTTAATTCTTGTTCCCTATAAGGTTGCACCGATCTCCTACTCACTCTCGTGCAATATTCGATCGATGATCCTAATTCAAGTTCTAAACGCGAATCGCTGACTAAGCCTCATCACGTTAACAAGTCAATCACGCAACACATATGATTAACACAATCAAATCAGAATTAGAAAACGTGAATTGAATTAGAGGAGAAAGACATACATCATATAGAATCTACACTGCCATGGGTGGCTTCATCGTTCCCTCGGACGACGGGGATTAGTTCCTCATGCTCATAGACAAGCAATCGGAACTCATCCTAAGACTAAGAATTAAGAGAAGATAAGAGGGAGACGCAGCCCCAGAATAAGGATTACAAAAGGCCTCTCAAAATTCTGATCCAAAAAGTCCCCCTTTTCTGTTCTGATCTGCTCTATTTATAAGGAGGCCACGCGTCACGGCCGTGATGGTCATCACGGCCTGCCCGTGACGGCTTCTGTTTCTAGCGCACTTCTGGAATTTAAACCCTCGCGACGCGAAGGATGTCTCGCGATGCGAAGGATGTCTCGCGACTCGAGTCTTCTTGTCACGGCTCGTGATGTGAATCACGACCAAGCCGTGATGCTCTCTGCCTTGTGTGGATTTTGGGTCACGGCCGTGATGCACATCACGGCTAGGCCGTGATGGTCTCTGACTTCCAAGTCTTCATTATTCGCGAGGCGAGCCTTCTGTTCGCGGGGCGAGACCTCCAAAACTGCTTTTTCCCATTGCTTCTTAACTTCCTTGATTCTCAGAGCTTCATTTATTTAACCTGAAACAAAGAAAGCAACCACAAGCGTAATTCTATTCAAAATAACCTAAAAACTACACAAAAGACGCAAAACGAGTCAAAGTCCAACTTAGGAACAAAACAAGGCAAATTTGGGCGAAAACGAGATTGAACTCGAATAAATTGGCACATAAACCCTAGTTCATCTAGTCATAAAACTAGATAAGCCAGAGGCTTATCAAATACCCCAAACTTAAACCTTGCTTGTCCCCAAGCAAGATTAAAACTCAAAAACGACTCAAGACTTGGCAAGCCTAAAGGATCTAATCAATTTCGCACAAATTTCATGCAACTTTACAAAACAGTTTTCTTCTTTGATTCCCCCCTTTTATCATCAATGTAATCCCCACATTCACCTACTTTAAACCATTGAGAACTTCATTATTCATGCAATCATTACTCTAAGTTGAGGATCAAGGATACACACAAAGGAAGATCACCAATTTCAAACAATTGCCTTCCTCACAAGGGTATGTAAAATTTCACTCATTCGCTCAAGTTTGTCTAGGCTATCAACTTTTCCCTCAATTTCACGTATCAAGAGCACTTCCCATGAATTTGATTTTCATCTCAAAAGTAGTTCCCACGAAAACATGTATGCAACATCAGAAGGTCTTTTAAAGGTTGTAATGGGGCCTGGCTCAGGGTAGGATAATGAAGGATATTTAGGCTTAAGTCCCTAGGAACTAAGAGAGCATGAGCATTTTGACACTTTTTCCACTCAAGTTCCTTTTTCCATTTTTCATTTGGGCTCGGGTGACTACAACCTTTTCCTTGATATTATTTTTGTTTTGCCCCTTTTCTTTTGGCAATTTTTGTTTTCTTCTTTTCTTTTCTTTTCTTTTTGCCTTGGGTCAACCCTTATTTTCTTTTTCTCATCCCCATATGACACATACCTTGTAGCCACCCCAAACTTAGTTTCTCACAACCTTTCTCTTGCTCATTTCCATGCTCTCCTAATCCTAAGATTGGGTTAACATGGTTTTTCAGATTTTGGCTCGTAATGTAGGGTCATCAAGAAACAATAGGTCAATTGGGCTCAATTTGGCTAACTAGGGACATGCATTAGGGATGGTTCATTTCAGGCCAAGTAGTTATTCAAATAACATTGCCTAAATCATTTGATGCAACACATAAACATGCAAACCATATAGAGATTCAAGCAAATTCGGGAAAGTGCAACTTAACAGTGATTCACACATTCAAAAACAGAGTTGGAGGCTCAAATCCTCACCTGGAAATTTTGCAAATTGTTTGACCGAGATACGATTCCTAGTGTGTGCACCCCCTCACCCCAAACTTATCATAAATCAAGTAATCACAATAAAATTCTCAAAGTTTAGTTTTCAATTTTTAAGTGGGGTTAAACTTTTCTATTTTCAGAGCCTAGGGGGAATCATCAATGGTCAAATAATTAATGCAATCAATCTATGCTAAATTCAATTAACATCCCACAAGCTTGCCGACACGACATTCATACAACAACTCTTGATCTTCTCAAATTATTCAAGAGTGACAAACAAAAACAAAAACACAAACAAAACAAAACAAAAGTTAGGAAAAGAGAGGGATACCTAGCTTGGGTTGCCTCCCAAGAAGCGCTTGTTTAACGTCCCGAGCTTGACTTATTAAGAAGCATCCACCTGGATCCCATAGTCTGTGGTACAGAGGCCAAGGGACGCTCATCATATCAAATCCTCCACCCGGATCAAATGGTAATTGGAGTGGAGATCGTAGCAGCAATATGACCTTATTATCTACTCCACCCAGCCAGTGCGTGAAAACTCCATTGACCTCTTCAATTATGAACTCACTTCCTCTCGGGTCAAATGGTGTTTTCACGAGGAAGTGTGCTAGACAAGTGGGAGGGTCTAATTTACCGGTGTCCACACATGCATGCAAGCCAACATATTTATTTAACGCATCAAAATCAAGTTGCTTGGCAAGCATGGTGGAATCCTCCGCCACTTTATCTTCATCTTGATCTCTACCCCCTTGCTCCAGTGCCTTGTCGTTTGCCAACTCCTCTTCCTTAGGTTGCTCTTCCTCAACATGTGGTTGTTCCGGGGCCATGACACTTGCCAATTCCTTTTCCTCCGGTTGTTCTTCCTCAACATGTGGTAGTTCTTCCTCAACTCCCTGAGAACTAGTTACACCCTAGTCATATCCCAACACCCCATCGCTTCTAGTTGTTATGGCTTCGCATTGGCTCTTAGGGTGGTTCTCGGCATCACCTGGGAAAGTCTCTGTGAGACGCTCATTTTGTTGTTCTACGAGCTGACCCAACTCCTCTACCGCCGCATTTGCCTTCTCAAATGATGTCTCCATAGAACTCGCTAACTTATCCATTGCCGCATTGGCCCTCTCAAGAGCCAACTCCCAAGGTTGTGGCTGCCAATTCTGTTGAGGTTGTTGTTGCCAATTTTGTTGAGGTTGTGGCTGCCAGGCTAGACCACCGCCATCATTACTCCAAGCAAAATCCGAATGGTCTCTACTCATATCACCCCAATACTGATTCTGACTCTGATAATTGTTCTGGGGCACGCTGTCATTATGCCATGGTTCCACATAAACTTGAGGGAAGTAGAACGGACAACTCCAAGTGTCATGGTTCCCATCACAATACTCGCAACCCGGAAGCATTCCTTCGTGTACCTCGCATACAAAACAAGGCAAGACCAAGTGGAATCAAAGAAGTAGAGAGATAGTAGAAAATAAAAAGAAAATAATAAAAATAAAAATAAAAATAAGAACAAAAATAACTTAACCAAATAATCAAACTCCCCTAGAATCAGAAAAATTGGTTGTGCCAATCCCCGGCAACGGCGCCAAAAACTTGTTGTGACTCCGGCAAGTGTACCGGGTCGTCGCAAGTAATAAAAATAACACGGTAAGTAAATACCGAGGTCGAACTCAAGGATTGGGATACCAATTCGACTTATCCGCGGGAAGTCAGATACGTTCGGTCAAGTTACAGAAAAGTGGTTGAGGGAGAGAGATTAATATCTAAATTCAATTAACTAGTCTAAATAAATAATTAACTAAAAATCAGAAAAATTAAAATGTCCAAGGTCACAAATCCACCTACCCAATATGTACACCCAAGTGATGATGAATTCCTCCCTAAGTTCAATTATAATGTCAACCGGGACCCCTAAATTCTCCTAAATCCACTCTCGTGCTCATTAGGACGTATTCGACGATTGGATTAATTACTTACTAGGTCTCATAATCCTAATCTCGAATTCTGTTAATTCTTGTTCCCTATAAGGTTGCACCGATCTCCTACTCACTCTCGTGCAATATTCGATCGATGATCCTAATTCAAGTTCTAAACGCGAATCGCTGACTAAGCCTCATCACGTTAACAAGTCAATCACGCAACACATATGATTAACACAATCAAATCAGAATTAGAAAACGTGAATTGAATTAGAGGAGAAAGACATACATCATATAGAATCTACACTGCCATGGGTGGCTTCATCGTTCCCTCGGACGACGGGGATTAGTTCCTCATGCTCATAGACAAGCAATCGGAACTCATCCTAAGACTAAGAATTAAGAGAAGAGAAGAGGGAGACGCAGCCCCAGAATAAGGATTACAAAAGGCCTCTCAAAATTCTGATCCAAAAAGTCCCCCTTTTCTGTTCTGATCTGCTCTATTTATAAGGAGGCCACGCGTCACGGCCGTGATGGTCATCACGGCCTGCCCGTGACGGCTTCTGTTTCTGGCGCACTTCTGGAATTTAAACCCTCGCGACGTGAAGGATGTCTCGCGATGCGAGTCTTCTTGTCACGGCCCGTGATGTGAATCACGGCCAAGCCGTGATGCTCTCTGCCTTGTGTGGATTTTGGGTCACGGCCGTGATGCACATCACGGCTAGGCCGTGATGGTCTCTGACTTCCAAGTCTTCATTATTCGCGAGGCGAGCCTTCTGTTCGCGGGGCGAGACCTCCAAAACTGTTTTTTCCCATTACTTCTTAACTTCCTTGATTCTCAGAGCTTCATTTATTTAACCTGAAACAACGAAAGCAACCACAAGCGTAATTCTATTCAAAATAACCTAAAAACTACACAAAAGACGCAAAACGAGTCAAAGTCCAACTTAGGAACAAAACAAGGCAAATTTGGGCGAAAACGAGATTGAACTCGAATAAATTGGCACATAAACCCTAGTTCATCTAGTCATAAAACTAGATAAGCCAGAGGCTTATCAGCATCTAGCGAAGGCACATTCCAATCAAGTGAGACTGATGAGAGTGAGGGTGAATTTAGTGACGGAGATTCTACTTAGGTAATTTATTTATGTCATAATTCATTGTGTAAATGTCATTCTACTTAGGTAATTTATTTTTTTATCATTTACACTGTTGTGTAATCATCTTTTCATTTTTTTACACAGATGGCAGATTCCTCTAGAGGTAGGGGTCGTCGTGGAGGTCGTGGCAGAGGTCGTTCTGTGAGAGTCCCTCCGCCGGCCGACCCACAACCTTCAGATCGAGCTGATAAGCCTTTGGCTTATCTAGTTTTATAACTAGATGGACTGTGGTTTTTGTGCAAATTATTCGAGTTCAATCTCGTTTTCGCCCAAATTTAGCCTTGATTTGTTCCTAAGTAGACTTTTACTCGTTCTAGGTATTTTTAGTAGTTTTTAGTCTATTTTGAATAGAATTACGCTTTTGTTTGCTTTTGTTGTTTCAGGTTAGAAGTGAAGCTCCGGGAGTCAAGGAAAGTCAAGAAATAGTGGAAATTGCCATTCTGGAGATGCTCGCCCAGCGAGTAGATTCTCGCCTCGCGAGCCTGAAGATCAGCAAAGCAGCAAAGTCATCAATTCTGTCTCGCCATGCGAGAATATGTTCGCCTCGCGAATCATGAAGACCTGCAAGACAGAGACCATCACGGCCAAGCCGTGATGAAGGCCACGCCTGTGACAGTTTAAGGTTTGAAGTCTCGCCCCGCGAGAAGAATCTCGCCCGGCGAGAGTTTGAAGACCCTGGAAGTCAGAGACCATCACGGCTAAGCCGTGATGAAGGTTACGGCTGTGAGAGATTGAAGTTGGAAGACTCGCCCCGCGAATACACTCTCGCCTCGCAAAAATCCAAATTGAAAGCACGCCAAAACTAATGATTCGCCTCGCGAAAGATGGTTCGCCCCGCGAGCGGCCGAGAACCAGAATCCCTATTTATAGGCTGTTTCAGATCAGATTTGGGGGATCCAAGTTTTTCCACTTGTTTAGATCAGTTTTAGGACGAATCCTTGTTTTTGGAGCTGCGTCTCCCTTCTCGTTTCTTTTCTTATTTTATTATGGAGATTATTGCCGATTGTTCGTTTGTCGTAACGGGCATGAGGAACTAATCCCCTTGTCTAGGGGATCGATGAAGCCACCCGTGGCGGTATAGTGTTCATGTGATGTATGTTTTTCTCCCCTTTAATTCAATTCTTGTTTCCCAATTCTGATTTCATTGTGTCGATTATATGCATGCGTGATCGACTAGTTAAACGTGTTGAGGCTGAGAGGCGATTCGCGTTTTAGAATTGAATTGGGATCATCGATCAAATATTACACGAGAGTGAGTAGGAGATCGGTGCAACCGTATAGGGAACAAGATTTAATAGAATTTGATGATTAGGATTATGAGACCTAGTAAGTAATTAATCCAATCTTCGAATACGTCCTATTGAGCACGAAAGTGGATATAGGAGAATTTGGGGGTCCCGGTTGACATTGTAATTGAACTTAGGGAGGAATTCATCATCACTTGGGTACTATGCATGATTGGGTAGGTGGATTTGAGACCCTAGATATTTTAATTCCTGATTTTTAATACCTTAGCATTATTTGATTTGTTATTTGAATTGCGGTCTTAATCTCTCTCTCTCAACCACTTTCCTCGCTTGACTAAACGTATCCGATTTCCCGCGGATTAGTGAAATTGGTAGCCCAATCCCTGAGTTCGACCTCGGTAAATTCTTACCGTGTTATGTTATTACTTGCGACGACCCGGTACACTTGTCGGTGACTCAACAAGTTTTAGGCGCCGTTGCCGGGGATTGGCACAACCAATTTTCCTAATTTTTAGGAAATTTGATTGATTGGTTAAGTTGATTTTATTTTTTTATTTTTATTTTTATTTTTCTGTTATTTATTTATTATTCCTCTCTACTTCTTTGATTCCACTTGGTCTTGCCGTGTTTTTGTATGCGAGGTACCCTTTCACAAGAGGACTTGCTATTTGATTCGGAGATTACCAAGACTGAGAAGCGCTTAAGGAAGGAAGTCAGAGAAAGAAAAAGGCTTGAAGCGAGTAATCTTGAGAGGATGGCCGAAGAAAACCCTCCTCCTCCCCCTCCTCGTTACAAGCCTCTCTTCGAATACAGTCTACCCACTTTGGGGGATTGTGATTCTTCCATCGTGAGAGGCAACCTCAACACAGACTCCTTCAGAGTGGAAGGATGTGTCACAGCCTATATTCGTGAGAATCAGTTTGATGGGAGTGACAGACAAGACCCTCACAGGAACATCACCCACTTCCTTGAAGCTTGTGACTTACAGAAGACAAGAGGAGTCTCACAAGATGAGTTTCGCTTGTGGCTTTTCCCTCTCTCTCTTAGGGATGTCGCTCGCGATTGGTTTGACAGCTTGGATAGGAACAGTATCACAACTTGGGAGCCAATGGCACAAAAGTTCCTAACTAAGTATTTTCCTCCTCAGAAAGCGGCACAAGCAAGAGTGGCCGTTACATCTTTCAGACAGACAGAGGATGAAACTTTTAATGAAGCTTGGGAAAGGTACAACGTGCTCTTGAGAAGATGTCCTTCATCTTTCTTTGACCCGGTCTCCAAGGTTCAACATTTCTTTAACGGGTTAAGGGGACGCTATCAGATGAATTGTGATGCCGCAGCTGGCGGTTCCTTTTCCTTTTTATCAGCCGAGGATGGATGGGCATTATTAGAGAAGATGTCGTACAATGATTACAACCGTGGTAGGGAGACCTCAAGTGGAGTCAGTTCTGCAACAATGGAAGCCATTCTAGAGCAAGTTAAATCGTTGAAGATGCAAGTTGCGACTTTGTCAGAGAACAAGAAGGTTAATGCGGTACACGAGGGAATGCCTCCGGGTTGTGATAATTGTAATGGAAATCATGACACTCAGAGCTGTCCGTTCAACTTCTCTCGAGAACATGTAGACTCATGCCACAATTTTTATGACAGTGTGCCCCAGAACAATTATCAGAGGAACAGACAGAATGACTATTGTCAGAATTAGAATAGGGGGTATATGAGGAGAGACCATCCGGGTTTCGCTTGGAGTGATGCTAGTGGTGGTCTAACCGGGCAACAACAACCTCAACAGGGTCTGAGGCCAAACATTGGAATCCAGCAGCGCAATACTCAGCAGGCTCTTCCGGGGCCTAATCAATTGCACATAACAGATGGTGGAAGGCAGCCTTGGGAATTGGCTTTTGAGAAGATGAGCGCGACAGTTGACAAGGTGAGTGCAACAGTTGACAAGTTGGCAATCAACACAGACAAGGTGAGTGCGACAGTTGACAAGTTGGCAATGCATACAGGGGCGACAATTCACAATCTAGAGATGCAGATAGCTCAGCTCGCAAAGCAACTGAATGAGCGTCTCCCAGGCACCTTCCCAGGTGATACCGAGAACAACCCTAAGAACAAATGCAACGCCATAACAACTAGAAGTGGTAGGGTGTTGGGATCTAACAGGGGAGGAACTGGATCTCAAGAAGACGAGGCCTCATAGCAACCACATGTTGAGGAAGAGCAACCTGAGAAAGAGGAGTGGGCAAGAGACAAGGCACCGGAGCAAGGGGGAAGGCTGAAGCTTGTGGATGAAGAGTTCCGAAAGAAGAAGTGGGTTGAACCCCAAGACCTCCCGCCTTACATGAAGGTACCATATCCTGAAAGATTGAAGAAGCCTCAACAGGATAAGCAGTTCAACAAATTCCTTGATGTCTTCCGCAAACTTCAGATTAACATTCCATTTACGGAAGCCTTGGAACAGATGCCATCATATGCCCGGTTTATGAAGGAACTTCTCACCAAGAAGCGGAGAATAGTGGATAAGGAAACGGTTGCTTTGACCGAGGAGTGTAGTGCCATTCTTCAGAGAAAACTACCTCCAAAGTTGAAGGATCCCGGTTCTTTTTCTATACCATGCACCATTGGGGAGATGACTGTAGGGAAGGCTTTGTGTGATCTAGGGGCAAGCATCAACTTGATGCCCCTCTCTATGATGAAGAGGTTGGGGATCAAAGAAGTCAAGGATACACGGATGTCACTCCAACTGGCCGATCGTTCTGTAAAATATCCTTATGGAGTGGTCGAAGACTTGCTAGTGAAGGTGGACAAGCTCATATTTTCGGCGGACTTTGTAGTGCTTGATATGGATGAAGACGCCGAGATCCCTCTCATTTTGGGTAGGACCTTCTTGGCCACTGGGGATGCCTTGATAGATGTGCGACAAGGGAAACTCACTCTAAGGGTGCAAGATGATGAGGTAGTCTTCAATCTCTATGAAGCAATGAAGCACCCTGCAGAGAGGTCGGATGTGTATCGAGTGGATGTGGTGGAATCAATTGTCAAGGCAAAGGCAACTAGAGAAGCCTATGGTTCTTCACTTACTCAAGTGTTGGTAAATTCCCATGATGATGATAGTGAGAAAAAAGACCCTTTGGGGGATGAGGTCTATCTCGAGTGGTTAAAAGACATGGAAGCCTTACCGAGTTCCCCAAGGGATGAATGTGCAAGGGAAGAGCGCAACAACAAAGGCATGGAAAAAGAGGATAAAGCACCGAAGTTGAAAGGTGGCACAACCGTGGTGGTCAATGAAAACAATGAGTTGATCCCAAAAAGGACCATCACGGAGTGGAGAGTATGTGCCGATTATAGAGGTCTTTTGGATTTAAATGAGTTGTCCGGGATTCGCAAGCAATCAAACCACAACAATCGGACTAAGGAAAGGCAGGACAAACACATCTTGCCTAAGGAGCTTGAGCCCGGGCAAGCGGTACTTCTTGACAACTCAAGGTTGAAACTCTTTCCGGGAAAGCTAAGATCGAGGTGGTCGGGACCATTCAAGGTCCTCCAAGTTTGTCCTCACGGAACAGTAGAGTTAGAAGGGGCCTCCGGTAACTTCAAGGTGAATGGGCAATTGATAAGGCATGACCATGGGGAGTCAGTCCCAAATTACAAGCAGTTTCTTCCTCCGGAGTAACCCTCTGGGGTGACTTGAGTCAGGCTCGGGACGTTAAACAAGCGCTACTTGGGAGGCAACCCAAGCTAGGTATCCTTTGGTTTTAGTTTCTGTCATTATCATTTATATTATTAAAAAAAAAAAACTTGATTCGCCACGCGAATCCACTGTGGCCGCGCGAGACAGAAGCCCTGAACCTCAGCGGCTTACTCACGTTTCTGTCTCGCGACGCGAGGTCTACTTTCGCCTCGCGATTCTGGGCATCATCATCTGTTGGAATTCTAGATTCGCCTCGTGAGATACTACTCGCCTCACTATTCTGGAAAGTGTGAATAACAATTTTCCAGATTCGCCTCGCGAGTTTTCTCTCGCCTCGCGAATCTGCACTTAAGGTTTTAATTTGCAGGAGTTCTTCCAGGATGCTATGCAACAGAAGGGAGCCCGTGAGACCAATTGGATGAGGAGGCAACCATGGAAACTCGATCAGGGAGCACCCTCTCCTCTCCTCACTTTTGTTTTGTTTTTGTTTTTGCTTTTTATTTTGTTTTTGTTTGTCACTCTTGAATAATTTGAGAAGATCAAGAGTTTTTGTATGAATGTTGTGTCGGCAAGCTTGTTGGATTTTAATTAAATTGAGCATAGATTGATTGCATGAATTATATTGACCATCGATGATTTCCCCCTATGTTCTGAAAATAGAAAAGTTGATCCCCATGTGAAAAATTGAAAATTGAACTTTGAGAATTTTATTGTGATTACTTGATTTATGATAAGTTTGGGGTGAGGGGGTGCACACACTAGGAATTGTATCTCGGTCAAACAATTTGCAAAATGTCCAGGTGAGGATTAGAGCCTCCAACTTTGTTTTTGATTGTGTGAATCACTGTTAAGTTGCACTTTCCCGAATTTGCTCGAATCTCTTCATGGTTTGCATGTTTATGTGTTGCATCAAATGATTTAGGCAATTTTCTTTGAATAACTACTTGGCCTAAAAAGGACCATCCCTAATGCATGTTCCCTAGTTAGCCACATTGAGCCTAATTGACCTATTGTTCTTGATGACCCTATATTACAAGCCAAAATCTGAAAAAACATGTTAACCCAATCTTAGGATTAGGAGAGCATGGAAGCGTAGCAAGAGAAGGGTTGTGAGGAACTAAGTTTGGGGTGGCTACAAGGTGATATGTCATTTTGGGTTGAGAAAAAGAAAAATAAAGGTTGAAACCCAAGGCAAAAAAGAAAAAAGAAAAAAAAAGAAAAATATTTGCCAAAGGAAAAGGGGCAGAACAAAAAGATTAGCAAGGAAAAGGCGTAGTCACCCGAGGCAAAAATAAAAATGGAAAAAGGAATTTGAGTGGAATATGTGTCGAATGCTCATGCTCTCTTAGTTCCTAGGGACTTAAGCCTAGTATCCTTGAATATCTTACCCTGAGCCAGGCCCCATTACAACCTTTAAAAGACCTTCTGATGTTGCATGCATGTTTTCGTGGGAACTATTTTTGAGATGAAAATCAAATTCATGGGAAGTGATCTTAAAAGGTGAAATTGAGTGAAAAAGTTGATAGCCTAGACGAATTTGAGCGAATGAGTGAAATGTTACATACCCTTGTGAGAAGGCAATTGTTTGAAATTGGTGATCTTCCTTTTGTGTGTGACTCTGATCCTCAACTTAGATTAATGATTGCATGAATGATGAAGTTCTCAATTGTTTTAAGTAAATGAATGTCGGGATTACGTTAATGTAGGGGGGAAATCATTGGAGAAAAATTGTTTTGATTGCATGAAATTTGTGCGAAATTGATTGATTCCTTTAGGCTTGCCAAGTCTTGAGTCGTTTTTGAGTTTTAGCTTGCTTGGGGACAAGCAAGGTTTAAGTTTGGGGTGTTTTGATAAGCCTTTGGCTTATCTAGTTTTATAACTAGATGGACTGTGGTTTTTGTGCAAATTATTCGAGTTCAATCTCGTTTTCGCCCAAATTTGGCCTTGATTTGTTCCTAAGTAGACTTTTACTCGTTCTAGGTATTTTTAGTAGTTTTTTTGTCTATTTTGAATAGAATTACGCTTTTGTTTGCTTTTGTTGTTTCAGGTTAGAAGTGAAGCTCCGGGAGTCAAGGAAAGTCAAGAAATAGTGGAAATTGCCATTCTGGAGATGCTCGCCCAGCGAGTAGATTCTCGCCTCGCGAGCCTGAAGATCAGCAAAGCAGCAAAGTCATCAATTCTGTCTCGCCACGCGAGAATATGTTCGCCTCGCGAATCATGAAGACCTGCAAGACAGAGACCATCACGGCCAAGCCGTGATGAAGGCCATGCCTGTGACAGTTTAAGGTTTGAAGTCTCGCCCCGTGAGAGTTTGAAGACCCTGGAAGTCAGAGACCATCACGGCTAAGCCGTGATGAAGGTTACGGCTGTGAGAGATTGAAGTTGGAAGACTCGCCCCGCGAATACACTCTCGCCTCGCGAAAATCCAAATTGAAAGCGCGCCAAAACTAATGATTCGCCTCGCGAAAGATGGTTCGCCCCGCGAGCGGCCGAGAACCAGAATCCCTATTTATAGGCTGTTTCAGATCAGATTTGGGGGATCCAAGTTTTTCCACTTGTTTAGATCAGTTTTAGGACGAATCCTTGTTTCTGGAGCTGTGTCTCCCTTCTCGTTTCTTTTCTTATTTTATTATGGAGATTATTGCCGATTGTTCGTTTGTCGTAACGGGCATGAGGAACTAATCCCCTCGTCTAGGGGATCGATGAAGCCACCCATGGCGGTATAGTGTTCATGTGATGTATGTTTTTCTCCCCTTTAATTCAATTCTTGTTTCCCAATTCTGATTTCATTGTGTCGATTATATGCATGCGTGATCGACTAGTTAAACGTGTTGAGGCTGAGAGGCGATTCGCGTTTTAGAACTTGAATTGGGATCATCGATCAAATATTACACGAGAGTGAGTAGGAGATCGGTGCAACCGTATAGGGAACAAGATTTAATAGAATTTGATGATTAGGATTATGAGACCTAGTAAGTAATTAATCCAATCTTCGAATACGTCATATTGAGCACGAAAGTGGATATAGGAGAATTTGGGGGTCCCGGTTGACATTGTAATTGAACTTAGGGAGGAATTCATCATCACTTGGGTACTATGCATGATTGGGTAGGTGGATTTGAGACCCTAGATATTTTAATTCCTGATTTTTAATACCTTAGCGTTATTTGATTTGTTATTTGAATTGCGGTCTTAATCTCTCTCTCTCAACCACTTTCCTCGCTTGACTAAACGTATCTGATTTCCCGCGGATTAGTGAAATTGGTAGCCCAATCCCTGAGTTCGACCTCGGTAAATTCTTACCGTGTTATTTTATTACTTGCGACGACCCGGTACACTTGCCGGTGACTCATCACGAGCCCACCCTACCAGCACCTCTGTGGACGGGACACATTAGGGTGATGGAGTTGCACCCCCTGCCCAGCCTCATGTGGTCGGGACACAGTCTGCACCGTCATCATCCACACCTATGATAGGACCATCGTCATCATCGGGACAGGAGAGCCGAGTAAACTAATTTAATTTTTTAATATATATAAAGTATCGTTAATTTCTATTTACTTGTTTTTTTTATTTATTTATAACATTTATTAATGCTCTAATTTTGCTACAGCTTTCTGCCCGCGAAAGGGCCCTTCTTATTCGATATCGAAGATCCTGCGACGCAAGTTTGATGATCCATGGCCTACATGGAAGGCCATCCCAGGAGGCCATAGGGATCGGTTATTTAAAGAGTTTAAGGTAACAATTTATTAAGTTATTTAAATTAAATTTACATTATATATATATATATATATATAGACACACACGAATTTCCTAACAACTGTAAGTTGCAGAAAGAGTATAGGTGGGACGTAGCTTCAGAGGGCCTCGTCAGGGACATATTTGAGCATAAAGGCTCACTGGTCATGAAGAATTTGACGAACAAGCTAAGGAAGGGTAAGAATAAGGGGAAGTGGGTGGATCCTAAGATCAGGAGGCAACTGGACTAGTACCGGGCTACTGAGAAGTTCCAGGAGATCCAGGCCACAGCTCGGCGTAATCGAGCTTCTAATGATGGCGCATGTGCTTGGACCGGCGGGTCTAAATCAGCCGCCGCCCACTACAACGAGCTGGTAATACTTAAAACTTTTGACTTAGTATAATATTTAATGAGTTTTCATTTTTAAATATGCTTATGAATTTAAGATTATATTTTTTTGTGCAGAAAGCACAGAAACAGCGGGCCCCCATTGCTATGGAGTTGGTGGAGAGGATGAAGAAGTTGAAGTCGGGGACATGGGTCAACACCAAGGCCCGTAACTATGCTGTAAGCAAAAAAAAATTTAGTGTTTACTTGTTATTTATTATAATTGATTTGTTAATATTGATTATAATTTTAACTAAATCTCTTCATCTATACTTTGCAGGTGGGCTTCAACGAGAAGAAGGACGATGTCATATCACGTACCTCACAGTCACAAGATGAGGCCTTGACTGGTGATGGGCCCAGCTCTCCTATCTCCATCGACGATAATTCCATTTATTTGGAGGTCGTCGGGGGCAGGAACAAGAAGGGCACGTGTATGGCCTCGGACACTTGGGAGGCGAGTTTATCGCTTCATCATCCGGCACGCATGCTCCTTCCTACGTCGATACCGTCTCTCAGGAGCAGTTCAACCAAATGCAGGACACCATCACGCAGCTAAATGCGGAGCTTCGGGAGAAGAGCGAGAGAGAGCAGCAGATGGCGAACCAGATTGCACAGTTGACTCAGGCACACCAGCAGCTAATGCAGACGAGCATCGAGCAGGGCCAGACACTACGGCTGGTGTTGGAGCAGATGAGGATCCAGACTCCAATTGCTTAGGGTGATGCTCTGACGGTTGTGCCGCCTGTTGCCGCTCCTCCAATTCCGCCGCCAGCTACTGATGCTGCTACTGTAGAGGACGATCAGATAGCAGACGTCGACGGCACGGACGCTGAGGATGATTGGGTTCCTCCACCTCCCCTTCATCATGACTGGTTTTTTTTTTCATTTTTTTGATTTTAAATGATTCTTGTACGACACTTTGGATTTTTTTTATATATATTCATCATTTCTTATGATTGTATATTTCATTAGTAATTTGGTGTGTTTTATTAGTAATTTTGCCAAACTTTAAATAAAAATTAAAAAAAATATTATTTTAAAAATTAAATTTTTTAAAAAATTTAATAAAACCCAGTTTAGCGACCGAATTAGCAACGAATAATTCGGTCGCTAAACTTTAGTTAACATTAAAAAATTGTGGTCTAGCGACCGAATATCGGTCACTAATATAGGTTAACAATAACTAACATTAGCGACCGAACTAGAAACCGATTATCGGTCGCTAAAAATGGTTACCCAAACAATGCGACCAACCGTGTAGCGACTGTTTCTTATTATTTAGCGGCCGAAATTATGGTCGCCATTTAGCGACCGAATTAATATTTCGGTCTCTAAAATCTTAGCGACCAGGTTATCAGCCACCACCATGAATCGGTCGCTAATTCGGTTGCTAAATTAAATAGCGACGGAATTAGAAAGTTTAGCGACCGAATATGCCGGTCGCTAAACAGATGATTTTTTGTAGTGAATTATCCTAATGTCACTGCCAATTTTCAAAAGGAAATATCTACGATTGCAAGTTGTCAATCTGCCAATATATTAAACTCACAATTAGATTCTTTAAGTTCTTGGTTCCCTATAGCAATTGCACCGCTTTCCTATTCTATGCCTAGTAATATTCAAACGGTGTTCTTAATTCAAGAACTAAGTACGAATCGCCTGCCAGCATCAACGCACTAGACTAGTTAACCACGTGCACCTTTGATTAACGCAATCAAATTAGAATTGAGAAACAAGAATTAAATTAGGGAGAAGAAAACATCACATTAAAACTATGCCGTCATGAGAAACTTCATCGATCCCTCAGAAAAGAGGATTAGCTCCTCATCACGTTCATAACAAAAATAATGAAAAGAGAACAAAAAATAATCCTAAACTAATGGAGACACAACTCCAAGAGAAACAAGGAAAAGAATAAGAAGACCAAAACTATGGTATTGGGGCTATGCGCTACTATGACTGCGCTAGCCCCCTGCTGCAGGTTCTCTTTCCGCTAGGACTGCACGTCCTTGATTGCGGGGCGAGCCTGAAAGATCCCAATTCCTTGCGCAGCAATGGCCCTGGCTCATGGGACGAGCACTGTCTCGCGAGGCGAGACCTTGAAATTCTACTTTTGCTTGTTTTGTTCAATTCTCCAAGTTTCCTTGATTTTCACTTTTAACCTGAAAATATAAAATAGCACTTAGTGCTTTAATTGACTCAAAAATAGCATAAATTACTAAAAACTACTTTAAAAGACTCAAAATATTGCTTAAGGACAATTAAAACCAAATTTGGGCGAAAACGAGATTAAAATATAACATTTAGCACAAAAATCGTGGCCTTACTAGCTATAAAACTAGATAAGCTAGAGGCTTATCAGTAACTGTGTAACAAAATGCCCAAGGCAGTTACACTAACGGTGCTAATGAACCTAATCTAAATTTAGTCTAAATACATAATGATATTATACTCCAATAAACACTAACCTCAATCACAAACAATGTCGAACTTATCTGCCCATGTTAACTCTGTCATCACATGCAACCCAACACCATTGAAACACAAATGTAGCAGTTGGTAACCACCACAACCTATATCTCAGCGGCCTACCTGATAACCTCCTTCATCTCAACCACCCACCACCAAAAATATTTTGAAAATACAGACCTAGCATCTTCTCACAAAGATCCCTCCTATCCCCTAGGGCATATCATGCTCTTCATCTAGATTCAGAATCTTCTGGTGTTGATATGGCATTCTTAAGATCGCTGGTGGTGCTTCTAGTTTGAAGAGGTTCAAACTCATAAATGATGGCTAGATCAAGGGATGTTTAAGCTCAATGGTGATAGGATACAAAGTTTCCCCGTTCTCTACCCATAAGTTGCATAATTGGAAATTAAAGAGGAAATGATTTCAAGGTGTTGGTGGCGCGTGGTTGGAGAGTGTCATCATCCTCCATTCGGGTAACAAAGTTTTGATTTTTGATATCACATCATTTGGTTTTCTGGTTTATGGTTGGGTTTTATTGTAGGTTGATGGTGGCTAAATGCAAGGAGGTGGAGGACGCAAAGGTTTGGGTAGTGGTGGTAGAGCAGGGCCGGCCCTGAGATTTTGGGTGCCTAGGGCGAATCAAGAAAATGATGCCTTCACGATTTAATCAATGTTCTTTAAAAAATCATTTTCGATAGAATTCAGAGAAAGACTATTTAATCTAATTTATGATATAGTATATCACAAATAAGATTTTAACAATTTCAATTTATAAAAACTTCTCTCGACAAATGCAACAGTTAAAAGGATAGTTAAAATTATTTTGTAAGTTGTGCATACATTAGGAAAACAATTAAATGTCTTCACAAAACTCAATATCATAAAGCTTGATTTAGATTCAACTTTTAAAACCTATAATAATTTTTAATTCTTCAAGTAGAATTTCATCATTAAGATGATAAGAATTGTCATATTTTAGGTAATTTTCAAGATGTTTGCAACATAATTTCAAGATGTGACAGAGGCTTATTGTGGCTGGGAACTAGGTGACTCTCGATGGCTATGGTTGCTTGCAGGTGGGTCCGTGACGGTGATTGGTGTGCGACGAGAAGGGGAAGATGATGGAGGGCATGCATTTTTCGGTGGCACGGAGAGATTAGAGAGAGAGCGAGAATGATAAATTAGAGGGAAAGTGTAACACCCCGATTTTTCTGCTTTCTAAGATCGGTATAAATATAAATAAATGTTTATATTTTTATCTGAAAGTTAGAAAATGATTTAGGGAAAACCAAAGTCATATTCATATTATACTTATTTTTATAAGTATACGATTAAATATTTGGTTGAAAATTCAGACGGAACCTAGTATGCGTTTTCCCTGACGATAAGATTTTACTGATCAGAAAACCTAATTTTGACCCGAGAATGAAATGAATAGATTTTATATCTCATTTCCAATGATATAGGTTATTTTGAAAATTTTCAAAATAAATAGGTTCTTATACTTGATTCGGGCATAAAAACCTAAATCGGGTAATCGACGGAGTCGAGAACGGACGTGCAGAGACAAAATCCGACACCAGATGGATAAATACAATGAGTCATCCATGATGACCCATGGGGGGTGACTCACCTAGCAATTGATGAACGTAATGATGAGTTTAAGGGTGAAAAGACCAAAATGCCCCTAACCTAACCTAGTTAAATATTAACCATGGTTAAGGCAAGACAAATTCAAATTGGTTTCTTCCTCTTCTTGTGGCCACAAATCAGCCACCCATCTACAATTCTCCACCACACATTATTAATGATGATTTTCTTAATTTCTAGATATTTATTTATGGAAATGACCATTTTATCCTTGAGTTTCCATGGTTATTACAAGTTGTGCCATCAACATTTTGGACCAAAATAACCCACAACCCACGGTTTCACCTCCCGTAAACCACATTCAGACCAATTTCAACTCATTTTATGCCTTCTTCTTCATCAAGTTCATCATTCTCTCTTAAGAGCACATAAAGACTTCATTGATGCTCATACTCATCCGAAACTGTACCAAAATTCTGACCCTTTTCTGTTCTAAAACTCGAAAAACTTTCTGCATAAAAGTTGTTACTCTTCATCTCTTATTTCCAATGAGCTAAATATCACCAAAAACGGGTAAGTATATTGGGAGAAATGCCCAAGTTACCAAAACAGCTCAAAATCCTTAGCATCCCAAGAGAACAGTGGAAAGAAGGCTCTTTACGCCCCTGTTCTGATCTAAATCAAACAAAACCTTAAGCATAAAAGTTGTGCCTATCCTTCTTACCTTTCTAACAAGCGAAAGTTTGTAATTTTTATATGAGTAAATCGTGAGATATGCTCATAACACCACCACACCCTCAAAGCTGCCAAATTTTCAACTAAGCTTGTTTTGATCATTACTCTTCATCAAAAGGTAACCTCTCTTCTACATGATCAATCAAGTCTTCTTTTTCATTCATTTCATGATTTTCATGCCATGAACATCATTTTCCAATTTCTAGATCCAATCTTCAAAAATTTCTAGAAAATTGTAGAAAAATCCTTTTGACATAGATCAATTTCTATGAACTCTATATCAAACCTATATTCATTATCTAGAAGCATGAATCAAAATAAAATCTCTACTATATTTTATTGTTGAGGGCCGAACCTATGTCATATAGGGTTTGAATGAGTTGTGTTTCCATTTTTGAAATAGAACACTTGATTCAATCTCTCTAATACCTATACATGTTAAATCCAAGAACTTGAAACCAAAGAAATTTTCTAGCCTAATTTTATTGTTGAGGCCGAAACCCTAACTTATTGAGTTAGATGGTTTTGTTCAAAGTTCTTAATTTATAATAATTGATTATGTCTTCCTAGTACTCAAGGATCATTATTCCAAGAGTTTATAAAATTTTAACATTCCTAACCATTGTTACTAGTCATGGCCGAACCCTAGCCATAGAAATTAGGTGTTGAAATTGTTTGTTGATTGATTAATTGGTTGTGGTTTGTTGAAGGGTAATTGGTGTGAATCGTGTACGAGTGTTACGGAAGATCGGACGTTCGACGGAATTTGTTTCGGAAAGATAAATCTCCAAGAGGTAAGGGGAGTACTTGAGGGATTTTTCCGATAGCTATATGCTATTAGTTGTGGTCTGTATAATTTATTTGAGTGTGTTTGTGGTGTCTTAAAATTATCTTGCGTAGTTAATTTATTTGCTGTTATTATCTGCTTTTAATTGATTATCTGCAGTTAATTGTTATCGTGTTTTAATGCATGTTATAAACTGTATTATATGTTATAATGTTAATGTGAAATGTTTATGTATGTTGATTGTTGAGTGAAAAGTCTGACAGTGGTCAGTGCTCAATTAATTAAAAAGATAAAAGCGTTAAAAAGCTTTTTAAGAAATATCGAATTTTAATTGATGGAATATAGTAATATAATATTACTTAATGTTTTTATTGGTTAAAAATGTGGAATAGTTAAAAACACTATTATTTTAATGATTTAACAGCATAAGATTGTTTTATGAGACACAGTGAGGGCGTAACCGTGAAAATATTTTATTACTGCTAATTTTTACGTAAGAAATTTCTAAATATTAGAAAATGTTATTATAAAAGAATAAGTTTCAAAAATAATTTTATTATGGTGTTGAGAAAATTATTTTACTAAAAAAGTCAAATTTTGACTTAAAACGTTTTTAAAATGTTAAACGACGGATAATTCTAGAAATGTTTACGGAAAACAATTTTGAAAACAACTGTATTTGTTTTAAACAGCAATTTAGTCACAAACGATATTTTTGGAACTAAGGTTCAAAGCAAAGACTTTTGGAAGAAAATGAGTTTTAAGGGATTTGATGATTTTATAAACGAATTTCCAACGTAAAATGATTTTCTGTAAAGTAGTTTTTATACAATGGTATTATTTCTGACAACTTGGATAAGTTGATGATGTTTTGTTTTTGATTTGTGTTTCACGGAACAAAAATGTTTTTAAAATTGAAAGACGAACCTAGTTGCCGAGACGTCGGGGTCTAGTGTTCTATATTATGGACCGTATGTCCTAAAGGTGAAGTTATGATGGATATCCTCTTATTTTTTCACTTTAGAGACAAGCTCACTTTAGATGAGTCAAATCCTCAAATGATACAACTTTCTATGATTGAGTAACTAAAATTAATATCATGTTACTTTTCATGATAAAGAAACTAAATTGTGTCATTGTTTTTTTATTTCTATAAGAAACCTTCTTCATAACATCAAATTGATAAATGGACTAAAACAAAAAAAAAAAATATGCCTTTGAGGCCGGTCGATAATCAAATACTAATCTCATTCGAGGTATAGACATCATCAAAATATGTTTTACCTCTCACAATAAAATCTTTGGATTTATGATATTATGCTCAAGGAAATCAGTCATCTACTTGGTGTGTGGGGCCCATAGGACTTCTAGATAAAGAATAAGATTTATTACCTAGAATCAAGGGTAGTTTGGTAATTGGACAATCACGTATAGAGAGTTAAGTGATTGTTAGGTCCAAGGTGGAATGGAAAACAAAACAATGAAAACATAGAGAGTAGAAGAGAAATCAAACCGGGAATTTGTAACATCCACTCCCTCCCTATCTTCCTCCCCTCTGTTTCCTCATTCAAATATTCTCTGTCATTTCAATGGCTTCGGGTTCCATTTCTGAACCTCCTCTCTCCAGAGATTCCACCAAGAAGAAGAGGGTAACCTTCCCATTATTTCTATCTATTTTCTCCTTTGCTTCTTCAATCATCCAATTTTATTTTATTTTTGTTTTCTTTTATTCTTGACACAGTTGAGTTAAAGATGTAATCTTTTTTCAACCCATGAGTCTTGCATTACATTTTCTTTTGTGGGGTATCAAAGGGTAGCCATTTTTTTCTTTCTTTCTTTCTTTCTTTTTTTGCTGTTTTGGAAATTTTCAATTTTTTTTCATGGTTTTGTGATTTTTTATATTTTTTCTTTCTATTGGTTGTGACTATTCAGACACATGGGTCGGCAAAACTGAAGCAAATCAAGCTTGATGTTAGGCGTGAACAATGGCTTTCTCGAGGTAGCTCTATGATCTTCATTTTCACCTGAAAAATTGTTCATCTATAGATGCTTTTTTCTTCTTCTTTTTTTTCTGTTGGTTTGTTCCATCAATGATATTAAATTAAAAAAAAAATGATTCATTTATTTAATGTTTTTTATCTTCTTAATAAATCGGTATGTATTTCCTTTTATTTGTTAATTCTCCGCAAATATCAACCTTTGTCTCTTCCTTCGATGTTGTCGCTGTCTTTATTTTTAGAATTATTGTTTTGTTTGTTTCTTGCTCTATTTACCTGCAAAATTATTATGGCTTATATGGAAAATTGGAAATCAACATGTATGGAAGCTTCTAAATATGAACTTTGAAGTTGTAATCTTCAAATTTCAAATCATAATGATTTTCAAACCTTGACATTATTAGTTTTGGCAGGGTTTCTCATCTATAATGATCACTGAAACACTATATGAGTGGAAAACCATTTTGCATGCAGTAGTATCAAGAACCAACTCTCCCAATACTCCAATAGCATAAGCTGTTAGATTAAGGATCATGAATAGCTTTTATGTCTAATTCGCCCCCTCATGCAAGAGCCCTTTGGGTTTGAAGTGTGGATAATTCAAAGGTCCACCCTAGCTTGTGCTGAAATTTAACTTTTATCTAGAAGAATGGGGACAACAATGATCAAATTCCTGACCACTAAGTTACAGAGGCTTTGATACCATATTAAATCTAAAATGAAGAAAAGCTCAAGTCTTTTTAATTAGGCTATCTTTTTTTAAAGAAAAAACATGGTAGAAATATTCATGATATATCATTTTTGAAATTCAAACAAGGTTTAAACATTATTTATGAATTGTTTCAAAATCATTTGATAGTTACTATTTTTTTATTTTCAAATTAATTTGTTCATTGTTGATTACACTAATATATTTCAGTCAAAAAAGGACTCAATGCTGACTCTGATGGAAGGGTTGGTTATTGTCCGTCATCTAAGCACATTGCCTGTGAGGAGAATGGATCATCAAACAAGGAAATCAGGGGGAAAAGAGGGGAGGATATTGAAGACTCTTGTATCCCGGAAAATTATTTGGGATCTATGATAAACGGCTCCACTCAAAGTACCTTTGATCACGATGAGTCAGGGAATGACTTCTCTGGGAGGAGTAGCAGCAGTGGTAGCATGGAGATTTCTTTCTCGGGGAATGCAAGTGAGGAAGAAGAGGACGATGGATGCCTCGATGACTGGGAGGCCATTGCTGATGCTTTAAATGCAGATGACTGTCTGCATTCTGTGGTTTCAGAGTCTCCTGCGGAGCATGAGAAGCAGTTCTCCGATACTGTTCTGGTGGCTGCTAACAATCCTGAAGTGGATTTCTCAAAAACAAAGTTAAGGTCAGCAATTTCTGATTCACATCTGAACTGTCAAGCTTGGAAACCTGATGATGCTTCTCGGCCTCGGTGTTTACCCAACCTCTCAAGGCAACATAGCTCTTCACTAAATTCAGACTGGCATGGTAACCACAAAACCGTCCCATGGGCATGGCAAACAATCATTTCCCAACCTTCTCAATGTCCCATCTGTTATGAGGATTTAGATGTAACAGATTCAAACTTTCTTCCTTGCCCATGTGGATTTCATCTCTGCCTTTTTTGTCACAAAAAGATCCTTGAGGCAGATGGACGATGTCCAGGATGCAGAAAACTATATGATCATGTAGATGGTAATGGTGGATTCAGCATAAGAGCCGAAGCGTTCCACATCACTCAATCATGCAGTATGAGTACAGGGTGCTAGATCTTAAAAAGACATTGTGTTTCTGGGAACATCATGTAAATGTTATCTCTTTCTCTAATCACTTAATTTATAGTTTCATATGCCTTTTCTCAAGTTAAAAGATCCAATTTCGCTGAGAATACGAGTAGAGTGAATAGGTAGAGGTTTGAAGCAAGAAGATAAGACAAATTACATTCATAAGTTTGATTTGCATTACCATGGTTTTTTGACATATGTTAATGCAGGAAAGTGAATGCTGTTAATACAACTTAGAAGATTGAAATTTGGATAAATTTGTTTTTGTTTAGTTGTAAAGTGTGCTCTATTACTCATGAAATTTCTGGTGCTTGCTAGACCTCAATCATCCCTTGAATGGGTGAAATGGTGCCCAGCTGTGTCTATTGTTTGGTTGATTCTGAATATGTTAGTTATCAGTGGCTGATTCTGGACCTCCACCCATAGAAGCACTGGCACTTTAAGATGGCTGCTGTACCGACATGTATCCATGTCGGATACTCGTCGGATATGACTTGTGTAGGCAGCTTGCAATTTTTTTTAAGAGAGTTTTTGTGCCAATGCAGGTGGGATATCATGATAATTGAATGAATGGCATAAAATGGCTAATGTTGAGTTTTGAAACATGGTTTCTCTATTTAATTGTCTGGAGTATTTGTGCTACGAATGAAATAACTATGTAGTAATGCTTACATTTTAAACATAGGTGCTCATGCTAGGTTTTGTGTTTGCATATGTATCTTCAGGATTCTTTTATATTAACTGTGTTGTGTCATATTCTTTAGAAATTTTCGTATTCGTGTCTTGTACTCATAATGTATCATGCATGTGTGTCCTGTTATATCTGTGCTTACTAGCCCTCATTTGTGTTCTCGTCACTTCTGAACTAAGGTGAGAAAAAGTGATATTTTCTTGGATCATCGTGTTGACATGCAGAAATGGCCCTTAATTAACTTTGGGTGCTGAGGCTAGTGGATATGACTTTTGAATTTCACAGGCATTCATCAATTTGAATCTCTCTACATGTCAGCATGGTTTCAGATATTGTGCTTTCTGTTGGTTTGAAATTGAAATTGGCACTTGAAATTTCATTTCATACGTTAGTTAAGTTTTTTCCTAATTTAATTTATTGTTTTAATTTTAGGCACTTAATTTTCATGTGGGTTATAAAGAATTGCAAGTGTGCCACATTTTTTTATCTTTAGCTAAAAGTACCTACATATTGGCTATGGATTACTGGCTTGAGAAATCTGAAAATAAGTTCGTTCTCTTCCCCCCAATTCCATGCTTTTTGTTTCGTGTAATATTACAACCAGTAAATATAATTTTACCACTATTTATCGCATTATTTTTATATCTAAATTTTAATTATAATCATCTATCCGTTATTTTTCCTTAAACAAAAAGCCTTTTGATCAATTGTCATAAAGGTGTAAAAAACGATATAAAAAAAAGTGTGATGAAAAAAATCATAATTGTGTACAAAAACAATTTATATACAATTTATGATTCTAATTGCACATTCATATTAATCTTTTTCCGTGCCATGGATTTTTTTTTTTAGAATGCTAACGAGTGTTCTTAGTATATTGTTTAAGGAATCATGAAAGGAAAATTTGTACGGGAAATAATGTATTTAACATTTTGAAAAGTGCTATACATTGTTTCCCAATGCAAAATTTCTTTTTATGGGTCCATAATCAATATCCTCAAGATACTTATCAGCAAGATCCCTTTTTTTTTTCTTTGCTTGATGTCAATTGTGATCAATCAAGTAACGGAAAACCGAGGTATATACATTTAGTAGATCTATTATATAAACCACATAAGCTACAATTCTTTCTGTGGATCAGGATTGGGTTGGGTGAAGAGTGAAGACAATGAAACCTAAAGTGAAGTGAAAGACTTCAAAGTAAACAAATCATGGGATTGGGTTTTATATGTGAAATTTTTATTAGATATCAAACATATTTTGTTTTTTTGATGATAAACAACTTCATTCAACAGCTAAAGCAAAGGTCAATACAAACAGATTGAACAGATTGTGTTGGGGCATTCCACATCCACATTTTAGAACCAAACCTAACAGTTAAGCCAACCACATCATGATCAAGATTACACATAGTATGTTCAGAAAACCAAGGGACTTTTTCAAGCCAAAATCTATATCCTAACATCCAACCTATCAAATTTTTTCACATACGGTCAAAGACATAGGGGAGATGAGAATCCACAGTCTTTATCACTATCCAGTTACGGATCAATTCTTTGTCTTCTTCAAGCTCAATTCGACTATAGGTGGTCTCGAAGATGTCCAAATTAAACCCTTGTACGGAAATCAAATGATAAGAGGAGGGGATACAGTGCATAGTGTTTGCCTCATTTGGATCTGCACGCACTGTGTGATACCAAAATGCCAAGCTCATTTGGGGCTTTTCAACAAACATCTCAAGTGCACTCTTGAAACAAACTAAACATAACATCGATTCCCACAAAAAAGAGTTCGCAGAGGCACCCAGAACAACACTACCATATCTAAAGTTTGTACCT
Organism: Sophora flavescens; assembly: GCA_030762895.1. Classification (NCBI taxonomy): domain Eukaryota; kingdom Viridiplantae; phylum Streptophyta; class Magnoliopsida; order Fabales; family Fabaceae; genus Sophora; species Sophora flavescens. The sequence goes on along the minus strand of CM061062.1, from coordinate 15,019,507 downwards.
ACATCAGGTGGCTTTGGTGGAGGGTGTTTGGGCCCCAGATCTGCAGCAGGGAGAGCAGTCAATGGTTGTTTTGGGCTTGGGAGACTGATTGTTACTTCCAGCATTGTCACTCTGTCTGGAGGCGATGGTTCAGGTGGGGGTCGACGCTCTGCCGGAGAAGAAAACATGGTGGTTGGGAAACGATGACGAGTTAGTGGTGGGAGGAAAAAGCCATCAGATAGTGAGCTAACGCCGACAAGGTGGCAGATAGACAATCGGTGGGTTGGTGGTGGTGGAGGCGGTGTGAACACCGGAGCCTCAGCAGTTGGTTTGCAATGGACAAGGTGGAGCAGAGATGGAGGACCTGTGCTTTGGTGGTGGAAACGGACTTCGAAGGTGGATGGCAAGGCGTCTGTGGTGGTTGTTGGCGGAGGCAAGATGGAGAAAGGCGGAGGTTGGGTGGGGTGCGAACATGGAGGAGCAAAGGGTGGCGGCAGCGGATGGGTGGAGAGGGGGCATCGGAGGTGATGGAGGAGGGAGATGCAATAATGGGTAAACCCCAAACGATGGGGAGGAGAAGCCTCCACAAGGGAGGGAAAATGACTCCAAACTAGTGGAGAGGGTAACCCTACTAGGCGGCGGCCCATTGGGGGGGGGGGGGGGGAGAAGAGAGAAGGCAGAGCCTCTCTCTCTAAAACCCCTAAGGCTTGAATCCTCACTCTAATCTTGGTAGAAGTTAGTGACTTTTAATTTTCCTATCAAACAGATTTTGTTAGTAGGTTGTGTCGGGGATTGAGTGGGATGGACTGTGCCCTAAAGTAAGGATTTGTCTAGACCTATTCTTGGATCGATCCTAAAAATAATAATTAATTTAGAAACCTCTGTCATGGGGCCAAAAATAGTAGATTTTAGGTTAAAGTAATAATATGGTCCCTATAAGTGATACTCCCTCCGAACTCAATTATAAGCAAAATTAGTTAATTTCACATTTCTTAAGAAAGTTAGTTGATCTAGTTTAATTGTCTTGCTTTATGTAAAAAGTGAGTTACAATTACTAACTACCCTTACTTATAACAATCACCATATTTAATTCTTAAGAGTGTGCATTGCTCTTGGAAAAGTAAAAAAGCATTAATTAACCAAGGGTATTTTTGGAACACTGACAATAAATAGAGTTGAATTGGTTAAATTTTGCTTATATTTGAGTCCACTAAATATAGGTATTTTTTTGCTTATAATTGAGTCCAGGGTATTACATATTCTTCATTTAGTCCATATACAAAAAAATTAATTAAAAAGGTCATCATTTATGCAATCGTTGTCCATTTAGGCCCTATCATCATCTTGTCGTCTCTAATGATTCGTTAACTCCAACATATAGGGAGTAAATGAAGAATTTGTGTCACATGTAGGGACAAAATTATTACTTTAACCTAGACTATTAGGTCCCTATGTATGACACGAATTCTCCATTTAGTCTTCGACTTAATAGATCATTAGAGACAATATGATAACGGGAGGGACCAAATGAGTAACAATTGGGCTCACGTGAACTTTTTTAATAATTTTTTATGTATAAGAAATAAATAAAAATTTTGGTCAGGAGTCAAATTATTATTTTAACCTATATTTTATTTTAAAAAATGTTAACTAGTACATTAAATAACGATCTAAAAATAGAAATTTGATATTGAGATTTTATATATTTTATACTCTGAAAAATAATAAACTTAATTTTTTTAATGAATTTTTGTTTTTTCGGATTTTTTTAACCAATGTTCTAGATCACTTCAACGTGACCCTTTTATTTTATTCCGAAAATGAGTAGTTAGTAGTCAGCCTTGTCTATCTAATCTCATCTAACCGTTTTCTGTCTATATCTCACCGTCGGTGGAGTCATGATGTTGACTCAACGACATCTAACATCTTTCTACCTAAAAGTTTGTTCGGCACGCACACTGAGTCTGAGTGAAGTTGGAAAATGTTCTAACTAACGATTTGAGTCAGATTAACGAGTTTAGAAAGTAATTCACCTGAATTCAATTATAAGTAAAAGAAACTACGTATATTTTATGGATTTTATTAACGAGTATTCTAAGGATATTAGTTAAAGAATCTGTAAAAGGAAAATTGGTATTGAAAATTAAGTATCACATCCTTCGAAATGTTAAACACACAATTTTCCATACAAATTTTCCTTTATTGGTTTCTTAAACAATATCTTAAGGGCACTTGTTAGTATTCTCCATATTTTATGAACTCAAATATAAGCAAAATTCAACTAACTCAACTCTATTTAATGTCAGTATTCCAAAAATAAAAAAAATTAACCAATCCAATCAATTCTCTTTTTACTTTTCCAAGAACATTGCATAATCCCGATACAATTACTCACTCCGTTATTTTTCATTGGTAATGTAAGGTTTCTACACATAGATTAAGAAATCATTAATCTATTTATATTTGTACCAAAATACCCTTATTTCTACCATTAATTATTTACAAATTCCAACTACATTTACTCCATACTCTACTAGTCATTTATGTAGTTGGAAGGTTTTGCGTATTTTCAACACATTTCAATTTAATTCTATTATAAGGGTTTATATGGATGGAAAAAAATGGTCAACTATGTCTTAGATTTATAAAACACCCATTGTTTTGAAACAAAAACAAATAGTTAAAATTACCAATAAAAAAATAACAGAGAGAGAAAATAATAGTTTAATAATTATAACTCATTATTTATTATTGTAAACAGAGAAGCTAAACAGAATGAGAATATTGGAGATGAATGAGTTATGCTTCATTGATCTATCTTTTACATTTACAAGCTGAGTATATATATACAAGAGGAAGGAAAAACTGTAGTTTAGGGAACAAGAACTAGTAAACAGAATAACCAATTTACTAACAGATTAACTAACTTCTAACTACTAACAGAATAACTAACTGAAATAATTAACTAACAAGCTGTAAAACTCCCCCTCAAGGTGGGTCATATATGTTGAATATGCCCATCTTGGATAATAATGTGTTGAATAATGGATTTGGAACAGCCTTTGTGAGCACATCTGCAAGTTGATGTCTTGAATTAACATGGACAAGTCTTATCATGCCATCAGAAACTTTGTCCCTTACAAAATGGCAATCTATTTCAATATGCTTGGACCTTTCATGAAATGTAGGATTAGAGGCAATGTGTATGGCAGCCTGATTATCACAAAACAGTAAGGTAGGACCAATGGTGACTTCGAAATCCATGAGCAACTGAGTTAGCCAAGTGACTTCACTGGCTGCTGAGGCAAGGGCCCTATATTCTGCTTCTGCCGAGGACTTAGAAACTACATGTTGTTTCTTGGATTTCCAAGATACTAGAGAGTCACCAAGGAACACACAAACTCCTGTAGTTGATCTCCTTGAGTCGGGCAGCTACCCCAATCCGCGTCAAAGATAAGCTTTGAGAGTGATTTGGGAGGAAGAGGAAAAGAGAATGCCTTGTCCAGGAGTGGCCTTGAGGTACCTCAGGAGATGATGCACAGCATCTAGGTGTGTGGTGCTTGGGGCAGACATGTACTGACTAAGTTTATTTACTGCAAAACTAATGTCAGGTCTTGAAATTGTCAAGTACAATAGTCTGCCAATCAGTCTTCGATATTGAGAGGAATTAGGCAAAGGGTCTCCATCTGATGCACTGAGTTTTAAATTTGCATCCATTGGAGAAGTTGCAGGTTTAGAATTCAGGAATCCAGTGTCATCTAACAGTGAAAGTATGTACTTCCTTTGTGAAATAAAAATGCCTTTGGAAGATTGTGCAATTTCCAAACCAAGGAAGTATTTCAAATTACCAAGGATCTTCAGTTTGAATAATGACTGAAGTTTGGATTGAACTTGATGAATGCTTGACTGAGTAGGGCCTGCTATGATGATATCATCAACATAGACTAGAAGTGCAACAAAATCTGAGCCAGAACCCATAGTGAAAAGAGAGTAATCGCTGCGAGACTGTTTGAAACCAGCTTGTACTAAAGCTGTGGAGAATTTGGTGAACCACTGTCTGGATGCTTGTTTGAGTCCATAGATGGACTTGTTCAGCCTGCATACTAGGTTCTCCCCCTGAACCTTATAGCCAAGAGGAAGGGTCATGTATACTTCCTCAAATAGGTCTCCATTGAGGAATGCATTATTCACATCCATTTGCAAGAATTTCCACCTTTTGATAGCTGCCAAGGATAAAAGGACCCTGACTGTTGTGAGTTTAGCCACGGGTGAGAAGGTGTCATTGAAGTCAATTCCTGCTTGTTGTGTGTAGCCTTTGGCTACTAATCTGGCTTTGAGCCTATCTATGCTGCCATCTGCCTTGGTTTTTACTTTGTAGATCCATCTACAACCAATGGTGTGCTTGCCTGGAGGAAGAGGGACTACAGTCCAGGTGTTGTTTGACTCCATGGCTTGCAGTTCATCATTCATAGCTTGCTGCCATTCTGGGAATTTAGCAGCTTGGTGGTAAAAGGAGGGTTCATAAAAGGCAGAGATTTGGTTGATGTACTCTTTATAAGAGGGTGATAGTTTGTGATAAGAAATGTGATTTGCTAAAGGGTATTGTGTAGCAGAATTACACTGGTAATGCTCAAGGTATGTAGGTGGTCTAGATGGTCTTGTTGACCTTCTAATGGGAATTATGTTTGGTGCAGGATTTTGGTTTTGTGTAGGGACTGCAGAAGGTTGATTTGGTGCAGGGTTTTGAGTGGGCGGATTTGGTGCAGGAGGTTGGTTTGGACAAGTATCTGGTATTGGTTTTGGATAAACTGTGTTAGGGAAAGGATCAGTTACAGGTAAGGTTGGAGAAATGGTATGGAAGGGAAATATGTGTTCTTGGAAATATACATCTCTGGATATAAAAAAGGTATGTGTGTGTAGGTTGTACAACTTGTAACCTTTATACCCTACTGGATAACCAACAAAAACAGTAGGTATGGCTCTTGCAGTGAACTTATCTCTCTTTGATGGCAAGGTGGATGCAAATGCTAGACAGCCAAAGACTTTTAAGTCTTTTATGTTTGGAAGCTTCCCAAACATCAATTCGAAAGGTGATTTCTGCTCCAAATTCTGTGTAGGGATTCTGTTTATCAGAAATGTAGCAGCATTCAAACACTCTCCCCAAAGAGCTATAGGAACTCTAGATTGAAAATAGAGTGATCGGGCCACATTAAGCAAGTGTTGATGCTTTCTTTCAACAACTGAATTCTGTTGAGGTCTTTCCACACAACTGAATTGGTGCAAAGTACCTTTTGATTGCAAGAAGTCTGTTAAAGCTAGTTCTTTGGCATTATCAGATCGTATCTGTTTAATGGTGGTCTTGAACTGAGTTTCTACCATTGCAAAGAACTGCTTGATCAGTTTAGAAGCTTCTGATTTATGCTGCATCAGATAGGTCCAAGTGAACCTGCTATGATCATCAACAATGGTCAAAAAAAATCTTTTGCCATCATGTGTATTAGTGTGATAGGGACCCCAGACATCACAGTGAACAAGATCAAATGTTGAATCTGAAAAATGATTGTGTGACACAAAAGGGAGTCGTCTTTGTTTAGCTAATGGACAGATATTACAATCATGTACAAATTCAGAATTATGTAAAGACAATTGACATTTATCATTGATCAATTGTAGAGTTTGATTAGACAAGTGTCCTAATCTAGCATGCCATGTGGCAGCCGAAACTTTATTTGCTAAGGGAACTATAGGTGTACAAAGTGTGTTGTTTATTGGCAGAGGCAAAGAAGCTGTAATGCTGATGGGGGCAGACTTGAAGACATAGAGTCCTTGGAGCAAGTCATCCTTCCCAATCATCATCGAGCTGCTGTTGTCCTGAAAGGAAAAAGAATCAGCTAGGAACTTTATAGATATATTAGTGACTGAAAGAAGTGCACTAACTGAAATGAGGTTAACATGAAAACTAGGGATGTAAAGAACATTGTCAAGAGTAATCTTGCTGTTTAAGATAACAGTGCCAACCGAATGCACAGGTATAGAAGAGTTATCAGGCAATGTAACAAATGAATTGTGTACTGGAATGTGATGACTAAAGAAGTGCAAGCAACATGCTATATGACAGGTGGCTCCGGAATCTAAAATCCAAGAAGTTTTAGAATCATAACTAGGATGAATTCTAGAAGAGGAAGCAGATAAAACCAAACCCGAGGACTCGGGATAACAAAGACTAGGTGTTTGTGTGTGTGATGACAAAAGAGAGATCAACCATTGGCACCGATCGGAGGAAAAAGGGACTGGTGATTGTGTAGTTGTCTCGAGTCATAACTTGGTTGTTGACAGCAGCTTGAGCAAGATTCTTGGATTTGTTCTTGTTGTATCCTGGAGGATATCCATGGATTTTGTAACATCGATCCATTGTATGACCAATAAGGCCACAGTGAGTGCAAGTAGGTCTCTCTTTCTTTCCATTACTAGAAGTTTTGGAACTGTTGGATTGTTGCTTGACAAAGAAAAGCAACTTGAGATTCATTTGAGGTCATAAGCAAGAATGTGATCGATGTTGTTCATCTTGAAGAACAAGTGCAAAGACTCTTTCAATAGAGGGAAAGGGATCCATGGCAAGAATCTGACCTCTAACATTTGAAAAATGTTCATTAAGTCCCATCAAGAATGTGAGGACTTCTTGATGTTGAATAAACTCCAAGGTCTCTCGTGCTCCTCCACACACACGATTACAAACAGTCTGAAATTGGAAATTTCTTCCCAAATTGTCTTGTGTTTGGTGAAATATCCATGAACGGAAAGGTCACCTTGTGAAACATTGCTGAGTTCCTTTAGTAACTTGTAGATTTTAGGTCCATTTTGTTGAGCAAAACGGTTTCGAAGGTTGGTCCAAATTGCTGCAGCTGAAGGACAATAGAGGAGAGTTGCAACCATGTCCTTTGAGACTGAGTTGAGAATCCAAGAACTTACAATGCTATTGTTGCGGATCCAACAAGCAAGAAGATGTGGATCTTGACCATCAGGTTTTGGCAAAGAACCATCAATGAACATGAATTTGTTCTTCGCATTGAGAGCCATGATCATGGATCTGCTCCAAGAATTGTAATTGTCAACCGTGAGAGGCTGAGACACCAGAATCATACCTGGGTTATCAGAAGGATGAATGAAATAAGGATTCCAAGGATCATCATGGTTTTGTTCTGCCATGAGAGAACCAGAAAACAAGAAAGGTGAAAGAAGAAAGAGAAACTGAGTAAGAGTTTGAACACAGTGAAGATGTGTCAATGGAGCAGAGAGAAGGAAGAAAATGCGGAAATTTCAACTGATACCATATTGTAAACAGAGAAGCTAAACATAATGAGAATATTGGAGATGAATGAGTTATGCTTCATTGATCTATCTTTTACATTTACAAGCTGAGTATATATATACAAGAGGAAGGAAAAACTATAGTTTAGGGAACAAGAAACTAGTAAACAGAATAACCAATTTACTAACAGATTAACTAACTTCTAACTACTAACAGAATAACTAACTGAAATAATTAACTAACAAGCTGTAAAATTTATATAAATCAAAATAATTAAATTAAATTAATTAATTTTCTTAATAAATATGAAATTAATTAATTTTACTTAAAATTGAATACGGAGGACTACAAAAGTTTCCCATTTATGTAAAATTTTCTTTTCCAACAAAAATGGTTAACTAGTATGCCATTGTAAGACTTTGCTTTGACTTTTTTTAGTTTCAATTAAATTTAGGTGCAGAAATTGCGGTCACAGTTCACATTGACAATTTGGGCGATAAAAATTGAACAATGTTAAAGAGTGTTTTAAAGGTATTGTTTAAGAAATCAATAAAAAAAATTGTATGAGAAAGTAATATGTTTAAATTTTAAAAAGTACTACACTTAGTTTTCCAATATAAAGTTTTATTTCATGGGTTCCTTAATCAATGTCTTTAAGATATCCATTAGCAACACCCATAAAAATATAGATATGAGAAACTAACGAGTGTCCTTAGGATATTGTTTCAGGAATCAATAAAGAAAATTTTGTATGAAAAAATGATATATTTAATATGGGAAACTAATGAGTTACTTTTTTTTGGTTTCCCATGATTTCCTCCACGCGCAATTGTGAAGACTAATCCCTTAAAATACTGGACGATATTTAAGATCAAATCGAACCCGTGACCATTTATTTAAAAGACTCAAACTCGTTACCACTTGTACCAACCACGTATTGATAAATTAATGAGCTACTTTGAGAACGAAGAATAGTCAAGAAAATTGAGAATGTAGTAAATGATTACATCAATTGATATGTTATATTTTAGGATATTTACTTTTGGCTAACGTGTCTTGTTGTTTATGACTTTTGGGAAATTTTAGATTATTTAGCTTATTTCAAATGTATGTTAACGCGGTAAGACTGATTACATTAATTTACCTAGTTTGTGTAAAACTAGTTTTTTTGTGTGAATATAAACTATTTATTTAACTTTAATTTATATGGGACTAATGCTATTTTTAATTTAAACACTGTATGTATAACAAATTTTTAATTTCATACTTTTTTAGATTTATTTTAGCAGGATTTTTTGTAAAAAAAATGTATGTTTGATATGTGAGTTTGACCGAAGCCAACCAACTCATCAGTGGTTGGGTTGGGTTAGGTCAAAGAAAAAATTTCCTGACCCAATCCAACCTCACCCATTGATTTAATGAGCAGATCATATTCAAGAATTTTAACATCCAACTAACTCAATGGATATCAACAAGTTTGCACCTAAATATGTTTGCATAATGGGTTGATATGACCTTTTTTTTCTTCCCAAGTATCTACTTATTTAATAGGTGATAGATTGATCACGCAAGGTACTGTTAAGTGCCTAAGTGGGGACCCCTCCTAATAGTTTCCTTTTTTCTCCATATACATAAATCCGAAAATCGAATCCAATGTCCTTTCATACATACTAAAAACATTAAAATAGCTTTATCATTTTGATATTTTATATTTTCACATTGTTATTCCACTAATGTGATATATGAAAATCTTAAACCATCGCGGTAATGACAAATGACAATATCAACCACATCAATGATTATAGCAACGACCTTTCTCACGTACCCACAAAATATAATACATGACATTCACTTATGTGAATGAGTTCAATCCATTTTGTTACCTTTCTCACTTTTGCCACTCCAAGAGCATACTTGAGAGGCATGTATAATTTTTCTTTCACTTTAATCTATTTAAAAATATTCTAAGATCAAATGATCTTTTAAATTTCAATTATGGATTCAAAGGTCCAATTCTTTAGGAATTATACCACTGGTCTTCATATAAATAATTCATATAAATAATTACCAAGAAAAATCATTGGTTTTGTGCAATCATTTTGGGATGCTTGAATAATAGGTTTTCCCAAAATTTTATCGTGAATTCAAGCTTTGTGAGATTCGACATGGTTAAGACACTTGTAAAGAAAAGAAAAACTTAAAATTAGATAGATACTAATTTAGATAAAGTATAGATCACTACAACCCTTGTAGCAATTATTTCTTGTTATTGATAAAAAAGATACAATCAACAATTACAATGACAATAATGATGTAGTGATCCCCATTTCATATATTTGCAATGACCTCCTTTGTTATTGGGACAATAGTGTCTGCAAATACAATCACAACAATGATCGTCCAAATAAGGAATGCACCTTCCTATATGATTGTCGTAACATGTGTGCACTTTTTGATAAAGACGTTGATGTGGGCATGCCCGTGATGGTGGGGGCCATGACCATGGGCATGTACCACGATCCATGACAGTAGCATCACTGGTTGCTTTCTCAGGACCCAAGACTAAGATGATGATGACAGCCATACTGGCAAAGAGTGATAGTCTTCTTGCTCTAACCATCTAGAGATTGATTTGTGTCAATAGAAACTAATTTAATAATGCTGGAGAGTATGTTACAATGAGAAACTTAAAATTGAATAAAAGAACTCATATATGAGACCTATGATCAGGGAGAAAAAAATTTTGTTCCCCTGCTAAAGTTTAGCGTAAAAAAAAAGATTGGAAAAAATAATACCATGACCAGGAAATTATTTTGATGTTCCCTCCTTGTTAGTCATTTAGCAGAAAAAAAAAATTCATGGCCAGAGAAAAAAACATAAAAAAATTGTTCCCTTGCCTGACATTTAGAGAAAAAAATTTCATTATTCCTTACTAAAAAGATGTACATCAGTAGAAAAAATCTTAATTTTCAAAACATGAGAAGTCAAAGAGAGATTCAATGATATATATCGAGGAGAAGTTTTTGATCTTCTAGCATTTAGCATGATAGTTAAAAAAACAAAAAACAAAAAGCATTTAGCATGAATTTTTACCTTGAAAAGATATCCACGGAAAATTCGTTACACCGTTAAAGACTTGATCGTGCCGGTTATTCAGGAACTAGATATAATATTTCTACTGATAATCTTGATAATCTGATGAAAACGACAAACCTAATAGTCATATTTATAAACACAATGGACTGCTAATTCTAGATGAAATCAAAAGACATAAATAAAGATTAAATACAGAGATATGATTTATATTAAAAAAACAAATCATAGAGATGTGATAAAGATATTATGATATAACAAATTAATATAATCATCTAAATAAGATTTAATTGATATACACTGACAGTGTAAAAACTTTATACTGTCAACCAATCAGAAATTGATATATCATGATAAATGGTTGATTCTTATCCTATTGCATGATTTCTGATTTGTACAAATCTTTACACTATCAGTTTCGTTACACCGTTAAAGACTTGATCGTGACGGTTATTAGGAACTAAATATAATATTTTTGTTGATAATCTTGATAACCTGATCAAAACAACAAACCTAATAGTCATATTTATAAACATAATGGACTGCTAATTCTAGATGAAATCGAAAGACATAAATAAAGATTAAATACAGAGATATGATTTATATTAAAAAAACAAATCACAGAGATATGATAAAGATATTATGATATAATAAATTAATATAATCATCTAAATAAGATTTAATTGATATATATTGAAAATGTAAAGTTTTTTTTATATTGTTAACCAATCAAAAATTGATATATCATGATAAATGATTGATTCTTATCCCATTGCATGATTTCTGATTTGTGTAAATCTTTACATTATCAGTACATACAAATTAAACTCATTTACATATTTATAACAATAGTTGAATATTAAGTAATTAAGTAATAATAACATGACACAGTTAGATATGCAATTTTGGTACGATCAATAAAGAATGCTGTTATTTTGGTTCACCATAACTTGCGACGCGGGTCAAGAGATACACGCCTGGATTATTTTAAAGTGGCAATAAAATATAAAGGGTCTTGCTACCGAGTGTCTTAAGAATATTGATTAAGAAATTTATAAAAGAAAAATTTATATTGAAAAATTAAGTGTCACACTCTTCGAAATACTAAATACAACATGTCTCATTCAAATTTTCCTTTTGTTTCTTAAACAATATCCTAAGGACACTTGTTAGCATTCTCCAAATATAAAAAGTGTGATTAACAATTCTTTTGGGACTCTTAAAGACACCAACTTACAATTTTGATCGTGATAATTGACGTTTTTAAACATATATATTTATGAAATTAATTGTCAATTATTTATATATTTTTTTGACAAAAATCAATTATTTATAATTGAGATTTAACAATTAAACTTTCATATTAAAAAAAGGATTTTTTTTATTTTTTCATTTATCAAGATTAATCATAGGTATTCGTACACCAAAAAAAAGCTAAGGTATCAACTCGGTTGTATATAGTTATTCTACCAAATTTATTTGTAAGAAAAAAGTTTTCAGACATAAATATTTCTTCTTATCCAAATTTACTTTAGATCAAAACTAAATTCGTAAAATCAATTATCAAAATTCAATTTTTCAAACTATAATCCAAACACACACTAAAATGGTGAACAAAATAAAAGACAATGGCAGGTGAAATATACCTGAAGAAAATATTAGGAACTTATAAACAATATTAGTTGTTAAATTTGAGTAAAGAATTGTCCCCCAAAAAAAAAATATAGATCTTCTATATACATAGCAGAAGCAAATAGGATAACAAAGAGAGAATTGGCGATATCTATTCTATATATACTATATACAAAAGAAGGTTCAAGCTAAGGATATTTTGACATGTGTCAATCTTTGGTACAATAGCTTCTCATATATTATTCTAACTTATTATTTTCTTTTTTTAAATTTTTTAAATTTTTACTCCAAATTTCGAATTTTAAGATTTAAAATGTGTTCAAGATATTTTCTTAATTGCTCATTAATTATTCATATAATTCCAACACAAATTGATATATAAGTATTGATTGCAAGGAAATTATACTAATTGACAATCAAAGTGAATACAATCAAAATCCTTTAATACAAAATGAATAACGCTTCAATAGTTTAATGCTATCAAATTTTAATCTTAATAATTAATACTTATGAAATTAATTTTCTTTTTAAAAATCTGAATACAATCAAAATCCGTTAATACATAAATAGAACGTGTAAGATTAGTATATAAATTTTTTTAAAAAATCTGGACCACAAATTTTTTTTACAAAATCCTTTAATACCACAAATTTTCAATGCTTTAAAATTAAAGAAAAAAAAATCTGAATACAGTTTTTAAATGCAACAACTTCTCATATACTGTTTTAACTTATTATTATTTTTTTAATTTTAAATTTTTACGTCAAATTTTGACAAGGATTTGCTGTTCAAGGTTGGGGTAAAAAATGTATCTAGCTCTCGGTTTCCGAATTCTTACGAAATTAGGAGGCTAACTGATGATCCTATCATCATTAATAAATTCAAAGAATTGAAACCGATTTCTGTGAGATCTTTTATCCTTTCTGTTTAGATATTAAATATTTATTTATTGCTATTTGCTTATATATTTGACAACTTGCTATTTTGTTTTGTTTTTCTAGTTTGATAGTGAAGATGCGTCCATTACTTCTGTTGATCTTATGTCTCAGTTTGACGATGTTGGAGTAGGAACTGAAATAAATTCCATTTCACATGGAACTCCTGACTTCAATGCAGATTCTGTTGCCTGACTTCAATGCAGATTCTGTTGAGAAAACTCCATCAAAGAGGATATCGGATGTTGACCTTAAAGATTTGTCAGCTTTTGCAAGCAATACCACCATCAAGATGTTGAAGACAATCAAGCAAGAGAATGAATGATTTAAGCATTGATGTTTGATCTTAGTAGTGCCACATGCTCTATTTTATTTTAATTTGCAAAGACTTTTTAAAGTTATATTTCATCTTTGAATGTTTACTTTTGTTTAGGGCTGGACAAAATTTTCAAACCGACCCGAAACCGAAAGGCCCGAAAGAAAATGCAAGCAGACGGGCGGGTTGTTTCGGTTCATGGGTCGTACGGGTCTGTGAGTCAGTTTCAACCGGATTGTTACGGGCGGGTTCGGTTTGGGTGAAAAAATTTCGCCCCCGCTCGTACCCGACCGAGTGTACGTAAAAAAAATTGAATCGTTGCTTTACTTGATACATCCCGTCCATTCAGTCTCAGTGCATTAGGAAGATGAGTCAGTGTATTGGGAAGACAACTATAGCAGCCCTCGATTCTAGACATTTCTCTCTCCATTTGATCATTTTCTCTTTCTTCATTCATTTGTTCTCTCTTTCTAGTTATCTCTGGTCAAAAAAACATGCTCTCTCTTTCTCTTTCACGATTACACTTTCTCTCTTCCTCCATTTTTTCCCTTTCTCCATTTCTCTATTTCATCGTCAGTGACCCTTCTGATACAGAGACCCCCATTTCTCTCTTTCTCTCTACATAGACCCAGCAACTCAAGTTCATTTCTCTCTCTCGCAGATTTGCTTTTTGTTCGCCGTCGTCACGAGCTCCATGTGGCCGTCGTCCAGAGCAGTGACCACAGCACACAGCCGTCGCTAGTCTAGAGCACCGCACGTCGTCGTCTGATTCGTGGATCTGATAAAGTGGTTTGCCAAAGAAGAAGATTAGAGGCACGTGTTGTCGTTGCTTCCTCCGTCTTTGGCTCCGATCCATCACGACGGCACGTTGTCTGCTTCGACGGAGAAGAAGATCGACCTTTTGTTACAGATTCGTCTTTTAGATCTTTCTTTTCTTCTTTTGTGTGTTATTGTATTGCTGTTCTTTTTTTTTGTTGTGGAAAGTTGCATGTATCGGGTTTCTGCCTTTCTGGGTTTCTTCTACTCTGTTCACTTTTTTTTTTTAATCAAAAAACCGCACGAACCCACCCGTTACCCGTCCAACCCGCTCTAACCGAGAACCGCCCAAACTGAGGCCACAAATGGACGAGAACGAGCTTCATATTGTTCAGTTCGATTTTGGTCGGATTTGGAATTTTGGGACCGAATCCGACAATAACCGATCGATGTCCAGCCCTACTTTTGTTTAGTAACTGATTTCAATTAGATGATTAAATCAATAATTCATATTTGACTCTGACATTAAATGTATTTATCAGATATCAAAATCTTTCATCATTATTTAAATACATTTTTAAATTATTTTATATTTAATTAATTTATAATTTATTTCATTAACTTTTATATGCTTAAATATTCTAAAAAATATATGACCAAATATTATATACATGATATGATTTGATATCTGAAATATATATATATATATATATATATATATATATATATATATATATATATGTGGTAGAAAGGAAATATTTTATTTTTGAAAAGTTTAGGGGATGAAACTGTTGACAAATTCTGTTTTGAAGCCGTTGGCAGGACTTTGAGAGATGTTATGAGACACAAAAATCCCAATAGCTTAGAACAACCATTTGGAGGGATAGTTGTGGTACTAGGCGATGACTTTCGTCAAATTTTTCCGGTTATTCGAAAGGGTTGCAAACAGGACATCATTGGTGCTACAATAAACTCATCTTATTTGTGGAAGTTTTGTAAAGTGTTAAAACTGACTCAACATGAGATTGAAGACTTCCTTAACAGCACAAGATAATGAGCTAATAAAAGAGTTTGCTGAATGGATTCTAAAAGTAGGAGATGGTTATGTTAATGGCAACGATGATGAGGAATTATATATGAGTTATAATAAAAAGGGATGGTTCTTTTTAAATTTTATATGAAGGTTATAATCAATTGAAATATGCACCAAAACTAAAAGATTAAATTTTAAAACAAAATGCATTTTATGAAATTGTCACTACTAACCCCTTCATCGTCGATCCCTCTTGAAGATTAGTATTCCAGGAAAGTCATATTTAAACTTCAGTATGGGAAAGGGTAATGAGAGACTTTCTTGGCTTAAAAATGGAAATTCTTTTTCAGAAATGTACTTAATGTGTGAAAGTCAAATTATGAAATTGTCATTCCTTTAAACTTATAAGAGTCAAAATTAACCATCAACATTGGTTAAAATTTGTAATTCATCCATAAATTTTTCATAAAACTTGAAGTGACAACCAAATTTGTAATAATATAAATATATCTTATTTCTAATGCTTATAGCTTTTAACCATATTTAGTATATTTTTATTTGGTATTAAATAATTCTAATTTCTAACTATATTTTTACAAAAAAATTCCCTGTGTGTTGCACGAGTTCAATTATTAGTAAAGTAATATATATTGGTAGTCTAAAAAAACTTACAATATTTTGACATGTGTTTTTATTTCAGTAATTAAGATAAAAAATAATAATGTTAATTTATTAAGATATTATTGAATGTCAGTATAAAATCTTTTATATTGATCGTATACAGAAATTAAACTCATTATTAAATACACCAATTTTCAATCGGATCTTTTTTTTCCTAATTCCTTAATCAGTGACATAAGGACACTCGTTAACATTCTCTTAGACGTGTTCGTAGCGTGTAGCCAACCAAGGACTATTTATTCTTTGATATATATTAAAAGCGGTTTCAATATTCAAAGAACGTGGTCACACTGCCATGCCTGTATTCCATGTACTATTAACTTAACCGAAAGTTGAATTCTTTAAGCAAACCAAGGTTATATGAATATATTATTCACCTTATGTATCTGAAGAAAATTCATAAGGCACAAAAGCAAGGAAACCTATAAGAAGGTTCCTGGAGCCTACTTTTCAACCAAAGCTTCCAAAGTTTCTAATTTGGTCACATGACACCATAACAACGCGTATTCATATTCAATTTATATATACACACATACTTAGGTTTTTCAACTTGCCTTGTTGAATTCAATATCTCTCGTCTTCTCTTGTCTAAATTGTTTCACTCTTTTTTTGGTTGTATCAATCAATTAACCTGTTTTGGTCTAAATAGAAAGGTAGAGTGATGTTTCTTTCTAGATCAATTTTTTTTGTGATCTTCTTCTCAGTTTGCCTATTTCTCTTTCCAGCCAATGCTATTAGATCTTTTACCAACAAGATCACACACATCAATGGCTATGAATCTGAGGCTAAAGTTGATTCCTTTCTGCAATTTAGAGAGGCCCCAGAATACAGAAACCAGCAGAGATCATGCACTTTAGTTGACAGAAGCAATTTGAAATTGGATTTGGCATGTGACCCTTCACTTGTTCATATTGCAATGACCATTGACTGGGACTACTTGAGAGGATCTATAGCTGCAGTTCATTCTGTTCTCAAACATAGTTCTTGCCCTGAGAATCTGTTCTTTCATTTCATTGCATCTGATGCAAGATTGAAGAACAAGGATGAGTTTGCTAGGATTGTTCATTCCTCTTTTCCTTCTCTTAGATTCAAAGTTTATATGTTCAAGGAAAGTTTGGTTAATCATCTCATATCTCCTTCAATAAGGCAAGCACTTGAGAATCCATTGAACTATGCAAGAAGTTACCTGGCTGATTTGCTTGAGCAATGTGTTGAGAGAGTTATATATTTGGATTCAGATGTTATAGTTGTTGATGATATTCACAAGCTGTGGAAGGTTTCATTGACTGGGTCAAGAGTCATTGGTGCACCAGAATATTGTCATGCAAACTTCACCAGATATTTTTCCTATGAGTTTTGGTCTAGCAATGAGTTCTCTGAGGTCTTTGCAGGGAAAAGACCATGTTACTTCAACACTGGGGTGATGGTAATGGATTTGGTGAGGTGGAGAGAGGGTGAGTACACAAGGAGGATTGAGAAATGGATGGAGATTCAGAAGGAGAGGAGGATTTATGAGTTGGGTTCACTTCCTCCTTTCTTGATTGTTTTTGGTGGAGATGTTGAAGCTATTGAACATAGATGGAATCAACATGGGCTTGGTGGGGATAATGTTGCTGATAGTTGTAGGACTTTGCATCCTGGTCCAGTTAGTTTGCTTCATTGGAGTGGTAAAGGGAAACCATGGGTTAGGCTTGATGCCAGGAAGCCATGCCCACTTGATTATCTTTGGGTACCTTATGATCTCTACATGCCCCAAGACCATCCAAATCTTCAACATCACATGAGAACTGCAACCAGAACAACAGATTCTTTATTTTAGGAAATTACAAATTTATATTGGTTAATTTTGATTCATTTGCACTGACCAAGATTCTTTAATTTGTGTATAGACAGAGAACCATCAAAAAATTTTGTATTGCTTGTTTATACATTTTCATTAGTGTAATAACAAAAATATTGTAGCCTACACCTCATTGGCATTTTTCTTTTTAGATAATGTAGAGGACAAATATCACAAATTACATTTTTTTACAAGCAAAAAAATATCACAAATTAATATTTTGATCAAATGGAGAGTTCTTGACTTCTCGCTTCAATGGTTGGACTATAGCAAATTATTATCCGTTGAAATCTTAATTTTAATAAATTACCTATTAGAATATTAATCATTTAGCAATTAAATAATGTGTTGGTCCAAGTAAAAAGGGCTTCGGTTCCTTAAGCATATAATCGTGGGTTTGATATCTAGATTCATATGTATGGAGAAAATACTCTTGGGAGGGGTCTTCGCTTAGGTACTTGACAATTAGTCTCCCACCTATCGAGTGAGATGTTACTCTGAGAAAAACAATAAAATCATTTGAGAATTAATTATTTTTATGCATTACTTTACATTGTAGATGACCTAAATTACAGTTCCTTCCTCTTTATGTTCGAAGTTCGAACAGTAGCTTGAGCGGTTAATATCATAGTATGTGAATTGCCTCTTCCCCGTCTCTTTTTTCTTCACCAAAATCAATGGTCTACCTCTATTTATGTGAATGGCACATCATGTGCATCATCTAAGTCGCGCATCATGTGCATGCAACTGACATAACTCAACAATAGTATAATAAGACAGTGTATAAGCTGATATAGCGTGGAAGGCGTGTATGAAGATGCTTCAAGGCGTTTCACTTGTAGCATTGACAATTATAGAGAAGATAACGGAAAAAGGTTTAGTCCCGTATATTATTAAACAAGGTGAAGTAAATATTTGCGTGGAATATGTTGAATGATATATTTACTTCCAAGACAAGTCTATAGATAAAAGGCCATGACGATCTTTCCTGTCCTCAATGCGAGAGTAGCAGAACCAGAAACTGTCCCATGTTTTCTAAACGTTGCAACAGACGTCACACCCTCCTTACACGGTTCGTCAACCAAAACTCTGAGCAATCCTATCATTCAGCATCAACAACTTTCACCACTTTCGTATTGTAGGCTTCCTTTTTTCTTCTTAACAAGTACGTGTATATACTCTTATATTATTTAGTGAGTTAAAATTAAGCACGTTGGATTAAACCAATGGTGGGCATAATTGCTCACTTCAGAGTAATTTTTTCCATTTAAGTTAATCTAAAACCTAGATTAGTATACTTGATTCACAAGGGTTTACAGTTCTACTTTGGTTCAACTGAAGATACATACTCCAACCTCTGGATCATCATTGTAGTTCATGTCACTAGCGGGAAGCGTGCTTCTATGTTTCATTTCATCTGCCTGCATATCTAGCTCAGTTACGACAAATGTTAATATTTTACCACATTTTTGCAGAACAAAACCCTTCATTTTAGATGCAATAGTGACGATTCAGCGCGAGCACTCAACAATCCGGCATCACTGATATAACCGTAACTGTCCAACGGAATTGTTGCCATGCCTGTTATTCACATGACCCCTTGCCAACACAAACAACCAAGAGGGGGGTTCTAAGTAAAGCAGCTAACATGCACACAGCACAAACTCTCAGTTTGAATGCAGATCTCCACCAAAATAAAATATTTGCACTTACGGTTCTTACAATGATTCAAAGTAGACTCCCCAACAGCTTGAATAGAATGAGAATGGTGCTCTATCTGCACCCTAATCTTGGTTCAAATGTATGGCGTGATGTTAGTCCATAACCACATTATTCATGCAAGCAGAAACATGACACACCACCAGATTTTTACAAAGTGGTAGGTATGCTTTAATGCTTGGTATAATGAATCAAGAGAAAAGTGCTAAAAGCATGGAGTGCACGTGATTATTCATAACTGCGGTTTTTCATTGAATAATATTACTGTTGTAGAAAAAAAATTCCGGGAAGGAGGGAGTTATGAAAAGGAAAAAAGGAAGAAAAGAATATACATGCCTTCCACCTTCTCTACAACAGTCCAACAACACAGCTGAGATGCAATCTGTTTTCCAACCCTCTTAAGTGATGACCCAATAACATACACCTGCCAAGGGTAAGAAAACCTCAATATGATCAGACACAGAAACGGACTTGAATGGCTAAAGAAATGGGACCTCGATAGATTAGAGGGAAGGAAGTATGTATCTACATGCTTATGGAATGTATGGGCAAATTCCAGGTCCATGCATATATTTAAGGATATGACTCACTCAGAACTAATCAAAAAAATTGGGAGGGCAATGGGAATGAGATGTACTAACCAGAAAAGCATCTTTGCTAGATAATCACGAGAAGTGCCTACTGTATCACTAAACTCATCACCACTGTCTGGATGATTATCTATATTTCCTCCTGCTACTGATTGTTCCATAAAATTAGAGCTAGTACCATCCCCAAAGAATCTTCTCAATACGTTCTGAACAAGTTGGTGAATTATATCCTCCACTTCCATTGATGAAGGCCGAGACAGTTCAGTCACCTGTAAAGGCAAGTAACAAGTTACACAAGAAAAGATTCATAAAATAATGCAAGATTCAGTAGCAACAGGAATGGAAATAAGCAAGAGGGAAGGACTTTTTGAAATCCAACTCAGTCACCTGTAAAGGCAAGTAACAAGTTACACAAGAAAAGATTCATAAAATAATGCAAGATTCAGTATCTACAGGAATGGAAATAAGCAAGAGGGAAGGACTTTCTGAAATCCAACTTTCATCAGTTTCAATTGAAAGGGAATATATTAAAGTGGAAATTTTGAAGGATTACCATGTTAGGATCTAAAGACCGAAGATATTCCAATAAATTGTTCCGGTTTCCTCTTTCATATTCTATTTGCAATATTTCCTGCTTCTGGGCATTAAGCTCCTGAAAGAAAAACAACATTCTCACATTAAATTTGACTCTTTGAGCCTTTTAAATGATTTATGTGAGTAATGAAACCATATCTTTTGGAGTATAGACTCCAGCTGGCGAAAATAAAGTCAATCTTTGGATACACAACAAGGGTAGTGTCAAAGGTATCTCCTTACCATTAGGCCATTTCTTTTCATTCTTGAGGAAAGAAATTTCACGTGTCATTTCCCTTTATAACTTTCAAGGTTGTGGAAGCAAATATAATTATTTATACTCTCAGTGTATATTTGCCTATTTGGATGGAGGGGTTTGGAGAGGAGGTGTGACTTTTCTTCTTCATTTTACATAAACATTCCCCTTATTTGAGAATTTTTTGAAATATAAAAATAAATGAAAGATAATCATGTAACCTTCTAATCATCCATTATTTGTTTCTTAAACATTTTATAATTATCTGAATTTAAAATTGAAAAATCATCCCTCCTTTCCCTTCTCCAAATTCCTCCATCCAAACATATCCTTGAGGGATAAAATCACAGTTATGTTCTGCAGTTGAAGTCAAACCCCTTTTTTTCATACAAGAAGTTAAACCCAAATTACTATTAGTGGTAACCATATTGAACCAAATATACTTGGCACGCACATAAGAAGCAAACATTGTACAGCACGAAGAATAAGTCACCCATTAAGGTGAGGTCTTTTATCCAAATTCCCAATATACTAACTCAAAATTCAACTTAATTGGCACATACATAATAAGCAAACAATTTACAAGCACAGAATAATTCATCCATTAAGGCAAGGTGTTTCATCCAAAAACACACTAACTCAGAATTCAACTAAGGCATCTCACCAACAGAACCAAACATGCCAGATACTCTTAAAACTGCAAGTGCTTGCACAATCATTGCATTGAAAATTTGAACTAACGGGTGAAAAGATAAAGGGGTTACCTCCTTCACATTTGTCAACTCAGACTGCAACTGTTGAATGTAATTCAGAGCTTGAGGAGGCAAATCTCCAAACACTCTCGGGTAGCAACTTTCCAAATCCTTGAATCCCAAATCAGAAACAACCTCAATTTCCCCACCCTCTCCTCCATCCTTTACTTTTGCAACCTCCGAATGCATTTCACAATTCAATGGTTCAGCTCCACTTGGCGACATATCAAAATTCCTCATCAGGGACATCCTGTACTCCGCATTCCACAAAGTGTACCTAAGCAAAACCAACCCCAACAGTTAAAGAAAAGGAAAAGGAAGAACCTCAACTTTACACAAAAAAAACCTCAGCGCGTATTTGAACTAACGCATTTCATGTTCAAATCAAAATAGCTTATAATAAATAGAAAGCATTGGGAAAATGTTGGAAAGCCGTCTTAATTGCGGTCCATCCCTAGCCGTCTTAATTGCAGCAACTCTGAGCTGCCTTCATTGCAGCCTCCAGCACCTTCATTGTGCTAGTTGAGAGGGTGTGTTTAGTCCCACATCGTCTAGATATATGGCCTAAGTAGTGCTTATAAAGCTTGAGCAATCCTCACCTTACAAGCTAGCTTTTGTGGTTGAGTTAGGCCTAAAGCCCAAATTCAAGATGGTATCAGAGCCTATTCTAGATCCGTTGTTGGGCCACCTATATTGTCCACGCTCCAGGCCTATTGCCCTGGGCGTGAGGGGGTGTGTTGGAAAGCAGCCTTAATTGCGGTCCGCCCCTAGCCGCCGTTGAGAGGGTGTAGTGCTTATAAAGCTTGAGCAATCCTCATCTTACAAGCTAGCTTTTGGGATTGAGTTAGGCCTAAAGGCCAAATTCAAGATGGTATAACAAAGGCAATTTTTATCAATAAACTAACCAAAACCAACATGCATCCAAATTCATGACCCAAATCCGAATTTGATTACAAACAAAAATCTGTGTATTTGAATAAACTTATTTCCCCTTCAAAGCAGCCCATAATCATCAGAGAGCATTTACAAAAGGCAAATTTTCTCACAAAAATTAACCAAAACCAAACCTTTATCCAAACTCATTCATCCTTGAAATCCAAAATTATTAACTAAAATCACAAAAAAATCTCAGTTTGTATTTGAATTAGCTAATTGTGCTCAATACAGCTTCTTAATGATGGAAGTAAAGCTTTCTCATTCATTCCACTGAACTCAAAGAATTAAAAGGTCCTTTATATATATACATTCTCATTCAACTACTGTAACCAACTAACTAACCAATTGGTACATCACCAATTCACCATTCTGTGGTAATCAAGAGAAGGTCTTGCATGGACACAGCATCCATTGGTCACAACAAATCAGATTCTCAATAACAATTCAAAAAGACAATAAAACCCTTAATAAAATTATTTTAAAGTTATTTGCAAAATTTAGGGTGTGTTTCGCTAAACAATTTAATTAAGTACTTATTCAATAAGCTTTTTTAAAAATAATTTAAAAATATCTCATTTTCATAAGCTTGTTCTGTGACAAGCTTATTGAAATAAGCTTAAAAGAGTTTACAGGAAGATCATTAACTATTTGCATGAATTTATTTTCATAAGCTATTCTGACAAGCTCAAATAAACTCACTATAAGCCCTTTCAAACACGGCCTTACTCAGTAATCATGATCTTAGTGAAACTTAGGAACGAGAATAAGAATGAATTTTCTGGCAAAATTAAAATTCAAAACCAAAATCACGCATTAAAATTCATCTTTCAGTAGAATGAATACCCTGTGATGATGGAAGAGACGAGAAGGCGATGAAGCGGTTGCTTGGAAACGGTGACGGTGACGGAGAATTGGTCGGAGGGAAGCAAACCAAGCATGGTGGATATGGTTTGCTTCATAGAGTCTCTAGCGGAATCAGATACTCCCTTCGATATGACGGAGTTATCGAGGGGCTCGATTCGCTTTAGCATGTTCGCGATTACGGTGAAGCCGCGGTCGAAGGTGGATTTGCGGGTCGATACGACGTCGTCGGAGAATCCGTCGACGCCGGAGACGAGGCAGCATGTGACGGCGGAGGAGGGAGGGGGACGGCGGTTGCGGCCGAGGAGGGAGAAGGGAGGAGGAGGGGGTTTGGGAGGGTGGAGAGGACGGAGTGAAAGGTCGGTGAGGCGTGAGAGGATGAAGGTTCGCGATGAGGTCGCCATGGAAAGTGGAAAAACAACAACAACCGCGTGTGTTTGTGTTTGTAACTGTGGTACCAAACAGCCACTGAATCCACCCTTAATCTTACCCTTGGGTACCACCAAACACTGTGCTGTGTTTGTGTTTTTTATTTAATATATTTGATTCCTTCTGTTCTTTTTTTTATGATAATTTAAATTCACGTAGATTAAGAAATTATTAATTATTTATATTTGTATTAAAATATTCTTATTTATAATATCATTAATTATTTACAAATTCTAATCACATTTATTTCACACTTCATTAGTAAGGTGTACATTTTATTTGGTCAAATACAAGGTGCATTGATATGCGATACTGTTGTTTTGAAACATGCATTATTTATGGTTGAATTTAAGTAGGGAATGTTTAGTGTATTTTCAAGGCATTTCAATTTAATTCTATGATAAGGACATATATGAAAAAAAAATTGTCAAATATATCTTGGGTTTATAAAAGATCTATTGTTTTGGAACAAAAACAAATAGCTAAAATTATCATAGAAAAAGAATGGAAGGAGTAGTAGACTACTAGTAGCAATAGCTAATCCTCCCTCCGGTCCACAATATAATAAACAAAACCCTAAAATACACATTCCAAGAAAATACATTGGAATGTGTTAATTGAAATTAATACTCATATAAATTTCTAAAAATATCCATTCTAATTTTAATTGATATTCTGATGGCATATAATTAATGATGGTAATTAATAAGGGTAATATTGGAAATTAGCATTTAATAAGTGTGAAAATTATTGTATTTTTCTTATATTTTGGACAAAAAAATGGACCCATTGTTTCTTATATTGTGGACCTGAGGGAGTAATTTGGTAAAAAAAAGAAGAAAAAAAAAAGCAATAGCTAATAATATATATATCTTTTTTTATTGAAAGCTCAAATTGATCCTGAAAAATTTAGGGGATTCACTTTTGGTCTCTGAAAAGAAAACTATTTAGTCCCTCAAATTTACAAACACGAAACACATTAGTTCATTCTCTCACTTCCACGGTGTGTTTACTACTTGCTTGTGTGTCTCGTTAATCATCCTCATTGACTCGTTAGTGGTACTGTATAGCCTATCACAAATTTCCAGGTATCTGGGTTATAAATTTTTGCACTCTTTTTCCACTTTCGTTTATTTTTCACGATTGAAATTTGTCAGAGGCCACGTAGGACCACTAACGAATCAAACATGATGGTTAACGTGACATATAGGCAAATAAAAGGATGTTGGAAGTGAAATGAGGGACTAATGTGTCCCGCGTTTATAAATTTGAGGAATTAAGTGGTTAACTTATTTTTTTTTCGAGGATCAAAAGTGGGTCCCAAAATTTTTTCGAGAACTAATTTGGGACTTTAGTCTTTTTAATTTTATTTTTATGCTTCACTTGTTTGAATAAATAGCTTATTTAATGGTTTATGTAAGAAAGTCTTATGTGAAATGTTTTTGTTATAAAGTCCTTTTTAATTAACTTTTTTAGTGTTTAGATATCTATTTGAAGAAACACTTTTAAAATGTATAAAGTCAAGAGAGTTGAAGGTAAGAGGTAAATGGTTTAGTTTTTATAAAATTTCAAATTATGATGGAAATATAATTGTCATGTAAATGTGCAAAAACAACTTTCTGATTGTGCTGAAAAATATTTTCGCATAAGGCTTTTTTAAGAAGCTTAAAAACTGATTTTATAAAATAAGTTAAAACTAATTTTTAGGGTTTTCAGTTACTTATTTAAACTTAGTAAACACTTTTATTTATATAAAGGCACTTATAGCAGTAGAGAAACTTTTGTAAGTTGTAAGTTATGTTATTCAAACGAGACCTTGAGTTTGAAAGACTCGTTTAAGAGGATAAAGTTAACACATATTTTCATTCACAATATTCGAATGTGAAACCTTGCTTAATTTATCTCTTGTAGTTTTATTCGATTTTAAGATCTATCTTTTAGTTTAAAAAAGGTTAAAATACATTTTTGGTCTCTTAACTTATTTTTAGTTTCAATTTGGTCCCTTAATCTGTCTTTGTTAACACAAGTTGGTCCTCTCTGTCAATGAGTTAGTAATAATGTTAACCTTTTGAGTTTAATAACAGAAATTAAGGATCAATTTAAAACATGTTAACAATTTAAAGGATCGGTTAGAAACTTGTTAACAATTTAAAGACCAGTTTGAAACTCATTTAAAACATAAGGGATCGAGATTTAACACAGCTACTGACTTCATTGTCGAAAAGTACTAACTTGTGTTAACATAGACAAATTAAGAGACTAAATTGAAAATTTTAAAAGTTAATGGATCAAATTGAAACTAAAAAATAAGTAAGGGGGACCAAAATGGTATTTTAATCTTTAAAAAAATTAATTAGTCCCTTATATTTTTAAATAAATTTTTAATAATCAAATATCTAAAACGAATATTAATATAGATCTATTTAATTTTTTTGAAATATAATGATGTAATTAAAAAAGTAAACTACAAAATCTATTTAAAAATTCAGTAAAATTGTATTAAAGAGTAATTTATATAATATGGGTTTTGCTAATCAGTACCCTAAGGACATTGCTTAAGGAATAAAAAAAAACTTTACTTTTGAGAATTGTAACTTATAAACTTTTTTTTGACAAAAAACAAACTTATTTCATTTCATTCAAAAAAACATGGTGACTATCATAAAAACATGATGGTGAGTGAGCGACATGATTTAGTTGCCTCCTAATAAAACTAACCTCGTCGTTTTGAAACAAGTTTAGACTTGCTTTACATCTAGCCAAGATACACCCAAACCCAGCATAAGGAATTTTATCTCCCACAATGTCATCCACTATTAGTTTGCAATCAAGTTCAAAGATGGCGCTGTCTTCCATCTTGACTTCAAAGTGTGAAGGATTCATCCTCCTTTCATATGAGTCATTGATTTATTATTTTTAAAAAATAACGGTTCACATCTATCCAATTATTTGACTTACAACTTGTTTATCTGGTTTTTCTTTCTTTCGTTTTTTTTTTTGAATGGCCAACACTTTCCTCGATTTCCTGTCACCCCCTCCTCAGTCTTGCCTCCTCCCCTCCCACCGATGCCAGGATTCCGACGACAAAGAAGACATTCACAGGGAGAAAAATAAGATAAAGAAGAAGAGTAGAGAAAAACCATAATTTGTCTTTAAGCTTTAAGCTTAATCAAAGTGAAATCCACGAACAATCCATGGATCTTTAAGTTTTATTTGTTTCAATAAAAAAAAACCACAATCATCTTTATGAAGCAAAGCAGAAAGCGATGGGTAAACTGGGTATTGGGTTTTTACAGATCTCAGAGTGCAGTGATGATTTTCGTGGAGGTGTGTGACAGTGCAGGGTGGTGGGACGTCTGGATTGGCGGTGGTCGTGCAGCAGTCGTGAAGGTCTTTCGAGGTGGTGGTTTTGCAGATCGGCGCCGCCACAGGGGAGCGGATCTAGACGACCAGGAAAGGAACACGGAACAAAGGAGCACGTCGGGAACGCAGAGGTGGTGGGTGCTGGAAGCGTCACCGGCGGTTGCTATCTTCTCCAGCCACGCATGGCCAACATTCAAGCTCTGGATTTGCAAATCTGATGATTTCCTTTTTTTCCTCTTCGGGGTTCACAGCTCTGGTCCGGATCTGAGGATTCCAAACATGATTGTATGGGGTTTCAATGCAAAATGATGGCTAGTGATAAGATTTTCGTGTTGGAAGGTTATGGATCGGGTGGCGGAAGAGAGGAATCGGCAGAGATTGGCGGAGAAGGAGATGAAGTTGAACCTGAAACTTGAACAAGAGAAAGAACCAAAAAGCATAAGGCCAAAAAATTTAAATTAAAAATAAATGACTGACCCGTTGTGAATATCATATTTTGTCCTGTTTTTTCTATGTTATTATAAAAAAAAAATTGATAAAATCAAAAAAAAATAAAAGACTAAACCCCCAGTTTGGTCCCTGAGAAAAACACTCGGGTCTGAAATAGTCTCTATCCAAAAAAAACTATCCATTTAGTCCTTAAGAATGTGTTTACCGGGACAGATTAGTCATTCTGTCAGTTGACCACCTTTGACCGCAGGTTAATTGCTGACATGTCAGTATCCATTTCTCAGAAACCAAAACGCATGCCGTTTGGGAACTGAATTTCCTTCTTCTTCATTTAGCTTCTTCTTCTTCTTCAAGAAGCTTCAACATCATCAGGGAACATATCTTCTCACCCACACCTCCATGAGCGGTGAACTCGCGGAGCTTCAGGCATGGCTGGCCTCTGTAGAACCAGAATAGCTTTACCCTCACAATTCTCTACTGCTTTTAGTTTCCACCGAAAATTCGCTATCTGCTTCTCTGCATCAGAATGTGTCATTTGATTAGTAGACGGGCCTTACGTTTTTCGTCCAAACATTGATGCTTCACACCACTCATCATCAACCCAGTGAGCACAGCTTGTGCTTTTTTCACAAGGAGAACCTTCAGCCGAGTATTTCATTGGTGTGAAAACCATCAGAATCGATGAGATGGTAGTGCCTATTAACACGAGTTTGGTCGAACAGTTTAAATGTTCTCCTTGTATGTGCAGATCTGGAGTATTACTGATAAAGACCAAGACATTGAGATCTGGAAGAGCAATTTAGTTTCAATCTGGATTTTTTTTTTGTTTTTCAGATCTGGAATACAAAAGATCATTGTGTGTATTTTGATTTGCTGGATAATTGTTCATTTTGCTGTATACTTGATGTTGGATGCTTAATGTTGATTTTTCCTTTTCCTTTTCCTTTTCACTTTGCATTTTTGTTTAAATATTCTCTAAAGTTCGTCTGATAAATCTGGGTTTGCCATTGGAAATTCTTATACCATTTCCTGAATGGTCATGGTGGTGTAAAATCAAAGTGAGTAGAAGAAGAAGAAAAAGCTGGAGGAAGAAGAAGGAAAGAAACGACATGCGTTTTGGTTTCTGAGAAATGGATACTGACACGTCAGTAATTAACCTGCGGTCAAAGGTGGTCAGACAGAAGGACTAATCTGTCCCGGTAAACACATTCTCAATGACTGAATGGATAGTTTTTTTTGCATAGGGACTATTTCAGACATGAGTATTTTTCTCAGGAACCAAACTGGTGCTTTAGTCAAAATAAAAATAACTGAGGATTGGCTTTTGGGTTTTTGCAATTGCTGGATCAAGAATTAATGGCCACTGAACTAGCGTTGCCGCCCACCACGTACATCAGTCCCGCTCCGCCGCGCTGTCCTCCAAGCAACCACTCCGTTTAGTCGCTACCGTCTTGCACTATAACGTGAGTCACCTCCCTTTCTTTCTTTTTCTTCATTCCTCTTCGCTGCTGGGAGGCGTTCTTGTTTTTTTCTTTTAGCTGCATCGTGCGGCAATTTGTTTCAGGTAGCCAGGGGCTCAAAATGAACCCCTTATTATTATTGTTCTTTTTGGACTTAAGCCCGTTAACACTTTTTTTTTTATATTATTCTTTTGCTGCTTTTGCTGATTTGTTGTTAAATGCCATTTCAAAAACGCTACCTGATGTAGCATCACGTGATCAGGGGATGAGAATGAGCCCTTCCTCCTTCTTTTTTATTTTTATTTTTATTTTATTTTTGTTTTTATTTTTGTGATTGTTGTTGGGTTTAGAATTAATGTTTTTATGAATTGAAATTAAAAAGTAAATATTCAATTGTTTTAAAATGCACCAGCCTGAATATAATAATAAATCAAATTATTTTAAGTATTCTATCAAATTACATTAAATTGTCATATGGGTTATCTGAGATGCGATATCTTGTTAACCCTAGAATTTAGAACATCTGAGTTGTGACAACTTGGTGATCCTAAGTCCTTAAAAATAATTAATTTAATTAAAATATTTCCGTTTAAATAAAAAAGGGGTTAGCTGAGATGTGATATCTTGGTAATCCTTATTTTGTTAGGACATCTGAGTTGTGACAACTTGGTGAGCCTTTTAAAAATATAAAAAATTGAAATTAATTTCTTTTAAAACAAGAAGGTTGATTGAGATCTGACATCTTATTAATCATTATTTTATTAGGACATCTGAATTGTGATAACTTGGTGATCATAAGCTTGAAAATAAAAATAAATCTAAATCAAATTCTTCCAAAATAAATGGGTTAGCTGAGATGTGACATCTTGTTAATCCTTATTTTTTGGACACCTGAGTTGTGACAACTTGGTGATCCTAAGTATTTCGAATATAATTAAATTTAATCAAAACTAACAAACATATGTTAAAAGAACTCGTAGCTTTGAATTCCCTATTGCACCCAGGGATACGTAGGAGCATGATTTAATTCTGTCAAGCCCAAAAATAAATTTTCATAAAATCCTTTTTAATTTCTCATCAATATACATTTTCTTCTCTTGAAAAATAATAAAATATTTTATGGTTTATCATTTGTAATTATATTTTTAATTATTGTTGTAATAAAATGGGTGAAATAAATATTTTTGAAGTTAACATAGTTTTGCACATTTAACTAGAGGTAACCATTTTTTAATGGATGCCGTAGGATGCTAATACATTCCCTACACATAATTGACTCCGAACTCTAAATCTGTTTTCTAAGACCATTCACTAAAAAAGGTTTTTCCAATATTTTCCTAAATAAATTAAACTTTGGTTGCGACTCCATTTTTGCAATACTTATTAATTTTTGTTGGCCGCTCCCGTCGTGATGTGGTTGCGACACCTGTTAACTGGTTGTATCCGGTCAAATTGCACGGAGTAATGACTTCAGTCTTGACTCATTCAATAGCCATTTGGTATTAAAATGAGTAAAGATACTCTCTATTTTTTCTCCCCATTTACCTTACATTTAGGAGAGAGATAGATACAAAGGGTTTTTAATTATTTAATTTTTCTTAAATGATAAAAAAAAATTGAAACACAAACCTCTCCTTTGTGTCTGTCTCTATCCTAAATGGAAGGTAAATGGAGAAAAAAAATGGAGAGGATGTTTACTCATTTAGGGTAAAAATATTATATGACAAATGCTAATTCGTGTATTAAGATGACGTCTGGTTCTTGGAATGTTTTATTCCCAGTCAAACTACACTTCTGAGAATCACATTTTCAGGAATGTTTCTTTCTCACCTTTACACATGGAAATAGAGTTTTATCAAGTTTACAACTATCATTCACTAATTTTATTCCCGAGTATCTTTTATGCCTGGGAATAAATTTTTAAAACTTGTACCAAACATGGGAAAATTTTATTCCGTTGCTAACATTCCTGAGAAAACTTTTTTAAAACTTATACCAAATTCTACCTAAGAGCATTGGTTAAGAAAATAAAGATAGAAATATATATTGGAAAATAGTGAAATCAATTTTTTAAAGTTTAAAAGTTACATGCTATTCGAGTGGGAGAAATGATGTGTGGCAAAAACCAAGCACAGGTGAATATAAGTGCAATGTAGATGCTGCCATTAAGGGAATTTTCAGTGGAGGCCTATTTGTGAGGAATGAAAAAGGCGAATCTGTGAAGGCAAAGTCAATGTGGTTTTAAGGTATCCCCACACCTCAAGAGACAGAAGCTAAAGGTCTCTTAGAAACAGGGTTGTCTTCAATCCTCACTCTCAAGAGTGGAGGATGAAAACACAAAGGTTATAATAGGTATTTTTGTATTTTAAAAAAAAACAGGTAAGATAGTCACGGATCTGAGGCTCTCTCTCTCCTCCATTAAGTTCTTCTCCTCCGCCATACCTTCGTCTACCTCTCCATCTCCGCTACCCGGAACTCCGGTCATGGTTCTTGCTCATCCTTCACCACAGTCGGTTCTTCCTTCATCTGAGGCCCTCTCTCTCCGCCATAGTCGATTCTTCCTTCGTCTGCCTCTCCCTCTCTCCGCCGCGAGCTCCATGTGTCCGTTGTTGCACCTGTGTCTGCCTTCGTCGTAGCTACTGAAGCATCGACGACGACGGGTCAGGCATGTACGCGACCTCTGTCCGACCTCATTGCCCACACCGTCGTCAGGTCGTCACCCCTCTCCCCTTCCCCACCAAGCGCCGCTCTCCTCCATCATCATCATCACTTCAAATCAAGTTTTTCGTGCTCAATCACCAGATCTGAAGCACATAAAGAGGAAACCGAAGCTAGAAAGTGGCGTGGTGTTTTTATCTTGGAAAAGTTTGAATCTTTGAGAAAGTTTTTTGGATCTTTGAAAAACTTCTGCTTGCTTCAAGCTCCATCACCAGATCCAGCCACCATTTTCCTTCTTTATTTAAAATTGTTCATTTAATTTGATATTGGTCTGACTTCTGAGATTCTTATAGTTGGATTAAGTTACTGTCATTATTTTGGATTAACAATTGTTTTATTCATTATTCTGAGATTGTTTTTGCCTCTTCAGTCTTCACTATTATGAGTTCCACAACCGGAGTCATTACTGTTGTTGCAGAGAGACCTTATGAACAAGAAGAAGAAGAAGAAAGAGAAAGAAATGGGGTAATTAAAGTAAAATGAAAAGAAGAGACCATTGTTATTGCTTTTGTTGCAGAGTCTGGTGTTGGATGAGCGACCAGTAGATAAGCAGAAGACAGTGATGGTAGTGATTGAGAGATAAGAAAAATATTAACTTACCCAATTTGCCCTTCTCAAATCCAACCGTTCAAATTTTTTATTGTTATATCAATGGTAGATAGTGATTGTGTTTGCATCCTCCACTCTTGAGAGTGAGGATTGAAGACAGCCCCCTTAGAAACACTCAACTGGACGTGGGAGTTGAGGATGAATACTCCCTTGAGTTGACTGGTGATAACAGGTATCAATATTTGAATTAACCGGTAATTAAGAGTCTGTTTATTGAGTATTTAATTAAAATTATAATTATAATGAATTACTATCATAACTTCATATTAATGATATTAGTGATAATGATTTCATCGTCTTCTTCCTCTCCACCTTTCTCTCTCTGGAATTGAATTTTTTTCTGCAGAACGATGTGGACATGCACACTAAGCAGCTCCATAATTGAACCATCAATTTTTGCCAAGCACACCAAGCAGCTTCCGATCTGTGCAACCCCGCCGCCGTCCCAGCCGCGAACATCGGTCGGTTCAAATACCCACCGTCGCATCACCACATCCTTCGTTCATCCGCCGAACCGCCACCACTACTAGCTCCGCCGCCTAAGTAGACTTCACAGTCGTCACTTCCAGCTCCTCTACCGCCTCACGTCGCAGCTTCCAGACCGGACTTGGCTTCTAGAACCAACAAGCACCAAAGCTCTCAGCTTTCAATTTCCCATGTTTTACTTGTTTAAAATATCTTTTTTTTTTAATTTTAAAAAACATTTTTTTCAAATCTAAACTTAATCCTCCTTATTCCTCCAACCTACAGTACCTACTCCACCCCCCTTTTCTCCCCCTCACTTCCTCGGTCTCAAAACCTCAACCATGATTCAGCATAAACTAAAAACCAAAATCTGGATCTTTTAAAGTTCTATCTACAAGATGAAGAAGCTAGAGCGCATAGTATGATTTTCGAAGAGGAAGCAACACTTCTCGCGTGACAACATCCAAGCATGGTTGAAAAACGATGTCACCCCTCTGGTTATATTTGTCATGCGTTTCTGGAGAGTATACGGTTCTACATATTATCTAATAAAGCAAATGGTTTCAAAACTCTACAACCAAATATGTTGAAAATTGTCAATATCATCTTCAAAAAAATCATGATTTTATAAGGAGAGATTAGATAATAGGCTTATCAAAATCCACTTCTTGCAAAAACTAATGCCTCTGCATTTCTCACACGTTCATTAATAAATATTAAGCTTCAATTTCTTCATCCTTTCAGCCTCTTCCAATTTCTCACCCAAAATATACAAATCACAAACAAGCCTATAAATCCCCCATTTTATGGTTTTGCCATCTCAATACCTGCTCAATCACCTTCTCAGCAATCAAATGACGCGTTCTCTTACAAACATACAAAGGAGAGAGAAAGAATGAATGGCGGTGAAGGAAAGAAAAATGCGGAGAGAGAAAGAAACTAAGAAAGATTTCATTAGCCTGATGTTTGAGTTGTCTATCACTCATCTCAACCCTTAATTTTTTTTATTATTAAATCAATGGCTCCTAATGAGTGAGGACTGATCCCCCGAGTTCTTCAAAGAGGATTTTAGACGGAGCCAATCATTATGGTTCATTGTTTCAACCATACTTGAATTGTGTGCAATAGAAGCACGATTCTTATTTTCAGCTCTACAATCTATACATGCGATCCATAGCATCTTTCTGAAATATATAAAATTTTCATGAATGAATATAAACATCTCTTTCATGCTTCTCTAAACCACAATTCAATTAGTTTCGATATAGAATAAAGCGAATCATTGTTGGTAGGTAACTCCTTATTCTTCTATGTCTTGTCTTCATGCTTTCGGCGAAAGTCCGTTAATTTCCGGATTTGAATGACACAAACGAGGCTTGAGGATAATTATAAATTAGCCCCTAACATCTTAACGAGTTACAGATTCCCCCCTTGTACTGTTTGTATGCTTTGACAAGGAGAATCTTTAGACGTTGCTCTTTCTTGCTTTCATAGCCTCACACCACATGCATCAAATCAGAAAACAAAGACATCACGTTTCTAAGAAAGATAGATAATAAATGGTGGTACAAAAATAGAAAAAATCGTGTGATATTGCTCAAAGCTTATTATAGTATAATTCCACAATTTCTTCCTTGCTTTCTTTTTTCAAGGAGCTTGTAGCTTAAGTATATGTGGGACTTAATATTAATTTTAGTTTGAGTGCAATGTAATCAATGGTTCATTTCTCTACTAAATTGTTTTTTCATCATGTTTGATAAAGAAAATTATTTATCATCGTGATTTTGAGACATATCTGATATTTCACAACTCGGCTTTAAAAAAAAATATGGCATTAGTTTTATTTTTTTATAGACCTAATGTATTGACAGGCATTACTTGTTTGTTTTATTTCATTTTTATTTTAAATTATAATAAGTAATAATAAGGAATGTCGAAAGTTAATTATAGATTTGATTATTAAATAATTATTTTAAATTTTATTTTAATTAAATGATAAATAATGACATTTCGATAAATAAATGTGAAAATATAAAAATCCGTTTATTTATATTATGTATAGAAGAGAATAATTGTATTATATATATATATATATATATATATATATATATATATAGAGAGAGAGAGAGAGAGAGAGAGAGAGTAGTCAACATGCTTTTTCTAAGTGTCAAAAAATAAATACTTATTCTAGTTTAGAAAAAATTACTTAGCTAAAATGCTAACTATATTGGGTATTGTTAGTCTCATAATTTTGTTTTACAAAAAAATAATAATGGTATTTAAATAAAATTCTATTAACATGATAGTTAATGTGATATAAGAAAAATATATATAATACCATTGTGTAGTAAAATAATTAATTACTGGATAGAAGAAGGAAAGTTAGTTATTATTACCCGTTTAATGAAATGTCTTCTGGGCCAATGTTCCATCTTAATTTGTCTAGCTCAACATAATCTTAAGGCTTTGTTGATAAAAATAAATATATGTGTTAAACTTGAACGTCACTTTGGGAGCCAGAAAAAGAAAAGATCAAATTTTCCTCCAAAAATGAGAAAAAGAAGGAAAAATAAGTGAGATAACACACGACGAAACTATAGATAACACAAACTTATATATATAGCCTATCAGTGCATGAAATTGTATCCACCAAGGCCAAATGGATCTAAAACTTATTTTCAAGGATGACAATCACTCATCAAGAGAAAAGTACAGGAAACGAAAATGGTTTTAAGAGGAAACAAAAAGTACGCATCTAAGGTTGGTCCCATCCCAATAGGAAATACCATAAAAGATAAAACTCACTCAGCACCATAAAGTGAACAGAAACGCTAGTTGAACACAGTTTTGGGAGACACGTACTGACATCGTATGAATAGAATATAATGCGGCACTGTGCAGCATTATAGTGGGTCTTTTTTTTTTAATTATTTTTTTATAAATTATTTTTTGATTAAGTATGTGTAAATATCTGATGAATCGAGTACAAATATCTGGTGAATTCAGTTCATTATCTGGTGAATAGGTTTTTTTGAGAAATAATTTTTTTGGTTAAGTATGTGCAAATATATGGTGAATCAGGTATAAATATTTGGTGAATTCAGTTCATTATCTGGTGAATAGGTTTTTTTGAGAAATAAATTTTTTGGTTAAGTATGTGCAAATATATGGTGAATCAGGTATAAATATCTGGTGAATTCAGTTCATTATGTGGTGAATGTGTTTTTTTTTATAAATAAATTTTTTGGTTAAGTATGTGTAAATATCTGGTGAATGAGTTTTTTTGATAAATAAATTTTTTGGTTAAGTATGTGCAAATATCTGGTGAATCATGTACAAATATCTGGTGAATTCAGTTCATTATCTAGTGAATGGGTTTTTTTGATAAATAAATTTTTTGGTTAAGTATGTGCAAATATCTGGTGAATCATGTACAAATATATGGTGAATTCAGTTCATTATCTGGTGAATGATTTTTTTTAGAAATAACATTTTTATTTTTTAAAAAAAGTCAAAATTTTAAAAAAAAAATTTGATGCTACAGTAACACTGCCGTAACAAATATCGTATTTTTATCCAAAAGCTGTTAGCACTGCTCTAAAGTGAACGAAATTCCAGTTCGTGGGGTGTAGCTAAGGGAACCGGATCCTCTCCAGTACTGGATTCATCCAGTATGAGAGAGAAAGAGACATAAGAATAAAATAATATTATTTATTCTTATGTCTCTTTCTCTCTCATACCAGATGAATCCAGTAAATGGAGAGGAGTTGCATCCGTAGCTAAGATTGCTAAGACGGCGTGTCTTTCATGGTGGCTTTCGTACTTAACACCACAAATAATCTTATTTTTAATTAACTCTACCTCCCTCAAATCTTGATAAAAATGGTGTCAACGTCTAATTTTGTCTTGGTATTTTTTTTTCATAATTAATATTTTTGAAAACAAAAATATAAAATATAAAAATGAAAAAACTAAAAATGTTTTTGATAAAATTAGATGTAACCCAATTTTATTTTGTTGTTGCAAGTCCATTATCAAAATGATCCAAATCAAAAAAATAAAAAAAAGAAGAAAAAAATAAAAACAAAAACAAAACAAAACAAAACCAAAGATGCTTTCTGTTTTATAAAATAAATAATAAAAATAAATTTCTTTAAGGTATGAATCAGATTTGTTTTATTTCCCCATTTTTGTTTTATTGTGCCTTTTTCTTAAAATGGTGGTGTACCACCTCTGCCCCTTGTACCAACCCAGCAGAGTAGTGGGAGCATCACACCAGCTGCACAAATCCTCAGTCCTTGCCTCTCAACAGAGCAACAACAAGTTTTAGCATTATCTCACAGTGATCCCAATATATATACACTGTTGCTACTGTAGTAAAGGAGGAGGGAACGAAAATATTGAAAGGAGAACATTCACAGAGACATCAAACAGAGGAGGGAGAGTGAAAGAAAAGAAAAACACATACAACATTCTCTTCTCTGACCCATCTTCAACAGCTTCACCATACCATCTTCATCTTCACCACCATTTTCACCCAATCATCCTCCTCTTCTTCCTCATTTCACCCCAAATCAAAAATCAACATAAAATCCAAACAAATAACAACAACAAAAAAAAGAACATAATAGACCTTCACCACACACAACCACCACCAGGCCCACGAGCTTAGCCCCGGGTCATCGTTCAGCTCCGCTCGGATCGCCGGCTTCGTCCCTTACCTCCGTCTCAGCCCACCACCACCGCGATCTACCTCGGAACCGCCATCGCGGCCTCCCTCTCGCAGCTCCACCTCGGGTCGTGCCACCTCCAGGGACCTGAACCACCGCCCCAACCATCAACCTCCCTGCACGAACACCGGCGCCACTTCTTCTAGCGCCGACCGCCACACCAGATCGGACGGGCCACTGCTCCGTTTAGTGTAACACCCTGTTTTTCCTATGTTGTTTGCAGCAGTAAATACATATTTAAATGTGTTTATTTTAGATTAAACCCAGAGGATGATTTTAATTAAACAAAAATCATTTTCTTGTGTTGTTATATCATATGAAGTTACAGTAAAAATTTCGGTTGAAAATTCAGATAGAAGCCGGTCTGCGTTTTCACTATCGGTACAAGTTTACTGAGCAGAAAACCTAATTTTGACCCGTGAATAAGATAGTTAGTGTTTTTATTTTGTTTCCTTCCACTTTGGATATTTTGAAAATTTTCGTTCAAAAATAAAATATAATATTTTATTCGGGCGAAAATATCGGAAGAATTACGATCGGAAATGCAACCGGGTACGAAATGGAGCAGAATAGGAGACATAAAAGGCTTGAGGTGATATGAGGGAGTGAGGTGACTCGCTAGAGGTATGGCCTAAGCTACCTCCTAAAAAGTGGTCATGATGACACTTTTTGAAATATATCATATTATATTCTAAAAACCTATTTTTCTCTTTCCTCTTCAACCAAACAAGGCATAAGGTCAAAACTTGCTCTCCAAGCTCATTC
Source organism: Sophora flavescens (assembly GCA_030762895.1). NCBI lineage: Eukaryota > Viridiplantae > Streptophyta > Magnoliopsida > Fabales > Fabaceae > Sophora > Sophora flavescens. Next base: position 14,981,257 of record CM061062.1, on the reverse strand, counting down.
CACTCTCCTAAATTTCATGCCACTCTCACCCCTCTCTATATATACCCATTTCATTTTCACTTCATCACCTTCCTCCTTCAAAACTCCATTAAACCTTCATCTTCTTCTTTCTTCTAAAAGTTCAAGCTCTTAAAGCTTTAGTTTTTATTCATATTTTTCTACTTAAGTTCTTCATTAAAGTTATTCCTTATACTAAGGGTAATGCTCTCATATAAATCTTTTTGCAAGTTTCATATTTTATTTCTTAGTTTACTTTATGTGTTCTTTATATGCTTTAAACTTCTAAAATCTCTCTAAAATGGTAGAAAACTCCTTTTGAGTTGAAACCACTTTCTATAGTCTTGTATTAACTTATATTTTCACATACTAAGAGGTTGTATAAAACAAAAATCTTTACCTATCTCTTCCAATGAAGGCCGAATGCTTGCATTTGTGACCTAGGAAGTTTTTGTTTCAACTTTTGGAATATGATCATGTGTTTGAGTTTCTAACTATCCCTTGATCTTGAATCTTTAAATCTTGGAAGTTTTGATAGCTTGTTCCTATGATGGCCGAAAATATGAATAAGTAAGCCTAGGATACTATGTTTCAACTTTCCAAGTATTGATCATGGATTTAGAACTCTTAATAACTTGTTTATTTTATGTTATTAAAGCTAGTATGTATTACTTTCATTTTTCCAAGATGATCATGGACTTGAGCTCCATAAGATATTTGGATGCTAAGTCTAAGATATTGGAAAGTTTAAGGATTTATAACTTGTTTATTTTATGTTATTAAAGCTAGTATGTGTTACTTTCATTTTTCCAAGATGATCATGGACTTGAGCTCCATAAGATATTTGGATGCTAAGTCTAAGAGATTGGAAAGTTTAAGGATTTATAACTTGTTTATTTTATGTTATTAAAGCTAGTATATGTTATTTTCATTTTTCCAAGATGATCATGGACTTGAGCTCCATAAGGTATTTGGATGCTAAGTCTAAGAGATTGGAAAGTTTAAAGATCTCTAGCCTATAAATCCTATGAAGGCCGAACCTAGAAGGTTATGGACCTAGGATACTTTGTTCTTATTTTTCCAAAATGATCATGGTTTGGATCTCCTTAATACATATGGATGCTAAAACTAAGAGATTGTTAAATGATCATTGTTTATGAACTCCTAACACTTAAGGATCATAAATCCATGAGTTGTATAATTTTTGGGAATCTCTAACCCTAAGAACTAGTCTTGGCCGAACCTATACCTTGTGGTTTAGTGTTCTTGTTTTGATTTTAACTTGTGATTTTGTGTTCATAACCTTAGACTTCCATCACGGAGGAAACGAGACCGTTCGTGACTTACCTCTTCGAGCATCTAATCTCCTTACCTTCACTGAAGGTAAGAGGGGATTGCCTAGGGATATTCAATGACTATAAGCATGTGTGTATGTGTTTACTTGAGTTATTTGAATATTATTATGATGTGGAGAAAAAACTTGAATGACTTGTTTACTTGAACTATTGTGATTATTACTTGAAGTTGATTATTACTTGCCTTAAAGTATTGTGAGTTGTATATATGTGATGAACTGTCATTAATTGTGATATTATTGTTGAGAATATATTATCGTTGATTGAAGTTTGAGAATTCGGACTTGAGTCTGTGCACAATAATTATAAGGATTAAAAGCTTTAATAAGCCTTGAATAGAACTTTGAAAGTATTGGTTTCATTCATAAAAATTCCTTGTTTAAAACGCTTACTTCAAAGAGAATGAGGTTCTAGTTTTGAAAAGAAACGTTGAAGTGTTTTTAAGTCAATAGAAACTACCTTTTTATGATCCAAAGTTGGTACGAGAGAAAACCTTTTTCGAACTATGTGTTTCATGGAGGAAAAACCCCTTTGAAAATATTTGACTTTATTCCATCAAGGATTTCAAAAGCAAACGAATTTTCAAATGTTTTATAAAAGACTTTGTAAAGGAAAAGATTTTCTCCTAAATGATTTAGAAACGTTTCGGTTACTTGGATAAGTGACCGAGGTTTTGTTTTGGTTTTTGATTTTCACTGAACGAAAAGTAAGCACATGTGAAAAAGAATACTAGTTCGCGAGACGTCGCCTCTAGCATTCAGTTTATGCACGTGATCTAGGATCCGTGTCAAGAATTATGGACCAAGGGTCCCAATTGTGATATTATGGGCTAGGAGTCCTAATTTTGGAATTCAGGACTGTGTGTCCTAATTTCGTTGTTATGGGCTAGGAGTCCTTATCATGTTGAAATAAAACATGGATAAAATTATAATTGTTTCTACGATCACAACCCCGAACTGCGACATCGGTCTAAGGTGTTGTGATTGAGCACTCGGACTGCGTGTCCTGTGTTATTGATTTTCAAGAAATGAAAATTGTGAATAGTCGTTAGCTTTGGGCTTCGACAATGGAAAAGAGTGTACACAAAGAAAAGCCTCGATAATGAAAAGTCTTTTATTCATATGCATTTCCCCTTAGCAGATGTGCTTGAGTTATCCGAATACCCGCTTAAGATGTGGTATTCGATTCGGAATACATCCGAATGGCCGTTATAAGGGATTCGTGATGATGTTGATCCGGGCGCATGAGGTGATGGAGACAACTTGCCAAACGGGGCGTATGAGCCTGGTCAACTCTTTCTTTCTTAATGATAAAATGGTGATGGAATCTCATGAGATTAAGATTAGAGCCTGATGATATAAGTGTCATGCATTATCTTTATAAGATTGATTGATTCGGGTATGAGACCCACTGAAATAATACTTGTTGTGTACCTATGAGTAATGTTTAAAATGTTAATATGCCAAGGTGTTGTATGTATCATGTGTATGGTTGTTGTATGATATATCCATTTACCGGTATCTCACTCTTACAGTTATATCAGGTCTCTTGGGGTTTTGCTGTAGTACCTTGGTACTCTAGTACCGATGTTGCAGAGGAGTCTTTCTAAGTCACTTGAAGACCTGGTGTTAGAGGTTGGGAAAGTATTCTGATTGGGGGTCACTCCAATGAATATTTGATAGAATGACCAGCTTAGGAGTCTGAGTTGGGTTGTATATCTAAAGAGGTCGGTAAATGTATTGTTATATACATCCATCTGTAGTTTGAACTTTTTCTTTCGAAAGTGGAAACTTAGAGAAATGTTGTATGTCACGGTAACTTTGTTACGAATGTGACTTTACGTTTAAAATGTATGTATTATGTATTTCAAAGTTATCCTTAAAGAAAAATTTTATACCCCAGTTTTCTGACTAATTTTATACCCCAGTTTTCTGACTTAAAAGAAAACAATTTTTCGAAGCAACCAGCAATTTTTTTTTTTAATTTACTTCCGCATGTGTTACGTAGTAATGCCCGGGGGGGGGGGTGGGGGTGGGGGGGGGGGGGGGGGGGTTACATTTAGCCACGACCTCCACATCCGCCCAGTCGACGCTCGCCTGACAAAGTCGCCGCGAATCAAGCCACCGGACGCCGACCGCCTCCAGTCGTCCCTCCGTCGCCGTCGTGTCCCTTCAACCATCCACTAACATTGGTTCCCCTCACTTCAAATCTATTGGTAATGTTAGAGGAGGCTCCCTCTGTTGTCATTTTTCTTCTTTTAACTTGTTATTATATTTATTAGTTATTTGGGGGGGGGGGGGGGGGGGGGTGGGTTAAATTTAGCCACGACCTCCACCCGGCTCGCTGCTGCACGACCTCCACATCCGCCCAGTCGACGCTCGCCTGACAAAGTCGCCGCGAATCAAGCCACCGGACGCCGACCGCCTCCAGTCGTCCCTCCGTCGCCGTCGTGTCCCTTCAACCATCCACTAACATTGGTTCCCCTCACTTCAAATCTGTTGGTAATGTTAGAGGAGGCTCCCTCTGTTGTCATTTTTCTTCTTTTAACTTGTTATTATATTTATTAGTTATTAGGGTTTTTAGGGTCTAATGGTTTGGGCTGGTGTTGCATGTGGTCCATTTGTTTTTTTTTAGGTTGTCTGTTTTTTTTTTGTTGATCCATTAGAACTTGGGCCAAGGATAAAAAATTAAAAAGGAAACCTAGATCTAAAAAATCATTTCCAAAATATATTAAAAAAACAAAAAAAAAATCCTCTTTGTTTCTTAACAAAGACAAAAATAAAATCCTTTTCAAAATAAAATTAAAAAAAATCATTTCTTTTTTGAGGAGAGAAGTTTGGTGGTTCTTAATGAAAAAATCATTTTTTCAAAAAAAAAAACTAACCTTTTATAAAAAAATAAAAATCTTCTTTTATAAAAAAAAAAATAAAATATTTTTTCGAAAAATCAAACCTTTTATAAGAAAAAAAATATATTTTTTTTTCAAAAAAATTAGAATCAACCAACAAATCAAGCATTTTTCAAAAGAACTACGTGACTTTGAGTTTCCCGTCGCACCCGGGAATACGTAGGAGTAAGATAAATCATCTTGTCAAGCCAAAACTAAATTTTCCCTTTTTTCTGTGTCTCTTTTTATGTTAAAATAATTAATTAAAATAACTAAACTTATCTATTTTTAGGGATGCTCTATGGACACGATGCCATGTTCAGTCCCTTAGATTTGAGGTTGCCCTGTGGACTCATGTGCCATGTTCAACCTCATTTAGTTTTTATAAACAATAAATTTAAAAATGTAAAAATTAATAAAAATTTAAAATATTAAAAATAATTCTTTCTTTAAATATTTTTGGATAAAATAAATATTTAAAAGTTGTTAAAATTTTTGCACAATTAACTTGAGGTACCATTTTTTAAACGGGCGATGTGGGGTGTTAACATCTTCCCTACTCGTAACCGACTCCCGGACTCATCTCTCTCTTTTTTTAGACCAGTTTACCTTTAAATAATTGGGTTTTCTAATATTTTCCCAATAAAAAATTTTAGTGGCGACTCCTCTGTTTTTATTTCTCTTTTCGCCGCTCCCGGACGGGACGGTCGCGACAGCTGGCGACTCCACTGGGGACATTTTGAGAGTCAGGCCTATCATAGTGGGTTGTGCAAATTGAATTTTTTTTACAGCTTTGAAAATATTTGTTTTACCCTTTTTTTTTGTTTTATTTCTTTTTCTTATGCTTTCATAACTGCTTTTGTATATTCTTGCAACCTTAGGGTAGAGAACTATTGTGTTTGTGTTGTTTGTTCCTTTTGCAGGTTTGGGGTAGTTTTATTTTAGTAGGTTTTTGTGAAGGTTTGTGTGCTCCCATCACACACATCACTATCACATATTGCACACACTTTTAGCTCTATACCCGAGCTTGCTCAAAACTCAAGGATTAGGCGGTGTCTCGACATTGTCGTTGAAGAGGTCTTGTACCTCTCTGATATTTGTTGATTCACCACTCAGGTTGTACCCGATATCATGGGATGGTCATATTTAGAGGGTTTATCCCTACTTGTGACTAGATTCATGAATCAGATCCTTATCTTTCGGGATAGGGGCAATCTGGGAACCATGGCCTTTAGAAGTCTAGTCCCTACCTGATTTTCACTGATAGAGCAAATTTAGTAGCCAACCTGTTTAGAGTCATTACCTCATATTTGTCAAACCCTAAGTTTTACCTAATTTAGGACAAAGGGAGCATACTCTTTCTCTCTCTCCATTTTTTCCTGGCATCATAAACATAAATTGCCATGCATATACATATTTACTATGAAGTTTTCTAAAAAAGAAAAAAGGGGGCAACACCTCATCGCTCCAAGTCCGAATGACATGTTCGAATATTATTGCACTTCTAATAAGCGGCATGTCATAGTGAAGGTAGTGCATTGACAGCATACCCGACATAGGGTTCCCAACCCTACTGGGGCTCATGCAACATGAAGCATGTAGGGCATTTTTTTGTTTCATTTCTAATTTTTTATTTATTTGTGTTTCTTGACAGGAAGACCTTAGTATTAATCTTATAGCAAAGAATGGAAAGACCTAGCATCAGAAAGAGTACTAGCAATGCAAGCAGTTCCAAGAAGAGCATCAAGATCGATGTGACACTCAATGATGTTCAGAGCTTATGTGAAATTAGTCAACAAATGTCAGAAAGGACACTTTCAAACTTTAACAACAAGTATGGGAGGATACTAGATCTGTTACGTATTCCGGTGGAAGCCTCCGCTCTGAGCGTATTTGCTCAGTATTGGAACTCAACTCTGAGATGTTTTGAATTGCCTGACCTAGATATAACTCCGACCATAGAGGAGTATGCTTACATGCTGAGATTGCCTATCCAAAAGGGATCGCGTGTCTATTTGTATTACGGACAATATGTGGCAGATGGGAAGATAGCAAGTCTGTTGGAGCTTAAACCGGAACAATTGGATAAAATGGAAAAAACGAAACACTACTGGCTTGAAGAGGCGATTCTTGGAAGGTTACCTTAGGGAGTTGGCTAAACAACAACGATGGGTTACTTTTAATAGATTGTTGGCTCTCCTTATCTACGGACTGGTGCTTTTTCCCTTTATTCCGGATGTGATTGATCGATCAGCTATGGACGTCTTCTACCGAGTTGAGGAATATGGGGTGAATTTAGTCCCTGCTATCTTAGCTGAAACTTTCCTCTCACTACAAGTTTGTCATGAGAATCAACAAGGAAAGTTGCGATGTTGTGGACCAATGTTATATGTTTGGATTATGACTCACTTGTATGCTAGTAACAAAATTGATAGAACAGATGATCCATTAAAAGGATTCATTCGCATGCCGCTAAAGTCACGCAAGCTATATGAATGGAAACAAGAGTTTGATCAGGTCGACTCACGTTCATTTAGATGGATGTGCCCATGGTACAATGGAGATTCAGTTATATTCAGTTGTGGAAGTTTCCCGAATGTCCCATTGATGGGACCCAGAGGATGTGTGTCATATTCACCAGCTCTAGTAATGTGCCAACTTAGGTGGACACAAGATGAACCCCCAGAAGTGCTGCTTGGCGGAGCATCTTTCCTATATCAAGAATGTGAAAGCATCAAGAACCAGACAATGGCAATAAGGTCAGCATGGGACAATATTCATACAAAAAACGTGATGAGTTAGGAAGGCGGATAATAGCTCGAACAAAAAGATATGAAGCATGGGGAGAAGCAAGAAGAGGTTGTCCTTCAAAGCCTGAACCCCTTCCCAGTACTGAAAGCAATCCTCTTACAGAAGATCAAATGTTGAAAAAGATTGAAGTTCTAAAAGCTCAGATGGGGGTTTTGGATGAAAAGAATCAAGTTGCAGAAGTAACTATTGTTAAACTCCAAAGCCAGGTGCAAAAGATGAATTTACAAATCGAGAATTTGCGAGATGAATGTGCCGATTCCTACGAAGCCCCAAGTCGCATGAAAACGGCAAGAAGGGAAAAAGAAGCAGTGAATCAAGAGTTGCAAGCAAAGGTGGAGTGTCAAGAAAACATGCTAGTCAAAATTCTGAAGAAGAAAGAAGAGCTTGAGTGGGACGTAGGGATTCATGTCGAAATAATACAGGTACTAAAGGAGAGAGTTGAATCTCTACAAGAATCCTTGGCCCAAACCGAACTTTACTCTGATCGAGGATGGAATGAAGCTGCCAGATATCGTCAATTATTAGCAGAAGCTAATGAGAGGGAAAATTGGCTCAGGGCCAAAATGCAAGAAAACGAAAGAAGAGAATCTCAACGTCACGCAGAATGGGTAAAGGGATGGAAATTGGTTGTGAGGGATGTAACCTATGAAAGGGAAGCATGGAGAAGAAAATATGAAGACATGATTGGTAGAATTCAATATCATACTTCCCAGTTGGTGGAGCGATTTGAAGAAGTATCAATTCAGGTTTACAAGAACCCTTTCCTCCAGATACCACCAGAGGTGACTGAGTTCTTCAAGCATTTTGGGAAGCTTGCAAAGGGATTCAGGAAAAAGAAGATGAAGCTCTTGACATAGTATTTTGCGGTCCCTGAAGATGGATTTAGAAATATGAAAACTCTCGATGTATTTTTTTTCTATTTGACCAAAGACTCATGCTTGTATTACAATATTCATCTAATGAAATGGAAGTTTTCATCAATTTATGTGGAATGCTCTTTTTTTTCCAGATGATATCTGTCGAGGAGTGAATTCTCCCTTAGATACTTCATCAACTATATTTTTACCTTAAAAACGATGTGTTTTCTGCTTAAAAATATGGGTATCATCAAACAATAACATTGCTAGTACAGATGTGGTCTATCGAGGAGTGAATTCTCCCTTGGACTTGACATCAACTGCAGTCAAGCTAGAGGGAATTATACCACTAGATTTGATTGCAGGATGAGTATTCTTGCTATAAGTGTACGCGACGGTCTTCCTGTCAAAAAATGGAGTTGAATTGGTTTCTGCTCTTTCTTTTGATTTTATTCATTTATTCTCTCTTTTATTAAATAAAATAGTGTGGTTTTTGAACAATTGCTCCAAGACACCCTTATTGCACTCGATCACATACAAGAGCCATGGCGGAAGAACTAGAAGAAGTCCAAGAGATCAGGGATGAAGTCAGTCAAATCAAGGATCAGATGACTAAGATGATAGAGATCCTACAAGCAATGCAGAAGGAAAAAAACACAGAGGGGAACCCTCCAGCCTTAAACGAAGGAATCCGGCCACACTTCTTATCCCGCCTGGTTTTGCTCAGGTTCCTGTTCAAGGCTACAACCAACCAGGGGTCATGATGCCTCTCACCGTTTATCCAAGCAACCACACTCATCTTTCATTTGACCCGAACAATCCCCCTTATGGCTTACCTCGTGGATTTTATCCACCAACGGCCCCCAGCCCACAAGATGGCATCCAAAACTCTGAACATACTACTCAGACACAATCCCCCACCGATGCCGTCGAGATGCCACAAACACAAACTGTCAACCCTACAGATGGTAACACCCCGACAGTGGCACTTTCTGCCAATCCAAAAACTCCACAATACACCTACATTATAGACCCCAGGGGACTCAAATGATTCCAAACTTCGGATCTTCCTACATGCCATATCCATTTCCCCAGAATATGTATTGTGAAACTCCAGTAAATCAGTCGGGAGGGAATTCCCAATCTAAAGAAAAGTTGGAAGTGTTTGAGGAGAGACTACGGGCCATTGAAGGGGAAAATAGTTATGGTCTTCGGGGTGCCTCGGAGCTTTGCCTGGTGCCAAATGTTGTAATTCCACCAAAATTTAAGGTACCCGATTTTGACAAATATCGGGGAACCACTTGTCCCAAAAACCATTTGACCATGTATGTAAGGAAGATGGCATCATATGCTCAAGATGATAAGATCTTGATTCACTTCTTCCAAGACAGTTTAACTGGGGCAACTTCAAATTGGTACACGCATCTCGAACGGGCCCACGTCCGATCCTTCAAAGATCTAGCAGATGCATTCCTGAAGCAATACAAGTACAATATTGACATGGCTCCTGATAGGATGCAACTCCAAAATATGTCAAAAGGGGACACCGAGACTTTCAAAGAGTATGCACAATGATGGAGGGAATTAGCTGCTCAGGTAGAGCCTCTATTAGCTGAGAAAGAAATTGTGGCAATGTTCATTGATACACTCCAGTCGCCCTTCTATGATAGAATGATTGGGAGTGTGTCATCAAAATTTTCTGATATAGTCATCATCGGTGAGAAAATTGAAAGTGGACTGAGGAATGGCAAGATCACCGAGTCTTCAGTAGCGAACGGCCCAAAGAAAGCTCGGTTTGTGAAAAAGGAAGGAGGGAGAAGCACATGCAGTAACCTTTGAACAAAAGAAACCGAACCAATGGAGACTGAACCAAACACCCGCCTTCCAAGCCCAATACGCCCCATATTACCAACCACCTCCATATCACCAAGCCAACCAGCCATACATCGCTGCCACCTCACAATTTCCAAATCCTCAACAGATGGCTCCTTACCGACCATCATACCCTTCTCAGCCTCAAACACACCCTACCATGCAAGACCACCGTATAACTCGGAAAGAAAGCCAGTGTGTTTTGACCCGATACCCATGACCTACACTGAACTATTCCACCAACTTGTGAGCAAATCCGTGCTAACTCCTATCCCAACAAGACCAATAGACCCTCCTTATCCAAAGTGGTATGACCCAAACGCTCAATGTGAGTATCACAATGGGGCCACAGGTCATTCCACTGAGAATTGTAAAGCTTTGAAGTTTAAGGTGCAAGACCTGATTAATGCCAAATGGTTGAGCATTCAGAAGGATGCTCCAAATGTGGCATAGGGTCCTATGCCAAATCATGGGGGTTCGGGAGTCAATGCCATTGAAAGCTTCTTGGAACATACTCTCAAGAGTAAAGTGACCGATGTTAGGACTCCTATGAGAGTTATTTTCAGAGAGATGTGCAAGTGCGGATTGATCCAAATCTCGATCATGGAAGAAAAGGCTCTCGATGAAGAGATAAGGTGTGACTTCGATGGGAATATGGGGCATTCGATTGAAGACTGTGCAGAGTTTCGGCAAGTTGTGCAGCAGTTAACGGATATTAAGATTATCTTAATTGGTTGTGAATCAAATGAGTATGCCATTAATATGGTTGCTGAATCTACAATTTCCCCAACCCCAATTAAGATAACCCCTTTTACTGTTGTGGTTAATCCTCAACCAGTTCCTGAGCAAGTCACTCCGAAACCAGTGGTGATATACTATACTGAGAAGAAACCTTTGCCAGTTCCAAGTGGGCCAACACCAATCGTCATCCGAGTTCCAAGTCCTTTCCCTTACAAGGACACCAAAGCGGTACCATGGAAATATGAGATGTAGGTTCAACCCAATCCTTCCGACGGGACTACTGTGCTTACCAACATTTCAGGAATTGGTGGAATGACTAGGAGTGGTCGCATTTACACTCTAGAGGTATTGCGAAGGGAGGAAACAGAAAAGGAAGGAAAGGATCACAAGGGAAAAGAGAAGGTGGAAGGAATTCTAGATGACAAGGAAGCAAACGGGGGTGAGAATAAAAAGGAGGTATCTGATGAAGAAGTCGGCGAATTCTTGAAGTTCATCAAGTAGAGTGAGTACAGAGTTGTGGATCAGTTAAATCAAACTCCGGCTCGGATATCTCTTTTGTATCTATTGATGAACTCTGAGCCACACAAGAGAGTACTGATGAAGGTGTTGAATCAAGCTCATGTCTCTCATGACATCACAGTTGACAAGCTCGATAACATCGTGGGTAACATCATTGCTGATAATTATGTCACTTTCACTGATGATGAAATTCCAGCTGAAGGAATAAGGCACAACAAGGCGTTACACATTTCTATGAAGTGTCGAGATCATGCCATGGCTAGGGTTCTCATTGATAATGGCTCTTCTTTGAATGTAATGCCAAAGTCAACACTGGCAAAGTTGCCTTTCGATGGAAATCATATGAAGCCAAGTACAATGATTGTAAGGGCTTTTGATGGTACACGGAGGGAAGTCATGGGGGAAATTGAATTGCCCATTCCGGTTGGTCCTTGCACCTTCGAGGTACTCTTCTAAGTAATGGACATTACACCAACATACAGTTGTCTCCTATGATGACCATGGATCCATTCTTCTGGAGATGTAACTTCCACATTGCACCAGAAAGTGAAGTTCATTGTTGATAGTAAGTTGATAATTGTTTTTGGAGAGGAAGATATGTTAGTGAGTAAGCTATCAACAACCCCTTACATTGTAGCTGCCGAAGAAGATCTCGAGACCGCTTTCCAGTCACTTGAGATTGTCAATGCTACTTATGTTGGGGATGGTGCTCCACTCTTGAAACCTCAGTCATCTAAAGCATCCATTATGATGGCCAAGGTTATGCTCGAGGGAGGGTACCGACCTGGAAACGGTTTGGGGAAAAACAAGCAAGGTGTCTCTGACATCCTCACGCTCACTGAGGTTTGGGTTAGGATATAAACCCACTAAGGCCGACAAGATAAGGGTTATAGAAGCAAAGAAAAGAAAGAGGTTGGCTCGGCTGGAAAATCGTGAATATGAGGCTAAAAGGGTTCCCATCTGTGACATTCCACAAAGCTTCCAGAGTGCAGGGTTCGCGTTCCTGAACCAAGCAGCAGCTGTTGAAGATGATTATCCCATTGATCATGGTGTCAATCTAGTGTATCCATGCTCTCCAGATACGGAGCTCAACAATTGGGAGATCATTGAGTTCCCCAAGACCATAGAGTCTTTTCCAAAGTAATTATGTAATGTTTATCCTTTAGCTTTGCCCAAGGCTTTAGGAATTTGGTTGTAATGGGCTTACTTGTTTCCGTTTCAGTATGACTTATCAATAAATGCATGCATTCAGTATCTCTGTGTTTGTTATCTCATTTATTACTTTCGCCTTTACTCACCGTTTTCCCACCAATAAATGAAGTCTTTTGCATTATTTTTGGCTTTAACCTTTATTCATTTATCTTTCCCTGATAACTATCAAAATGCAAATCTAAAAGTGACTCTCTTGAAAATGACAGCGTTAGTAACTCAACGTACAATTTTGACTATCACATTGATCATACTGACGAGGTTGTTGATGAAGACGGGGAAGTCTCTCCTGAACTATTGAGGTTGGTAGAATAAGAAGCCGGGGAAATTCGGCCCCATGAAGAGCCGAGTGAAATAATCAATTTGGGAACCAAAGATGATAAAAAAGAGGTCAAGATTGGCCTTTCCCTGAAAGAAAAGGAGCGAAGCAGGTTGATCAGGTTGTTGATGGATTATAAAGATGTTTTTGCATGGTCGTACCAAGACATGTCAGGGTTAGACCACAGTGTAGCAGAACACAAATTGCCATTAAAGCCGGAGTGTCCTCCAGTAAAGCAGAAGCTACAAAGGATGAAAGCAGAAATATCTTTAAAGATCAAGGAGGAGGTCAAGAAACAACTGGATGCAGGTTTCCTAGAAGTTGTAAAGTACCCTCAATGGGTTGCTAACATTGTTCCTGTTCCCAAGAAAGATGGAAAGGTTCTAATGTATGTTGACTATCGAGATCTGAACAGAGCTAGCCCAAAATATGACTTTCCTCTGCTTCACATTGATGTTCTTGTAGATAATACTGCTCAACATGCATTATTCTCTTTCATGGATGGATTCTCGGGATATAATCAGATCAAGATGCCACCTGAAGATATGGAGAAAACTACATTTGTCACTTTATGGGGAACCATTTGATACAAGGTTATGCCCTTTGACTTGAAAAATGCTGGGGCAACATATCAGTGGGCTATGGTGGCTTTATTCCATGACATGATGCATAAGGAGATAGAAGTTTATGTAGATGACATGATCGCCAAGTCCAGATCCGAAGATGACCATGTTGATAATCTGCAGAAACTTTTTGAGCGGTGAAGAAAGTTTAAGCTCCGACTGAATCCAGTCAAATGCACTTTTGGAGTGAAATCAGGCAAGCTTCTGGGGTTCATTGTTAGTCAAAGAGGAATAGAGGTTGATCCTGAAAAGGTTCGAGCAATCATCGATATGGCAGCACCTCGAACGGAGAAGGAAGTTCGTGGGTTTTTAGGAAGATTGAACTACATTGCCCGGTTCATCTCCCAATTAACCGCGACATGTGAACCAATCTTTAAATTGCTGCGCAAAAATCAGGCTGTAACATGGAATGAAGATTGTCAAAAAGCCTTTGAGAAGATCAAACAATACCTACAGGAGCCTCCAGTCTTGGTTCCCCCAGTGCCGGGAAGACCTCTCATCATGTATTTGACTGTGCTAGATGAATCTATGGGTTGCGTACTGGGGTAACACGATGAGTCAGGAAGGTAGGAACATGCCATCTATTATCTAAGTAAGAAATTCACCAATTGCGAAGGCAGCTACTCACTGCTAGAACGCATTTATTGTGCTTTGGCTTGGGCGGCTCGCCGTTTGAGGCATTACATGTTGTGTTACACTACCTGGTTGGTGTTTAAAATGGATCCAATGAAGTATATCTTTGATAAGCCTTCTCTGACTGGAAGAATTGCTCGCTGGCAAGTCCTGCTATCAGAATATGACATTGTCTATGTCACCCAAAAAGCAATAAAAGGGAGTGCTCTTGCAGAATATCTAGCAAATCAGCCAGTAGAAGATTATGGATCGATGCAATGTGATTTCCCAGATGAAGATATAATGGCTTTGTTTGATCACGAGCAATCACCAGAAAAAGAAAAGTGGACTTTGTTATTTGACGGAGCTTCTAATGCATTGGGACATTGGGGCAATACTAATCTCACCGGAAAATGATTATTTCCCTGTCACTACAAGGCTTTGCTTTGATTGAACAAACAATATAGCCGAATATGAAGCTTGTGCGCTCGGGATCCTGGCAGCGATAGAATCAAAGGCAAGGATACTGGAGGTATATGGGGACTCTGCATTAGTCATCCACCAGCTAAGAGGGGAATGGGAAACCCGATATTCCAAGTTAATCCAGTACCATGATTACATCAAAGGTTTGATTGAGCAGTTTGATGAAGTCACATTTCATCATATTCCCCGAGAAGATAACCAATTAGCTAACGTGCTGTCTACCTTGTCCTTGATGTTCAAAGTAAGTGACAAGAGGAACCTACCACTCATCAAAATGGAAAGTCGTGATCATCTTGCATATTGTCAAGTGATAGAGGAATAGTATAATCAAAAACCGTGGTACCATGACATCAAATGCTTGATCCAAAGAAGGGAATATCCTCCGGGCACTTCAGAAAATGACAAAAGAACTCTAAGAAGACTTGCAATGGGTTTCTATTTAGATGGAGGTATTCTTTACAAAAGAAATCATGACATGGTGTTGTTGAGGTACGTTGACGGAAAAGAAGCTAAACGAATAATTGAGGAGGTACATGAAGGATCTTTTGGAACACACGCGAGCGGTCATGCAATGGCCAGGAAAATCTTGAGGGCTGGCCAATACTAGTTGACAATGGAGGCTGATTGCTTTAATTATGCGAAGAAGTGCCATAAGTGTCAAATATATGCTGATAAGGTTCATGCACCGACAACTCCCTTGAATGTCATGTCGGCACCCAGGCCTTTCTCAATGTGGGGAATGGATGTGATCGGGCCAACCGAACCAAATGCCTCAAATGGACATCGCTTCATTCTTGTTGCCATCGATTATTTCACAAAGTGGGTTGAGGCTACATCATATGACAATGTGACCAGGAATATCGTGATCAAATTTGTCAAAAGAGAGTTAATTTGTCGTTATGGGTTGCCGAGTGAGATTATCACTGATAATGCAACCAACTTGAACAATAAGATGATGATGGAGATGTGTGAAAATTTCAAGATGAAGCATCATAATTCCTCTCCGTACGGCCCAAAGATGAACGGAGGAGTCGAGGTCGCTAATAAGAATATCAAGAAGATTGTTCAAAAGATGGTGGTGACGTATAAATATTGACACGAGATGTTACCTTTTACTTTGCACGGCTATCGTACCTCTATTCGCACCTCGACAGGGGCAACACCGTATTCTTTAGTGTATGGGATGGAGGCAGTGCTCCCGATTGAAGTAGAGATCCCCTCATTAAAGGTACCGAGAGAAGCAGAACTGGAAGAAGCTGAGTGGGTTCAGTATCGACTCGACCAATTGAACCTCATTAAAGAGAAGAGATTAGCGGCATTGTGTCATGGTCAATTGTACCAGAGAAGGTTGATGAGAGCTTATGAGAAGAAGGCACGCCCGTGACAGTTTCGGGAGGGTGACCTGGTGCTTAAAAAGATTCTACCAATCCAAAAGGATCATCGAGGGAAATGGACTCCGAACTACGAAGGACCTGGCCTTCTCTGGAGGGGCTTTAATTCTCACCAGGATGGACGGGGAAGATCTTCCACTCCCTATAAACTCAGATGTAGTCAAAAAGTATTATGCTTGAACGCACTTCCCAAGAAGAAAAGAAAAGAAAAGAAAAGTGAAAAATGAAAAAGAAAAGCTCGCTAGACTGAAAATCTGAAAAGACAATCTAGGCAAAAGTTAGAGTAACCCGCTAGGCTGAAAACCTGAAAGGCGGTCTAGGCAAAAGTTAGGGTTCAAAAAATAAATAAATAAAAATAAATCACAACGGAAGTGTCGTCAAGCAGTGAACTGGGGCAATCAGTAGGTTGGATGTATGAAGACTGGGGCAAACAACATCTCTGAAGCCAATTAATGAGCAATCAAGATTGTATGAGGGATACTAACATTAGTCATTAAGGGAGACATCACCTGAAGAGATGCGATTCTACTCCGCAATGTTTTGCAATTCCATACTCAATTGTAATATATGCTTTGTACACCTTTTTCAATCCAAATATAATGACATTGACTTCCTTTATTTTGTTTCGCTACCTTGGTCCCTTTCTCTTAACTTTTGTCATTTGTGTGTGTGCATTCATCGTGATAAGTATATACTGAAATGTGAAACAAGTAATGGTTTTTTTTAAGCAGTTAGAATTCCTTAGAAAGCCTCAAAAGGTCATGGGGGGCACGATGGTTCCCCGATGAAGGGCAATGAAGAAAGGAATGAATATCAAGAATCAACCATTGGGATGATTATCATCAAGGGTGTTTACCATCAGAAAACAAAAGTGCAAGATATCTCTCCCCGAAAAGATGGGCCTTGTTTCAGTTCATCCTCAAGATTGACTGTGATCGACGCTTTTAAGGTGTCAAGGATCCAATAATGAAAAAGAAACAACAAAGAAGAAATATTTTCTCATCAAAAGTATCTATTGCATCGTGCAAAAGTACAATAAGGGTTTTCATCATCAGCGTTCATTGTGTGTTGAATTGAAAGATAATTATTTGAGTTTTCATCAATCATGAAAACCATCTCATACATTGTCATTCCATCAATGAGTAAAACCAACATTCATGCATTGCATTTGTCTATCTGACCTTATAAGCGAGCTTCTGACGGGCAATCCACCCCGTAAGCTCTTTTATCTTTCTGTTCGAGCTTTTGACGGGCAATCCACCCCGTAAACTCTTTTATGTTTTATGTTCGAGCTTTTGACGGGCAATCCACCCCGTATGCTCTTTTATCTTGCAGTTCGAGCTTCTAACGGGCAATCCACCCCATAAGTTTTTTATCTTTCCGTCCGAGCTTCTGACGGGCAATCCACCCCGTGAGTTGACTTTTATCTTTCTGTTCGAGCTTCTGACGGGTAATCCACCCCGTGAGCTTATTTTATCTTTTTGTTCGAGCTTCTGACGGGCAATCCACCCCATGAGCTCACTTGTATCTTCCTGTTCGAGCTTCTGACGGGTAATCCACCCCACCCTGTAAGCTCTTTTATGTTTCTGTTCGAGCTTCTGACGGGCAATCCACCCCGTAAACTATTTTATCTTTCTGTTCGGGCTTCTAACGGGCAATCCACCCCGTAAGCTCTTTATCATTGTTTTAAAGCTTAGCAGGCAATCCACCCTGCAAGCTTTTCATGTGTAGACCACAGTGGGCAATCCAACCCACTGGTTCTTTATAGGAAATCGCTTTGTAGTTGATGAGCCTCTGGTTGACTGGTTTTATAACTAGTAAAAACCTTGACTTTGTGCTAATTTTATATCATTTCACCCAAATTAGACTTGATTGTCTTTAAGCAGCATTTTGAGTCTGTAAAGTATTTTTAGGTTAATTTAGTTGATTTAGAGTTAAATAAAGCACTTATGCTATTTCTTGTTTTCAGGTAAATAAAAGGAAATAATTCTGGAGTTTTTCGCCCCGCGAGCAGGCATTCGCCTCGCGAACCTGAAGGTGACTGTTCCAGAAAAATGCAAAGCTCTCTGTGTCGCCTTGCGAACACCTGACTCGCCTCGCGAGAGTGAAGACCAGAAGTCATGACTTTTCCATTCCTCGCCGCGCGAGTTGTGCTTTGCCTCGCGAGGAGACCAAACGTTGCTGACTGTTCACAAGATTCGCGTCGCGAGCTGTGCTTCGCCTCGCGAGCCAGCGAAATCCAGAAATTGTATTTAAGCGTTTTAGACAGAACTGAAGAGAGTTTAGCTAGTTAGTCCGTAGATAGTCTTTTATTTTTCTCTTTAGTTTATTGTTTTACCTTTGTAATGGAGAACTAGTCTCCTAGATTAATCTACTGTGATTGGTTTTCATTACCGCACTTGAGGTTCTGTAGTTCCTGTTTTCATTTGCTTTTCTCTTTTCAATGCAATGCTATATGTTTCTGTTTGTTATTTCAGGAATGTATAGTGTGGTATTGATTCATTTCGGTGATGTTATGTTCCTATACTTAATCGCGTTTGTTATTTTGCGTGTGTTCGTTCATGTTCGTTTGTTCATGAGGGCTTCACCCCGTTTGTTATTTCGGGAATAGGAACATATATCCGTAGTAGCGATTGCGTTGTTAATTGATGCTACAACCGGGAGGGGATTAGAATCTGCTTAGGGCTTGGATTTATATGAACCAATGATAGTGAGAAACCGAGAACAGTAGGTTGATCGCTTCTTAGCATATTTGTTAATCTCTTAACTGCTCTGTTTTTATTGCTTTGTTTTCTTTATTTTATTTCAATCTCAAAACCCCCCAAAATCTGACTTTTTCTGACTTTTCTGTTAACAACAACAACTAAGAGTCCTTGAGAGACGATACTCGAGTTGTCGCTTCCCTATCTACATTATTTTGTAAACGCTCGTTCTTTTTGGCGCGTGGCGATAGCGCGTTCAGTAGTCACGAGTCCTTTTGCTTGCCTACGTATCCCCGTTAAAATTGGAGTTCATGTCTTTACTCGTTTCTTATAACAATAATAGGTTAACGACGGTTACACCTACTATCTAATAAGAAACAAGTAAAGAGGGGCAGCTGTCCGGGTATTTTTTCTCTTAATTAATATTTTTGAAAACAAAAATAAAAAAATGAAAAAAACTAAAAATGTTTTTGATAGAATTAGATGTAGCCCAATTTTATTTTGGTGTTGTAAGCCCATTATCCAAATGATCCAAATCAAAAAAATAAAAAAAAAGAAGAAAAAAAATAAAAATAAAAACAAAACAAAACCAAAGATGCTTTCTGTTTTATAAAATAAAAATAAATTTCTTTAAGGTATGAATCAACTTTGTTTTATTTCCCCATTTTTGCTTTCTTGTGCTTTTTCCTTAAAATGGTGGTGTACCACCTCTGCCCCTTGTACCAACCCAGCAGAGTAGTGGGAGCACCACACCAGCTGCACAAATCCTCAGTCCTTGCCTCTCAACAGAGCAACAACAAGTTTTGACATTATCTCACAGTGATCCCAATATATATACACTGCTGCTACTGTAGTAAAGGAGGAGGGAACGAAAATACTGAAAGGAGGCCATTCACAGAGACATCAAACAGAGAAGGGAGAGTGAAAGAAAAGAAAAAACACATACAACATTCTCTTCTCTGACCCATCTTCAACAGCTTCACCATACCATCTTCATCTTCACCACCATTTTCACCCAATCATCCTCATCTTCTTCCTCATTTCACCCCAAATCAAAAATCAACATAAAATCCAAACAAATAACAACAACAACAAAAAAGAACATAACAGTCCTTCACCACACACAACCACCACCAAACCCACGAGCTCAGCCCCGGGTCGTCGTTCAGCTCCGCTCGGACTGCCGCTTCGTCCCTCACCTCCGTCTCATCCCACCACTACCGCGATCTGCCTCGGAACCACCATCGTGGCCTCCCTCTCACTGCTCCACCTCGGGTCGTGCCACCTCCAGGGACCCGAACCACCGCCCCAACCATCGACCTGCCTGCACGAACACCGGTGCCACTTCCGCTAGCGCCTACCGCCACACCAGATCGGACGGGCCGCTGCTCCGTTTAGCCACGACCTCCACCCGCCTTGCTGCTGCACGACTTCCGCATCCGCCCAGTCGACGCTCGCCTCACAGAGCCGTTGCGGATCAAGCCACCGGACGCCGACCGTCGCCAGTCCTCCCTCCGACGCCATCGTGTCCCTTCAACCATCCACCAACCTTGGTTCCCCTCACTTCAAATCTGTTGGTAATGTTAGAGGAGGCTTCCTCTGTTGTCATTTTTCTTATTTTAACTTGTTATTATATTTATTAGTTATTAGGGTTTTTAGGGTCTAATGGTTTAGGCTGGTGTTGCATGTGGTCCATTTGTTTTTTTTATGTTGTCCGTTTTTTTTTGTTGATCCATTAGAACTTGGGCCAAGGATAAAAAATTAAAAAGGAAACCTTGATCTAAAAAATCCTTTCCAAAAAAAATATATATATATATATATATAAAATTTTCCTCTTTGTTTCTTAACAAAGACAAAAATAAAATCCTTTTCAAAAGAAAATTAAAAATAAAAAATTATTTCTTTTTTAAGGAGAGAAGTTTGGTGGTTCTCAATCAAAAAATCTTTTTTTCAAAAAATAAAATAAAAAAATCAAACCTTTTAAAAACACAAACCTTTTATAAAAAAAATAAAAATCTTCTTTTATAAAATAAAAAAAAAATATTTTTTCAAAAAATCAAACCTTTTATAAAAAAATAATAAAAATATTTTTTTTTTCAAAAAAATTAGAATCAACCAACAAATCAAGCATTTTTCAAGAGAACTACGTGGCTTTGAGTTTCCCATCGCACCCGGGAATACGTAGGAGCAAGATAAATCATCTTGTCAAGCCAAAACTAAATTTTCCCTTTTTTCTGTGTCTCTTTTTATGTTAAAATAATTAATCAAAATAATTAAACTTATCTACTTTTAGGGATGCTCTATGGACACGGTATCATGTTCAGTCCCTTAGATTTGAGGTTGCCCTGTGGACTCATGTGCCATGTTTAACCTCATTTAGTTTTTATAAACAATAAATTTAAAAATGTAAAAATTAATAAAAATTTAAAATATTAAAAAATTTAAAAAATAATTCTTTCTTTAAATATTTTTGGATAAAATGAGTATTTAAAAGTTGTTAAATTTTTTTGCACAATTAACTTGATGTACCGTTTTTTAAACGAGCGATGTGGGGTGCTTATAACATCTTCCCTACTAGTAACCGACTCCCGGACTCATCTCTCTCTTTTTAGACCAGTTTACCTTTAAATAATTGAGTTTTCTAAGATTTTCACAATAAAAAATTTTAATGGCGATTCCTCTGTTTTTATTTCTCTTTTCGCGACTCCCGGATGGGACGGTCACGGCAAATGGATTCCATGATGATAATCTTTTTTGTTTATTTGTTTTTACCGTAATTAGAAAAGACATTCAGATACTTAAAAATAATTACACCATTTGTGCATATGACTTAAATTTCGCATGTTTTTTGAAAGAAGGAAACTATTTTGTAGGCATGATCGTTTTTATAATTAAAAAAAATATATTTGAAATTTGTCGTGCTCAAGTATAGTATCACTTCATCTGTGCATCTATAAACCACTTTTTCTACGACGGTTAACTCAATTAGTATAATTTAACTGTAGTTCACATGTCAGAATTGCTTCTTGTTATTGATCCTTCGCTAAAAAAAATAATAATTTATAACCCTTTGCTTAAGCTTGTGGCATGCTTTGACATTGCAATGAGATAACCTCACATCCCCTAAACAATTATAGAAGAAAGAAAAAGAAAAATATAGGTAGATCTTTATATTATTAGAGGTTTTTTTGGTAGAAATATTATTAGAGCTTTAAATGGGTCTAGATCGACTTACAAATATCCGTTCGAATAGAACCAAACCAAATGTTAATATGTGAATTCACCGACGGATCTTGATCGGAGCCAAGTTGAGCAAAGGCACGCTCCCCCCAAAATTTGAATTAATTTTTAATATAAAAATATAATTATAGGAGTATATATTTATTTTGCAAAGACACATATTATCAAACACAATAAATTTGATGCATTTTTTTAAAAGTAAACTTCTGATAAAGATGAAAATAGTTTATTCACTTTGAAAACATTAAGTATGAAGAGGGTCTCGTTCGAATCCTGCAAAATACATTCTTAGGAAGGGGCAAAGAATCTTAAGTATAACTAAGCGTTCGAGCATACATTAGGTTATGTTTGGAAGTTTTTATGGAGATATGGAGTGGAGTGATAAATAATGGTGTGATTAATAATAGAGTGGAGTTGAAAGATAAAAACGTCTCACTCCATTGTTTGGAAGTTTAATGAGGATCAACATGGAAGAAAATCTCAAACCCCCAATTTGGAGAGCATGAAAATGAGGGGTTTGGATGCAGTGGAGTGGATTTACACCACTGCTAAACAATGTGTTAACGGATTTACACCACTTCACTTCATTACTAACCATCTCACTCCATCCTCTCAAACATAACCTTAGTCTCATCATAACGAATTCAAATGATTTAAACTTATAGTAATACTTTGTAGAACAACCGGAGAGGTAAAGGCCTAATTATGGTTGATTAAAAAAACACTATAAAAATAACCCATCTAACGTACGGACAATCCTCTAGTCAACATTTCTAAAAAAAATAAAAAATCCTCTGGTCAACATAAAATAGTAAAAGCATATAAAACTAAAATTGAGTTGAAAAACATTAATAACACTCTATTGTTAAATACAAAAATATTATTATTAAACGAGTTTAATTGGTATGTATCATTAGTGTAAAGTTTTTTACGCTATCAATCAATTTTAAATCATGGTCTGAATGACTTTTAAGGTGGTTTGGATAAGAATCAAAGATTTTCAATAACGTCGCAATTTATTATTGGTTGATGGTATAAAAAATATTTGTATATACTAATTAAAATCTTATTAAATTAACTATCTAGGACACTCTACTATTAAGGTGGCGTTTGGAAGAGCTTATTTAAGCTCTTTTTGACTTATCTGATGACATAAGCTCTTATGCAGTGTATTTGACAGAGCTTATAAAAATAACTTATGTCATCCCATAAGGAGTTTTTGACTTATTTTCATAAGTCACTGGGAGAAGCTTATGGAATTATCATAAGAGCTTATGCACTAAACACTCTCTCCGTGTTTTTCACTATTCGAATCCTCTCATACCCCTTTCTTTCTTTTTCTTTCTTTAAGCGCTTATGACATGAGCTCTCATGCGATAAGATCTTATGTGATAAGCTCTTAATTAAGTTGTTTACCCAAACACACCCTGTATATTATACTCCAATAATTGATGGAACCTTATATTTTTTAAAAATAATTTTTATTATTAAATTAATGCAAACTGTCAATGGTGGTGTATTATTAAATATTACTATTAAATTTCCTTAAAAATGTTATTATTAAATCAGAACTATTAATGAGATGGAATTGTTATTAAATTCAAACAATTAATGGCACAAACATTTTTAAATATTTATATTACTATTATTATTAAATTAATAAATTCTAACAATTAATGATATTTTACATTATTAAATATATTATTATCATTAAATTCCAAGTATTAGTGACATTATATTATTAAATATTATCATTAAATTTACTTTAAAAACTTAAAATATTATTAAATATTACAATTTTTTTTTTTTTGCATAATTAACAGGCGTTAGATAGTTTATAAAACATTCTCTCAAAAAAATATATAGTTTAAAAAACAAAATTTAAAAAGCTTAGATGTAAGACGTTTGAAAGAGCTTAGAGATATCTTGTGAGAAAAACTTATAATAATAACTTTATAAAAATATATTGTGAAAGTAATTTATGACCTTCTTATATAGTTTATGAAAATATATAAGCTTTTTTGAGTTTATTTCAATATGTTTATTAAAGAAACTTATGAAAATAAGCCCTTTTAACTAATATCAAAACAACTTATAAAAATGGTGAAAGCTATGGTGCATCACTCACCAAAGTGGTGTAGTGGTGCACCACCCAAGTGGCACTGTCTACTCAATTCATTTTGCCATTTGAGTTAGTTGATTTTTCAACTCATGTTCCCACCCACACCTTTTGACTAACCCAGGTGGCAAAATGAATGGGCCACATTTTGTCACTTGGGTGGTGCACCACTACACCACTTTGATGGGTGGTGCACTTTAGACAACACCTTATATAGATGACCAAGTATATCTATAATTTAAAGAGAGCTTTGTTTAAATCTTGAGAGGAAAGTCATAAAAATAAGATTGAGTTAAAAAATAAATAAATAAATAAGTTATAGGTACTTTATATTAAAAAATTAAATAACTTGAAAAGTAAATAAAATAATACTTTTATTTAAAATATATTTATTGTTTTTTTAAGTAATTATAAACACCAAATATTACAAAAAGCTGAATATGATTTGGTTTAATTTTATTTGGTGTTCCAAACAAGATAACGGCTATGCTTTACAAGATCGAACTGCTAGTTGATATAGTTTTTTCACTAGATTATACATTTTTTACACGCTACTTAAAGTAGCACTTGAACTTATAACTTATTATTTTTTATCTCAATTTTATTATTACTATTTTAATTAAATTTATTCTTTATTCATACATCAAGAACATTTATTTATCAATTGAACTTATTGAGTCAAGACCTCTCCGAAAAGCTTCACTGACAGCAATATGAAATGGAACTCAGGCAAAGGCTAGGGTGGGAGACCTTCAAATGTTTGGAAGGAACTCCACACTCGATTTTCTCAGGGTGATTTACTAAGGGTTAGTCAATTGAAAAAGGCATTATCTTCTCTTCAACAAGGTAATTTGTCAGTCACTGAATTCTTTACACAACTCAAGACTCTATGGGATTAACTCTGTAATTACTTGCCTATGCATGTCTGTAAATGCACTACTCCATGTGCTTGTGATGCTATTTTAAAGATTTTTCAAAAGTATAGGGACAATGATTGTTATTCAGCTACATCAACTCATATCATGATGCTTGACCCCTTGCTTGAATTAGCCAAAGTATTTTCCATGATTGCTCAACATGAAAGGCAGCTCAATATTGCAATAGTGCCTAATCCTACTGCATTGGCTATACAAACTCCTCACAATCAAGGTCAAGGCCGTGGCAATGGTGCATCAGGGAGTAGATCAGGTAGCCGTTTTGGAGGAAATGGAGGAAGATCCAATTCTTCATTACATTGCACACATTGTGGCCGCAACAATCACACATATGACAATTGTTTCTTCAAACATGGCTTTCCATCGGGTTATGTGTCCAAGAAAGCTCAAGCAAAAGCTGAAGCTAATCAAGTCATGGTTACTGACAATCAAGAATGTTCTCAAGGTATTCTTGGGTTCTCACAAGCTCAAATTCAAGGTCTACTAGCATTGCTTCCACAATCTTTACCTACCTCTACTTCTCATTCCACAAACTTGGTTAGTACACACCATGTTTCCTCATAAGAACCATCAGGTAACAAAATCACATCTTGGATCATTGATTCAGGTTCAACCAACCATTTTTGTTCTTCTTTATCATTCTTTGTTAGTTATAGTTTCATTCCTTCAATAATTGTTTCTCTCCCAAATGGCCAACAAACTTGTGCCACAATGTCAGGAACTGTACATCTCAGTTCCTCACTAATTCTAACACATGTTCTTTATATCCCAAACTTCTCTCTCAATTTAATTTCTGTCACTCAATTAACTAAGTCTCTAAATTGTCATTTTTCATTCACTAACACCTCTTGTCTTATTCAGGATCATTTGTCTCCAATGTACATGCTGCAGCAGCAAGCATTTCACCATCCCCTTGTAATTCTCAATTTGATTTGTGGCATTTTTGTTTAGGCCACCCTTCTCACAATTGTAGTTCATACTTACATAAGCAAAATCTTATTCCTGTACCTAGTCATATGGCCTGTGACACGTCATTTTTCAAGGCAAAAGAGATTAGCTTTTCCTCTTAGCAATTCCGTATCACAATCTGTTTTTGATCTAATACACGTTGATATTTGGGGTCCCTTCTCTATCCCTTCTTTGAATGGTCACAAATACTTCCTAACCATTGTGGATGACAAATATAGGTACACTTGGACCATCCTAATGAAATTAAAATCAGAAACTAGAAATCATATCACTAATTTCATTAAATTGATTGAAACACAAATTCAAATCACTATCAAAACTATTAGATCAGATAATGGCTTGGAATTTGAAATGCCTCAATATTACTTGTTTAAAGGCATCATTCACCAACATACATATGTTAAAACATCCCAACAAAATGGGATACCGGAAAGAAAACACCAACACATTGTAAACATTTCCAGATCACTCATGTTCCAATCCCAAATCCCTCTCCAATTCTGGTCCTACTCCATTCTTCATGCAGTTCATATCATGAATATGCTACCATCTGTAAAACTGAAACAACAATCCCCTTTCTCTATTCTTTACAACAATGCACCAGATATCACCAACCTAAGAGTATTTGGCTCATTGTGCTATTCTTCAACACTCACTGCAAACAGAGCTAAATTTGATTCTAGAGCCATAAAATTCATCCATCTAGGCCACCAAAATGGCACAAAAGGTTTCCTGCTCTTTGATCTTAACTCTAGAGAAATATTTCTCTCAATGAATGTGATCTTCTATGAAAACATATTCCCTTTTGCCACACAATCTTCTGCACACTCACAACAAGATCCATATCAAATATCACTCCCTTCTCATTCTTCTTCTCCTGATCATGATCACTTACCTTCTCATACAAACCCTGCACAACCATCTGTGCAAGTTAATGAAAATGATGATGTTACAGAAACTGAACCTGTTCCTAATCCTGATGCCATGACAAATCTTCCTAACTCTGATTCAATACTACAAACAGATGCAAACCCTCCCTTAAGACAATCCACTAGGGCCAGAAATCCATCAAATTATCTCAGGGATCATCACTGCAACTTGCTAACTGCCGCCACAACTCAACCAACATCTTCAGGTACTCTTTATCCTCTATATCAATTCCATTCTCATAGCAAACACACACACACACACACAATATATATATATATATATGTTCCATTTCTTCTAACCCTGAGCCTAAAACCTATAAGCAAGACATTAATCATGATTGCTGGAAAAAGGCTTTGGACCTTGAAAATTGAAGCTTTGGAACACAATAACACCTGGATCGTTACTGATTTGCCACAAGGCAAGCTCCTATAGGATGCAAATGGGTTTTCAGAACCAAATTCAGAGCGGATGGCAGTAATGAAAGGCATAAAGCACGCCTTGTAGCCAAAGGTTACACTCAGCAGAAAGGAGTGGACTATTTCGAAACCTCCTCTCCTGTTGTGAAGCTTACAACAGTCAGAATTGTCCTTGCACTAGCTACTACCAAGCATTGGCACTTACATCAGTTGGATGTCAACAATGCCTTCTTGCATGGGGACCTCAATGAAGAAGTTTACATGACAATCCCTCAAGGTTTCCAAACATCTAGGCCAAATCAAGTGTACAAACTTTTCAAATCTCTTTATGGATTAAAACAGGCCAGCGAGAAATGGAACCATAAACTCATCACTGCACTCATCTCCTTGGGATACAATCAATCCAAATCTGATTATTCTTTATTTGTAAAGAGTTTTGGTTCCTTCATCACTCTACTATTGGTCTATGTTGATGATGTGGTTCTCACAGGCAATGATCTCAATGAGATCTCTTCTGTCAAACAGTTTTTGGATTCTCAATTCAAGATAAAAGATCTTGGATCCCTCAAGTTCTTCATTGACTTAGAAGTAGCCAGATCAGTAGATGGCATCATACTTTCACAAAGAAAGTATGCACTTGAACTCATAGATGATGCTGGACTGCTTGGGTCTAAACTTGCCACCACAACTATGGCCTTTTGACTTAAGCTCTCCAAATCACAAGGTGAACCCTACCATGATCTTGCTGCATACAGAAGACTGGTAGGAAGGTTGCTCTACCTTACCACAACAAGACCAGATATCTGCTTTGCCGTGCATCATCTAAGCCAGTTCATGTCCACTCCAATGCATGATCACTACTTAGCTGCTACTCGAGTACTTAGATACATCAAAAGTTCTCCAGGGCAAGGACTATTCTTCTCAGCAAATTCTGACCTGAAATTAAGTGCATTCAGTGACTCAGACTGGGCTTCATGCCCTGATTCCAGAAGACCAGTGACAGGTTTCTCAATTTTCTTAGGACCTTCCCTAATCTTTTGGAAATCCAAGAAGCAACAAACCATATCTCGATCATCCTGAGAAGCTGAGTACAGGGCCTTAGCTTCTGCCACTTGTGAAATACAGTGGCTGATGTACATGCTATATGACATGAAAGTCCCTACTTCCCTCCCAATCACACTATTCTGTGACAATAGATCAGCTATTCATATAGCACACAACCCAATTTTCCATGAAAGAACTAAACATATTGAGCTGGATTGCCATCTAATTTGAGACAAGGTTCAATCAGGCATCATCCAACTCATGCAAATCTCCTCTGCTGATCAGATTGCAGACATACACACTAAAGCATTAGAACCAGCTCCTTTTCAGGCATTATTGTCCAAGTTGAGCATGAAAGACATCTATGCTCCAGCTTGTGGGGATGAAAGACTCAACAGATTCAACCAAAGCAGTTAAAAGCAGTTAGTTTAGTTAATTAGTTGTAATTGTATTGTAGCTCAGCTGTATGCTCTCACATGTATATAAACAGATGCATACTCAATATGCAAGTAATGAAAATGAAATCAATTCATCAAATTTCTCTATTCTTCTAGTTTTCTTACACTTTTCTCCATATTGTAATTTGCGCACAGACCTAGAATCTTGCTTTGTATGCCCATCACACGTATTTGTGTCACAAACTACATAAAATACAAGAACAAATCAACTAAAAGTAAATATAAATTTTCTTAATATTAACTACTAGTTTGTTCAAATTGTGACAAAGGGAAACAAAATAATAAAAAAAGTGCTAACAACATACTGTTTTATATAACACTCTCCAACCACTACCAAAAATTCACTATTTAGTAACCGCTTTATAGATCAAAAAATTTCGACCGCTGTAGTGACTGATTTTCCAAATCAGTCACCAAATCGGTCTCTAATTTGGTCGCCAATGAGTTTGTGACCAATTTAGAGACCGATTTTAACTAGTCGCTAAACCACTGGTCGCTAATGTATAGTGACCGATTTCAAATTTTCGGTCACTAAATCGATCGCTAAATCTGTCACTGAATAGCGAATTTTTGGTAGTGGACACACTTTTGATTATTAGGTGAATTTCATATGAGATCCACTAAGTAAAGTGAACCACACATAACACTTATGGTCCCACGTGAAATTTATCCAATAACAAAGATATATTTGAGAAAGTGTCAAAGAGGACATCAGCCATCAAAATTTCAAACGCTTCTTGAACATTGTTCACAGCCAGTGCATCAATCCCTAGTGATAACAGCCTTGAGTGCTCCACGACCCTGGATGAAATCACATCATCCACAAGCAATGCAGTGTTCATGAAAGGATTATCTTTGAGGGTCATTTTCTTCTCCCCGAAGTTTCTTTGTTGTTTAAATCCTGTAGTGAAAACCATGCTTTGATAAATCGATATTGTTTCTGCATAATGGAAAAAAAAATAATTAGCCTATATAGAATATCAAGTGGCTGGTAACAAATACTAGCTTCTTTTTTTTTGTTATCATATTATAGGTACGAAATATCCACCGACTTCGCTGATGACTCATCTCCGCCAGTGGTAATTAACAAATACTTGCTTAACAAAACTAGTTTTAATTAGAAGGACACAATCACGCCATGTTAAAAGTATTTTGATGTTTCAATGAGGCAACAAACTGATGAATATCAACCTAATTAAACCTAAATTTTGAGGGATGAAGTACAAATATATACTTTAAAGCTCCAATGTATAACCCATGACTAATAAGAATGCTATTAAAGAGTTGTGATCTACCAGAAACCTTAATATCCAATTATAGTAATTGTAAATAAAATGCATTGCCATCTTACAAAACTGCAAATTGTTAGGCACAATAAAGTAAAACCGCAACACAACTAAGAAGCTTTGAAAGGTGCTAACTGCTAATGAACTCTATATGGAAACTTGCCTATACCTCTTGATTATCAATTTCCTTGTCATTAACAATGCACAATCATGAGCTTATATAGAGCGTGCATTAGAAAGCTCTTGCCTACCATGAAAATGCAAATGTATTTAATTTAATTTTGATCTACCAACAGCGTAAATATTTTACATAATATCACCTCATCATATATTTCCAAATCATTCAAGGAATTTGACAATCTTAATAGCAATTTAGGAAATTAAATTCTTTAGTGATGTACCAACACATTATTGAATGATAGCGTAACAACTTAACATTGATCCCGAATTAAATTTAAACATAAAGCATAAAAAACATCATAAATGCATTAAAAAAAAAAAAAGATTTGCAATAAATTTGCCTTGGAAGATTATAGATTTAATAAACTTTTTGGACCTTATAGAGTGAGCGAGTTTTGATTTTAGTCCCTTCAATTATATTTGTTGGTTTTGATCCTTGTAAGTTTAAAACTTTTGGTTTTAATCCCTTTCCGTTAGTGACCTACCATTAAGTGCTGACATGACAAACGGAGTGCCATGTCAACACTAACACGTCATCCTAAATATCATTATTTAAAGCTACGAAGGCATTAATTGATTTATTTTAATTTTTTAAAAATTATTGACATTATTATTATGTGGCAACCTATGTGGCTTTAAATAATAATATTTAGGGTGATGTGACGGTGCTGACATGATACTTAAAAGTGGATCATTAACGGTAAGGACTAAGACCAACTGTTTTAAACTTACAGGGGCCAATATAGGGACTACAATCAAAATTTACCCACTTTGAAGGGACCAAAAAGTTTATTAAACCAAGATTATATTACATAGTCAGGCATCCAATCCAGATTTTTATCATCTTAGTCCAGGTAAAAAGTGACATATCACACATTATTACTTTTATTAGTTGTGTGAATGCATGTCAACATTTATTATTTTCAGTTTTTCACACACAAATATTCTATTGACATTAACACCATATGAGAAAGTAGAAATCAAGAATGAGAGTTGATTTAACTAGCAGTGTGACACCCGGTGTTGATGAGGGCGGGGAGTGGTCGCCGGTGCAAGAAGGCACGGAAAAGGAGCGGCCCCTGACAAGCTTCTAGGCAGATGGACACGTGAATGAATAGATTACACACCCGAACGAGAGAGATCCTGAGACTGTTTAGGTATATGACTATACAGTTGATGATGACTTATACGAATTGATTTGTACTACATATACCAACAAGATGTATCTTCTTTTCGGGAGCCCATCACTTAAGAACTCCACAGTTAAGCGTGCTTGACTAGGAGCAATTTTGGGATGGATGACCTTCTGAGAAGTTTTCCCAGGAAGTGTGTGAGTGAGGACAAAGCACACTGAAAAGACCCGTGTTGGTCTGTGGGGATAGTCGTCAATCCATAGAGCATCCATGGATGTTACAAATGGTATCAGAGCGGCGCATCTCCCAGTATGGTGTGGTTCGGGGACGAACCAAGTGGAAGCTGGTGGGCATGTGACACCCGGTGCTGACGAGGACGGGGAGTGGTCGTCGGTGCAAGAAGGCACGGACAAGGAGCGACTCCTGACATTCTTCTTGGCGGAGAGACACGCGAATGAACCGGTTACACACCCGAATGAGAGGGATCCTAAGACTGTGTAGGTATGAGACTGTCGCAACCAAAAATTTACGACGAGGACGGCGATAAAAAGAAATTTTATGGAAAAGTAGAGTCGCCACCAATTTTATTTAATTTCGGAAAAATTGGAAAACCTTTAAAAAATGGTCTTTGGAACCAAGTTGAGTTCGGGAATCGGTTACGAGTAGGGAAGGTGTTAAGCACCCTACATCGCCCATCCTACGAATGGTACCTTGAATTAATCATGCAAAATTAAATTATTTATTTTTTACACCAAAAATATTTACAAGGAAGGATTTATTTATTTATTAATATTTTTTATTTTTTATGTTTCTTTATTGGTTTTTTGCATTTTTTAAAAACATTTTTTTTAAAATATTTATTGATAAATCCTAAATGAGGTTGAATATAGCACATAAGTCCATATGGCCGCCTCAAAACTAGGGGATTGAGCATGACACTTCATAGAGCAATCCAAAAGAAAACATTAAATAAGTTATTAATTAATTATCTACATTAAATAAAAATAACACAAAAATAAATATTATTGATAAATCCTAAACGGGATTGAACATGGCACGTAAGTCCATAGAGCAACCTCAAAGTTAGAGGATTGAGCATGACACTTGTCATAGAGCAACCCAAAAAACATTAAATAAATTATTAATTAATTATCCGCATTAAATAAATTAAAAGAACACAAAAATAATAGAAAAAAAATTAATTTTGGCTTGACGAAATGATTGATCCCGCTCCTACATATTCCCTGCTTCGATGGGAAACTCAAAGCCACGTAGTTCTTGTAAAAAATGTTTGATTGGTTGGTTAGATTTTTATGAAAATGTTTTTTTTTATTTTTTTTAAAAAAAGGGTTTTTTTTACTTATTTATTATTATATGTATTTTCTAATTTATGTATTTTTTTTATATGTAGAAAAACTAATCAAAATAGAACATGGCACACGTGTCCACAAAGCTATCCCGAATATAAAGATTGAGTGTGAAACATTTCACCAAACAATCCCACAAATAATATATATAAAAAAAAATCAGATTTAATTTTCTTGTTTTTTTTATTAAAAAAAAGAATATTTCTTCTTATTTATCAGGCCCACTTGGCTTGGGCCAATAAACTAACCCACTAGCCCAACAACATACTTAAGATAATTATGCACAAATAAGGGAAGGATAAAATAATAATAGATAAAATAAACTACTTAAATATCAAAACATGATGTAAAAAAAAAAAATACCAGGGGATGTAAGGAAAATAGAAATAAAAATAATGTCTAATGATTGTTGCTTAAACTATTTGACTTTGCATCTCTACTTAAAAACTATTCAAGGTTACAAACAGACAATTTATATAATCACGATTAATAGAATAATAGAATGCAATACAAACGTTGTGACAAAAACTGAAAAGCTAATATTAAATACTTAAAAGAATCTGGAAGGATACTGGACGGTTGTTTAAGAAACAAACAGAACAAAGAATTTTTTGCAACCTAGCATGATGACTGATAAAACACGGAACCCCGTTAAATATCTTACCTAAATTTCCCTTTGGGTGATAGAAAAATTGAATCTTTGTGACAAGGACCAAACCAAAGGCTTCAATTCTTCGCTGTCTTGGCAATAATTGTATTCTCCACTAGGTGAAGAATAAAAATGAAGGTGATATAAACCACCTCGTAGAATCCCAAAACCTGAACAAGATTTGCGTATACAGTGCCGCAAAATTTGACTCCCTCTTCTAATCTTGTATCAAAACAAGACAATGAACAAATGGGAAAAAGGGTTTAGCGAGTTAGATGATGGGTGCTGTTTTCAGGGGTAGGGACGGTGATGTTAGAGTTGGTGGACGAAAATGGTGAGTATATGGTGATGGGATGAGGTAGGGGCGGCGCTGTTTAAGAAATGTATGGAAGAGAAGAAAAAATAAAATAAATAAATGATGGGGGTATGGAGGGAGAGAGGTAGGTTTGATGGATGAAGGAAGAAAATAAGGAAAGAAAATGAGATTTGAAAAAAAATGGTTCCCGGTGAAAAAGAAGAAAGAACACGAAAAATAAACAGAATGGGAAGAGGAAGGCCAACCAAGAAAAATCGGATCCCCTTTCTAATCCGTATTGTGATTTTTATAATGCTCATTCCTCTCATTCTAATCCTAAAAATGTGCTCAGGTTAACATTTCTATCTCTGATTTAAAAATTAAATTCAAATTCAAATAAAGTGGTTGCTGGGGAGGAGGATCAGATGGGTTTTTATTTTCTTTTCAATTTTTTATTTTTTATTTTTATTTTTTATTTTTTTTTCGGAAATTTTTTAGTGAATACTAAGAGACCCGGTCAAAATGAGGTGTTCACAGAGACTATACAGTTGAGGATGACTTATATGAATTGATTTGTACCACCTGTACCAATAAGTTGCATCTTCTTTTCGAGAGCGCATCACTTAAGAACTCCACAGTTAAGCATGCTTGACTTGGAGCCATTCTGGGATGGTGACGTCCTGGGAAGTTTTCCCAGGAAGCGTGTAAGTGATGACAAAACATGCTAAAAAGATCCGTGTTGATCTATAGAGATAGTTGTCAATCCATAGAACAACTAAAGATATTACAAGCAGAACCAAACTACCTAAAATCTCTAGTGGGTAAAATTTACTGCTAAAGGAAAGCACATGGATTTAGTTTGATTTTGATCCACATTGCAAATATAAAACATTTAAATAATATGTTCTTTCCAACAAATGTTTTAAGGAGATGAATTAAGAAATAAAAAATATAAATCTTTTATTAAAAAAATGGATGTATTCAATATATTAAAAATTCAAAATTTATACATTGCAATAAATTTTTTTTTATTTTTATATTTTTTAATCAATTTTTTAAGAACACTGGTTAATATTTTATCTATATAATATTATCTAGTCATGTATAACCATCAAAGGAAAATGACTTTTTTTATGGACCGGTCTTCCAGCATTGCCTAATATGTCAACCCGAATCCACCATTCAAAAATCAACCAGACAAGCAACTTCAACGCACGTCCATAAAGGTTGCCATTAGTGTCAGACACCCCCCAGGCATGTTATAGGGCAGCGCATGCCTGACTCTGCACTTAGTCAACTCAAAACGTACACCTTACACACGCAACATAAATAAGGGGAATGATTCCATGGGTAACTATGAGTCTATGTAGACAACCACACCCTACCATTATAAACCGGGGAGATTAGGTAGTATTCGTATATACTATTCGTCCTTTCACTCCTCCTTCATACACTGACTTAAGCATTAGAGTGCCTTGCAAGTACCACACCAACCTTTCCGCAGCGGATGAAGAAGGAGCCAAATCTATCAAGTGATTGGCCATTTGGATCGACCTAATAGCTCGAACCGGTCAGTACATTGGTGCCATCTATGGGAACTATAAATTTATATTTGTTGAGAATTCATGAGATAATCATCTCTTAAAATGATATCTCAAGGCTGAAGAAAATCATTCTCATGGATTGAGTATTACAAACATGAATCATATAAGGGTCATTGTGTTTACCTCTTGAAGCGTAATTTCGTTTTGATCACTAGTGTCACGAAGGGACGACACCTCTACTCAGTCCACATGAGTAAATGGGTGTCGGAGCAAAGCGTCTTAGCTAGATGACGACTACGAGAAGGCAGGGCTAATAGGTCTATGTTAAAGGGAGAGCACAAGCCTATTTATAAGCTGTCAACTCCGTTTACCTAACTGCTTACTCTATTGGGTCTTGTATGGTACAAGCTCAATTATCCTCTATATTAATTAAATCATATTTAATTAATTTAACTGTTCCATATTTGCTCTGTGTGCGTGACCCTATAGGCTCCCACTAAATTGACAATAATATTAAAATAATATCAAATATTAATTAGAATATTTATTAATATAAATGATGAGCTGCATCTAGCAATGCATCATTACTACCCAATTTATGAAAGTATCAGTGATCTGAACTTTAGCTTTACCGCGACAAAAAATCACTGTGCAATAAATGTCCCTTCATCCATATGTCCTAATTGAACACAAGGCATAAGAGTGTCATGCTTGTTATGTTGAATTATTTATTCCTCGATCCTCGAATAGACTTGTAATAAAAAACGAGCCCAGTATCACATATTTGTCCATTTTCGTGTGGCCACGCATATTTCACGTCTCACTCTATCGAGGGGCTCAAGACATTGCCCCTATTATGTGGGAGGGACGAATCCTATCTACATCACTCGCACCCCTCAACATGATTCATCGCAGGCCCAATAACTAACTTTATGATCACCATGTTACTCATGATGTTGGATAATATTAAAGCCTACAACTTCACATGTAGGAATCGTTGCGACTCCAAGTCAAAGGACTACTTCACTTTGGACGCAATGAGAATACTTATGACACTTACAAAACTATTATGAAGTATTATCATAGTGGGTCAATCCAGTATAAATATTGATTCTAATATTTATACTTGTGTGCTTACTTGATATCGCATTTTCGTGACCCGTGAGATGTGGTCATCAGTCTACTCACATAATAGTCTCTATGTATTATTGTCGTCCTAATTAATAATAATACTCGACTACAGATATTTAAGAATAGCATTCTATTATTTCATATGGTCTCACAATTAAATCATGTACTTAATGTTTCATTGAATGAATTGCATATTTTAAGGACTTTATTATGCTATTAAAATATATATATATATATATATATATATATATATATATATATATATAAATAAATAACATAATAAATGAAATGAAGCTGAGTAGACCTCCCTTCAATCAAAGAGTACGATTTGTTCTGTTGAATGCACAGTGACTAAAACCCAACGAGAAAGAGGCATCATATCAGTGGGATCCCACCAACAGAGAGCTTATGGAGCACAAAAGGTAGCAGATTGTTGTAGCAAGCTCGCCAAGTAGCAGATTGTTGTAGCAAGCTCGCTAAATCTCATAACTCACAAAGACAATCACGAGGGAACACTAAGGAGAGTCCAATATTGATTCCATGACCTACACCATATCCTGTAAATGGCACACCAGAACCCACCAAGGCCATCAATTAGGGAGCTGACTTAAGCTATGCAGTCGAGTCGGGTCGGTCGAGAGCGACGAGCTCTGTCACCCCTTTACACACAGCCAAAGGAACAACAACAACCCACCAACCTAGAGTTGTACGAATGAATCACCAATCCCCGGGAACACTTGGACGCATTCATTGCATCCACATTGTATTAGGAAGATTTTGATCCTATTATCTATCGAACCTTACCAATAACCCTCAAAAAGTTCACATTAAGATGTCTCACCACCCTCGCACCCGGGTTGGTTGCTTGCTTTGGGGACCCGATGACCAAATTTGTGATGCACTTCACAACGAGTAAGGAGTGGCCTAAGTCGACCCATCGTCGGGCTTAGGTTAAGTAAAAGTAAAGGGAAACCCTCCATTTCTTCTTAACAAGGTTCAATCGAGAAGCCATTCAAGTCTAAGATCTAGACACGAAGGTCATTTACCATCTCCTAGTAGCAGGACTCCCATACGATCCATTTGAAAAGTCATTAGAAAATAGGGCCACCAAAAGTATAAGCAAACTCACTATTAAGGCAAAAAAGTACATCAACTTGAGGAGTACGAGTGAGCTAGAGGATAAGTCCCCCAACATAGAAAAAAGTGAAAGAGCGGGAATCCCACAGTCGGGACAAACCAATGGGTAACATTTCAACCAAAATGAGGGAAAGTCTTGGAGGTTTGACAATTGCATGCTTTTGAACGCGCCCAAAGCTCAAATATTTCAAAATGTCATGAATATTGAATCCCAGAACATACCTAGGTTTGCTCTGATCCAAAGGAAAGCACGAATAGTCTAGTCAAAATATTGCGCCTTCTGTGGTGGTTATGGCATTGGGCATGACATCGAAGATTGCATCCTCCTCTGGGACGACACAGTGGGGCTCGTCAAGAAGGGGCAGCTTGCCCGATATTTCTTGAGCATATAATGTCTGATAAGATATCTCGTCTAAGCTCACGATCGAGCACCAAAAGTCTGGACAATAATCGATCTTTCATCCAAAAGAGCATAGCAGTACCAAGTATCATCTGCATGATAGTGCTTGTTGAGGTACAGAGCAGTTGGGTGAATCCCATCATAAATTACCTCTAGCATGTCACTTTGCCCTAGGATCCTATAGTAGCAAAGAAGATTATCTGCACCTCTGCTTGTTTCACTCTCTTTCAAGGGCAACTATGTAAGAAAGGATTCTAAACCTCTGGTCAAGTGTCTTGACCCTAAAGAAACAGGGTATATGTTGGACGAGATACGCCAATGGATATTTGGCCACCACCTTGTAGATGATGATGAGATTAAGTCTTAAATGAGCTCCCGTGAAGAATATCTCCACCTATTTTCAAGATTGAATAAATGAAAGTGTTTTGGTGATGATTGATGATGATATAATCGTTTTGATGTTTTATGTTTGCTTTAGTAGGTTTTGATGTATGTCATTATGTAACCTATTTTGATTAGATGGCTTAACAAATTAAAAAGGAAAATGCTTAGCCTAAAAATAGAAATCAATTAGAGCTACTATAAAATGCCAAATGATGAAAAATATTTTAAAAGTATATAAGTAATCACAAATATAGTTGTTTATTAGTCTACTTTAAGGAAAACTCGAAATTCCTTCAAGAGTATTCAAATATCAACTTATGTATGCCATTACTCAAGCATTTGGCAATTTTAGGGAGAGTATTCGAATACCCATGTTTGGTATTCGAATACCCTCTGTTTTGTTGAGTTTGTTAGTTTCTGTTACATGGACTATTCGAATACCCTGACAAAGTATTCGAATACTCACCTGAAAATCAGTAAACTTTAACTTTTTTCAGCTCCAATTGAAGTCTATATAAAGGGCATATGCACAAGAGTTTTAGAAATGAAATCATATGTAAAAATATACTATTATAATGCCAAAATAGAGAGTCATCTATTCATCCTTTGTTACAAGTGATCTTAGAAGCTTTTCAAGCTTTGTTGCACAAGTGTTGTGCTAGGAATTTCTCTTCTACTCATTGTATTTCTTAGTTTGTATTGGGAGTGTGAATCCCATAGTGACTCAAGAGTGTGGTATCTCTTGAGGGGTGTAAATATTTGTTGTGTGGTATCCATCAAAGTGACTATTGGAGAAAAATCTTTGTTGGTGTGGTATCCAATAAAAGTAAGGATGAGGCATCCCTTTGTTTACAAGAGTGTAGTATCTCTTGTGGTGATTGTTGGTGAGGTATCCAACAAGGTGTAAGGGTGAGGCATTCCTTTATGAGTTGTTGGTGAGGTATCCAACAAGATACAAGAGTGAGGTATCTCTTGAGAGTGTGGTACTTGTGGGTGAGGCATCCTACAAGGGAGAGTGACTTTTGTAAGGAGTGTGGTATCTCTTGTACAAACTTTGTCATAGTGAATTTCTCCAAGAGGATTCTTGGGGACTGGTCAGGTTGTGGGACCGAACCAGTAAAATACTCGTGTCACTTTCTCTATCCCTACTCTCTTTACTTTCTTGCAAACTTTATTATCTTATGCATGTTCTTTAAGGGCTCGTTTGGTGGTCATGATATGATAGAGGCGGATATGATAAAAGAACATGATAGGAGTAGGATAGGATATGAGCAGGATAAGCTGTTATCATATCCGACGTTTGGTGTCCACCAGATAACCAACCGGACAACATTATAATTTAAGTATGAATTTTAAATTTTTTCGTTTTTATTCTAAATGTTTTCATCTTTTATTAGATTTTAGTTTTTTTATAATTTTCATTATTTAAAATTATACAAAAAGACAAAATTATCCTTGTGATAAAATTACATATAATTTTTTAAATTTTTTAAATATTGTCTAACTAAAATTAATTTTTTATATTTTTAAATATTCATTTTTTGTTTTTACTTTACATATAGTTAAATTATTAGAATACTTTTTTATATTTTACAGTTTTTTAAAGTAATATAAAATAACAAAATTAGCATTGTTATAAAATAAAATAAAATTTTAAAATGAAATATTAATACTTTTATTATTTTAAATATTTTATATTTTATTATACCTTTTTTTGGTAACCATGTTAAATTTTATTATACTTTAAATTATTATTTTATTATACTTTAATTATTTTATGTATTATATATTTTTATATTTTATTATACTTTAAATCACCCTATCCTATTTGTTACCAGAAAAAAAATACCTTATCCTATCCTGTTGAGTGCTAACCCAACCCTCCCCTCGGGATATAATTTTAACTAGATGGACATGATAAGATAAGTGACAGGATTGCCTTATCCTATCCTGCTGGCTCACCAAACAACAGTTTCAAACAGGATATGATAGCTTATCCTATCCTGTCTCTCTTATCCTGACCACCAAACGGGCCCTAAGTTCTATGCTTATGATACTATATTGCATGATTGTTGTATGATACATTATCTTAGCTTATGTAATTGAATATCTTTCTTTAAAGTGCAGTCTTGAATTGGTCTTACAATTGTTTCTTGCTTAATCTTCAAAGAAAATTACTCTCTTGCTACTCCATTTGAAAAAGGAAGTTAAATTTGTTTTTGGAAAAGTTTTTTAAAAGGTCAATTCACCCCCCTCTTGACTTAGAACTTTTTCCACATCCTTCATACCTCGGGAAGAGCTCCATTGCAAGAAAGGTCCTTCAAGCTAGTTACTTTTGGCCATCTATGGAAGTTGACAGGGCAACTCACGTGCGTACCTATGATTAATGCCAACTCTACTCAAACCTCTACAACACCCCACCAGAAGATCTCAACACCCCCTCAGCTCCTTGGCCATTCTACAGTTAAGGGATAGACACTCTGAGTCCATTTCCTTTGCTTTAGTTCAGTTGAAGTTTCTAATAGTAGCTGTAGAGCACTAATGGTATCCTCATCTAATGGTCAGAGACTAATCCCTTTTGAAACATAAAGATAACTGAAGTGAGTGTTGTCTCTCCCAACAAAGCATCTTTAATACACACAACATGAATCAAATTCCTAACAACATACTTAAGAAACACAGTTATCTACCAACTATGTTGGCCTTTGTTGGTATATATGTTGTGGATACCAGCGATTTATACTGTTTTTTTTTAAATGAAGTTATTATTACCAACAACACCTTTAAAAAAAAACTAAACAACGCAAGTCGGGGATTAGTTCCCTTACTGGGGATGTTAACGGGGCAGGGCGGGGCCGGTTAATACTCCCACGTCTCCCAATTTTACCCTGTTCTCGGCCATGAGGAGTTTTTCTCCCCCCGTCCTCGTTCCCCGCGGGAAGTTAAATTCATAAAAAGAGGTAATAAACTAAAATCCAATAAAATATAAAATATATAAAACTAAAAATTCTTAAATTTAAAGTTAAAGAACTCTCCAAAATATTGCAACAAGTTCAAATTCAAATCATACCAACATGAGATTCAACAAAAAATAAGACAAGATCTAAGACTACATCCATTTAATTCTTCTTATCATGTCCAACATTTAATGTCTTTAACATTTTAGTGGTGGTACGATGGACAAGTAACACCGCAACGAGATATGGAAGAATAAAGTTATTACACAGATGGTGTGAGGGACTAGATGCGTGAAGAGCTAGAAAGAGAGGTCTGGTCGTTTGGAAGTGAAAGGTGAAGACTGTATAGGAGGAACTGAGAAACCGAATATGGTTAAGAAAGTTAGACTTGAATTTTTTTCAATATTATATTAAATTAATAAATAAAATATATATTTAGAATTACTAAAATATAATTATAATGTATATATTATACACATATATAATTAAAAGTATATTTTGTAATCTTATCAAGGACGGAGACCCCGCGGGGCAGAGGATATGTTCCCCGTCCTCGTCCCCGAAATGCCTTCGAGGGAGTTTTCTCTCGCGTCCTCATCTCCAAAGGGAAAAAATCGCCATTTGTGGGGCCAAATTCAAGACAATCCTCGTGGGGATCCCCACGTTCAGATGAAAATTGCCATCCTTATCCGGTATGTAATACCCTGTTTTCCCTACGTTTTCTGTAGCGATAAATACATATTTAAATGTGTTTATTTTAGATTAAACTCAGAGGATGATTTTAATTAAACTAAAATCATTTTCTTGTGTTGTTATATCATATGAAGTCACGGTAAAATTTTCACTTGAAAATTCAGACGGAAGCCGGTCTGCGTTTTCACTACCGATACAAGTTTACTTTGCAGAAAACCTAATTTTGACCTGTGAACGAAACAATTAGTGTTTTTATTATGTTTCCTTCAACCTTGGTTATTTTGAAAATTTTCGTGCAAAAAAATAAAATAAAATATTTTATTCGGGCGAAACGTCGGAAAAATTACGATCGGAAATGCAATCGGGTATCAAATGAAGCAGATTATGGACCATAAAAGAAGTAAGGAGACATGATGGGAAGGGCTATGACACACTCTAAAAGTACCATCATCACACTTTTCAAATTATAATACTATTTTAATCCAAAGTCTTTTCTCTCTCTTCTTCCATCCAATCAAGCATTAAACTACCAAGCTTGCTCAACAAGCTCTCCCTCTCACTCCCTTAGCCGTGCAACTCTCCTCCCTCTCCCTATATATATCCCTTTCATTTTCACTTCATCATCTTCCTCCTTCAACCTCCATTAAAGTTCATCTTCTTCCTTTCTTCTTAAAGTTCAAGCTCTTAAAGCTTTAGTTTTTATTCATCTTTTCTACTTAAGTTCTTCATTAAAGTTCTTCCTTATACTAAGGGTAATGCTCTCATATGAATCTTTTTTGCAAGTTTCATCTTTTATTTCTTAGTTTACTTCATGTGTTCTTTGTATGCTTTAAACTTATAAAATCTCTCTAAAATGGTAGAAAACTCCTTTTGAGTTGAAACCACTTCCTATAGTCTTGTATTAACTTATATACTCACATACTAAGAGGTTGTGTAAAACAAAAATCTCTATCCATCTCTTCCAATGAAGGCCGAATGCTTGCATTTGTGACCTAGGAAGTTTTTGTTTCAACTTTTGGAATATGATCATGTGTTTGAGTTTCTAACTATCCCTTGATCTTGAATCTATAAATCTTGGAAGTTTTGATAGCTTGTTCCTATGATGGCCGAAATATATGAATAAGTAGGCCTAGGATACTATGTTTCAACTTTTCAAGTATTGATCATGGATTTAGAACTCTTAATAACTTGTTTATTTTATGTTGTTAAAGCTAGTATGTGTTACTTTCATTTTTCCAAGATGATCATGGACTTGAGCTCCATACGATATTTGGATGCTAAGTCTAAGAGGTTGGAAAGTTTAAGGATTTATAACTTGTTTATTTTATGTTGTTAAAGCTAGTATGTGTTACTTTCATTTTTCCAAGATGATCATGGACTTGAGCTCCATAAGATATTTGGATGCTAAGTCTAAGAGATTGGAAAGTTTAAGGATTTATAACTTGTTTATTTTATGTTGTTAAAGCTAGTATGTGTTACTTTCATTTTTTCCAAGATGATCATGGACTTGAGCTCCATAAGATATTTGGATGCTAAGTCTAAGAGATTGGAAAGTTTAAGGATTTATAACTTGTTTATTTTATGTTGTTAAAGCTAGTATGTGTTACTTTCATTTTTCTAAGATGATCATGGACTTGAGCTCCATAAGATATTTGAATGCTAAGTCTAAGATATTGGAAAGTTAAGGATTTATAACTTGTTTATTTTATGTTATTAAAGCTAGTATGTGTTATTTTCATTTTTCCAAAATGATCATGGTTTTGAGCTCCTTAACACATATGGATGCTAAACCTAAGAGATTGGAAAGTTTAGCGAATTCTAGCCTATTTTACTAGCCTTGGCCGAATGCCCTATGTTGTTAACTTAGTGGAATTTTAATTCAACTTTGTTAAAAGATCATTGTTTATGAACTCCTAACACTTAAGGATCATAAATCCATGAGTTGTATAATTTTTGGGAATCTCTAACCCTAAGAACTAGTCTTGGCCAAACCTATATGATAAGCCTCTGGCTCATCTAGTTTTATGGCTAGTATGACCAGGGTTTTGTGCAAATTAT
The DNA here is from genome assembly GCA_030762895.1 of Sophora flavescens. Classification (NCBI taxonomy): domain Eukaryota; kingdom Viridiplantae; phylum Streptophyta; class Magnoliopsida; order Fabales; family Fabaceae; genus Sophora; species Sophora flavescens. Next base: position 14,937,554 of record CM061062.1, on the reverse strand, counting down.
ATCCTATTTTCACCCAAATTAGATTAGATAGTCCTCAAGCAAGGTTTTGAGTCTCTAAAGTAGTTTTAGGTTAATTTAGCTAGTTTTGAGTCAAAATAATGCACTTATAGTTAATTCCTTGTTTTCAGGTTAAGTAGAAGTTGAGGAAATAAAGAAACAGGGGATTCGCCTCGCGAACAGCTCTTCGCCTCGCAACCCCGAAGGCTGACTGTTCCAAGAAAATGCAAGGTCTCTGGTTCGCCCCGCGAAGAAGATCTCGCCTCGCGAATCATCCAACCCAGAAAGTCAGAGACGATCACGGCTTGCCCGTGTTGAGGGTCACGGCTGTGGCAGTTTTGAAGTTGAAGAGTCTCGCCTCGCGAGCATCCATTCGCCCCGCGAGCCTGGAAGTCAGAAAGCATCACGGTTGACCCCTGATGTTCATAACGGGCGTAACAAGAAAACTCTTCAGTTCCTCGCCTCACGAAGGTGTGTTCGCCTCGCGAGAATACCAAAGGTTGCAGACCGTTCACAAGATTCGCTTCGCGAGAGAGGCTTCGCCTCGCGAGTGGGCTAAAATTCTGAATAGTATAAAAGGCTGTTCTGAACAGATTGTAGAGACTTTTGCTTCTCCATTGTTCTTGTTTATTTTTGTGTGTTCTTTTTTCATATGGAGAACTAATTTTCTAGGATTAATCTATTGTAATCGATTTCCATTATACTTGAGGTTTTGTGATTCCTATTTTACTTGTTTTTCCCTTTTCAATACTATGCTATGCATTTCTGTTTGTTTAATTCAGGAGTGTATGGTATTGTATTGATTCGTTTCAGTGATGTTGTGTTCCTATACTTAATCGCGTTTGTTTAATTCGCGTGTGTTCATTCATGTTCGTTTAGTTCATGAGGGCTTAACCCCGTTTGTTTAATTCGGGAATAGGAACATATATCCGTAGTGGCAATTTCGTTTGTTAATTGTTGCTACAACTGAAAGGGGATAGAATCTGCTTAGGGCTAGGAATTCACATAACCGTGATAGTTGGGAGATTGAGAACGATAGATTAATCGTCTTTAGATATTTGATAACCTTTTCAACTGCCCTGTTTTCATTGCTTTGTTATTGCTTATTTTCTTATTTGCACTCCAATCCAACCCCCCCCCCCCCCCCCCAAAAAAAAAAAACCGATTTTTGTGAAAAATAACACTTCGAGAGTCCTTGAGAGACGACATCCGAGTTGTCGCCCTTAACTACAGTTTTAAAACCCGCTCGTCCTTTTTGGCGCGTGCGCGACAACGCGACCAAAAATTGGCGCCGTTGCCGGGGACTCTGATTTGTTATTTTTCGCATTTTGTTTTTTATTTTATTTTCTTTTCTTCCTTTTATTTTCTGTTTTTGTTTTGAATTGGTCTGGCTACTAGGTCGAATTGCCCTGAATTGTGTGATTTTGATCCGGAAATTGAAAGAACACTGCACACACTCCGTAGAGAATTTCGGGCTAGCACCAGTAGTGATACTAATTCCAAAACTGTTTTTGAAAACATGGGAGACCAGAGGACATTAAGACAGCTTGCTGCCCCTGATGTAAACTATAATGGATTGTGTATTTCATATCCTGGTGCTGACACTCCTTTTGAACTAAAATATGGTTTCATTCACTTGTTGCCAAAGTTTAATGGTCTTGCAGGTGAGGATCCACACAAGCACTTGAAGGAATTCCAAGTTGTCTGTTCCACAACCTCGAGATCAGAGGGAGTCACTGAGGATAGCATCAAACTGAAGGCTTTTCCGTTCTCACTCCAGGGAGCTGCAAAGGATTGGCTATTGTATCTTGAGCCCAATTCTATCACCACTTGGAATGATTTGAAGAGGGTGTTCCTAGAAAGATATTTTCCTGCTTCCAGAGCTGCGTCAATAAGGAAAGAAATATGTGGCATCAGGCAAGGGAATGAGTCGCTAGCTGAATATTGGGAAAGATTCAAGCATTTGGTATCCAGTTGCCCACAGCATCAGATTTCTGAACAACTCCTGATCCAGTACTTTTATGAAGGATTACTGCCGATGGATAGGAATCTTTTGGATGCTGCTAGTGGGGGAGCACTAGTTGATAAGACCCCAGCTCCTGCCAAGCAACTTATTGAGAACATGTCATTGAATTCCCAACAGTTTACTACCAGAAGAAATTCAGTTGAGACAAGAGGTGTGCATGAGGTCCATAGTTCATCTTCCAACCAGACCGCCATTGAGAATAGATTGGATGAGCTCACTTCTTTTGTAAGCCAATTGGCAATAGACAGAGTTCAGCCTGCAAAGTTATGTAGCATGTGCAACTCTCCTGAGCACCCATATGATCCATGCCCCATCCAGAGAGAAGAGTTTATCAGTGAAGTGTCTCAAGCTTATGCAGTAAATCCCTATAATCAAGGAAACAGTCAGAATCGGTATAGCACTCCAGATCTCTGTACTAATAGGTACCATCCCAACTGGAGGAATCATCCTAATCTGCGGTATGGGAACTCATCCCAACAACAACCGATGGCAGCACCTCAGAATCCTCCTCCAGTGACTACTTCTGCACCTTCGGGACCTTCCCTAGAGGATATGCTCAAGCAATTGGCCGCAAACAACCTCCAGCTTCAGCAGCAGGTTGGACAGGTTGCAGCTTCACAGGCACAGTTCCAGCAGCAAACAAGTGCCAGCATTCAAGATTTGAGGACACAGATTGGACAGATGGCCACATCCATTAATAACTTACAGCAAGCTCAAGGGACAACCCAGCTGCCGGCACAACCTGTGATAAATCCCAATGCCTCCAACCCTAATGTGAGTGCCATTTATCTGAGATCTGGGAAAGTTGTTGAGGCCACCTCTGGAAAGGATAAAGAAACTATTGAGGTAACTCCTGAGCCTTCAGTCGATGTTAAAGCTGAGAAAGTGTACAGAACACCAATCCCATTCCCACACAGATTACAGAATAATAAAAAGATTGGTGGTGAAGATAAGGAGAAGGAAATTCTTGATGTGCTCAGAAAGGTAGCTGTAAATATTCCTCTTCTAGATGTGATCAAGCAAGTGCCCAAGTATGCGAAATTTCTCAAGGACCTATGCACCAACAAGAGGAAGTTGAAGAATAATGAGAAAGTTGACTTGGGAAGAAATGGTTCAGCTCTTATCCAGTCTAGGCCTGCACCAGAAAGAGTTGCTGCTTTAACCCCTACTCAGGCATTACCACAAAAGTGCAAGGATCCGGGCACATTCACTATTCCATGCACTATTGGGGATAGGAAGTTTGAAAACTGCATGCTGGACTTGGGAGCATCCATAAATGTCAAGCCTACCTCCATCTTTAATAACCTTGATCTTGGGCCCTTGCAGTATACAGGTATTACCATCCAGTTGGCTAATAGGACCAGTGCCCGACCCATGGGAATGGTAGAAGATGTGCTGGTGCAAGTTGATGATTTGATATTCCCGGCTGATCTCTACATCCTGGACATGGCAGGAGAGAAAAATTCCTGTAGATCACCAATAATCCTGGGCAGACCATTCATGAAGACAACCAAGACTAAAATCGATGTTGATAATGGGACCATGTCTATGGAGTTTGGTGATATAGTGGCGAGGTTTAAAATCTTTGATACTATGAAGCAGCCCCTGGAAGAGCACTCTGTTTTCCAAATGGAGTTGCTCTCTGAGTTTATTGATGATACCTGTGATGACTTGGTTTCTGAATTTCCATTTAATTCTGGCTTTGATGATATTTTTTCTTGCCCTGATTGTACTAACACTAACCATTGTGTGGTATGTGCTGAGATTGCTGCATGTTTAGCAGGTGATGGATTAGTCAATGAAGTGCATGAGGAACGTGTAGAAGATGAAGCAGCACCGGAGTCCCTCCCTACCTATTTGTCACCTCCCCCTGTGGAACCACCAGTGATGGAGTTCAAGTCGCTGGATTTTGCACCCTTGGATATGAAGACACTGTGGCCAGTCCAAGAGGTTGAACCCCACTTCTATTGGGAGGACTTTATTGACAAGGTTGAAAAAGAGGTCATCTGTGACCTGGGAGGGAGTGAGAAGTCCGTCGCACTTGGCGGAGTTACCATGATTATCAGGTGCCCGCTCTCATACTTATACTGTAGGCCATGGGATCCGGGAGGATCATTTCGTACTTTGGGCATTCCGTGGCCGCTGTATCACAGACAGTGGGATCCTGGTGGAACCGCCTCAATGAGTTTTCTCTAAACCTTTTCTTTTTATTATGCTTGCTTTATTTTTGTTTTGTTTTATTTTATCTCCTGAATAATTTGAGAAGATCAGGAGTATGTGTGTTGAGTCTTGTGTTGGCAAGCTTGATTGGTTTTGATTGATTTGGCACAGATTGCTTGCATGAATTATGTGATGATTCCCCCTAGGTTTTGTTTTTGAAAAGTGATCCCCATGTGATTGAAAACTGAACTTTGAGATATTTTGTTGTGATGGCATGATTTATGATAAGTTTGGGGTGCTAGGAAGCACACACTAGGGATAGAATCTCTGTCAAACAATTTGCAAAAATGTCCAGGTGAGGATTTGAGCCTCCAACATGTTTTTGACTGTGAGAATCACTTTCAAGTTGCACTTTCCTGAATTTGCTTGAATCTCTTTTTGGTTTGCATGATTATGTGTTTGCTTCAGATGATTTAGGCATTTTCTTTGTAAATAACTACTTAGCCTAAAAATAACCAAATCCTAATGCATGTTCCTTAGTTAGCCCCTTTGAGCCTAATTAGCTTATTGCTTCTTGAAAACCTAATGTTATAAGCCCAAGAATCTGGAAAACCATGTTAACCTGATCTTAGGATTAGGAGAGCATGGAATCTTAGAATGGGTGCAAGAAACTAAGTTTGGGGTGGCTACAAGGTGTAATGTGTTGTTTGGGATTGAGAAAAAAAAAGAAAAAAGAAATAAAAAAAATAAAAAAATAAAAGTATTAGAAAAAATAAAAGAGGCTGTAGTCACCCAAGGCATAAAGAAAAAATGGAAAAGGAACTTGAGTGAATTTCAAAGTGTAAATAATGTTCATGCTCTCTTAGTTCCTAGGGTCTTCAGCCTAGTTCCTTTGTATATCCTACCCTTAGCCAGGCCCCATTACAACCCATAAAAGACCTTTTGATGTTGCATGCATGTTTTCTGTGGGAATCATTTGGAGATGAAAATCAAATTTATGGGAAGTGCTCTTAAAAGTGAAACTGAGTGAGTTGTTGATAACCTAGACAAATTGAGCGGTTGAGTGAAACACTAAATGCCCTTGTGAGGAAGGCAGTTGTTTGAATTTGGTGATCTCCCTCTTGTGTGTAACTTGGATCCCTTGCTTAGATTAATGATTGTTTGAATCATGAAATTCTCAAATGTTCAGAATAATTGAATGTGGGGATTGCATTGTTGAAAAGGGGGGAACATTGAAGAAAACTGTTTTGATGAATTGCTTGAAATTTGTGCAAAATTGATTGAATCTTTTAAGCTTGCCATGTCTTGAGTCTTTTTAAGTTTTTGAGTCCTTGTTTGCTTGGGGACAAGCAAAGTTTAAGTTTGGGGTATTTTGATAAGCCTCTGGCTCATCTAGTTTTATGGCTAGTATGACCAGGGTTTTGTGCAAATTATATCCTATTTTCACCCAAATTAGATTAGATTGTCCTCAAGCAAGGTTTTGAGTCTCTAAAGTAGTTTGAGGTTAATTTAGCTAGTTTTGAGTCAAAATAATGCACTTATAGTTAATTCCTTGTTTTCAGGTTAAGTAGAAGTTGAGGAAATAAAGAAACAGGGGATTCGCCTCGCGAACAGCTCTTCGCCTCGCTACCCCGAAGGCTGACTGTTCCAAGAAAATGCAAGGTCTCTGGTTCGCCCCCCGAAGAAGATCTCGCCTCGCGAATCATCCAACCCAGAAAGTCAGAGATGATCACGGCTTGCCCGTGTTGAGGGTCACGGCTGTGGCAGTTTTGAAGTTGAAGAGTCTCGCCTCGCGAGCATCCATTCGCCCCGCGAGCCTGGAAGTCAGAAAGCATCACGGTTGGCCCCTGATGTTCATAACGGGCGTAACAAGAAAACTCTTTAGTTCCTCGCCTCGCGAAGGTGTGTTCGCCTCGCGAGAATACCAAAGGTTGCAGACTGTTCACAAGATTCGCGTCGCGAGAGAGGCTTCGCCTCGCGAGTGGGCTAAAATTCTGAATAGTATAAAAGGCTGTTCTGAACAGATTGTAGAGACTTTTGCTTCTCCATTGTTCTTGTTTATTTTTGTGTGTTCTTTTTTCATATGGAGAACTAATTTTCTAGGATTAATCTATTGTAATCGATTTCCATTATACGTGAGGTTTTGTGATTCCTATTTTACTTGTTTTTCCCTTTTCAATACTATGCTATGCATTTCTGTTTGTTTAATTCAGGAGTGTATAGTATTGTATTGATTCGTTTCAGTGATGTTATGTTCCTATACTTAATCGTGTTTGTTTAATTCGCGTGTGTTCATTCATGTTCGTTTAGTTCATGAGGGCTTAACCCCGTTTGTTTAATTCGGGAATAGGAACATATATCCGTAGTGACAATTTCGTTTGTTAATTGTTGCTACAACTGAAAGGGGATAGAATTTGCTTAGGGCTAGGAATTCACATAACCGATGATAGTTGGGAGATTGAGAACGATAGATTAATCGTCTTTATCTATATGATAACCTTTTCAACTGCCCTGTTTTCATTGCTTTGTTATTGCTTATTTTCTTATTTTCACTCCAATCCAACCCCCCCCCCCCCCCACCCCCCAAAAAAAAAAAACTGATTTTTGTGAAAAATAACACTTCGAGAGTCCTTGAGAGACGACATCCGAGTTGTCGCCCTAAACTACAGTTTTAAAACCCGCTCGTCCTTTTTGGCACGTGCGCGACAGCGCGACCACTATACCTTATGGTTTAGTGTTCTTGTTTTGATTTTAACTTGTGATTTTGTGTTCATAACCTTAGACTTCCATCGCGGAGGGAACGAGAACGTTCGTGACTTACCTCGTCGAGCATCTAATCTTTTTACCTTCTGACACGGACTCGGCAAGTGTACCGGTTCGTTGTAAGTAATAAAACGGTAAGACCGGATATCGTTCTCAGGGATCGTGGACAATTACCACTTCGCAAATTTGACTACTATCTAGGCGATCGAATTTTTGAGTGAAGGTTGTTCTAACATCTAACAAGCAAACAAGAAGAAAATGTTTTTGTTCTTTTCGGATTTTTTTCAAACAGTTAATTATGAAAACAGAAAGATGAATAACAATGAGATAGAATTGCTGGGGTTAAACTAAGCTAATCCTCCCTTGATTGTTATGAAATGATAACTAACACAGTTCCTAGTTCTAATATGACAATCAAGTCTTTTCAGAGATACCCAAGCCTAATTCCTTAGGTGCATTGAGCCTAAAATCCCAAGTTAAACCCTAATTCCTTAGGTGGATTAACCTGAGGTTTTGCATTAAGTAAAGACTTATAAGATTGCAAGCACCTCAAGACCTATTCCTAGATTCATGAACTACCCGGCATTTGATTCATGAGCAAGCTCTAACACCAACCTTCCAGTTATCTATTAAAGCAACTAATCATTCATAGGGTGATCAAGCCTAAGAAAGCATTAAGCATGGAATCAAACACTCATAAAGAACAAAGAAACTGCATTAATAATCAAGTCATTTTACAACCAAGTTCAGATAGCAATAGTCTAACCCCAACAAAGGGGAGTTTAGCTACACATAATTGAAGATAAAACAAAAGGAATAATTACAGAGATGAACAAAGGAGAGAGCTCCATGGAATGATGCACACAGCCACAGCAGCAGAGGATTTTTCTTTAGGGTTTTCTGAATTACTGTTCTTCTGTTCTGCTCAGTTCTTTTATTACTCGTGGCCGGTCACGGCCGTGATAGCCATCACGGCCAGGCCGTGACGGGTTCTGTCTCTTCCAGTTCTGGCCAAACTACTCTTTCGCGAGGCGAGCACTTATTTCGCGACGCGAGCCGACTTTTGATGCCCGTGATCCCCATCACGGCCAGGCCGTGATCGTCTCTGACTTTTGGAGGTTTTGGGTCACGGCCGTGATAGCCATCACGGCCAGGCCGTGACAGATTCTGACTTTTGGCGCCCTTCTTCTTTAGTTTTCAGGCCTTCTCTTCATCTCAGCTTCCTCATGGCTAAAACTTGGGCATTTAATCAAAAATCCCTGCAAAACAACACACAATACCACCTTATCCGTTCCAAATGAAAAACTAAACAAAATCCAACTAAAATGGCCTAACTATATGCAAATGCATGCAGAAATGTACATGGAAAATGAGGTGAAATCTCACTCATCAAATCACCCCAAGCTTAAGATGTTGCTTGTCCTCAAGCAAAAACCAAGGCCACAAGATGAAAACAACCAGGACAATGATAGTGAACTAAGAACCCGCGTAAATTGATCCAAGCAACAGGCAGTCAATTATTTCAGCAAGAGACAATCAATTCAAGTCCAATTAGGGGCTTAGTTTCCCTAGACTCACATTCTCACTAATTCGGGCACTCTATCTCACTTGAAGCTCACCCCAAGCTTGTTCATTTGCTTGGCTCTCTTTCTTGCCTCACTCACTCAAGTGTTAAGGGAATATGACATTTCACTCCATTTTCCTCAAAGAATGATTCCTACCATAAGCTTGACTATCAACCAAATCTTCACTTTATTAATGAAAACATCTAAGAATCAAGAGGTCTTATTCTTTGGTTGTAATGAGGCCATGGGATCAATTTTCAGGTGGGAATTTCAAGAACAGGAAATTTCAAAAGGCTATACAAACAATCAAGCATTGCAAGGCACGACCTTCTAAAATACCTTTCTTTGGGTTTCAGTTTACTCTTCCACCATTCTTTCATTTTTTTTTCTTTTTACTTCTCATTCCTTTTTGTCATCCCCTTCCCCATTTTTTATTTCTTCTCTCTTTTTTTTTCTTTTTGTTTTTTTGAGAAGGGGAGATTTTGCAATTCAGGAGAAGTAAAATTTTTTTAGATTCCTTTTTCTTTTCATCATCCCAAACTTTCAACTACATTTTCCAACCCATTTTTGCACAGTACTTTAGAAGGTCCCTCATAAGCATATTTAACACAACATTTCAGGGAACCAAGAAAAGCATGTTATTCATTCAGGCTCAAAATGGGGCAACTAAGGGTAGCATTATTCATTCAAAGCTCAGAAGGCCAGAAAAAACACCTATTGCCTCAATCCTTTTCAAAAATATTCTCAAAAATTTTCAAGTTTCGAAATGGTTTCAAGTCAAGTTCTAGAGAAAAACAATCCAAGAGGAAAACACTCTACACAAAGAACGGGGGCAGATATAGTGAGTGCCCCCTAATGGCTCAAAAGCTCACATTCATCAGTTCAAGAACCAGTGAGAACACAAATCCATAGAAACACATGCTAATCATCAACTATCCAAGAACATCTCAAGCATATTTAATGAAGCCATATCACAAGAATATAAAATCAGGGTCCAAAAATTCACTATCACAGAAAAATTGGCACTTAGCTCTCACAATCAGATGCTCAATCTAAGCAGGGGGCAATTAATTCATGTGATCATGCAAGACTAAAGCCTATATGAATGCAATATTTACAATGCAAGCAAAAAGATTACCCCTACCCCAAGCTTAAAGACTTACATTGTCCTCAATGTAAATAATTAAGTTTAGAGAGGGAAGAAAATTGGAACAACTCACCAAAGTGGTAGTGGTCTTTGAATCACATGCCTTCTGGTTTTGTTTCCTTCCGCCCTTCTTCTCCTCCTTCCTTCAAAATCTGGAATCACTCAACAAACTATTAACAAACCTCTTGAGCTTCTCAAATTATTCAAGAGGGGAAATCAAAAACAAAAGAGAAGAGGAAAATAAAGATTGGGTTGCCTCCCAATAAGCGCTTCTTTAACGTCACTAGCTTGACGAGTAGATACTTCCTTCATTAACCGGGATCTGCTGTACATAGAATTGCAAGAGCACTTTTCTTCCATGAAACTCCTGTAAAGAGCTGATTTTTCTTAAAAGGCCAACAATTGTGCTTCTGCTTTGCCTTTTTCGCTCTGGGCCTCTTGCCCTTTTTCTTACTCCTTCCTGGTGGAGGTTCCGTTTTTCACAAGATGAGCGGGACCAACTTCCTCACCAGGTGATGCATCATTTGTTTTGCATAACTTTAGACTTGCTTTCTGTTGGGCTTTTCCTTCTTCTCGGAATAGAGGGGTGGTGTTGATGTGCAATGACTTCCTTATCTATCTGTGTCCACCACTTCCATGCGGAAACACTCCTCTTCCTTGCTCGTGCGATGCATAGCTTCCAATACATTGAAAGTTACTTCCTCTTCTTGCACTCGAATTTCAATGGCCTTTTTCCACATCTATCAAAGCCCGACCAGTTGCCGAGAAAAGGTCTCCCTAGTATGAGTGGAACTTCAAAGCATCCTCCTCCATGTCTAAAACCACAAAGTCTGCTTGGAAAGATTAATTTATCCACCTTCACCAACAAATCCTCCACAACACCATAGGGATATGTAATGGAGCGGTCTCACGCGATTGAAGAGAAATTCCTGTTGGTTTTACCTCACCAATTCCCAGCTTTTTGAAAATGGACAACGACATAAGGTTGACACTTGCGCCTAGATCGCACAATGCTCTCCTAATGTTCACATGACCAATAGTGCATGGGATAGTGAAGCTACCCGGGTCCTTCATCTTTACTTGGTAGCTTCCTCGAATTATAGCACCGCACTCTTCTTGAAGCAGCATCTTGTCTCCTCCTTCCACCTTCTTTTGTTTGTAAGGATCTCTTTCATGAATTTTGCGTAGGAAGGCATCTGCTGTAGAGCTTCAGCAAACGGGATGTTGATTTGTAGCTTTTTGAATACATCCAGGAACTTAGAAAACTGCTGGTCTTTTGCCTCCTTCTTCAACCGTTGGGGGTACGGGATTCTAAAATATGGGGGCAGCTCTTTGGGATTATCAACCTCTTCCAGAATCTGTCTTTTAGTCTTCTTCTTCGCAAATTCTTCATCAACCAATTTCTCCTTCTGCGGTTTTTCAGCTTCTACACCGGTAGGAATAGAGGTAGTATCTTGGGAATTTCTGGGTTCTTCATTGTTTACCTCTTCAAATTGTACCTTATCAATTCCAACATCACTTGTCTTCTCTTCCTTCTCTTTTTCTTGTGGATTTAACATTCTCCCACTTCTTGTAATAATTGCCATGCAACCTTCCTTCGGATTCTTCTCTGTATCTCCTGGGAATTGTCCTTGAGGTCTTTCTGCCATTTGCTTTGCCAACTATCCTATCTGGTGCTCAAGATTTTTGATGGAGGCATTTTGATTCTTCATAGTCTCTTGAGTGGCTTGCATGAACTGGCCTAGAATGCTCTCCAATTTGCTTGAACTCTCTTGAGGAGGCTGTGCTTGAGAACTCGAACTTTGCCCTTGTCTCCAACCAAAGTTAGGATGGCTGCGCCACCCCGGATTGTAGGTGTTGGAGTAAGGATCATTTCTAGGCCCTTGGTTGCCCATATAATTTACCTCTTCTTGTCCAGAACTTCCAACCACATTGATCTCACAATTTCCATTAGCATGGTTGCCTCCACAGAAATCGCACACTGAGGTACCTTGAATTTGGACAGCTTGTAGTTGAGAATTCTGCAGTTGAACCGACCCCAGTTGTTTGGTAAGAATAGCCATTTGTGCCTTGAGAGCACCAATTTCATCCAGCTCTAGAACACCTCTCTTGACCATTGACCGAGAACTAGGCATTTGATAGTCATTGTTAGCCATGTTCTCAATCAAGTCCTTTGCTTCTTAGGTGTCTTTTGACTCAATGTCCCTCCTGCAGCCGCTTCAATCATACTTCTTGAATTCCTGTTGAGCCCATTAACAAATGTTGCAACCTGCTGCCATGTCTCTAGTTCATGATTGGGACAAGCTGTGAGTAAGGACTTGAATCTCTCCCAGGCTTCATATAGTGACTCACCATCCCTCTGTGCAAAGGCATTGATCTCTGACCTCAGCTTAATCATTCTTGACGGAGGGAAGAATCGAGATAAAAACTTGCTGACCAAGTCGTTCCAGTTGATGATGCTTCCATGAGGATGAGATTGAAGCCATGCCTTGGCTCTATCCCTCAAAGAGAAAGGGAAAAGCCTTAACCGAATGGCCTCATCGGAAGCTCCGTTTAACTTGATGGTGTCACACAGCTCTATGAAGGTACCAATATGAGCATGAGGATCTTCACTCTCCAACCCTCCAAATTGGTTTTCTTTGCACAAGGTGGAGAAGTGATGCCTTGATTTCGAAATTATTGCAGGCCACTGCAGGTCTCACAATCGGAGTTCCACATCTATCAACTCTAGGGGAAGTGTAGTCCCCCATTGTTCTCCTTGGTGCATTCTCTTATGCCATGGTGACAGCTGCTACTTCAATTTGTGGTTCTTGCACACTGGGTAACTCAACTTGCTGCTCTTGTCTACTAGAAGATGCTCTTTCTCTGTTCTGTCTTGCCTTGGTTTTCTTTCTATTCCTTCTGCAGAGTCTCTCGATCTCAGGTTCGAATTGGAGTTCACCTGGGTCGATTGTACCTCGCATACACTGAACAAACGGAGTAGCACAGAACAAACAGAAAAACAGCACTTGCAGAAATTCACAGCAGAGATATAGACAATAAGAACGAAAACAACACAGTAGAAAAACAGAAAAAAATTTGCCTAAATTAGGAGTCCCCTTTGGTACTCGTGATATTGGCACACCGATCCCCGGCAACGGCGCCAAAAACTTGACACGGACTCGGCAAGTGTACCGGTTCGTTGTAAGTAATAAAACGGTAAGACCGGATATCGTTCTCAGGGATCGTGGACAATTACCACTTCGCAAATTTGACTACTATCTAGGCGATCGAATTTTTGAGTGAAGGTTGTTCTAACATCTAACAAGCAAACAAGAAGAAAATGTATTTGTTCTTTTCAGATTTTTTTCAAACAGTTAATTATGAAAACAGAAAGATGAATAACAATGAGATAGAATTGCTGGGGTTAAACTAAGCTAATCCTCCCTTGATTGTTATGAAATGATAACTAACACAGTTCCTAGTTCTAATATGACAATCAAGTCTTTTCAGAGATACCCAAGCCTAATTCCTTAGGTGCATTGAGCCTAAAATCCCAAGTTAAACCCTAATTCCTTAGGTGGATTAACCTGAGGTTTTGCATTAAGTAAAGACTTATAAGATTGCAAGCACCTCAAGACCTATTCCTAGATTCATGAACTACCCGACATTTGATTCATGAGCAAGCTCTAACACCAACCTTCCAGTTATCTATTAAAGCAACTAATCATTCATAGGGTGATCAAGCCTAAGAAAGCATTAAGCATGGAATCAAACACTCATAAAGAACAAAGAAACTGCATTAATAATCAAGTCATTTTACAATCAAGTTCAGATAGCAATAGTCTAACCCCAACAAAGGGGAGTTTAGCTACACATAATTGAAGATAAAACAAAAGGAATAATTACAGAGATGAACAAAGGAGAGAGCTCCATGGAATGATGCACACAGCCACAGCAGCAGAGGATTTTTCTTTAGGGTTTTCTGAATTACTGTTCTTCTGTTCTGCTCAGTTCTTTTATTACTCGTGGCCGGTCACGGCCGTGATAGCCATCACGGCCAGGCCGTGACGGTTTCTGTCTCTTCCAGTTCTGGCCAAACTACTCTTTCGCGAGGCGAGCACTTATTTCGCGACGCGAGCCGACTTTTGATGCCCGTGATCCCCATCACGGCCAGGCCGTGATCGTCTCTGACTTTTGGAGGTTTTGGGTCACGGCCGTGATAGCCATCACGGCCAGGCCGTGACAGATTCTGACTTTTGGCGCCCTTCTTCTTCAGTTTTCAGGCCTTCTCTTCATCTCAGCTTCCTCATGGCTAAAACTTGGGCATTTAATCAAAAATCCCTGCAAAACAACACACAATACCACCTTATCCGTTCCAAATGAAAAACTAAACAAAATCCAACTAAAATGGCCTAACTATATGCAAATGCATGCAGAAATGTACATGGAAAATGAGGTGAAATCTCACTCATCACCTTCACAGAAAGTAAGAGGGGATTGCCTAGGGATATTCAATGACTATATGCATGTGTGTATGTGTTTACTTGAGTGATTGTATATTATTGTGATATGGAGCCAATACTTGAATAACTCGTTTACTTGAACTATTGTGGTTATTACTTGAAGTTGAACATTACATGCTTTAAAGTGTTATGAATTATCTATATATGTGATGAACTATCGTTAACTGTGATATGATTGTTGAGAATTTATTATTGTTGATTGAAGTTTGAGAAGCCGGACTTGAGTCTGTGCACAATGATTATAAAGGATTAAAAGCCTTAATAAGCCTTGAATAGAACTTTGAAAGTATTGGTTTCAGTTATAAAAGTTCCTTGTTTAAAATGCTTACTTCAAGAAAATGAGATTCTTATTTTGAAAAGAAACGTTGAATTGTTTTTAAGACGATAGAAATTACATTTTTATGATCCAAAGTGGGTACGAGAGAAAACTTTTTCGAACTATGTGTTTTATGAAGGAAAACTCCTTTGAAAATAGGTGACTTTATTTCATCAAGGATTTCAAAAGCAAACGAAATTCCTAAATGTTTTATAAAAGAATTTGTAAAGGAAAAGATTTTCTCCTAAATGATTTAGAAACGTTCCGGTTACTTGGAAAAGTGACCGAGGTTTTGTTTTGTTTTTGATTTTCACTGAGCGAAAAGTAAACCACATGTGAAAGAGAATACTGGTTCACGAGACGTCGTCTCTAGTATTCAGTTTATGCACGTGATCTGGGATCCGTGTCAAGAATTATGGGCCAAGGGTCCTAATCGTGATATTATGGGCTACGAGTCCTAATTTTGGAATTGAGGACTGTGTGTCCTAATTTCGTTGTTATGGGCTAGTTGTCCTTATCATGTTGAAATAAATCATGGATAAAATTATAATTGTTTCTACGACCAAAACCTTGGGCTGCGGCCGTGGTCTAAGGTGTTGTGATTGAACACTCGAACTGTGCGTCCTGTGTTATTAAATTTTTTAAGTGATAGAAATTGTGAATAATCGTTAGCTTTGGGCTTCGACAAATGGAAAAGAGAGAACACAAAGAAAAGTCTCGTCAATAAAAAATCTTTTATTCATATGCATTTCCCCTCGGCAGACGTGCTTGAGTAATCCGAATACCCGCTTAAGATGTGGTATTCGATGAGGTATACATTCGAATGGCCGTTATAAGGGATTCGTGATGATGTTGATCCGGGCGCATGAGGTGACGGAGACAACTTGCCAAACGGGGCGTATGAGCCTGATCAACTCTTTCTTTCTTAATGATAAAACGGTGATGGTATCTCATGAGATTAAGATTAGAGCCTGATGATTGAAGTGTCATGCTATCGAATATTCATGTTATCGAATATTCATTGGAGAGACCCCCAATCAGAATACTTTCCCAACCTCTAACACTAGGTCTTCAAGTGACTCAAAGACTCCTCTGCAACATTGGTACTAGAGTACCAAGGTACTACA
This sequence comes from Sophora flavescens, assembly GCA_030762895.1. Taxonomy (NCBI): domain Eukaryota; kingdom Viridiplantae; phylum Streptophyta; class Magnoliopsida; order Fabales; family Fabaceae; genus Sophora; species Sophora flavescens. The sequence goes on along the minus strand of CM061062.1, from coordinate 14,921,948 downwards.
GCAAAACCCGAAGATACCTGATACAACTGTAAGAGTGAGACACCGGCAAATGGATATATCATACAACAACCATACACATGATACATACAACACCTTGGCATATTAACATTCTAAACATTTCTCATAGGTAAACAACAAGTACTATTTCAGTGGGTCTCATACCCGAATCAATCAATTTTATAAAGATAATGCATGACACTTCTATCATCAGGCTCTATTCTTAATCTCATAAGATGCCATCACCGTTTTATCATTAAGAAAGAAAGAGTTGATCAGGCTCATGATGAGTGTGATTCCACATCATCTTTGTCTATCATTTTGCATGCATTTTCATGTAGTTTAGGCATATTTTTATTAGATTTTAGGTTAATTTTCCTTTGGAACGGGTAAGGCGGTTTTCGTGTGTTGTTTTGCAGATATAAAGGGTAAATTGCACAAGATCAACCATGATGAAGTTTGGATGAAGATGGAGCTTTAAAACTGAAGAAAATGAGCCAAACAGAGCCCATCACGGCCATGATTGAGCAAAACTGAAAAAGAAGAAAGGTCAAGTCGAGTTTGTCTACGGCCGTGATAGCCATCACGGCCTGGCCGTGATAGCCATCACGGCCGTGACCCAAAACCACCACAAGTCAGAGCACATCACGGCCCTGCCGTGAAATTCTTCACGGCCACAAAGGAGCACTCGCGTCGCAAGAATTATGTTCGCGTCGCGAACCAATGAATCTTGCAGAACTGGCAGAGACAGAGACCGTCACGGCCTGGCCGTGATGGCCATCACGGCCGTGACGCGCATTACTTGGCCCTGAAGAAACCGAAATAGATCAGATTTTGAGTTGGTTTGGGACTCTAACTTCCCCATTTCTATAAATATGGACCAAGGCATCGATCTGAGAACAATCTGGATCATCCATAACAACTACTACTCTAGGCATAGATTATAGATCTCTTCTCTTCTTCTCTTCTCTTTTCTGATTTTCACTATGTTGTCAACCCAGCTTGTCATCTCCATGGCAAGACTGGAGTAGTAGCATAGTTTCTAGGGATTAGGGCTCTGCCCAAGTTTGTTTATGATGTAAATTTGATGTAAACTCTTTGTTAATTACGATTTGCTTTAGATCTGATTTCTAGTGTGTTATTCACTCATAAATTTCGGCAACCGCTTATTTGCGTGACGTAGATGTTCTAAGGAGGAACCTAGCGGTGAACTTAGGATTTCTAGGGTATTCCACTCGTAAAGCCCGGCGGAAGTTGGTTTGTGAGATGTGGATGATCTAAGGAGGAACCTAGCGGTGAACTTAGGTTATTTGCATGACTGAGACATTTCAAGGAGGAACCTAGCGGTGAACTTGGGTGTCGGACCTATAGAAGTCAGACTTGGGACTGAAATCACGAGAGTTAGAAGCCGTCCCTCGAGGAGCAACGAGTTGTCACGGAACGCAAAGGGTCCAATCTGGGATCGACTACCACGAGAGTAGGGGTCGGGTCAATTGGGCACGGCTTTTGTAACCCGAGAGGGAGCTTAAGCTATTAGAGGATAAACTCGTCTTCAAGGCAATTTCGGTAATCAACCAAGGTAAATCAGATTAGCAACATAAACAACCTCAAAGGTAACCCAAATCCCTAGGAATTCGTTTAAGTCGAAAACCCCAAAAACATTTGTTTTCTGTTTGTTTATCATTTCAATTTCAAATTCAAACATTTTTCAAAACCCTTTACAAAGTCCAGATTCACTCAATTCGAAAACCGATTGCGATTCGAGAACACAGTCTCTGTGGGTTCGATATCTTTTATTACTTGACGGCAATCCGGTACACTTGCCGGAATCGCACGCGCGCGTCGACTGACGCGACATCAAGTTTTTTGCTCCGTTGCCGGGGACTGTGCTTTTTCGAATTTCAATTAGTTTTTAAATTGATTTTTCTGGACCCTTTTCTTTTTGTTTGATTTTTATTTCTGAAATATTTAAAAAAAATAAAATAAATCAAAAAACATTCTTTTCCTTCTATTGTATCCATCTCTCTGTGTGTTATATGCAAAGATCCCTAAGTCTTGGGAGCCTTAGTGAGATTGATCCGGAGATCGAGAGGACCTTCCACAGACGTAGAAGACTACAAAGAGAGGGAGAAAGGTTGAGTCCCGTTCCACTCATGGCAAATCAACCGGATACAAAACCTTTGAAGGACTACGTAGCCCCAAATGCGAGAGGCTTGCGAACTGGGATTGCAAGGCCAGAGATTGAGGCGGAGAACTACACTATACCGCCCATGCTAATCAACATGATTAGGCAACATCAATTCGGAGGATTGCCTTCGGAGGACCCGACCGATCATATAGAAACATTCTTAGAGTTCACCGATGCAATCAGGATTAATGGAGCCTCAGTCGATGTTGTGCGTTTGAGACTTCCCCTCATCTCTCACTGGTCAGGCGAAGGCCTGGCTTAAGCAAATCCCCGCTAACACTTTGACTACTTGGGACCAACTGGAGCAGGCGTTCTTGGAGAAATTCTTCCCTCCATCCAAGACGGCCTACATAAGAACCCAGATCACCGGCTTCTTCCAGAAAGACGGAGAATCATTATCGGAAGCTTGGGATCGATACAAGGGACTGCTGGAGTTGTGCCCACATCACGGACTCGAGAGGTGGTTAATAGTGCACACCTTCTATAACGGATTGGACTACTCTTCGAAGGTGTCACTAGATTCTGCAGCCGGTGGAGCGTTTATGAATAGGCCTCTCACTGAGGCATTCAACATCATCGAGAATGTCGCCACCAACTACCACCAATGGGGATCCGAAAGAGGTAATAACTCGAACAAGATTTCGGGGGGTAAGTTTGAAGTAAGTAGCATTGATCTGATAATGTCTAAATTTGACTCACTAAATAAACGATTAGATAAGATTGAAAGAGCTAATGTGAGTGCAATAGGTGCTACTAACACTATTTGTGAGATTTGTGGAATGCAGGGACATGACATGATGGGATGCCCACATGGATCCGGCGCTTCGGGTGAGCAAGTGAACTCTTGTAACAACTACTACGATACGAACCCGAAGCTGCCCAACTATGCTCCCCCAAATCCCTACAATCAAAGAAGAAACAACCCTTACCTCTCCTACGGCAACTACAGCAACACGCTCAACCATGAGTTCCAAGAGGGTCAAGGTAATAAGAGAGCCGCACCGGGGTATCCTCAGGTTCAAAAATCTAAGCTCGAGTCTCTCATGGAAAACTTTGTTGCCACTCAAGCTCAGCAGAATGAGGCAATAAAGGAGCTAGCATCTAAGGTAGACCACTTAGCCACTCATAGCAAGATGCTAGAAACCCAGATTGCCCAACAAGCCATCACGTACTCGAGACCTAAGGGTACATTCCCGGGGCAACCCGAAGCAAATCCCAATGAGCATTGCAATGTCATACACTTAAGGGATGATAAGCTTGGGGTGATTTGATGAGTGTGATTCCACATCATCTTTGTCTATCATTTTGCATGCATTTTCATGTAGTTTAGGCATATTTTTATTAGATTTTAGGTTAATTTTCCTTTGGAACGGGTAAGGCGGTTTTCGTGTGTTGTTTTGCAGATATAAAGGGTAAATTGCTCAAGATCAACCATGATGAAGTTTGGATGAAGATGGAGCTTTAAAACTGAAGAAAATGAGCCAAACAGAGCCCATCACGGCCTAGCCGTGATGCCCATCACGGCCATGCTCGAGCAAAACTGAAAAAGAAGAAAGGCTGAAGTCAGAGTCTGTCACGACCTGGCCGTGATAGCCATCACGGCCGTGACCCAAAACCACCACAAGTCAGAGCACATCACGGCCCTACCGTGAAATTCTTCACGGCCACAAAGGAGCACTCGCGTCGCGAGAATTATGTTCGCGTCGCGAACCAATGAATCTTGCAGAACTGGCAGAGGCAGAGACCGTCACGGCCTGGCCGTGACGGCCATCACGGCCGTGACGCGCATTACTTGGCCCTGAAGAAACCAAAATAGATCAGATTTTGAGTTGGTTTGGGACTCTAACTTCCCCATTTCTATAAATATGGACCAAGGCATCAGATACAGAACAATCTGGATCATCCATAACAACTACTACTCTAGGCATAGATTATAGATCTCTTCTCTTCTTCTCTTCTCTTTTCTGATTTTCACTATGTTGTCAACCCAGCTTGTCATCTCCATGGCAAGACTGGAGTAGTAGCATAGTTTCTAGGGATTAGGGCTCTGCCCAAGTTTGTTTATGATGTAAATTTGATGTAAACTCTTTGTTAATTACGATTTGCTTTAGATCTGATTTCTAGTGTGTTATTCACTCATAAATTTCGGCAACCGCTTATTTGCGTGACGTAGATGTTCTAAGGAGGAACCTAGCGGTGAACTTAGGATTTCTAGGGTATTCCACTCGTAAAGCCCGGCGGAAGTTGGTTTGTGAGATGTGGATGATCTAAGGAGGAACCTAGCGGTGAACTTAGGTTATTTGCATGACTGAGACATTTCAAGGAGGAACCTAGCGGTGAACTTGGGTGTCGGACCTATAGAAGTCAGACTTGGGACTGAAATCACGAGAGTTAGAAGCCGTCCCTCGAGGAGCAACGAGTTGTCACGGAACGCAAAGGGTCCAATCTGGGATCGACTACCACGAGAGTAGGGGTCGGGTCAATTGGGCACGACTTTTGTAACCCGAGAGGGAGCTTAAGCTATTAGAGGATAAACTCGCCTTCAAGGCAATTTCGGTAATCAACCAAGGTAAATCAGATTAGCAACATAAACAACCTCAAAGGTAACCCAAATCCCAAGGAATTCGTTTAAATCGAAAACCCCAAAAACATTTGTTTTCTGTTTGTTTATCATTTCAATTTCAAATTCAAACATTTTTCAAAACCCTTTACAAAGTCCAGATTCACTCAATTCGAAAACCGATTGCGATTCGAGAACACAGTCTCTGTGGGTTCGATATCTTTTATTACTTGACGGCAATCCGATACACTTGCCGGAATCGCACGCACGCGTCGACTGACGCGACATCAGCTCATACGCCACGTTTGGCAAGTTGTCTCCGTCACCTCATGTACCCGGATCAACACCATCACAAATCCCTTATAACGGCCATTCGGATGTATACATCATCAAATACCACATCTTAAGCAGGTATTTGGTAACTCAAGCACGTCTGCCAAGGGGAAATGCATATGAATAAAAGACTTTTCATTATCGAGATTTTTCTTTGTGTTCACTCTTTTCCTTTGTCGAAGCCCAAGGCTAACGACTATTCACAATTTTCATCACTTAAAAATCTATAACACAGGACGCGCAGTCCGAGTGCTCAATCACAACACCTTAGACCGACGCATCAGTCAAGACTTGGGGTCATAGAAAACAACATTCGCCTTTAATAAAGTTTATCACAACGTGATTAGGACACACAGTCCACAACAACGTGAATAGGACACACAGTCCACAACAACATAATTAGGACACACAGTCCACGGCAACGTGACACGGATCAAAGATCTACGTGTAAATTACAAAACACTAGTATTCCGACGTCTCAGATACTATATTCGATTTCACCTGTTCTTACTTTTCGTTCAGTGAAAATAAAAAAACCAAAACAAAGCCTCGGTCACTTACCCAAGTAACCGGAACGTTTCTAAATCATTTAGGAGAAAATCTTTTCCTTTACAAAGTCTTTTATAAAACATTTGGAAATTCTTTTGCTTTTGAAATCCTTAATGGAATAAGGTCAAATATTTTCAAAGGGGTTTTTCCTTCATGAAACACATAGTTCGAAAAAGGTTTTCTCTCGTACAAACTTTGGATCATAAAAAGGTAGTTTCTATTGACTTAAAAACACTTCAACATTTGTTTTCAAAACTAGAATCTCATTCTCTTGAAGTAAGGGTTTTAAACAAGGAACTTTTATAAATGAAACCAATACTTTCAAAGTTCTATTCAAGGCTTATTAAGGCTTTTAATCCTTTATAATCATTGTGCACAGACTCAAGTCTGGCTTCTCAAACTTCAATCAACAAGTAATATATTCTCAACAATAATATCACGATTAACGACAGTTCATCACATATATATAATTCATAACATTTTTAAGCAAGTAATGTTCAACTTCAAGTAATAACCACAATAGTTCAAGTAAACAAGTTATTCAAGTATTGGCTCAATATCACAATAATATTCAAATCACTCAAGTAAACACATATACACATGCATATAGTCATTGAATATTCCTAGGCAATCCCCTCTTACCTTCCGTGAAGGTAAGGAGATTAGATGCTTGGAGAGGTAAACCACGAACGTCCTTGTTTCCTCCGTGATGAAAGTCTAAGGTTATGAAAACAAAATCACAAGTTAAAATCAAACAAGAACACTAAACCACAACGTATAGGTTCAGCCAAGACTAGTTTTTAGGGTTAGAGATTCTCGAAAATTATACAACTCATGGATTTATGATCCTTAAGTGTTAGGAGTTCATAAACAATGATCTTTAAACAAAGTTGAATTAAAAATCCCACTAAGTACTTCACTTAGGGTTTCGACCAAGTATAGATAAATAGGCTAGAAATTTCTAAACTTTCCAATCTCTTTAGGTTAGCATCCATACATAGTAAGGAGCTTGAAACCATGATCATTTCGGAAAATGGAAAAAATCAAATGTCTTAGACCATGAACTCTTAGGTTCGGCCTTAACAAGTTTGTGAGGTTAGAGATCTTTAAATCATCCAATCTTTTGGACATAGCATCCTTTAACATAAAGGAGCTTTAATCCATAATCATCTTGGAAAACAAAATAGAATAACACATCCTAGGTCAAATGTTACATTCGGCCATCATAGGAAAATAAAGCAAGAAAATATTTTAAACTTTCCAATAACTTAGATATAGCATCCTTTAACATAAAGGATCTTTTTAGTCCATGATCACTTTGGAAAACAAAACTTAACATCTTTGCCATAACCATTGAAGGTTTCAGCCTTTTCAAGAAATAGGGGTTAGAAATCTTCAAACTTTCCAATCTCTTGGACTTAGCATCCTCCTATGTTAAGGAGTCTTAATACATGATCATTTTGGAAAACAAAACTTAAACACCATTGCTTTAAAACTCATTGGTTTTGGTCTTTACATAAAAATAGAGTAAAAATCTTTAAACTTTCCAATCACTTAGACATAGCATCCTTTAACATAAAGGAGCCTTGGTCCATGATCATTTTGGAAAACAAATCTTTAAACTTTCCAATCACTTAGACATAGCATCCTTTAACATAAAGGAGCCTTGGTCTATGATCATTTTGGAAATGAAATCTTAAGTACAAACTCATACTTGTAAAAGTTGAAACAAGATCCATCTAAACCATATACATGGTTTCGGCCTCCTTAGAAAGAAGAGGTTAGGAAACTTTGTTTTACACAACCTTTTAGTATGTGATAGTATGAGTAAATACAAGAATATAGAAAGTGGTTTCAACTCAAAAGGAGTTTTCTACCAGTTTTAAGAGATTTTAGAAGGTTGAAAGCTTAAAGGAAACTTAAAGCAAAACTATGAACATAAAGACAATAACTTGAGAAATAAACAACATAGGATCATTACCCTCAACAATATGAAGAACTTTGATGAAGAACTTAAAGTAAAAAGCTTGATAAAAATGTAAACTTTGTAAGAAAGAAGAAGAAGAAGAAGAAAGGTGGTAAAGTGAAAATGTGAGAAAATGGAGGAAAAAGTGATGAATGGTGGAAATGAAGGGTATTTATAGAGTAAGAGGGAGAGGGGCACGGTTTTGGAGAGGAAGAAGAGAAGAAAGAAGGTGGGTTGCTTGTAGAGAGGATAAGGAGTTAAGGTGATGTGATTGGAGAGAGAAAGATGAAAAAGTAAGATTTTGAAATAAAGTCAAGATTCACTTTTTCTTAGGTGTGTCATAGCCTTCACATCAAGTCACTCCATGTCACTTCATCCTCTTGATACTTTGCTCCATTGAGTATCAGATGACTTCCCCGATCGTATTTCCCGACGATTTCGCCCGTGAAATCCCTAAGATTTTGGCCCCGAACAAGATTTTTCGAAAAACCCCAAACCCACACAAAACATCATAAAAACACTAACCGTCTCGTTCACGAATTAAAATTTTGTCTCTAGCTCAGTAAACTTGTACTGGCAGTGTGAACCCAGATCGGTTTTCGTCTGAATTTTCGATCGAAAATTTTACTGTGACTTCATACGGTAAAACAACACAAGAAAATGATTTTATTTTAAATAAAATCATCCTCTGTATTTTATCAAAAATAAATACATTAAAGCATGTATTTACTGATAAAGAAGCATACGAAAAACAGGGTGTTACAACTCTACCCCTCTAAAAAGAATTTCGTCCTCAAAATTACATAACTAGAAACTTAACAGGATCTCTCACCATCCAGATCATACTATCAGAAGAAAGTGTCTAAAAGAATTTCATCGATCCAAAAGAATACAGAAACATCTAATGTATGAAGATCCTTTAGTAGGCTCAAGGAGGTAAAAATGTATGATCGGTACACGTTTACAATCATGAATCCAAAAAGTTTCTCCTTTCACTAGAATTCCCTGATCAACAATTTAAAAGAGTAACAGTTCGATAAGAATTCAAACTGAATCACTTCCACCAAAAGTAAAAGTGATTAGATTAAGTTTCATCGAGAAACTTCTTTTATAAACGTACACATCCCGTGCAATAACAAGGCAATTCACAACTCTAGGAAAAGAAAGATTGGATCCAAAGTCTAAGCTGACCACAACAATCAAAAGAGAAGGGAACTAGAATAACTTTCTTAAAGAGACTTTCATTCCCAAAAGTCACAAGAAACATACATTCACTGGGAAGACTAGTAACATAGGAGACCCTAGAGAGTCAAATTCTTAAGGGCGTCAAAACGCGATTATACTTAGAATCCTATTACAACTTAGAATTATAGACCACTGCCATAAGACCTTCAAATTGGGAAATTTTCAACACTACTTCTATTGTAAAAGATCGTCAGATTGTGAAGCTCCAGTGCCAGTCATGGTGTAGACTATTCCCTTCGTTGTGGGTCTACCAGTCCCTGAGGTGTTGACAACCTTTTCAAACCTCGGTGCATTACAATCCCTTGAGAAGTGTCCTAATTGTCCACAATTGAAACACTTCACTCCTTTGCGTGGGTAAACATTAGCCATGTGGTCTGGGTCTCCACACTTGTAACATCTCCTAACTTGGTCTCAATTTTGGTTCTGTTGGCCTCCACTTCCCAATTCAGAATTATCAGAACGATGCTGTCGTTGATTCTGGTCATTCCCTTGTGGTCGGAAGTAAGGCTCCCTCCGATGCGGCTTCCCTTTTTTATTCTGATTTTGATATTAGTCTTTGGAACGAGTGGGTCCTATAACAGTTTCTCTATTGCCTCTTTCCTTCCACATTAGTTCCACTTTTCTACACTTCTCTACTAAGGCTTGGAAATTCTGGATTTCTAATGGCATCACAGATTCCTTGATCTCGAAGCGAAGACCGGCTTCGAACCTTTCACACTTCCATTCCTCATCGGGGTTGTTCTGGAAAAAGTGAAAATATTTGGCAAGGGACTCAAACCTTGCCGCATATTCCCCCACCGTCATGTCCCGCTGACTCAGCCTCAGGAATTCTTGCTCTTTCTCTGTCCGAGCACTCTGGGGAAAATATTTGTCCAGAAATTTGTTGCGAAATACTCCCCAAGTGATTGCCTGATGATCAGCCGCTAGCAGTTGTCTGGTGCCCTCCCACCAGTATTCAGCATCTCCAATCAGTTGGAATGTTGCATAAGGCACCTTTGCTCCCTCTGGGGTGTGCACCAGCTCAAAGATCTTCTCCAGCTCTTGAATCCAAAGATCGGCCTTTATTGGATCCACGTCTCCATCAAACTGTGATGGATTCTGACATCGGAAAGCATCCAGATGCCTTCCCTCTGCAGTTTGTTCTGCCCTCTATTGCTCCTGTTGGTTCTGGGCAGCAGCATTAGCCGTCTGAAGAGCTATGGCAGCAGTAACGTCAGCCAAAGCTTGGGCAGCGAAGTCCATCCCGCCGTCATAATTCGCATTCATGTTGGCACGACCGCCAATAGGACCACCTCTGCGACCACGTCCATGACCGCGTCCACGTCCTCGTCCACATCCACCTTCTGGTGATGGTTCCATAACTGACCTGTCGAACAAATCAGTCAGGCCACAGCCAGAAAATGAAACGTGTAAAAGCGTATCAACACACATCACTCCCAAGAAGTAATACAAATAACACTTAATTCAGAGAAAACACAACGTCAACACAACAGACCTATTTCCCAAAGATCCCGAAAGACTCGACCAGCGCTGATACCACCTGTAACACCCCCCCGGGCATTACTACGTAACACATGCGGAAGTAAATTAAAAGATAATTTGCTGGTTGCTTTCAGAAAATTTGTTTTCTCTTAAGTCAGAAAAATGGGGTATAAAATTTTTTTCCTTTAAGGATAACTCTGAAATCCATCATACATACATTTAAAACGTAAAGTCACATTCGTAACAAAGTTACCATGACATACAACATTTCTATAAGTTTCCATTTTTGAAAGAGAAAGTTTAAACTACAGATGGATGTATATAACACTACATCCACCGACCCCTTTAGATATACAACCCAACTCATACTCCTAAGCTGGTCATTCTATCGAATATTCATTGGAGAGACCCCCAATCAGAATACTTTCCCAACCTCTAACACTAGGTCTTCAAGTGACTCAAAGACTCCTCTGCAACATTGGTACTAGAGTACCAAGGTACTACAACAAAACCCGAAGATACCTGATACAACTGTAAGAGTGAGACACCGACAAATGGATATATCATACAACAACCATACACATGATACATACAACACCTTGGCATATTAACATTCTAAACATTTCTCATAGGTAAACAACAAGTATTATTTCAATGGGTCTCATACCCGAATCAATCAATTTTATAAAGATAATGCATGACACTTCTATCATCAGGCTCTATTCTTAATCTCATAAGATGCCATCACCGTTTTATCATTAAGAAAGAAAGAGTTGATCAGGCTCATACGCCACGTTTGGCAAGTTGTCTCCGTCACCTCATGTACCCAAATCAACACCATCACGAATCCCTTATAACGGCCATTCGGATGTATACATCATCAAATACCACATCTTAAGCGGGTATTCGATAACTCAAGAACGTCTGCCAAGGGGAAATGCATATGAATAAAAGACTTTTCATTATCGAGATTTTTCTTTGTGTTCACTCTTTTCATTTGTCGAAGCCCAAGTCTTAAGTCTATTCACAATTTTAATCACTTAAAAATCTATAACACAGACGCGCGCGATCCGAGTGCTCAATCACAACACCTTAGACCGACGCATCAGTCAAGACTTGGGGTCATAGAAAACAACATTCGCCTTTAATAAAGTTTATCACAACGTGATTAGGACACACAGTCCACAACAACGTGAATAGGACACACAGTCCACAACAACATAATTAGGACACACGTCCACGATTTAACGTGACACGGATCAAAGATCTACGTGTAAATTACAAAACACTAGTATTCCGACGTCTCAGATACTATATTCGATTTCACCTGTTCTTACTTTTCGTTCAGTGAAAATAAAAAAACCAAAACAAAGCCTCGGTCACTTACCCAAGTAACCGGAACGTTTCTAAATCATTTAGGAGAAAATCTTTTCCTTTACAAAGTCTTTTATAAAACATTTGGAAATTCTTTTGCTTTTGAAATCCTTAATGGAATAAGGTCAAATATTTTCAAAGGGGTTTTTCCTTCATGAAACACATAGTTCGAAAAAGGTTTTCTCTCGTACAAACTTTGGATCATAAAAAGGTAGTTTCTATTGACTTAAAAACACTTCAACATTTGTTTTCAAAACTAGAATCTCATTCTCTTGAAGTAAGGGTTTTAAACAAGGAACTTTTATAAATGAAACCAATACTTTCAAAGTTCTATTCAAGGCTTATTAAGGCTTTTAATCCTTTATAATCATTGTGCACAGACTCAAGTCGGCTTCTCAAACTTCAATCAACAATAATATATTCTCAACAATAATATCACAGATTAACGATAGTTCATCACATATATATAATTCATAACATTTTTAAGCAAGTAATGTTCAACTTCAAGTAATAACCACAATAGTTCAAGTAAACAAGTTATTCAAGTATTGGCTCAATATCACAATAATATTCAAATCACTCAAGTAAACACATATACACATGCATATAGTCATTGAATATTCCTAGGCAATCCCCTCTTACCTTCCGTGAAGGTAAGGAGATTAGATGCTTGGAGAGGTAAACCACGAACGTCCTTGTTTCCTCCGTGATGAAAGTCTAAGGTTATGAAAACAAAATCACAAGTTAAAATCAAACAAGAACACTAAACCACAACGTATAGGTTCAGCCAAGACTAGTTTTTAGGGTTAGAGATTCTCGAAAATTATACAACTCATGGATTTATGATCCTTAAGTGTTAGGAGTTCATAAACAATGATCTTTAAACAAAGTTGAATTAAAAATCCCACTAAGTACTTCACTTAGGGTTTCGGCCAAGCATAGAAAAATAGGCTAGAAATTTCTAAACTTTCCAATCTCTTTAGGTTAGCATCCATACATAGTAAGGAGCTTGAAACCATGATCATTTCTGAAAATGGAAAAAATCAAATATCTTAGACCATGAACTCTTAGGTTCGGCCTTAACAAGTTTGTGAGGTTAGAGATCTTTAAATCATCCAATCTTTTGGACATAGCATCCTTTAACATGCATATAGTCATTGAATATCCCTAGGCAATCCCCTCTTACCTTCCGTGAAGGTAAGGAGATTAGATGCTTGGAGAGGTAAACCACGAACGTCCTTGTTTCCTCCGTGATGAAAGTCTAAGGTTATGAACACAAAATCACAAGTTAAAATCAAACAAGAACACTAAACCACAAGGTATAGGTTCAGCCAAGACTAGTTCTTAGGGTTAGAGATTCTCGAAAATTATACAACTCATGGATTTATGATCCTTAAGTGTTAGGAGTTCATAAACAATGATCTTTAAACAAAGTTGAATTAAAAATCCCACTAAGTACTTCACTTAGGGTTTCGACCAAGCATAGATAAATAGGCTAGAAATTTCTAAACTTTCCAATCTCTTTAGGTTAGCATCCATACATAGTAAGGAGCTTGAAACCATGATCATTTCGGAAAATGGAAAAAATCAAATGTCTTAGACCATGAACTCTTAGGTTCGGCCTTAACAAGTTTGTGAGGTTAGAGATCTTTAAATCATCCAATCTTTTGGACATAGCATCCTTTAACATAAAGGAGCTTTAATCCATAATCATCTTGGAAAACAAAATAGAATAACACATCCTAGGTCAAATGTTACATTCGGCCATCATAGGAAAATAAAGCAAGAAAATATTTTAAACTTTCCAATCACTTAGATATAACATCCTTTAACATAAAGGAGCTTTTTAGTCCATGATCACTTTGGAAAACAAAACTCAACATCTTTTCCATAACCATTGAAGGTTTCGGCCTTTTCAAGAAATAGGGGTTAGAAATCTTCAAACTTTCCAATCTCTTGGACTTAGCATCCTCCTATATTAAGGAGTCTTAATACATGATCATTTTGGAAAACAAAACTTAAACACCATTGCTTTAAAACTCATTGGTTTTGGTCTTTACATAAAAATAGAGTAAAAATCTTTAAACTTTCCAATCACTTAGACATAGCATCCTTTAACATAAAGGAGCCTTGGTCCATGATCATTTTGGAAAACAAATTTTAAACTTTTCAATCACTTAGACATAGCATCCTTTAACATAAAGGAGCCTTGGTCCATGATCATTTTGGAAATGAAATCTTAAATACAAACTCATACTTGTAAAAGTTGAAACAAGATCCATCTAAACCATATACATGGTTTCGGCCTCCTTAGAAAGAAGAGGTTAGGAAACTTTGTTTTACACAACCTTTTAGTATGTAATAGTATGAGTAAATACAAGAATATAGAAAGTGGTTTCAACTCAAAAGGAGTTTTCTACCATTTTTAAGAGATTTTAGAAGTTTGAAAGCTTAAAGGAAACTTAAAGCAAAACTATGAACATAAAGACAATAACTTGAAAAATAAACAACATAGGATCATTACCCTCAACAATATGAAGAACTTTGATGAAGAACTTAAAGTAAAAAGCTTGATAAAAATGTAAACTTTGTAAGAAAGAAGAAGAAGAAGAAGAAGAAGAAGAAAGGTGGTAAAGTGAAAATGTGAGAAAATGGAGGAAAAAGTGATGAATGGTGGAAATGAAGGGTATTTATAGAGTAAGAGGGAGAGGGGCACGGTTTTGGATAGGAAGAAGAGAAGAAAGAAGGTGGGTTGCTTGTAGAGAGGATAATGAGTTAAGGTGATGTGATGTGATTGGAGAGAGAAATATGAAAAAGCAAGATTTTGAAATAAAGTCAAGATTCACTTTTTCTTAGGTGTGTCATAGCCTTCACATCAAGTCACTCCATGTCACTTCATCCTCTTGATACTTTGCTCCATTGCGTATCAGATGACTTCCCCGATTGTATTTCCCGACGATTTCGCCCGGGAAATCCCTAAGATTTTGGCCCCGAACAAGATTTTTCGAAAAACTCCAAACCCACACAAAACATCATAAAAACACTAACCGTCTCATTCACGAATTAAAATTTTGTCTCTAGCTCAGTAAACTTGTACTGGCAGTGAGAACCCAGATCGGTTTTTGCCTCGAATTTTCGATCGAAAATTTTTCTGTGACTTCACACGGTAAAACAACACAAGAAAATGATTTTATTTTAGATAAAATCATCCTCTGGATTTTACCGAAAATAAATACATTAAAGCATGTATTTAATGATTAAGAAGCATACGAAAAACAGGGTGTTACAGAGACCCACCGAGATAATACTTATTGTTTACCTATGAGTAATGTTTAAATGTTAATATGTCAAGGTGTTGTATGTATCATGTGTATGGTTGTTGTACAATATATCCGGTGTCGGTATCTCACTCTTTCATTTCTACTTGTTATTCTCTCTTCCTTTTGGTATCGCCGTATGTACTTGAGTCCGAGATGGATCCCAATATCCCGTGTGCCGACAACATCAAAGACAGAGGTCTTCGACGATGCAGGGGATGTTGGGGCATGGCAGATACACCTAGGGCGACATCGCCACATACCACGGAGCCATCACCACGACCGATCTAAATGCCGACGGAGACCCAATCCATAGAAACCACATTGTGGAAACTAGGAGGGTAGCTCTGCCTCCGATCTGGTATTACCTTCACACACTGCGAAATCACGGACTGCTACATGAGCCACCACCTCTAGACGTAGAGCCGGCAGTGCCGATTGAGGAGGACCCCGAAGAGGATCCTGAGGAGGACCCTGTGGAGGACTTGATGAGGTCATGGAGGAAGATGAGCCGGAGGATCACGTTATGGATCATGACGACGACGACGATTCTGTTGATGAGGGCGGCGACGTTATAGATCCATTACCTGAGGTCTCGTCTCGTGGGAGCCCTTGTGGAGACCTTGCTTGCAGCCAGTGTCAGTAACCAGTTTGGAGCATTTTGTGGATTATCTTCCGTCATCTGACTTTTAGAGTTATCTTTTGGATGTGGTTCCGGACCCTCTTTCCCTGTGTCTTACTTACTCTCTTTTAAGTTGTAACTCCTAGATGTCTACATCTGTTGCAATGGCCATTCATAAGGCCCTATCTTTTGTACTGAAACTTGGCTTTCATTGGGACATGTTATATATATATATATATTTATTTATTTATATGTTGTCTTCAATTTATGTTCTGAGTGTTCATCACATTTATCTTCCTTCATCTCAAGAAAAAATTAACTACCGTTTTTAGTGTACTCATCCATCGAGAAAATGATACTTTCAGAAAGTAACCAGCTTTGTAAATCAGAAATATTTCCGCAATTGGGTAACCATGTGACGCCGGGTTTAGGGTGTCACGAGCAATTATGGGGTGGGTGACCTCCTGGGAAGTTTTCCCGGGAAGCGTGTGAGTGAGGAGAAAGCACGTTGAAAAGACCCGTGTTGGTTTGTGGGGACAATCATCACTCCATAAAGCAGCCTGGGATGTTACAAATGGTATCAGAGTGGCACCTCTCCCAGTATGGTGTGGTTCGGGGATGAACCAAGCGGAAGCTGGTGGGCATGTAACACCCGGGTGCCGACGAGGGCGGGGAGTGGTCGGCGGTGCAAGAAGGCACGAACAAGGAGCGGCTCCTGGCAGGCTTCTAGGTGGAGGGACACATGAATGAACCGATTACACACTCGAATGAGAGTGATCCTGAGACTGTGTAGGTATGGGACTATACAGTTGAGGAAGACTTATATGAATTGATTGGTACTCCCTATACTAACAAGATGCATCTTCTTTTCGGGAGCCCATCACTTAAGAACTCCACAGTTAAGCGAGCTTGACTTGGAGCAATTCTGGGATGGGTGACCTCCTGGGTCCCAGGAAGCGTGTGAGTGAGGATAAAGCATGCTGAAAACACCCGTGTTGGTTTGTGGGGACAGTCGTCACTCCATAAAGCAGCCTGAGATGTTACTAACCCATGTTATTGTTGTTTTCTTAATTTTGGAACACCTTGGTTTTTTTATTTTAATACAAAAACGTTATGGGGATTCCACGTGATATGTCACCAGATAGTTAAAGATCTTTATTAAAGTGTTTCTTAATTAAGTATTGATCGAGTGATAAGCATCTCAACCCTATAAGGAGAAAAATGTAAGTTCTAATCCTGGTGACAGACACTCTAATTGGGAGGTTCTGATAACCAAGTGTTAATTATCTGCTATAAACATGTATGCAGCCGATCAATGATTAGTCTCATAACTGGTCTACAAAATCGAAGCTTGTGGGGATACCACGGGATATGTCACCAGATAGTTAAAGATCTTTATTAAAGTGTTTCATAAAAAAATGAAATACAAAAATAAAAACCTAAAATTAAAATGTAGTTATGGCATTGCTATGGATTAGATCCACGACTTTAAAATTTTTAAGAAAGTTAAGTTGTTATTGGTAATAACGATTTCAATTTAATATTTTTTTGAAAAAACAATAGGAAAAATAGGTAGATTGATCCAATACATTTATTTATTTTTCATATTGGCCCTATAAGTTTTTTATTTGTCAAATTGGTCCTACATGTTATGTTCTATTTCCAAGTTAGTCATTTCCGTCAATTTAGACCTAACACCGTCTGTTTTGATATGACGTAGCCATCACCTTAGTTCGATACATATGTTAATTTATTTTATAAATAAATTATTCGATATATTTTTATAAAATAATTTATATATAATTCGAGCATATTTAGAATTAAATATTACTGATAACGTAAAAGCAAATTATCAATTATGCAGTTATCATTTTTTTAGGTGCGGGATGGATCCCAGGGTATTCCTATAGCTAGAAGCCATATGACTAATCCCATGAGAATGTAGAGTACCAATTAAGGAGAAACTCCTTTACTCATAGATACAGCTCTATTACCATTACCAGGATTCGAACTTTGGACATATGATTAAAAGGTCTAAGCTACTAGCCACTTGGATCACTCCTTATGTGGGTTATGCATTTGTTATTTTACTACAGTAAAAGGGTCTAAAAATATGCAATTTTAAAAAGCATTAAAATAGTATACACTGTCAATGTAATAAGATTTACACTAACATTTAGTAATATTTTGACATGTGTGCTTTTATGGATATAATATAAAAATATTAAATGTTGATGCCAGTAGTCTTAGTAATAATATTGATTTGATAATAATATAAATTGCTATATTTATTGAATGTAATATAAAAATATGTATATTTATAACTATTAAATATTATATTTGTTATATTTGATATATTAATTATTATAACACACATACATAAAGTTAACTTGAGACTTTTACCAAGAAAATAAATAAATTTAACTTGATGTTTAGAGAAATTAATGATAATATATAATTTTTATTACAGCATTAATGATAATATTGATTAGCAAAATAAAGAAGATATTACATAAAAGATTATAAAAGTTTTACATTTCATAAAAATATCATCATAACATAGTATAATAAATTTGAATGATATTTTCCCCCTATTTACATAATTTACAAGTAACTATTGTATCAAATATATTAACATAAATTAAAATTTATATAAGTATGATTTTTTTTAAATATTAAATTTAAAATTAATCTATTTATGAAATATGTTTATAGAAGAAACATAACAATTAACTTGGTAAAAAAATTTGACAATTATTTTGACTGAGTTTGATGAAAAACTACATATATTACATAAAAAATATCGTTTAAAATAAATTATTTATTCAATTTTTTTAAAAAAATCTTTTTTTCTCTTTATTATATTCTATAATTAAAAAAACTTTTGTAGGTCTTTTTTATATATATTTCTTTTTATAATAAATTTCACTTAATTCTTAAAAATTGATTCCTATAAATATTATAAATAAACCCGTGCAATGCACGGGCATTATTTCTAGTTGACAACAATTTGTTAAAACTATTAGTATAATTTTAAAAGCAAGTTACATGGTTAGATTAAAAAAACTCCGACGATGGATGATTGGATGGTAGTAATGGAAAATACATTAATAATTAATTAATAGGATGGATTGGATGGCGGTAAACTGGTAATTATAATAGAGGTGGTGGGGATTTTGGTTCATTAGTGTCAATGAAGTGAAAAGTACCTAGTTTCTCATCTTTTATATGATTACTCTTATTCACATAAAAAACTACATGAAAACATATCATACAAAATGATACTCAGATAAATTTATATTGTATAAAATGAGCACAAAATTATATAAAATAGAATGTGCTTATAAAAAAAAATACAATGTGATTTGCTTTAATTTTAGAGTGATGTTAGCATCACACTCTTAAACACACTCATCTTAACACATTTTTATTATTGGGTGGATTTCATATGGGACCATATGTTTTGGTGGCTCTCACATAAAATCTATCCAATAATAGAGAGTATGTCGAGGAGAGTGTGATAAAGGGCATCTTATTAGCAATTTTCTTAATTTTATTTGGTATGCCAAATAAGAAAGGGTGATTATTAAATAATAAAAGCAGCATAAGCTACACGGAAGCAATATATATTGAAATTGTAGTACACTAATACGCATATGGATATATGCTTGTAAATAAAAGTTGCACATAAACTATATATATTTTTCTTCTCAAACAGCTATAAATTTTTTTTATCACTTGAACTCTAAGAGTCCAGTTCTCACCACACCAGAAAGCTTCACTGACAATCGGACAAGAAACCAAACATATAAAATGAAAGTATAAAGCTCCTCTAAAATGAACTAATTGTAAAGTGAAAAGATAAGAGTGTATTTACTCTTGATTAGCAAAATGGAATGAGATATCAATGTGCTTTGACTAATCAAAATTGAATACACCATCATTGAGACACCCCGTTGTGCCCCATTGTATTATTACATTAAAACCTTAATATTTATTTACTTAATCGCGCTTACTGTTGAAAATACGTAAAAATTAAAACTTAATTAATAATTATATAACTTATGCAGATGTAAAACACACCAAAACTATATTACATAAATACACACATGTTTATTTATTACATTACCAAAACATTGTTGAGGGTATCCCCTCAGTAGTATCCCTCACAGGCATAAACTTCACTACAGACATACTTAGCGGAATTATAAATACTCCTTAGACACACTGGCCATAATGTCTATACTCTAATCGCCATGGATCACAACTCGACCTCCAGCATCCGGTTCATACGGAGTTCCATCTAACTCCTCAGCAACTAGTTCCTCCATCGGGTCTTCTCGTACGATCACATCAGAAATAAAATACAACACACAGAAAGATATAGGGGATAAGAAACAGTTCTATCATCAAAAGGCGGAAAAGAATCATAGCATAAAATATAATAACCGTCAACCACACACATCACACCTAACTAGCAATCATCCTCAAATTACGATATCACCCTCTACTTTCAACTCCTGTAATTCAACATTTATACTAATATGGCAATCTATACTCCTGTCACACTAGTCAGTAGTCCAGAACTATTTAGGGTCAAAACTCGGTGCGCCACTATTCCCTAATCTCTCATAGGAAATAGTGCATCAGCACAATATGCGTCACTATTGCCCCCATTGGCAATAGCACATAAGCACATAATAAATAATAACTCGGTGCGCCCTATTCCCCTTACCTCTCATAGGAAATAATGCATAAGCACTATATGAGTCACTATTCACACATTTGAAATAGCACATAAGCATAAAAGACCTTATAATTCGGTGCCCCACTATTCCCTAATCTCTAATAGGAAATAGTGCATAAGCACGGTATGATTCTCACCGACTTTTATCAATAGCAACCTAGTACCTCAAGCTTTTCCTCACAACCTCCTCTTACATTCTATATCACATCACTTCTATAAAATAATAGCGAGGCACCTCTAATTCATATTCAAAACTCTCACCCAAACAAAATACCTCCGAGCAATATATATCTTTACTTAAAATCAACTAAGCAATTTATCAAACCAGGCAGATCATGCATAACACAATAATCAATAAAATATTCTAACACCAAAATAAACGTCACATGCAATAGAATACCTCAACCAGCGTATCACAGTAAATTTGATAACATAAAATCAAACATCCTCAAATACTTAAAATCAACTTAATGTCGATAAACCTACAATCCCCGAATCCATTGGTTTTACAGAAAAGATTTCCAATGTGATTTTGGTCTTGTCGATTACTCAACTACTAGTAGGGTTTAGGTCGCCCTACACAATTATTATAGAATATACTACTTATCGATTCCGACGATAGGATGATTCTTTCCCCCAACTGAATTAGCACCGAAATCCCGAACTCGACGTTCCTCGCTATCACACCACAGCTTAGTAGTTTCACCTTGAACCAAACAACATAACTATAATTAATCAAACCAAATCCACCTATGACACTTTAGGGCTAGGTTCGGCCAAGACTAAGAAAATAGGTTTAGGGTTATTTTCTTAATGCCATCTTTTGGATCCTAGTTACTAGAGTCTTAACTAACATAGATTAATTATTACAAGACTAAAGTTTGGAACAAAATTCTCTACCCTATAGGGTTAGGGTTTTGGCCATGTATAGGAATTTAAGCTAGGGATTTTTGTTGGACCTAAGCTCTTGGATTTAAGCTATACATGTATTATAGAACTTAAGTCAAGTACTAACTTTCAAAACAAACAACAAAAACCCAAACCCATTTTCCTACCTAGGTTCGGCCATTAATGGTTAATAGGGAAGGAAAATGATTTTGATCGTATACTCTGGTATAAATAAAGGAGGGATCATAACTAGTGATCATAGAAATTGGTTTCACATTTTTATGATTTTTCTACAATTTTCTAGAATTAATTGAAGTTCTAGATCTAAGAAATGAAAATTTATGAAAACTTGATGATCATGGCTTGATCTTACAAAATAAGTGAAGGATAAGACTTAGATGATTAAGGAGAAGAGCTTTTACCTCTTGAATATTGAAGGAATGAAGAAAATGATCAACCTTCACTAAGTTAAAAACTGGACAGCTTGAGGGTGTGATGGTATTGTGAGTGTATCTCACAATATACTCATACAAAAATCACGAACTTTGTCTTGTTAGAAAGATAAGAAGAAAGGTAACAACTTTGGTGTTGAAGGTTTCATTTGGTTCGGATCATAACAGGGGTGAAAAGGGACTTCTTTCTGCTGTTTCGTGGGTTGCTGAGAATTCTGGGCAGTTTCGGTATTTTGATCCTATCTCCCAATCCACTTATCCGTTTTTGATGATCTTTAGCTTGTTGGAAAGAAGAGAGAAATAGGAACAACTTTTATGTTGAGTGTTTTCCGAGTTTCAGAAAGGAAGAGGGTCATATGTTTGGTGGGGATTCGGTGTTCTTAGGGTTTTGTAACTTAGTTGGTGAGGAAGATGAAGAGAATGAAGAAGATGAGTGAAATGGTGAGGTAGGCCACGGTTTGGAGGGTATTTATAGGAGTAATCTTATGCCTTGTTTGGTTATAAGGAATTGGTTTAATGAGTTTTGTGAATATTAAATTAATATAAGCTTAACCATAGTTAACAATTAACTTAACTAGGGTTACTTTGCTTAACTATGGTTAATAAATATGTGCCTCACATTTGATGGAGGTGAGGATGATTTTGGGACACACAAAGTGACTCACCAATGAGTCACCGATCCTATCCGTTAGCGGTTCCCGGAAATTCCGTACGCAGCTCCGTCGTTTACCCGATTTCGATTTTTGAGAGGAAAATAATGAAACGAAAGCAAAATGAAATAGGTATGGTTGAGTATATATGGATGCAAGAAATTGACAAGATGTGGGAGGTTTACAACCATGTAAAATGAGTGATTAAGAGTGCGTAGATGTGTCTGGTTAATACCCGCAAAGCTTGGGGGTATTTTGGTCTTTTTCACCTAAAAGTCATGATTACTAGCATTTAATGCTCATAAATGCTTGGTGACTCATCCTCCATGAGTCATCATGTACGACTCGTTGTCCCGATCCCTTGACGGGTCTCTGTAGTTCCGTTTTCGACTCCGTCGGCTCCCCGATTAGGGTTTTACGCCCGTATAAAAGCGTAATATTTCGTTTTGATTGAAAATTTTCAAACTAATCAAACTCGTTGGAAATATGATTAAAATATAAACCAGTTCTTTCACGAGTCAAAATTAGGTTTTCTGATCATTAAAATCTTACTGTCAGTGAAAACACCGACTGTTTTCCGTCCGAACTTTTACCAAAATTCGTCCGAATAAACATAATATTTTATTTCTGATCAGAAATTTGGAAATTAGACTTCCTCATGGGCAAAATATAAAAAATCTACAAATTTCATTTTTCGCGTCAAATTAGGATTTTCTGTCAGTATAAAATTATACTGTCAATTAAAAAATGCAGACCGGGCTCCGTCTGAATTTTCAACCCAAAATTTCACCGTAACCTTCTACCATAAGAGAGACTATGAATATGATTTTAACTTATTTAAAATCACTTTCTAACTCTCAGATTAAAATATAATTAATTATATTTTAACCGGTTAAACAGCGTAATTAAAAATCAGGCTGTTACATTACTACCCCTCTTAGAAAAAAAATTCCGTCCTCGGAATTTCTTAACTCAAACTTGCCATTATCTTGTAATCGTATCTTAATCTAAAGATCCCACATTATATTTCTCATCGTTGTTTTTCCCTAGGTAACAGCGGTAACTTCATAACAGAATTCATTCTTATATCATTCTATTTATCCTCTAAACAATAATTACTTATTATATCCAATTTACACATACCTTCTCTGAGATATGCAAGGTGAGAGGATTCAGCTCCCCTTATGGTAAACACTCTCCCAGTAGCTTGAGGTCTAACCATCTGCTAACCGGTTGCGGGAACTCCTCCCTGGGTTCCACCTCTATAACCTCCGACTTCCTTATTCCGGCCTACCGCCGCGCATGCCTTTCTGTCTACAATCTCGAGAAAAATGTCCTGGTTTGCCACAATGGAAACAACAAGGTACCTCCCTGCAATTCCGTTGATAATGTGGTCCTCCACATTTATAACAAACTAGGCCTTGCTGTTGCTGACCCGTTCCAACCACTTGTGTTGTGGCAATTGGTGTTGGTGCTACTGTCTGCACTGGTTTGGGATATGGTTCCCGCCTCCCCTGAGAACCGCTATCTACTCTCCGCTGAGTATCTGATCGAATATGACCTCCAATCCTTTGTTGCTTATGTTCAGCAACCATCCTCAGATCTATGCTTTCTATGGCACTGCATCTCTCCACTAGCTCGGGAAAACTCTGGATATCGAGAGATACTATAGCCCTCTGTAGTTCATGTCGGAGTCCTTCCTCAAACCTTCTACATTGCCAATCTTCATCTGGGAATCTCTGATAAAATTCAGAATACTTAATCAGAGCCTCAAATCGTGATGCATAATCACCAACAGTCATGTTGCCTTGTTTGAGACTCATGAATTCCCTTTCTTTCCCGCGTCGAACTAGACACGGAAAATACTTCTCAAAGAAGCAGTCACTAAACAGTTGCCAGTTGATAATTCTGCCTTCGGCATCCAGCAATCTTCGCTTGCCTCTCCACCAAGACTCTGCTTCTCCAGTTAGCATGAAGGCAACATATGTCACTTTCCTATCCTCTCTGCAGCGCATGGTATCGAATATCTTCTCGATCACTTGTATCCACCATTCTGCCTTCTCTGGATCATAATCTCCTCGGAATTGGCGTGGCTTTCCTTTCAGGAAAGTAGCCATTCCGGTATCTTCACTGCAAAGCAGCAGCTCTCCTTTGGTTCTGTTGTTCCTGTTGTTCTTTGTTCATCTGTAGCATCTCAGCATTCTGCTGTGTTTGTAATAACAGAGCAGTAACTATGTTTTTTATGGTATCTTGAGTCTCAGATGACTCTCCCCCACTTCCGGTATGATTATTTTCCACATTGTTAGCTCCAATAATTCTTTCAGGAGTTCTGTCATTACTGTCGATCGGACGTCCCACTAGTGGAAAATATACATTAGACGGTAAAGGTTTACGTCAGTTAACCAAAAACTAGACGTTAAAAAGAGGGCGGTGGCAGTTTTGTAAATAATTAATTCACTGTTAACGTCAGTTGTTTTAAGGACTGACGTTAAAAGTGAGGCGGTGGCAGTTTTGTAAATATAAAATCACTATTTGCGTCAGTTGTTTAATGAACTGACGTTAAAAGTGTTTTGGAAGAAATTATTAAAACTTTTAACGTCAGTTGTTTATAAACCTGACGTTATAAGTGTGATTTTTACTTCAGTTAAATAAATAACCGACGTAAATAATCAACTCATTCCTATCTTTCTTTCGTTGTCATCTCAGGGTTGTCACTCTTAACGCAGATCATCACTCCATATAGTGCAGTTTATTTCTAATCTTTTTTTTTAAAATGTTTATTTTTAATCTTAATTAATTAGCTTGAATTAGTAAATTAACAAATTCTTGTGCAAATTAAAATAAATAAACACTTAACATAAAACAAGTTATATATGTATAATCAAATCGTATCTCATTGAAGCGATTCATAAGTTACAATTACATGTTTAAAAGATAAAAAATTTCCGCAAGATATATAGCACTAAAATTAAAAAAGTTTCTGCTTCAACATCATTTTCTTCTCAGTCCTGTGCTGATCAGAATCTCCAACATTGATTCTTCTTATTGAAGCGATTCATAAGTTACAATTACATGTTTAAAAGATAAAAAATTTCCGCAAGATATATAGCACTAAAATATAAAAAAGTTTCCGCTTCAACATCATTTTCTTCTCGTCCTCCTGTGCTCGAATCTCCAACATCGAATGCATCCCCTCCTCATTTGAAGTCGATGCTCCATCCGAATCCACAGTCACTTTGGAGCCGTGGCGAGTGAATGGTGCACTCGATCTGTTTAAAGAATATTCTTGGAACAGCCACTTGGTTCCAAAGCCAAGTTTTGGAACTGTAGTCTGCGATTCTCCGAAGGATGATGGTGTGTGCAAATCACATTACGTGATTCACCCAACCTTACCATCCATGTTACGTGATTCACACAACCTCAGAAGTTGTTTTGACCATTAAGACAGAGACCTTTAAGTCTAGGTATAGGAAGAAAGAGTGATGAAGTTAATCTCCATGGCAGGGCCATATTGTGAAGCAGAAAAATTAAAGGAAGGAAGGAAGCTATTTATAGGAGTAGGGGATGAAGTTACTAGGCGTCGGAAGTTGCTAAAAAATTAAATTGATCATTAAGAGCATTAGGTTCCAAGGCGCATTGGGAGTTGGCCTGGCAGTCATATATTATAAACGTGCAGAAAAGAAAACGCCAGAAGGAATAGGAAGATACACTTTTAACGTCAGTTGTTGAATAAAACTGACGTAAAAAGCGTTTTTAAAATAAAAAATATTTATTTTTAACGTCCGTTGTTTATACAACCGACGTTAAAAGTGTGATTTTTACTTCATTTAAATAAACAGCTGACGTAAATAATCCTATATCCCTATCTGAAATGCCCCGTTGTCACACAGTGCGTTAACGCGTCGATTGTTGAATAAAACTGAAGTTAAAACTGTTTTTAAAATAAAAAATATTTATTTTTAACGTCTGTTGTTTATACAATTGACGTTAAAAGTGTGATTTTTACTTCAGTTAAATAAATAGCTGACGTAAATAATCCTATATCCCTAGCTATCTGAAATGCCCTGTTGTCACTCAATTAACACAGGTCTCAGAGCCATTTTGTGAAGGAATAGAAATATAGAGGAAAAGAAGAGGCGAGATTGCATCATTACAGAAGAATGTTACTTTATACAGATAACACTTTTAACGTCAGTTTTATTCAACAACTGACGTTAAAAGTGTTTTTTAAAAAAATATTAATATTTAACCTCAGTTGTTAATAAAACTGACGTTAAAAAATTAATTGTAACGTCAGTTGTTTAATACAACTGACGTTAAATGTTGTTTTATGTTTTCATCCGCACGCCTTCTGCACTTCGCTCTGTACGTACGTCTCTTTTCTCTTTTCATCACGCTCAACCCTAAATCACTCTCAACCCTCACTCTCACTCTCACCCAGCATAGAACCCTAATCGCGAGCTCATCTCCACCGCAACCACCGCGAGGGCTTCTTCGCCACCACCGTGAGGTACACTATTAACCCTAACTCTGTCTTTCCATTCATTCTTTGCAATAACTTGACGTATATCTCTCTTTCCCCTTCCCACGTACTAACTCTCCTTGTCCCTCTGCTCTCAGTAACCACATCGAACGTTGGCCACCACTCGAGCTCCCCTCCCCACCACCACGCGAGCACCTATTTCTGGTGAGTATTTAGGGCACATTTTTGTATTTTTGGTTTCGAGTGTATGTTGAAACTGTAGTCTCGGTAGTTGAAACTTGAAACCGTGAGTTTGATTTGTTTGGAATGTATGTCTCTGTTTTTGGTTTTGAGTGCATGTTGCTCTGCTGGTTGATCTGTCACGGCCGTGATGCTAATCACGGCAGGCCGTGATCGATTCCGCCTGTGATGGCATGGTGCGTTCGATTGCACGTTACGGCCGTGATGGACATCACTGCCAGGCCGTGACCAGTTCTTGGCAATTAATCTTTAAAAACTATAGTTTTCAATCTCTCGTATTGTCCTTATATTGGATATATATATGTTTTGTATATCTACAGGACCTATCTAGTTATGGATCGTAGTTGGATGGTTTGTAAGCGTACTAGTGCTTGAGTATTTGAAGGGGGTGGGAGAATTTATAGAATTTGCTCAAAGGAATGTTCCTAATAGTAATGGAATGTTCTGTTGTCCTTGTGTCAAGTGTTTGAATACGAGGAAATGTACGGTGAAGGATATACATACTCATTTGATTTGTGAAGGGATTTGCTTGAGTTATACAAGATGGATATGGCATGGTGATATGTTGTTGAGTAGTAATACGGCGAGTGTCTCCCAAAGTGAGGACGTTGACGTAGATATGGAGGATGATCGAGTAGAGGACATGATCCGTGATATTGGACAAGAATCTTTTCATCGAGCGCATGTGTATGATAGGTTGTGCGGTGATGTGGATAAGCCTTTATATCCAGGGTGTACTACTCATACACGGTTGTCGCGGTGCTAAAATTGGTTTGTGTGAAGGCGAGAAATGGTTGGAGTGATAAAAGCTTCACGGAATTGCTTGAAGTGTTGAAAGACTTGCTTCGGAGGACAACACATTGCCTCGACCGTAACTATGAGGCCAAGAAGGTATTGTGTCCTATGGGTATGGAGTATAAGAAGATACACGCATGCCCCAATGATTGCACATTGTACACCGGTGTTCATGAAGACAAACACGATTGCCCCAAATGTGGGTTATCACGATACAAAGTGAAGGGTGGTGATGATGATGATGATGTTGATGATGTGAGAAAAAAGGGTCCTCCTGCGAAGGTGTTGTGGTATCTTCCAATAATTCCAAGGTTCAAGCGATTGTTTGCCAATGGGAAAGATGCGAAGAATCTTAGATGGCATAATGATGAGAGGAAACGTGATGGAAAGGTTCGTCCTCCTGCTGATTCTATTCAATGGAAGAATATCGATTCTATGTTTCCAGATTTCGCCGATGAGCCAAGAAACCTAAGGCTTGGACTTGCTACGGATGGAATGAATCCTTATGGTAACATGAGTAGTATTCATAGTTCATGGCCTGTTCTGTTGGTGATTTACAACATGCCCCCTTGGTTGTGCATGAAACGCAAATACATGATGTTGTCTATGATGATTTCGGGCCCAAAGCAACCGGGAAATGACTTAGATGTTTATCTAGGTCCCTTGATTGAAGACTTGAAAACGTTGTGGGTGGAAGGTGTTGATGTAGTTGATGGGTATTCTCATGAGACTTTCAAGCTTTGTGCCATGTTATTTTGCACCATCAATGACTTTCCAGCATACGGTAACTTGTCCGGGTACAGTGTCAAGGGGCATAAAGCATGCCCTATATGTGAAGAAGGCACATGCTACACTCAGTTGCATCATGGAAAGAAGACGGTTTACCTTGGGCATCGGAGATTTCTTAGACGTGATCACCCATATCGTAAGATGAAAAAAAGCTTTTAATGGATGCCAAGAGACAGAAGAAGCGCCGGCGGCCTTAATTGGAGAGCAGGTTTATCAGAGGGTAAAGGACATCGATGTTATATTCGGCAAGTCCCAAAAGAAAGGTAAAGCTGTTGAGAAAAACATATGGAAGAAGAGGTCGATATTCTTTGATCTTCCATACTGGCGCAAGCTTGATGTCAGACATTGCATTGATGTGATGCATATGGAGAAAAATTTGTGTGATAGTGTGATCGGGACACTTCTCAACATTCAGGGCAAGACAAAGGATGGTGTGAATGCTCGTCTCGACCTCGTTGCTATGGGTATACGAGAGCAGTTAGCTCCAGTTGTTGAGGATGGTAAGCGGACTTATTTGCCGCCAGCATGTCATACTTTGTCAAAAAAAAAAGAGACAAAGTTTTTGCGGGTGTCTTCAGGGCATCAAAGTTCCACATGGTTACTCTTCAAATATGAAGAGGCTTGTCTCTAGTGATCTTAAATTGGTTGGCTTGAAGTCTCATGATTGTCACATCTTAATGCAACAACTTCTGCCCGTTGCTATTCGTGGTATTGCTACAAAAAATGTGAGACATGCCATTACTCGGTTGTGCTCATTCTTCAATTCTATATGTAGCAAAGTCGTTGACCCCCGTATGTTGGATGACTTGGAAGTTGAGGCTGCTACAATCTTGTGCCAATTGGAGATGTATTTTCCTCCTTCCTTTTTCGACATAATGGTTCACTTAATTGTTCATTTGGTGAGGGAGATTAGATTATGTGGGCCGGTTTTTCTGAGATGGATGTACCTAGTTGAGTGCTACATGAAGATCTTGAAAGGGTACGTGAAGAATCGTCATCGTCCGGAAGCATCTATTGTTCAAAGGTATGTTGCAGAAGAAGCTATTGAGTTTTGTTCGGACTACCTTCATAACACGGATCCTATAGGGGTTCCTAAGCCTCGACATGATGAGATCAGATGTCAAGGTAAGGGTACACATGGCTTAAGAATTAATAGGAAGGATCGGGAGGAAGTGCTTCAAGCACATTTGTATGTATTGAACAACATCGAATGTGTTCAGCCTTTCTTATTTGAACATAAAAGAAAAGTCAATCAAGAAAACCCTCGAATGAGCGAAAGGTGGTTGTTGAACAAGCATAACAAGACTTTCTTACCATGGTTCAAGGAAGAAATGCTTAAGGATGGTAGTACTGCTTCTGATGATGTAAAATGGCTAGCACGTGGGCCTAACTTCAACGTCATATGTTGGAGCGGATACGACATAACTAACTTTTCCTTTTATACAAAGGAACAAGATAACAAGAGTACCATGCAAAATAATGGGGTTATGATCGTGGCTGAAGCAATGCACTTCTCTAGTGCAAAGGACACAAAACCCGTTACAGCACCGAGACCTTACTTTGGATATATTGAAGATATTTGGGTGCTCGATTACACTAAGCTTACGGTGCCGGTATTTAAATATAAGTGGGTTGATAGTAACGGTGGTGTACAAACCGACGAATTGGGGTTCACATTGGTAGACCTCAACAAGTTAGGTCATATAAATGAGCCTTTCATAATGGCTTCCCAAGCAAAACAAGTGTTCTACATCACCGATCCTTCTAACAAAAGGTTGTCCGTGGTTCTCCAAGGAAAAAGCATGTATAATGGTAGTGATGAAAATAAAGATTCAAATCTTGATATTCCTGAGACTCCTTCTTTTTCAACAAACATGCCTACTATAATCGAGGAGACACAGGTGGACGATGTACATGCCACTCGTGATGATCATCACGAAGGGATATTGATATAGGTAGTTTAAACTTAGTATACATTTATAACCTATGTTAATAAATTAATATATATTGTTTTGAACAGGCATACATTATATGGATCATTGTTCCATTTTTCCTTTGCAATTATGTAATGTGTGTGATATTCTGTGTTACTGAGATATTTACTGAATGCAGGGATGGCTTAGGGGAGTGATATTTTAAAACTGAATTTAAAAAAAAAAATATTATTAACGTCAGTTGTATCATACATCTGACGTTAAAAGTATTTTATAAAAATATACAGTACACTATTAACGTCAGTTGTTTACTACAACTGACGTTAAAATTAAGACCTTTAATGTCAGTTCTTTATAACAAATGACGTTAGTTTTAACAAAATTTACGTCGGTTATGTTAAAGAACTGACGTTAATTTTTAAAGAACCGACGTTAATAGTGTTATATTCAACGCCGGTTCTCAATCGGCGTTAAAAGTGTAACTTTTAACGTCAGCTGTATTTACGTCAGTCAGTATTCTGACGTAAAAAAATCAATTTTAACTGACGTAAAAAGCACTTATTGCACCAGTGTCCTCTTCCACGAGCCATGATTCTGTAAAATAAATCATTCACTATTATCAGTATGACATATAATACAACATAGACCAGTATATAAATACCATATGCCATACTAATGTTAATTATCGCGTCGGATTCGGACACACTACCCATCTTCTAAGCATAGTTAAAATCCAATGTGGACTCAACTAGACACGGCCAGTAACAATATCCTAGACCTCTCAGTCCGATTAGAATCGAACTGCTCTGATACCACCAAATGAGATACCCCGTTGTGCCCCATTGTATTATTACATTAAAACCTTAATATTTATTTACTTAATCGCGCGCTTACTGTTGAAAATACGTAAAAATTAAAACTTAATTAATAATTATATAACTTATGCAGATGTAAAACACACCAAAACTATATTACATAAATACACACATGTTTATTTATTACATTACCAAAACATTGTTGAGGGTATCCCCTCAGTAGTATCCCTCACAGGCATAAACTTCACTACAGACATACTTAGCGGAATTATAAATACTCCTTAGACACACTGGCCATAATGTCTATACTCTAATCGCCATGGATCACAGCTCGACCTCCAGCATCCGGTTCATACGGAGTTCCATCTAACTCCTCAGCAACTAGTTCCTCCATCGGGTCTTCTCGTACGATCACATCAGAAATAAAATACAACACACAGAAAGATATAGGGGATAAGAAACAGTTCTATCATCAAAAGGCGGAAAAGAATCATAGCATAAAATATAATAACCGTCAACCACACACATCAAACCTAACTAGCAATCATCCTCAAATTACGATATCACCCTCTACTTTCAACTCCTGTAATTCAACATTTATACTAATATGGCAATCTATACTCCTGTCACACTAGTCAGTAGTCCAGAACTATTTAGGGTCAAAACTCGGTGCGCCACTATTCCCTAATCTCTCATAGGAAATAGTGCATCAGCAC
This sequence comes from Sophora flavescens, assembly GCA_030762895.1. Lineage (NCBI taxonomy): Eukaryota > Viridiplantae > Streptophyta > Magnoliopsida > Fabales > Fabaceae > Sophora > Sophora flavescens. Next base: position 14,889,806 of record CM061062.1, on the reverse strand, counting down.
AATATGCGTCACTATTGCCCCCATTGGCAATAGCACATAAGCACATAATAAATAATAACTCGGTGCGCCCCTATTCCCTTACCTCTCATAGGAAATAGTGCATAAGCACGATATGCGTCACTATTCCCCCCATTTGAAATAGCACATAAGCATAAAAGACCTTATAATTCGGTGCCCCACTATTCCCTAATCTCTAATAGGAAATAGTGCATAAGCACGGTATGATTCTCACCGACTTTTATCAATAGCAACCTAGTACCTCAAGCTTTTCCTCACAACCTCCTCTTACATTCTATATCACATCACTTCTATAAAATAATAGCGAGGCACCTCTAATTCATATTCAAAACTCTCACCCAAACAAAATACCTCCGAGCAATATATATCTTTACTTAAAATCAACTAAGCAATTTATCAAACCAGGCAGATCATGCATAACACAATAATCAATAAAATATTCTAACACCAAAATAAACGTCACATGCAATAGAATACCTCAACCAGCGTATCACAGTAAATTTGATAACATAAAATCAAACATCCTCAAATACTTAAAATCAACTTAATGTCGATAAACCTACAATCCCCGAATCCATTGGTTTTACAGAAAAGGTTTCCAATGTGATTTTGGTCTTGTCGATTACTCAACTACTAGTAGGGTTTAGGTCGCCCTACACAATTATTATAGAATATACTACTTATCGATTCCGACGATAGGATGATTCTTTCCCCCACCTGAGTTAGCACCGAAATCCCGAACTCGACGTTCCTCGCTATCACACCACAGCTTAGTAGTTTCACCTTGAACCAAACAACATAACTATAATTAATCAAACCAAATCCACCTATGACACTTTAGGGCTAGGTTCGGCCAAGACTAAGAAAATAGGTTTAGGGTTATTTTCTTAATGCCATCTTTTGGATCCTAGTTACTAGAGTCTTAACTAACATAGATTAATTATTACAAGACTAAAGTTTGGAACAAAATTCTCTACCCTATAGGGTTAGGGTTTTGGCCATGTATAGGAATTTAAGCTAGGGATTTTTGTTGGACCTAAGCTCTTGGATTTAAGCTATACATGTATTATAGAACTTAAGTCAAGTACTAACTTTCAAAACAAACAACAAAAACCCAAACCCATTTTCCTACCTAGGTTCGGCCATTAATGGTTAATAGGGAAGGAAAATGATTTTGATCGTATACTCTGGTATAAATAAAGGAGGGATCATAACTAGTGATCATAGAAATTGGTTTCACATTTTTATGATTTTTCTACAATTTTCTAGAATTAATTGAAGTTCTAGATCTAAGAAATGAAAATTTATGAAAACTTGATGATCATGGCTTGATCTTACAAAATAAGTGAAGGATAAGACTTAGATGATTAAGGAGAAGAGCTTTTACCTCTTGAATATTGAAGGAATGAAGAAAATGATCAACCTTCACTAAGTTAAAAACTGGACAGCTTGAGGGTGTGATGGTATTGTGAGTGTATCTCACAATATACTCATACAAAAATCACGAACTTTGTCTTGTTAGAAAGATAAGAAGAAAGGTAACAACTTTGGTGTTGAAGGTTTCATTTGGTTCGGATCATAACAGGGGTGAAAAGGGACTTCTTTCTGCTGTTTCGTGGGTTGCTGAGAATTCTGGGCAGTTTCGGTATTTTGATCCTATCTCCCAATCCACTTATCCGTTTTTGATGATCTTTAGCTTGTTGGAAAGAAGAGAGAAATAGGAACAACTTTTATGTTGAGTGTTTTCCGAGTTTCAGAAAGGAAGAGGGTCATATGTTTGGTGGGGATTCGGTGTTCTTAGGGTTTTGTAACTTAGTTGGTGAGGAAGATGAAGAGAATGAAGAAGATGAGTGAAATGGTGAGGTAGGCCACGGTTTGGAGGGTATTTATAGGAGTAATCTTATGCCTTGTTTGGTTATAAGGAATTGGTTTAATGAGTTTTGTGAATATTAAATTAATATAAGCTTAACCATAGTTAACAATTAACTTAACTAGGGTTACTTTGCTTAACTATGGTTAATAAATATGTGCCTCACATTTGATGGAGGTGAGGATGATTTTGGGACACACAAAGTGACTCACCAATGAGTCACCGATCCTATCCGTTAGCGGTTCCCGGAAATTCCGTACGCAGCTCCGTCGTTTACCCGATTTCGATTTTTGAGAGGAAAATAATGAAACGAAAGCAAAATGAAATAGGTATGGTTGAGTATATATGGATGCAAGAAATTGACAAGATGTGGGAGGTTTACAACCATGTAAAATGAGTGATTAAGAGTGCGTAGATGTGTCTGGTTAATACCCGCGAAAGCTTGGGGGTATTTTGGTCTTTTTCACCTAAAAGTCATGATTACTAGCATTTAATGCTCATAAATGCTTGGTGACTCATCCTCCATGAGTCATCATGTACGACTCGTTGTCCCGATCCCTTGACGGGTCTCTGTAGTTCCGTTTTCGACTCCGTCGGCTCCCCGATTAGGGTTTTACGCCCGTATAAAAGCGTAATATTTCGTTTTCGACTGAAAATTTTTAAACTAATCAAACTCGTTGGAAATATGATTTAAATATAAAACATTACGTTCACGAGTCAAAATTAGGTTTTCTGATCATTAAAATCTTACTGTCAGTGAAAACACCGACTGTTTTCCGTCCGAACTTTTACCAAAATTCGTCCGAATAAACATAATATTTTATTTCTGATCAGAAATTTGGAAATTAGACTTCCTCATGGGCAAAATATAAAAAATCTACAAATTTCATTTTTCGCGTCAAATTAGGATTTTCTGTCAGTATAAAATTATACTGTCAATTAAAAAATGCAGACCGGGCTCCGTCTGAATTTTCAACCCAAAATTTCACCGTAACCTTCTACCATAAGAGAGACTATGAATATGATTTTAACTTATTTAAAATCACTTTCTAACTCTCAGATTAAAATATAATTAATTATATTTTAACCGGTTAAACAGCGTAATTAAAAATCAGGCTGTTACATTACTACCCCTCTTAGAAAAAAAATTCCGTCCTCGGAATTTCTTAACTCAAACTTGCCATTATCTTGTAATCGTATCTTAATCTAAAGATCCCACATTATATTTCTCATCGTTGTTTTTCCCTAGGTAACAGCGGTAACTTCATAACAGAATTCATTCTTATATCATTCTATTTATCCTCTAAACAATAATTACTTATTATATCCAATTTACACATACCTTCTCTGAGATATGCAAGGTGAGAGGATTCAGCTCCCCTTATGGTAAACACTCTCCCAGTAGCTTGAGGTCTAACCATCTGCTAACCGGTTGCGGGAACTCCTCCCTGGGTTCCACCTCTATAACCTCCAGCTTCCTTATTCCCAGCTACCGCTGCGGCATGCCTTTCTGTCTACAATCTCGAGAAAAATGTCCTGGTTTGCCACAATGGAAACAACAAGGTACCTCCCTGCAATTCCGTTGATAATGTGGTCCTCCACATTTATAACAAACTAGGCCTTGCTGTTGCTGACCCGTTCCAACCACTTGTGTTGTGGCAATTGGTGTTGGTGCTACTGTCTGCACTGGTTTGGGATATGGTTCCCGCCTCCCCTGAGAACCGCTATCTACTCTCCGCTGAGTATCTGATCGAATATGACCTCCAATCCTTTGTTGCTTATGTTCAGCAACCATCCTCAGATCTATGCTTTCTATGGCACTGCATCTCTCCACTAGCTCGGGAAAACTCTGGATATCGAGAGATACTATAGCCCTCTGTAGTTCATGTCGGAGTCCTTCCTCAAACCTTCTACATTGCCAATCTTCATCTGGGAATCTCTGATAAAATTCAGAATACTTAATCAGAGCCTCAAATCGTGATGCATAATCACCAACAGTCATGTTGCCTTGTTTGAGACTCATGAATTCCCTTTCTTTCCCGCGTCGAACTAGACACGGAAAATACTTCTCAAAGAAGCGAGTCACTAAACGATTTGCGGTTGATAATTCTGCCTTCGGCATCCAGCAATCTTCGCTTGCCTCTCCACCAAGACTCTGCTTCTCCAGTTAGCATGAAGGCAACATATGTCACTTTCCTATCCTCTCTGCAGCGCATGGTATCGAATATCTTCTCGATCACTTGTATCCACCATTCTGCCTTCTCTGGATCATAATCTCCTCGGAATTGGCGTGGCTTTCCTTTCAGGAAAGTAGCCATTCCGGTATCTTCATAAAAGCAGACTCTCCTTTGGTTCCGTTGTTCCTGTTGTTCTTTGTTCATCTCAGTAGCATCTCAAAGATTCTGCTTTGTGTTTGTAATAACAGAGCAGTAACTATGTTTTTTATGGTATCTTGAGTCTCAGATGACTCTCCCCCACTTCCGGTATGATTATTTTCCACATTGTTAGCTCCAATAATTCTTTCAGGAGTTCTGTCATTACTGTCGATCGGACGTCCCACTAGTGGAAAATATACATTAGACGGTAAAGGTTTACGTCAGTTAACCAAAAACTAGACGTTAAAAAGAGGGCGGTGGCAGTTTTGTAAATAATTAATTCACTGTTAACGTCATTTGTTTTAAGGACTGACGTTAAAAGTGAGGCGGTGGCAGTTTTGTAAATATAAAATCACTATTTGCGTCAGTTGTTTAATGAACTGACGTTAAAAGTGTTTTGGAAGAAATTATTAAAACTTTTAACGTCAGTTGTTTATAAACCTGACGTTATAAGTGTGATTTTTACTTCAGTTAAATAAATAACCGACGTAAATAATCAACTCATTCCTATCTTTCTTTCGTTGTCATCTCAGGGTTGTCACTCTTAACGCAGATCATCACTCCATATAGTGCAGTTTATTTCTAATCTTTTTTTTTAAAATGTTTATTTTTAATCTTAATTAATTAGCTTGAATTAGTAAATTAACAAATTCTTGTGCAAATTAAAATAAATAAACACTTAACATAAAACAAGTTATATATGTATAATCAAATCGTATCTCATTGAAGCGATTCATAAGTTACAATTACATGTTTAAAAGATAAAAAATTTCCGCAAGATATATAGCACTAAAATTAAAAAAGTTTCTGCTTCAACATCATTTTCTTCTCGAGTCTGTCTTTGATCGGAATCTCCAACATTGATTCTTCTTATTGAAGCGATTCATAAGTTACAATTACATGTTTAAAAGATAAAAAATTTCCGCAAGATATATAGCACTAAAATATAAAAAAGTTTCCGCTTCAACATCATTTTCTTCTCAGTCCTGTGCTCAGAATCTCCAACATCGAATGCATCCCCTCCCTCATTTGAAGTCGATGCTCCATCTGAATCCACAGTCACTTTGGAGCCGTGGCAGAGTGAATGGTGCACTCGATCTGTTTCAGCAATATTCTTGGAACAGCCACTTGGTTCCAAAGCCGAAGTTTTGGAACTGTAGCTGCTGATTCTCCAGAAGGATGATGGTGTGTGCAAATCACATTACGTGATTCACCCAACCTTACCATCCATGTTACGTGATTCACACAACCTCAGAAGTTGTTTTGACCATTAAGACAGAGACCTTTAAGTCTAGGTATAGGAAGAAAGAGTGATGAAGTTAATCTCCATGGCGGGGGCCATATTGTGAAGCGAGAAAAATTAAAGGAAGGAAGGAAGCTATTTATAGGAGTAGGGGATGAAGTTACTAGGCGTCGGAAGTTGCTAAAAAATTAAATTGATCATTAAGAGCATTAGGTTCCAAGGCGCATTGGGAGTTGGCCTCGGCGGTCATATATTATAAACGTGTAAAGAAAACGCCTGAAGGAATAGGAAGATACACTTTTAACGTCGGTTGTTGAATAAAACCGACGTAAAAAGCGTTTTTAAAATAAAAATATTTATTTTTAACGTCCGTTGTTTATACAACCGCGTTAAAAGTGTGATTTTTACTTCATTTAAATAAACAAGTGGCGTAAATAATCCTATATCCCTATCCGAAATGCCCCGTTGTCACACAGTCCATTAACGTCGATTGTTGAATAAAACCGAAGTTAAAACTGTTTTTAAAATAAAAATATTTATTTTTAACGCCTCATTGTTTATACAATTGACGTTAAAAGTGTGATTTTTACTTGATTAAATAAATAGTCGACGTAAATAATCCTATATCCCTAGCTATCTGAAATGCCCTGTTGTCACTCAATTAACACAGGTCTCAGAGCCATTTTGTGAAGGAATAGAAATATAGAGGAAAAGAAGAGGCAGTATTACAGACTGTTACAGAAGAATGTTACTTTATACAGATAACACTTTTAACGTCAGTTTTATTCAACAACTGACGTTAAAAGTGTTTTTTAAAAAAATATTAATATTTAACCTCAGTTGTTAATAAAGCGGCGTTAAAAATTAATTGTAACGTCGATTGTTTAATACAAGCGGCGTTAAATGTTGTTTTATGTTTTCATCCGCACGCCTTCTCGCACTTCGCTGCATACGTACGTCTCTCTTTTCTCTTTTCATCACGCTCAACCCTAAATCACTCTCAACCCTCACTCTCACTCTCACCCAGCATAGAACCCTAATCGCGAGCTCATCTCCACCGCAACCACCGCGAGGGCTTCTTCGCCACCACCGTGAGGTACACTATTAACCCTAACTCTGTCTTTCCATTCATTCTTTGCAATAACTTGACGTATATCTCTCTTTCCCCTTCCCACGTACTAACTCTCCTTGTCCCTCTGCTCTCAGTAACCACATCGAACGTTGGCCACCACTCGAGCTCCCCTCCCCACCACCACGCGAGCACCTATTTCTGGTGAGTATTTAGGGCACATTTTTGTATTTTTGGTTTCGAGTGTATGTTGAAACTGTAGTCTCGGTAGTTGAAACTTGAAACCGTGAGTTTGATTTGTTTGGAATGTATGTCTCTGTTTTTGGTTTTGAGTGCATGTTGCTCTGCTGGTTGATCTGTCACGGCCGTGATGCTAATCACGGCTAGGCCGTGATCAGTTCTGCCTGTGATGGCATGGTCTGCATTCGGATTGTACGTTACGGCCGTGATGGACATCACTGCCAGGCCGTGACCAGTTCTTGGCAATTAATCTTTAAAAACTATAGTTTTCAATCTCTCGTATTGTCCTTATATTGGATATATATATGTTTTGTATATCTACAGGACCTATCTAGTTATGGATCGTAGTTGGATGGTTTGTAAGCGTACTAGTGCTGAGTATTTGAAGGGGGTGGGAGAATTTATAGAATTTGCTCAAAGGAATGTTCCTAATAGTAATGGAATGTTCTGTTGTCCTTGTGTCAAGTGTTTGAATACGAGGAAATGTACGGTGAAGGATATACATACTCATTTGATTTGTGAAGGGATTTGCTTGAGTTATACAAGATGGATATGGCATGGTGATATGTTGTTGAGTAGTAATACGGCGAGTGTCTCCCAAAGTGAGGACGTTGACGTAGATATGGAGGATGATCGAGTAGAGGACATGATCCGTGATATTGGACAAGAATCTTTTCATCGAGCGCATGTGTATGATAGGTTGTGCGGTGATGTGGATAAGCCTTTATATCCAGGGTGTACTACTCATACACGGTTGTCGGCGGTGCTAAAATTGGTTTGTGTGAAGGCGAGAAATGGTTGGAGTGATAAAAGCTTCACGGAATTGCTTGAAGTGTTGAAAGACTTGCTTCCGGAGGACAACACATTGCCTGACCGTAACTATGAGGCCAAGAAGGTATTGTGTCCTATGGGTATGGAGTATAAGAAGATACACGCATGCCCCAATGATTGCACATTGTACACCGGTGTTCATGAAGACAAACACGATTGCCCCAAATGTGGGTTATCACGATACAAAGTGAAGGGTGGTGATGATGATGATGATGTTGATGATGTGAGAAAAAAGGGTCCTCCTGCGAAGGTGTTGTGGTATCTTCCAATAATTCCAAGGTTCAAGCGATTGTTTGCCAATGGGAAAGATGCGAAGAATCTTAGATGGCATAATGATGAGAGGAAACGTGATGGAAAGGTTCGTCCTCCTGCTGATTCTATTCAATGGAAGAATATCGATTCTATGTTTCCAGATTTCGCCGATGAGCCAAGAAACCTAAGGCTTGGACTTGCTACGGATGGAATGAATCCTTATGGTAACATGAGTAGTATTCATAGTTCATGGCCTGTTCTGTTGGTGATTTACAACATGCCCCCTTGGTTGTGCATGAAACGCAAATACATGATGTTGTCTATGATGATTTCGGGCCCAAAGCAACCGGGAAATGACTTAGATGTTTATCTAGGTCCCTTGATTGAAGACTTGAAAACGTTGTGGGTGGAAGGTGTTGATGTAGTTGATGGGTATTCTCATGAGACTTTCAAGCTTTGTGCCATGTTATTTTGCACCATCAATGACTTTCCAGCATACGGTAACTTGTCCGGGTACAGTGTCAAGGGGCATAAAGCATGCCCTATATGTGAAGAAGGCACATGCTACACTCAGTTGCATCATGGAAAGAAGACGGTTTACCTTGGGCATCGGAGATTTCTTAGACGTGATCACCCATATCGTAAGATGAAAAAAGCTTTTAATGGATGCCAAGAGACAGAAGAAGCGCCGGCGGCCTTAATTGGAGAGCAGGTTTATCAGAGGGTAAAGGACATCGATGTTATATTCGGCAAGTCCCAAAAGAAAGGTAAAGCTGTTGAGAAAAACATATGGAAGAAGAGGTCGATATTCTTTGATCTTCCATACTGGCGCAAGCTTGATGTCAGACATTGCATTGATGTGATGCATATGGAGAAAAATTTGTGTGATAGTGTGATCGGGACACTTCTCAACATTCAGGGCAAGACAAAGGATGGTGTGAATGCTCGTCTCGACCTCGTTGCTATGGGTATACGAGAGCAGTTAGCTCCAGTTGTTGAGGATGGTAAGCGGACTTATTTGCCGCCAGCATGTCATACTTTGTCAAAAAAAGAGAGACAAAGTTTCTGCGGGTGTCTTCAGGGCATCAAAGTTCCACATGGTTACTCTTCAAATATGAAGAGGCTTGTCTCTAGTGATCTTAAATTGGTTGGCTTGAAGTCTCATGATTGTCACATCTTAATGCAACAACTTCTGCCCGTTGCTATTCGTGGTATTGCTACAAAAAATGTGAGACATGCCATTACTCGGTTGTGCTCATTCTTCAATTCTATATGTAGCAAAGTCGTTGACCCCCGTATGTTGGATGACTTGGAAGTTGAGGCTGCTACAATCTTGTGCCAATTGGAGATGTATTTTCCTCCTTCCTTTTTCGACATAATGGTTCACTTAATTGTTCATTTGGTGAGGGAGATTAGATTATGTGGGCCGGTTTTTCTGAGATGGATGTACCCAGTTGAGTGCTACATGAAGATCTTGAAAGGGTACGTGAAGAATCGTCATCGTCCGGAAGCATCTATTGTTCAAAGGTATGTTGCAGAAGAAGCTATTGAGTTTTGTTCGGACTACCTTCATAACACGGATCCTATAGGGGTTCCTAAGCCTCGACATGATGAGATCAGATGTCAAGGTAAGGGTACACATGGCTTAAGAATTAATAGGAAGGATCGGGAGGAAGTGCTTCAAGCACATTTGTATGTATTGAACAACATCGAATGTGTTCAGCCTTTCTTATTTGAACATAAAAGAAAAGTCAATCAAGAAAACCCTCGAATGAGCGAAAGGTGGTTGTTGAACAAGCATAACAAGACTTTCTTACCATGGTTCAAGGAAGAAATGCTTAAGGATGGTAGTACTGCTTCTGATGATGTAAAATGGCTAGCACGTGGGCCTAACTTCAACGTCATATGTTGGAGCGGATACGACATAACTAACTTTTCCTTTTATACAAAGGAACAAGATAACAAGAGTACCATGCAAAATAGTGGGGTTATGATCGTGGCTGAAGCAATGCACTTCTCTAGTGCAAAGGACACAAAACCCGTTACAGCACCGAGACCTTACTTTGGATATATTGAAGATATTTGGGTGCTCGATTACACTAAGCTTACGGTGCCGGTATTTAAATATAAGTGGGTTGATAGTAACGGTGGTGTACAAACCGACGAATTGGGGTTCACATTGGTAGACCTCAACAAGTTAGGTCATATAAATGAGCCTTTCATAATGGCTTCCCAAGCAAAACAAGTGTTCTACATCACTGATCCTTCTAACAAAAGGTTGTCCGTGGTTCTCCAAGGAAAAAGCATGTATAATGGTAGTGATGAAAATAAAGATTCAAATCTTGATATTCCTGAGACTCCTTCTTTTTCAACAAACATGCCTACTATAATCGAGGAGACACAGGTGGACGATGTACATGCCACTCGTGATGATCATCACGAAGGGATATTGATATAGGTAGTTTAAACTTAGTATACATTTATAACCTATGTTAATAAATTAATATATATTGTTTTGAACAGGCATACATTATATGGATCATTGTTCCATTTTTCCTTTGCAATTATGTAATGTGTGTGATATTACGTATTCTTGAGATATTTACTGAATGCAGGGATGGCTTAGGGGAGTGATATTTTAAAACTGAATTTAAAAAAAAAAATATTATTAACGTCAGTTGTATCATACATCTGACGTTAAAAGTATTTTATAAAAATATACAGTACACTATTAACGTCAGTTGTTTACTACAACTGACGTTAAAATTAAGACCTTTAATGTCAGTTCTTTATAACAAATGACGTTAGTTTTAACAAAATTTACGTCGGTTATGTTAAAGAACTGACGTTAATTTTTAAAGAACCGACGTTAATAGTGTTATATTCAACGTCAGTTCTCAACTGACGTTAAAAGTGTAACTTTTAACGTCAGCTGTATTTACGTCAGTCAGTATTCTGACGTAAAAAAATCAATTTTAACTGACGTAAAAAGCACTTATTGCACCAGTGTCCTCTTCCACGAGCCATGATTCTGTAAAATAAATCATTCACTATTATCAGTATGACATATAATACAACATAGACCAGTATATAAATACCATATGCCATACTAATGTTAATTATCGCGTCGGATTCGGACACACTACCCATCTTCTAAGCATAGTTAAAATCCAATGTGGACTCAACTAGACACGGCCAGTAACAATATCCTAGACCTCTCAGTCCGATTAGAATCGAACTGCTCTGATACCACCAAATGAGATACCCCGTTGTGCCCCATTGTATTATTACATTAAAACCTTAATATTTATTTACTTAATCGCGCGCTTACTGTTGAAAATACGTAAAAATTAAAACTTAATTAATAATTATATAACTTATGCAGATGTAAAACACACCAAAACTATATTACATAAATACACACATGTTTATTTATTACATTACCAAAACATTGTTGAGGGTATCCCCTCAGTAGGATCCCTCACAGGTATAAAGTTCAATACAGACATACTTAGCGGAATTATAAATACTCCTTAGACACACTGGCCATAATGTCTATACTCTAATCGCCATGGATCACAGCTCGACCTCCAGCATCCGGTTCATACGGAGTTCCATCTAACTCCTCAGCAACTAGTTCCTCCATCGGGTCTTCTCGTACGATCACATCAGAAATAAAATACAACACACAGAAAGATATAGGGGATAAGAAACAGTTCTATCATCAAAAGGCGGAAAAGAATCATAGCATAAAATATAATAACCGTCAACCACACACATCAAACCTAACTAGCAATCATCCTCAAATTACGATATCACCCTCTACTTTCAACTCCTGTAATTCAACATTTATACTAATATGGCAATCTATACTCCTGTCACACTAGTCAGTAGTCCAGAACTATTTAGGGTCAAAACTCGGTGCGCCACTATTCCCTAATCTCTCATAGGAAATAGTGCATCAGCACAATATGCGTCACTATTGCCCCCATTGGCAATAGCACATAAGCACATAATAAATAATAACTCGGTGCGCCCCTATTCCCTTACCTCTCATAGGAAATAGTGCATAAGCACGATATGCGTCACTATTCCCCCCATTTGAAATAGCACATAAGCATAAAAGACCTTATAATTCGGTGCGCCACTATTCCCTAATCTCTAATAGGAAATAGTGCATAAGCACGGTATGATTCTCACCGACTTTTATCAATAGCAACCTAGTACCTCAAGCTTTTCCTCACAACCTCCTCTTACATTCTATATCACATCACTTCTATAAAATAATAGCGAGGCACCTCTAATTCATATTCAACACTCTCACCCAAACAAAATACCTCCGAGCAATATATATCTTTACTTAAAATCAACTAAGCAATTTATCAAACCAGGCAGATCATGCATAACACAATAATCAATAAAATATTCTAACACCAAAATAAACGTCACATGCAATAGAATACCTCAACCAGCGTATCACAGTAAATTTGATAACATAAAATCAAACATCCTCAAATACTTAAAATCAACTTAATGTCGATAAACCTACAATCCCCGAATCCATTGGTTTTCTGAGAAAAGGTTTCCAATGTGATTTTGGTCTTGTCGATTACTCAACTACTAGTAGGGTTTAGGTCGCCCTACACAATTATTATAGAATATACTACTTATCGATTCCGACGATAGGATGATTCTTTCCCCCACCTGAGTTAGCACCGAAATCCCGAACTCGACGTTCCTCGCTATCACACCACAGCTTAGTAGTTTCACCTTGAACCAAACAACATAACTATAATTAATCAAACCAAATCCACCTATGACACTTTAGGGCTAGGTTCGGCCAAGACTAAGAAAATAGGTTTAGGGTTATTTTCTTAATGCCATCTTTTGGATCCTAGTTACTAGAGTCTTAACTAACATAGATTAATTATTACAAGACTAAAGTTTGGAACAAAATTCTCTACCCTATAGGGTTAGGGTTTTGGCCATGTATAGGAATTTAAGCTAGGGATTTTTGTTGGACCTAAGCTCTTGGATTTAAGCTATACATGTATTATAGAACTTAAGTCAAGTACTAACTTTCAAAACAAACAACAAAAACCCAAACCCATTTTCCTACCTAGGTTCGGCCATTAATGGTTAATAGGGAAGGAAAATGATTTTGATCGTATACTCTGGTATAAATAAAGGAGGGATCATAACTAGTGATCATAGAAATTGGTTTCACATTTTTATGATTTTTCTACAATTTTCTAGAATTAATTGAAGTTCTAGATCTAAGAAATGAAAATTTATGAAAACTTGATGATCATGGCTTGATCTTACAAAATAAGTGAAGGATAAGACTTAGATGATTAAGGAGAAGAGCTTTTACCTCTTGAATATTGAAGGAATGAAGAAAATGATCAACCTTCACTAAGTTAAAAACTGGACAGCTTGAGGGTGTGATGGTATTGTGAGTGTATCTCACAATATACTCATACAAAAATCACGAACTTTGTCTTGTTAGAAAGATAAGAAGAAAGGTAACAACTTTGGTGTTGAAGGTTTCATTTGGTTCGGATCATAACAGGGGTGAAAAGGGACTTCTTTCTGCTGTTTCGTGGGTTGCTGAGAATTCTGGGCAGTTTCGGTATTTTGATCCTATCTCCCAATCCACTTATCCGTTTTTGATGATCTTTAGCTTGTTGGAAAGAAGAGAGAATTAGGAACAACTTTTATGTTGAGTGTTTTCCGAGTTTCAGAAAGGAAGAGGGTCATATGTTTGGTGGGGATTCGGTGTTCTTAGGGTTTTGTAACTTAGTTGGTGAGGAAGATGAAGAGAATGAAGAAGATGAGTGAAATGGTGAGGTAGGCCACGGTTTGGAGGGTATTTATAGGAGTAATCTTATGCCTTGTTTGGTTATAAGGAATTGGTTTAATGAGTTTTGTGAATATTAAATTAATATAAGCTTAACCATAGTTAATAATTAACTTAACTAGGGTTACTTTGCTTAACTATGGTTAATAAATATGTGGCTCACATTTGATGGAGGTGAGGCTGATTTTGGGCCACACAAAGTGACTCACCAATGAGTCACCAATGAGTCACCAATCCTACCCGTTAGCGGTTCCCGGAAATTCCGTACGTAGCTCCGTCGTTTACCCGATTTCGATTTTTGAGAGGAAAATAATGAAACGAAAGCAAAATGAAATAGGAATGGTTGAGTATATATGGATGCAAGAAATTGACGAGATGTGGGAGGTTTACAACCATGTAAAATGAGTGATTAAGAGTGCGTAGATGTGTCTGGTTAATACCATGAAAGCTTGGGGGTATTTTGGTCTTTTTCACCTAAAAGTCATGATTACTAGCATTTAATTCTCATAAATGCTTGGTGACTCATCTTCCATGAGTCATCATGTAGGACTCGTTGTCCCGATCCCTTGACGGGTCTCTGTAGTTCCGTTTTCGAATCCGTCGGCTCTCCGATTAGGGTTTTACGCCCGTATAAAAGCGTAATATTTCGTTTTCGACTGAAAATTTTCAAACTAATCAAACTCGTTGGAAATATGATTAAAATATAAACCATTTCCTTCACGAGTCAAAATTAGGTTTTCTGATCATTAAAATCTTCACGTCGGTGAAAACACCATGCTTTTCCGTCCGAACTTTTACCAAAATTCGTCCGAATAAACATAATATTTTATTTCTGATCAGAAATTTGGAAAGTAGACTTCCTCACGGACAAAATATAAAAAATCTACAAATTTAATTTTTCGGGTCAAATTAGGATTTTCTGTCAGTATAAAATTATACTGTCAATTAAAAAATGCAGACCGGGCTCCGTCTGAATTTTCAACCCAAAATTTCACCGTAACCTTCTACCATAAGAGAGACTATGAATATGATTTTAACTTATTTAAAATCACTTTCTAACTCTCAGATTAAAATATAATTAATTATATTTTAACCGGTTAAACAGCGTAATTAAAAATCAGGCTGTTACAATCATTTTCTCACTTTACACCCAAACTTACTTTAAAGGTGCCTAATCCAACATGAAATAACCGATAATAATAAATAAACCAGCATTGGAAGGGCAGTTGCTTCACAGGTTGTGAAGGTAACCAATGGCTTCTGCTAAACTTTTTGGGTCTATAGGTTTCTCAATACAAGCATTAGCTCCTGCTTCAAAAAACATTCGCGTATTTTCTGTATTGTAATTTGTACACATACCCAGAATCTTGCTCTGTACACCCATCATACGTATCTCCCTCACAAACTACACAAAACATAAAATCAAATTTAGGTAGATATAAATTTGCTTATCAACAATTATGTATGCATTTGTTTGCGTGTCAGCAAAACCACGATACAAAACTACGATAATAATGCCATTTTTATAAAATTTCAACACAAATCGTGAATACTTCAAACAGCTGCTTCCTCGTCCGACCATCCTGGATGCAATTCTGTCTAAATCGTCACTGTTCCAAACAGAGGCTAAGCCCGTGTTCGGAAATGCATCAAGGAACTACATTCAATCACAAAATCAAGTTAAAAATGACATGACCGTAATTTTATGAGCCTTAAATGTGAAAACTCAAGTAATTAACTTTTCTGTAATTCCAACCAAAGGTGCTTCCAAACATAGCATAATTGGTTCAAAATGTTACAACTTTAAGGTAAAGAAATTTTTTAAAAAAAGGTGTTCATACCTGAGGTCCACTGATTATGGCCAGATCAAAATCAACGATTATGAAGTTAAAGCGACCGCAAACCACCAAAATGTCTATTCCACCTCGAGCGTTGTTTACAGCCAGTGTATCAATGCCTAGTGATGCCAACATTGACTGTTCCATGAGTCTGGAAGGGATACCATCATCCACTAGCAATGCAGTATCCATGTAAGGAGTCTGTTTCACTGGACGCTTTTTGAGGGGCAAATTCTTCTCCTCATAATCCCTGATTCGTTTAGATCCCGGAGCGCAAGCCATCGTTTGATAAATCGATATGGCTTCTGCATAATTGAGATCAGACATTAGCATATATAGAAAATCAAGTGACTAGTAGAAAATACTTGTTTAAACCAAACAAGTTTTAAATGAACACAAGAACCAACATATAATATTTTAATGTTTCGAGGATGCAACAAAGGTGATATATATCAACCCAAAGTTGAATTTTGAAAATTTTAGAAAAATACTTCAGCACTCGATGATACAACCCACAACCCAAAAAGTGGATCCTCTTAAACAAAGGTGATCCATAAAAATTGTCAAATTAGGCAGAGAAAACATAGCAATCTTGCATACGATGAACAATGAAGTGAAATTGCAAAACTATGAGGCAATGGAAGGATCTAATCAACTCTACATGGAAACTTACCTATAACTCTTTATCTATCAATTTCTTTGTCGTCAGCCTGGTCATAGGCTTATATAGGCGGCGAGAGACCACTCTCTATCCTATCAAGTAAGTAAAGATAGAATTTCACCTTTATTTCTCTTCACTTTTTAAATTTTTTTAGAACAAAACCCTTAAAGTTCATTTTTTTGTCACCCACTTTCTTTCTACCCAGGTTCTTTCTTTCTAACTCATCAATTCTCATTTTCTTTCTCAAACCAAATAAAGTGTAAAGGAATTTCACTATATTATACTTAGGAAGTCAAATTCTTTTTTGATAGGGCCGACCCAAGGGCCAAGCAACTAAAGCCCTTACTTTATGCCTTAAAAAATTTTATTTATACTACAAAAAATAGTCAGCATCCTTGCATCGGTCGTGCCTATGTACGAATTTTTTTTAAAAACAAAAGTCATTTTAGAAGACCTCGTTTAGAGTTTGCTTTAGGCCTAAATAGGTGTTGGGTCGACCCAGTTTTTGAGAGGCACTATTTAGTGTGAGATGAGAGTACTACGAATGACGTGGACGTGGTTTTATTATTCTTTTTAATGAAATAAAAAAATAAGATGAAAATAATAAAGTCCAAGATAAACAATAACACTTATTCGTCAGTTTTTCGTAACGGAAGCCCTCCAACCGTCCACCGTTTTCGTTCTTTTTCTGATATTCAAACAACTGATTGAATGGTAATATAATTTGATATTGACAATTCATTAAATTTACAGGTGAACAACTTATTAACATTAAATGAGTTGTTAGAATATCAGAAAAAGAATTAAATGTAAACGTATGAAAATTTGCTAACGAAGGTTGGTCCAGTTGGTAAGGATACGACTCATAACCCACAAGGCTGTGTGTTCGAATCCCACTGCCGATGTGAGGACCTCTTTGGTGGGTAATCTGTAAGTACCTCTGTAAGCACTTTTTGAGCCGTGAGGCCTGCCCTGACCCTGATGAGCCCCCGCGATCCAACTCACCAAAATTTCTGTAATAAAAAAAAAGTAAGAAAAATTATATTAAAAAAGCCGAGTAGCTAGATTTGATAATCTTAATCCAGGTAAAAAGTGAGATTTACACATTGATAATAAATCAAATTTTAATTCAAAGCATTGACAATGAATTAAATTTATAGGTGAACAACATAGCCAATAATAATTATTGATATATGTTGTGGATGCTAGTGATTTATACATTTTTTTTAAAAAATGAAGTTATTATTACCAACAACAACTTTAAAGATGTCATATTGAATTAAAAGAGAAAAGTAGAGAGAGAAGCTTCCCTAGGGTTTTTTTTGCTAAGTTTTGCCTTATGACTACCTTAGGGAGCACTACTGGAAAGCTAAGGGATGTGGAACCGTCAGGGGAGGAAACTGACCAACTTGCAAGGAGCACTAAAAAGGGTAAAATGTTGGAGGACTCTCAAGAGACAGAGTTAAAAGAGACTCCTGCACTGATTTTTGAAACTCAAAGCCAGGTGATGATGCTTGAAGATACGCAAGGGACAGTGGTGAATGAGACTCCCCAGAAGCTATTCCCTATAGCTACTACTATGGCTATGAAGAGACGACTGATCTCCTACACGGATGCTTGTATTGGAGTGAATGGAGCGGCCTATGAAGATGAGCCTTTGGATCTCGGGTTTCTCCAGGAAGATGTTGAGGAGGAGGAGAGTTGCAAGGAGAAAATCAGGCTGAAAAAGGGAAGAATACAGAAGGTGACCCGTTGTGCCCTGTTATTAAGGTTTCCAGGGAGGAGATTAAGGTGGCCCAACAACAATGGAAAAGAGTAGTTATAGTCAAACTGCTAGGCAAAAGAGTGGGACTGAGATTTTTCCAGATGAGATTGATGAAGCTTTGGCAACCAGTGGGCACTATGGACGTTATCGATTTAGAGAATGATTACTTCCTTGTTAAGTTTGGACATTGGAATGATGCTAAGAGAGCTTTCATGGATGGCCCGTCTAAAATCTCGGACCACAACCTCATGGTTCAACGGTGGCGGCCGGAGTTCTTTCCATTTGAGGATGAGTACAAAAAGGTGGCGATGTGGGTGAGAATTCTGGGCCCACCCATTGAATACTACGAGAAGCACATTCTATGGAGAATGGGGAATGGTCTCGGACGCCCCATGTGCATAAATAGCAACACTCTTCGGGAGAAGGAAGGATCGAGGGGTGAGTTCCAAACCACGGATTGAGCTAAATTTGCTCGTATTTGTATCGAAGTTGATCTGAGTAAGGTCCTGATTTCTAAGTTTGAATTTCACCATAGAATCTATAATGTTGAATATGAGGGCCTCCACCTTGTTTGTTTTGGGTGTGGCAGCTATGTCCATAAAAAAGAGGTGTGCCCACTACTGGTTGAGAAGATTCCTAGGACTGAGCAGGATGACAAGGTCCATGATGATCGAATGAAGGCTATGAAGCAGAATGTGTCCGGTAGAAGAGTGGAAAATTGTCAGGAGGAAGAAGTGTTTGGGCCTTGGATGATCGCCCGAACAAGAGGTGGAAGACGAAGGGTGCTGCCACGTGACTAGGAACGACGTGGGAATGTTGGAGGGGAGAGTAATGGGCAGAAATTGCAGGGTCCCAGAGGCCAGGGATCAAGGTTTGTCGTATTGGGAGGTACTGATGATAGTGTGACAGCTCACACTATGGAGGTGGTACATAAAGCCAATGATAAAGGTAAGAAAAAGGAAATTTCGGTTGAGGAGGTGCCGAACGATACGGAGTACGTCCATGCAGTGGGTGACAATATTCCCATTGCAAAAAATCCGCATAAACCAGGTGGGGGTTTGAAGGGGGAGTCGACCCAAGCAATGCCAACGCTAACAGTAGCGTGTCACCAATTAGGTCAGTCAGAGCCATAAATAATATTGCTAGAGGCGGAGTCCGTATCAACTCGGTGGGCCCAATGGGTAAGGAAGATTCCGTGTTGAACCAATTCAACTCACCAGGGGAAAAAAGTAACGAGCTCCCTACTCAGGCTGTCCATATGAAACCGTGTCACAGTGCTGCCGACTTAGGAGGGACCAATATCTTGAAAGCTCCCACTCAAGGTATAGCTAACAACAACAATGGAGTGCATCCAAAGGAGGAGGAAACTGTCCTTGTCTTAAACCAGCGCCCTCCTGAATGCCCTTAGTGTTGAAAGTCCAATGGAGATTGGTGATGTGTTAAACTTAGAATGGGTCGCAGTACCAGAAGTAATGGAAGAGGGTGTGTGTCATGATGCTGCCCATGCTTAGCGAATCTCTGGTATTCGTTTTTCGTTATTTTTATTTGTTTATTTATGAAGATGAAGATAATGACATGGAATTGTAGGGGAGCTGGTTCCAGGACTTTCCCAAACCTTATCAAGGACCTATCTTTACACTACAACTTGGATATGCTTGTTCTTTTTGAACCTCGTATAAGTGATACTAGAGCAGATAGAGTCATTCGCAAAATTGGCTTCACAGATTCGTTTAAAGTGGATGCTATGTGATTTTCAGGGGGATTTGGATCCTTTGGAATGGCCCCTCGGTGAATCTTGATATTCTCCAGGAATCTACCCAGGTAGTACACGCGAGAGTTACTTGTGCAAACCGGGGTCCCTAGCATTTTTCGGCTGTTTATGGTAGTCCACACTTGCATGGTAGACAGGATCTTTGGAGAAAGCTTGGTGAGTTTGCGCTAGCTTGTAATTGGCCTTGGCTAGCTATGGGTGATTTTAATGCATACCAGTTTTCTCATGAGAAAAGTGGAGGAGCTAGTCCTAACAGGTACTCAATGCAGTGCTTCAACAGCTACTTATTTGACCGTGGTTTGGATGATCTAGGGTTTAAGGGCCCGCCATTTATATGGGAATGGAGTGGAGTCAAGGATAGGCTTGATAGGGGTGTGGCCAACTCTGCATGGAGAGTAATGTTCCCTGAAGCTTCTATATTCCATCTTCCCACATTTAAATCCGACCACAAGCCTATTTTGTTGTCACTGGAGGCTGAAATTAGGAGGGACAATTCTAACAGGCCTTTCCGTTTTATGGCTAGCTGGCTTGCCGACTCAACTTTCAGGCCGTTGGTTCAAGAAGCTTGGTCTGGGAATACAGGTTGGCACAATTCAGTGGGTGATTTCAAAAATAAGGTTCAAGAGTGGAATTATTGTTGCTTTGGAAATATTTTCCACAAGAAGAGAAGGTTGATAGGGTGTATGGAGGGCATTAACAAAAGACTCTCCATGGGGTTGGATACTCACTTAAAAAAACCCCTTCAAAAGCTATGGGAAGAATATAACGGAGTTTTAGCTCAAGGAGAATTGTTTTGGTGCCAAAAAGGAAGATGTGATTGGGCACGTTTTGGAGATAGAAACACTCATTTTTTCCCTACAACGGCTATCATTAGGAGTAAAAGAAATAAAATTGAGGCTCTCGCCTCTGTTGATAGCTATTTGGTTAGGAACCCGGGTGAATTAAAGCATATGGCTGTTGAGTTTTTTCTTGAATTATACCAAGCCACTCGGGATCTGGTGCCATTGGATACTCAATGCACCTTTCCTAGATTGGACAACATGAGCTTGTTAAGTTTGGAGGGGTAGTTCACTGTTGAAGAAATAAAAGACGTGGTGTTTAGTATGGGCCCTTTGAAAGCTCCTAGACTCGATGGACTACAACCAATTTTTTTCTATAGCCAATAGGACTTAGTTGGGCCTTCTGTTTGTGACTTAATTCAGAGTATCTATGTGAACCCAAGCAGGATAGCTGAGATAAATGAGACTATAGTTGTGTTGATTCCCAAACTCCTACAGCCCGAGAACCTGAAGCAATTCGGCCAATAAGCCTTTACAATGTAACCTACAAGATTGTTACAAAGGTCATTGCTAATAGGATGAGGAGACATATGGCCTCTCTCATTGCTCCGCACCAATGTAGTTTCATCCCTGGTAGACACAACTCTGACAACATTGTAATAGCTCAAGAGGTGTTTCATACTATGGGTACAAAGAAAGGAAAAAAAAGGTTTTATGGCAGTAAAGGTTGACCTGGAAAAGCCTTATGACCGTTTGAGGTGGGAATTCTTGGACAATGTCTTGTAGGAAATCGGTACTGGAGACCACTTCAGAAGGTTGATCACGACTTGTGTTTTTTCGGTTTCCATGAGGGTCATTTTTAATGGTGATACTACTGATGCTTTATCTCCATCCCGTGGGTTTAGACAAGGAGATCCTCTCTCCCCATACCTCTTTGTCCTTTGTGTGGAAAAATTGGCACATTGTGTTCAGGACATGGTGATGGATGGAAGTTGGAAGCCGGTTGTGCTTAATAGGGGAGGCCCACCTCTAACTCATCTATTCTTTGCTGATGATTTGCTCCTGTTTGGGGAAGCCACCAACCACCAAATGATGACTATTTCGGACTGCCTTAATAGATTCTGCCAGGCGTCAGGTGAGCTGGTAGGTTTGGAGAAAACACGTATGTGGATGTCTAAGAATGTGAACCATAATGTTGCACGCAGTCTTCGAGACATTTCTGGATTCTCTCTTACCCATGATCTGGGAAAGTACATGGGAGTCCCTCTAATCCATGAGAGGATCAACATAAATACATATTGTCACATATTGGAACGTACCCAACAGAGGCTCGGTACTTGGAGAGCAGAGTCCTTATCCTTCGCGGGAAGAGTAACCTTAGCCCAGGCGGTTGTTGCTGCCCTCCCCACATACACCATGCAAACCACCCTTCTCCCCAAGCAAGTGTTCAATAAGCTGCAATGTATGAACAGAGACTTTGTTTGGGGGTCGAGAGAGAATGCTCGGAAGTGCCACACGGTTGCTTGGCAGAGTATATGACAGAGAAAGGAATTAGGTGGCTTGGGATTTCGTAAATTGCAAGCTTTCAACCAAGCTTTCTTGATGAAACTTGGTTGGGGCCTTATTAGTAACACTGATGCTTTATGGGTGAGGGTTCTCTGGAGTAAATATAAGTGTGGATCTAATGTCATTCCACGGGTTCAGAGATATGCTAATGGATCAAATGTGTGGAAAGGGATTTTCCTCACCTGGAACAATGTGCTTCACTGTTTGAGATGGAATATTGGTAATGGTCACACAGTGAGCTTCTGGGAGGATAGATGGCTTTTCTCTGGTGTAGTTCTGAAGGACATAGCTACTGGCCCTATACCTCTCCACAAGCTTCCCCTTCCGATCTGTGACTTTATCAATAGTAGTGGTGCTTGGCGGATCCACATGTGCCAGCATCTACTACCTAACCATATTCTGATGGAAATCAAAGGCTTTTTCATTTCGCTAAGAGAAGATAGGGAGGATGTGGTTCGTTGGGAGAATACTACAAGTGGTGACTTTTCAGTTAAATCAGCTTATGAGCTTCTAGTGGGAGACACTGATGAGCTAAGGCAACCTCAAATATGGAAGGATATATGGAAATGGCCAGGGAACCAACGTGTACACTGCTTTCTGTGGAAGTGTGTTAAAGGTGGTCTCATGACAAATGACTACAGGAGGTCGAGGGGCATAGGGTCTTGCGGGTTATGTCCTTTGTGCCAAAGGTATGAGGAGACAACACTTCATATTTTAAGAGATTGTCAGGTGGTGCAGGCCCTTTGGCAGCGATATGGAGGTGGAGCTAATGTCCAAGGGTTCTTCACTTGTGACCTCAATACTTGGCTTGTAACCAACCTTAGTATTTCCCTTCTGGAGGCGTGGGGGCACAGTTGGTGTATGGTCTTTGGGACTTTAGTGTGGCAGGTCTAGCAGTTCCGAAATAAGCATGTTTTTGCCAACCAACAATTCATGGCAGAAGCTGTCCTACACGCTACTTTGTTTCACATAAAAGCATGGGAGCATGGGCGAAACACAGCGGGTATTAGTAGGGTGTGGTGCAGGGAGCAGTTGGTGGGATGGAGTTTTCCTCCAAACCTTTGGGTTAAAGCCAATGTTGATGGCTCAATTATGTCCAATGGTAATATGGCTTCTTGTGGTAGGATTCTACGTGATGTTACAGGCTAGTGGGTTTGTGGGTTCGGCAGGAATTTAGGCACCTCAAATGTTTTGATGGCAGAGTTATGGGGCATCTTTACAACCCTTAATTTGGCCTGGGACAAGCAGATTCGTAAGGTTTTGGTAGAAAGTGATTCCGAGGTGGCAGTGAAGCTAATCACAGAGGGTTGTCCAAGCAACAATCCTTACGCCCCGGTGGGGTCTGCTATAACGGAGTTACAATCTCGTGATTGGGAAGTCCGGTATTCGCATGTTAGGCGTGAAGGTAACCGAGTTGTGGACTTCTTAGCTAACCTAGCCTACTCTATGGAACTTGGTCTCTATGTTTTGAACAGGCCACCTATTGGTTGCACTAATCTTCTGGTCCATGATGCGATAGGGGTTGCTTTTCCCCATCTAGTACCTGTTTAGTCTTTCTTTGGGTTGTAACCCTCCTTGTTACCAAAAAAAAAAACTACGTAAAAAAAACTAAATAAAGAAAGTCGGGGATTAGTTCCATTACTAGGGATGTTAATGGGGCAGGGCGGGGGCAGTTAATACTCCCACGTCTCCCAATTTTACCCCTTTCTCCGCCATGAGGAGTTTTTATCCCCCGTCCTCGTTCCCCGCGGGAAGTTAAATTCATAAAAAGAGGTAATAAACTAAAATCCAATAAAATATAAAATGTATAAAACTTAAAATTCTTAAATTTAAAGTTAAAGAACTCTCCAAAATATTACAACAAGTTCAAATTCAAATCATACCAATATGTTTCAACAAAAAATAAGACAAGATTTAAGACTACATCCATTTAATTCTTCTTATCATGTCCAACATTTAACGTCTTTAACATTTTAGTGGTAGTGCCATGGACAAGTGCCATCGCAGCAGGATATGGACGAATATAGTTATCACTCAGATGGTGTGAGGGGCTAGATGCGTGAAGAGCTAGAAAGAGAGGTCTGGTCGTTTGGAAGTGAAAGGTGAAGACTGTATAGGAGGAACTGAGAAACCAAATATGGTTAAGAAAGTGAGACTTGAATTTTTTCAATATTATATTAAATTAATAAATAAAAATATATATTTAGAATTACTAAAATATAATTATAATGTATATATTATACACATATATAATTAAAAAGTATATTTTGAAATCTTATCAAGGACGGAGACCCCACGGGGAAGGGGAGACGTTCCTCGTCCTCGTCCCTGAAATGCCTTCGAGGGAATTTTCTCCTGCGTCCTCTTCTCTAAAGGGAAAAAATCGCCGTTTGTGGGGCCCAATTCAAGACAATCCTCGTGGGGATCCCCACGTTCAGATGAAAATTTCCATCCTTATCTGGTACCCATGTTATTGTTGTTTTCTTAATTTTGGAACACCTTGGTTTTTTTATTTTAATACATAAACGTCATGCCAAATGGTACCCTATAAAAAAAATATAAAATCAATTAAGTATTGATCGAGTGATAAGCATCTCAACCCTATAAGGAGAAGAATGTAAGTTTGAATCTTGGTGACAGACACGCTAATTGGGAGGTTCCGAAAACCAAGTGTTAATTATCTGCTATAAGCATGTATGCAGCCGACCAATGATTAGTGTAACACCCTGTTTTTCCTATGCTTTTTGTAGCAGTAAATACATATTTAAATGTGTTTATTTTAGATTAAACTCAGAGGATATTTTAATTAAAATAAAATCATTTTCTTGTGTTGTTATATCATATGAAGTTACGGTAAAAATTTCGGTTGAAAATTTAGACGGAAGTCGGTTTGCGTTTTCACTGCCGGTACAAGTTTACTGAGTAGAAAACCTAATTTTGACCCGTGAACGAAACGGTTAGTGTTTTTATGATGTTTTGTAGGATATTGGAAATTTTAGAAAATTTGAGTTCGGAAATAAAATATAATATTTTATTCGGGCGAAAACGTCGGAAGAATTACGATCGGAAATGCTACCGAGTACGAAATGGAGCAGAATAGGAGACATAAGAGGCTTGAGGTGAGATGAGGGAGTGAGGTGACTCTTTAGAGGTATGGCCTAAGCTACCTCATAAAAAGTGATCATGATGACACTTTTTGAAATATATCATATTATATTCTAAAAACCTATTTTTCTCTTTCCTCTTCAACCAAACAAGGCACAAGGTCAAAACTTGCTCTCCAAGCTCATTCCTCACTCCTCAATTTCGTGCCACTCTCTCCTCTCTCTATATATACCCCTTTTATTTTCACTTCATCATCTTCCTCCTTCAACCTCCATTAAAACTTCATCTTCTTCTTTCTTTTAAAAGTTCAAGCTCTTAAAACTTTAGTTTTTATTCATCTTTTCTACTTAAGTTCTTCATTAAAGTTCTTCCTTATACTAAGGGTAATGCTCTCATATGAATCTTATTGCAAGTTTCATCTTATATTTCTTAGTTTACTTTATGTGTTCTTTATATGCTTTAAACTTCTAAAATCTCTCTAAAATGGTAGAAAACTCCTTTTGATTTGAAACCACTTTCTATAGTCTTGTATTAAATTATATTTTCACATACTAAGAGGTTGTGTAAAACAAAAAATCTCTATCCATCTCTTCCAATGAAGGCCGAATGCTTGCATTTGTGACCTAGGAAGTTTTTTGTTTCAACTTTTGGAATATGATCATGCGTTTGAGTCTCTAACTATCCCTTGATCTTGAATCTATAAATCTTGGAAGTTTTGATAGCTTGTTCCTATGTTGGCCGAAAAATATGAATAAGTAGGCCTAAGATACTATGTTTCAACTTTCCAAGTATTGATCATGGATTTAGAACTCTTAATACCTTGTGATTCTAAACCTAAGAGTTATTGTTAAACAAAGAATATTTTCCTCGTCATCCTATGATGGCCGAAACTTAGAGTTTAGGTGCTAGGATGTTTGAGTTTTTATTTTTCCAAAATGATCATGGACTTGAGCTCCATAAGATATTTGGATGCTAAGTCGAAGAGATTGGAAAATTTAAGGATTTCTAACTTGTTTATTCTATGTTATTAAAGCTAATATGTATTAATTTCATTTTTCAAGATGATCATGGACTTGAGCTCCATAAGATATTTGGATGCTAAGTCTCAGAGATTGGAATGTTTAAGTTTCCATTGTTTTCCAAGATGATCATGGACTTGAGCTCCATAAGATATTTGGATGCTAAGTCTAAAAGATTGGAAAGTTTAAAAAATTATAGCCTATAAATCCTATGAAGGCCGAACCTAGAAGGTTGTGGACCTAGGATACTTTGTTCTTGTTTTTCCAAAATGATCATGGTTTTGAGCTCCTTAATACATATGGATGCTAAACCTAAGAGATTGGAAAGTTTAGTGAATGATAGCCTATTTTACTAGCCTTGGCCGAATACCCTAAGTTTATAACTTAGTGGGATTTTAATTCAACTTTGTTAAATGATCATTGTTTATGAACTCCTAACACTTAAGGATCATAAATCCATGAGTTGTATAATTTTCGGGAATCTCTAACCCTAAGAACTAGTCTTGGCCGAACCTATACCTTGTGGTTTAGTGTCCTTGTTTGATTTTAACTTGTGATTTTGTGTCCATCACCTTAGACTTCCATTGCGAAGGAAACAAGGACGTTCGTGGTTTACCTCTCCAAGCATCTAATCTCTTTACCTTCACGGAAGGTAAGAGGGGATTGCCTAGGGATATTCAATGACTATATGCATGTGTGTATGTGTTTACTTGAGTGATTGAATATTATTATGATGTGGAGCAAATACTTGAATGACTCGTTTACTTGAACTATTGTGATTGTTACTTGAAGTTGATTATTACTTGCTTTAAAGTATTGTGAGTTGTATATATGTGACGAACTGTCATTAACTGTGATATTTTTGTTGAGAATATATGACTGTTGATTGGAGTTTGAAAAGCTGGACTTGAGTCTGTGCACAATGATTATAAGGATTAAAAGCCTTAATAAGCCTTGAATAGAACTTTGAAAGTATTGGTTTCATTTAGAAAATTTCCTTGTTTAAAACGCTTACTTCAAGAGAATGAGATTCTAGTTTTGTAAAGAAACGTTGAAGTGTTTTTAAGTCAATAGAAACTACCTTTTATGATCCAAAGTTTGCACTAGAGAAAACCTTTTTCAAAACTATGTGCTTTATGAAGGAAAAACCCATTTGAAAATATTTGACTTTATTCCATCAAGGATTTCAAAAGCAAACGAATTTCCTAATTGTTTTATAAAAGTATTTGTAAAGGAAAATATTTTCTCTTAAATGATTTAGAAGCGTTCTGGTTACTTGGATAAGTGATCGAGGTTTTATTTTGGTTTTTATTTTTCACTGAGCGAAAAGAAAGCACATGTGAAAGAGAATCTAGTTCGCTAGATGTCGCCTCTAGTATTCAATTTATGCACGCGATCTAGGATCCGTGTCAAGAATTATGGACCAATGGTCCAAATCGTGATATTATGGGCTAGGAGTCCTAATCTTGGATTTGAGTACTGTGTGTCCTAATTTCGTTGTTATGGGCTAGGAGTCCTTATCATGTTGAAATAAAACATGGATAAAATTATAATTGTTTCTACGACCACAACCTTGGACTGCGGCATCGGTCTATGGTGTTGTGATTGAGCACTCGGACTGTGTGTCCTGTGTTATTGATTTTCAAGTAATGAAAATTGTGAATAGTCGTTAGCTTTGGGCTTCGACAACGGGAAAAAGCGAACACAAAGAAAAGTCTCGATAATGAAAAGTCTTTTATTCATATGCATTTCCCCTTGGCATACGTGCTTGAGTTACCGAATACCCACTTAAGATGTGGTATTTGATGATGTATACATCCGAATGGCCGTTATAAGGGATTCGTGATGGTGTTGATCCGGGTACATGAGGTGACGGAGACAACTTGCCGATGCGGCATATGAGCCAGATCAACTCTTTCTTTCTTAATGATAAAATGGTGATGGTATCTCATGAGATTAAGTTTAGAGCCTGATGATTGAAGTGTCATGCATTATCTTTATAAAATTGATTGATTCGGGTATGAGACCCACTGAAATAATACTTGTCGTTTACCTATGAGTAATGTTTAAAATGTTAATATGCCTAGGTGTTGTATGTATCATGTTTATGGTTGTTGTATGATATATCCATTTTCCGGCATCTCATTCTTACAGTTATATCAGGTCTCTTCGGGTTTTGCTGTAATACCTTGGTACTCTAGTACCGATGTTGCAGAGGAGTCTTTCTACGTCACTTGAAGACCTAGTGTTAGAGGTTGGGAAAGTATTCTGATTGGGAGTCTCTCCAATGAATATTCGATAGAATGACCAGCTTAGGAGTCTGAGTTGGGTTGTACATCTAAAGAGGCCGGTAAATGTAGTGTTATATACATCCATCTATAGTTTGAACTTTTTCTTTCGAAAGTCGGAACTTAGAGAAATGTTGTATGTCATGGTAACCATGTTACAAACGTGACTTTACGTTTTAAATGAATGTATGATGGATTTCAGAGTTATCCTTAAAGAAAAATTTTATACCCCAAAACGAAAACAATTTTCCGAAAGCAACAAGCAAATTATCTTTTAATCGAAGCTTGTGGGGATACCATGGGATATGTCACCCGATAGTTAAAGATCTTAATTAAAGTGTTTCATAAAAAAATGAAATACAAAAATAAAAACCTAAAATTAAAATGTAGTTATGGTATTGCTATGGATTAGATCCACGACTTTAAAAATTTTAACAAAATTAAGTTGTTATTGGTAATAACGATTTCTATTTAATATTTTTTTTTAAAAAATAATAGGCAAAATAGGTAGATTGGTCAAATGCATTTATTTATTTATTTATTTTTCATATTGGTCCTATAAGTTTTTTATTTTTCAAATTAGTCCTACATGTTATGTTCACTTTCCAAGTTAGTCCTTTCCATCAATTTTGACCTAACGCCGTCTTTAATCTGACGTAGCCATCACATTAGTTCGGCACGTATGTTAATTTATTTTATAAATAAATTATTCGACATATTATTATAAAATAATTAATATATAATTCGAGCATTTTTAGAATTAAATATTACTGGAAAAGTAAAAGCAAATTATCAATTATGCATTTATCATTTTTTAGGTGCGGGATGGAACCCAGGGTATCCCTACAGCTGGAAGCCGTAGGACTAATCCCATGAGGATTTAGAGTACCAATTAAGGAGAAATTCCTCTACTCATAGATGCAGCTCTATTCCCATTACTAGGATCCGAACTATGGACATATGATTAAAAGGTCCAAGCTACTAGCCACTTGGATCACACCTTATGTGGGTTATGCATTTGTCATTTTACTATTGTAAAAGTGTCTAAAAATATGCAATTTTAAAAAGCATTAAAGTAATATATACTGTCAATGTAATAAGATTTACACTAACATTTAGTAATATTTGGGCATGTGTGCTTTTATGGATATAAAATAAAAATATTAAATGTTGGCGGCAGCAGTCTTGGTAATAATATTGAATGCTATATTTATTGAATGTAATATAAAAATATGTATATTTATAACTATTAAATATTATATTTATTATATTTGATATATTAAATATTATAACACACATACATAAAGTTAACTTGAGACTTTTACCAAAAAAATAAATAAAGTTAACTTGATATTTAGAGAAATTAATTATAATATAATTTTTTATTACAGCATTAATGATAATATTGATTACCAAACTATTGTATCAAATATATTAACATAAATTAAAATTTTATATAAGTATGAATTTTTTTAGAAAAAATATTAAATTTAAAATTAATCTATTTATGAAATATGTTTATAGAAGAAATATAACAATTAACTTGGTAAAAAAATTTGAAAATTATTTTGACTGTGTTTGATGAAAAAATAGATATATTACATTAAAAATATTTTAACAAAAATCTTTTTTGCCCTTTATTATATTCAATAATTAAAAAAACATTTGTAGGTCTACTATATATATATATATATATATATATATATATATATATATATATTTCTTCTATAATAAATTTCACTTAATTCTTAAAAATTGATTCCTATAAATATTATAAATAAACCCATGCAATGCACGGGCATTATTTCTAGTTGACAACAATTTGTTAAAACTATTACTATAATTTTAAAAGCAAGTTACATGGTTAGATTAAAAAAACTCCGACGATGGGTGATTGGATGGTAGTAATGTAAAATACATTAATAATTAATTAATAGGATGGACTTGATTGTGGTAAAATGGTAATTATAATAGAGGTGGTGGGGATTTTGGTTCATTAGTGTCAATGAAGTGAAAAGTACCTAGTTTCTCATCTTTTGTATGATTACTCTTATTCACATAACAAACTACATGAAAACATATCATACAAAATGATACTCAGATAAATTTATATTGTATAAAATGAGCACAAAATTATATAAAATAGAATGTGCTTATAAAAGAAATACAATGTGATTTGCTTTAATTTTAGAGTGATGTTAGCATCACACTCTTAAACACACTCATCTTAACACATTTTTATTATTAGGTGGATTTCTTATGGGACCATATGTTTTGGTGGCTCTCACATAAAATCTATCCAATAATAGAGAGTACATCGAGGAGAGTGTGATAAAGGGCTTGTTATTAGCATTTTTCTTAATTTTATTTGGTATGCCAAATAGGAAGGGGTAATTATTAAATAATAAAAGCAGCATAAGCTATACGGAAGCAATATATATTGAAATTGTAGTACACTAATATGCATATGGATAGATGCTTGTAAATAAAAGTTGCATATAAACTATATATATATTTTTTCTCAAACAGCTAAATTTTTTTTTTATCACTTGAACTCTAAGTGTCCAGTTCTCACCCGAAAGCTTCACTGACAATCGGACAAGAAACCAAACATATAAAATGAAAGTATAAAGCTCCTCTAAAATGAACTAATTGTAAAGTGAGAAGATAAGAGTGTATTTACTCTTGATTAATTAAAATGGAATGAGATATTAATGTACTTTAACGAATCAAAATTGAATACACCCTCATTTTCTCACTTAACATCCAAACTTACTTTAAAGGTGCCTAATCCAACATGAAATAACTGATAATAATAAATAAACCAGCATCGGAAGGGCAGTTGCTTCACAGGTTGCAAAGGTAACCAAGGGCTTCCGCTAAACTTTCTGGGTCTATAGGTTTCTCAATACAAGCATTAGCTCCTGTTTCAAAAAACATTCATGTATTCTCTGTAGTGTAATTTGTGCACATAACCAGAATCTTGCTCTGTACACCCATCACACGTTTCTCCCTCATAAACTACACAAAACACAAAATCAAATTTAGGTAGATATAAATTTGCTTATCAACAATTATGTATGCATTTGTTTGAGTGTCAGCAAAACCACGATACAAAACTACGGTAATAATACCATTTTTGTAAAATTTTACCACAAATCGTGAATACTTCAATTAGCTATTTCCTCGTCCGATCATCTTGGACGCATTTCCGTCTAAATCGTCGTTGTTCCAAACATAGGCTAAGCCCGTGTTTGGACATGCAGCAAGGAACTACATTCAATCACAAAATCAAGTTAAAAATGACGTGACCATAATTTTATGAGCCTTAAATGTGAAAACTCAAGTAATTAACTTTTCTATCATGTCCAGCCAAAGGTGCTTCCAAACATAGCATAATTTGATCAAAATGTGACAACTTTAAGGTAAAGAATTTTTTTTAAAAAAAGGTGTTCATTCCTTAGGTCCACTGATTATGGCCAAATCAAAATCAACGATTATGAAGTTAAAGCGACCGCCAACCACCAAAATGTCTATTCCACCTCGAACGTTGTTTACAGCCAGTGTATCAATGCCTAGTGATGCCAACATTGACTATTCCATGAATCTGAAAGGGATAACATCATCCACTACCAATATAGTTTCCATGTAAGGAGTCTCTTTCACTAGATGCTTTTTGAGGGGTAAATTCTTCTCCTCATAATCCCTGATTCATTTAGATCCCGGAGCGCAAGCCATCGTTTGATAAATCGATATAGCTTCTGCATAATTGAGATCGGACATTAGCATATATAGAAAATCTAGTGACTAGTAGAAAATACTAGTTTAAACCAAACAAAGTTTTAAATGAACTCAAGAACCAACATATAATATTTTAATGTTTCGAGGAGGCAACAAAGGTGATATATATCAACCCAAAGATGGATTTTGAAAATTGAAGAAAAATACTTCAGCACTTGATGATACAACCCACAACCCAAAAACTGGATCCTCTTAAACAAAGGTGATCCATGAAAAATCTCAAATTAGGCAGAGAAAATGCATAGTGTAACACCCTAGTTTTTACACCTATGATTAATTATTTTATTTGGATGTTTAAGTTTATTTTGTTATGTAGTGTAGTTTGAGTAATTGAATTACTCTCTTCAAATTATTTTATTGGGTGCGTTAGCACTGACTTATTTCAGTGAATGCACGCTTACTAGACAATAAGTTACATTATTGTCACTATTATTACCAGTACAGCAAAATATTTTAAATAATATGATTAAGAGAAAATAATTTTCATATTTTCATTCAATTTAATTTTAGAGTTGAAAATAAACTGGTTTGACCTTAATCGGAGATTAAATTTTGGACCGAGTATTTTCTTAGTTGATCAGTTCAACTATTAATCTTTACTCTAATTTGAATTTCGAAATCATATATTTATCAATATTTATTTTTATATTCCAAAAAGTAAAAACATGTTTATTTTAGGCCTAATATTTATCACTCATTTTGTACCTATCACTAAATAATTAGTTTAAAAACTTAACTTTCTCATTTCTCTCTCTCTCTCTCGACGCCCTCCCCCACTTTCTTCTTTTCTTCTCTGCTTTCTTCTTCTCTCTTTCTTTCTTTTTCTTCTTTTTTCTCTTTTCTTCTCCCTCCTCCCAACCTCATCTCCTCCTTCCCTCCACTGCACAAAACCGCCCATCTCAGCCCCTACCGTCGATCGCAGTTCGTGCACGAGGAGGAGACGACGCGCCTCACGTCCCCTTGCGCGCTGCCGGAGCCGCCTCTGTCCGGTGCCAAACCACCGCCCTCCATCGCGGTAAGTGAGTTTGGCTGCCATTTATGGTGGTTTTACACCTTTCTTTGTTAGTTTAAACTTCCTTCTCCTCCCCCAAAGCTTACCCTTCATTTTTGGTTCATGGGTGTCACAGAACCACCACGAACCACCACTGGCCGCCGTGTCGCTGCCATCCGCCGCCACGTCGCTGCCGTCCGCCGCCACGTCGCTGCCGTCCGCCGCCGCGTCGCCGCATCCCAGCACCACCACAACTTCTTTTTCTTCCTTGGGTGAGTCAAAACCCTCTCTTGTGTCTCAGATTCAAAACCCCCAAATTGATTTTGAAACCCTAACCCTTTGATTTCAGATTTTAATCTTGAAATTTAAGTTTGTTTTATGAAATTGGGGCTATGAATTAGTGTTTCCCTAAACCAATTTCATTATTCTTTAGTTAAATGAATTTTCCCCAAATTGTATTTAGGAGCCCTAAACCCCAATTTGATATTATTTGAATTTGATTCTGTTTTTGTGAAATTAATTATTATTTAGTGCAATTAGGACTCTTAATTGATGATTCCCAAGTTCTTTTTCATGATCCTTTAATCAAAACAAAGTTTCCTCAAAGGGTATTGTGAAGCGTAAGCTCCAAACATGACTTTCTTTGAAAATAACCTTGTTTGGTAATAAGATCAAGTGTTTAGATCAAATTAGAATGTGTGTTTGGTCATGTGTAATTGATTTCTTGATTTTTGGTTGTTGCGCGTTGTGGGATTCCCTCTCTGGGACGTTTGACACGGCTATGCTTGCTTGATGGAGTGGATAGTTACACTCTTGGAGCTAACGTGAGCATTAAGACAAGGATCCTTTACTTGTCTTCAAAGGTAAGGGAGACCGCACGAGGGATTTTCAGAATCGCATGCTATTTGTGTGTCGTATTTGAGTTTATCTATTGTGATGTGTGGTGTCAAATTAAATTGTTATATGACTGGTATGTGGTTTTTAATGTTTTATGTGAAAGCATGATTATACTGTGATGTATGGATTATTTGTTGGTTGGTTGATTGACTGAGAAGCCTGACATTGGTCAGTGCTCAATTAAATTAAAGATAAAAGCATTGAAAAAGCTTGAGGAGAAATTCAAAGGATTTGATTTATGGAAGGAAAATATTGAAAGTATTTATATTTGATTATGTTTTGGAGAAAAGAGTGATTTATAAGTAAATAGTGAGGACGACATCTTGAAAATATTTCAGTTACGTTGTCTTTTCCAAACAAATTCAAAAATAAGACGAAAATTTATTTTAAGAAATGTAAGTGTCAGGGATATTTTAACAGTGATTATGAAGAACTTTTGTAACAGAGAAAATCATTTGATTTACAAATGACTTTATTTCCAACGAAAAATACTTTGGAAAAGTATTTGACAACGAAAACTATGAGGAACAATTTTATTATTTCAAATAGAAATGAGTTGGAAATGATTTTACGAGGATTTGAAGTTGTTACGGAAAAAGGAGTTTTCAAAAGAAAATGGATTTGAGAAAAATGAATTTCTCTATGATTTGATGGTTTTATAAATGAATTTCAAATGGAAAGGATTTATGTAAACGAGTTTTACACGATGGTGTTATTTCCGTCAACTTGGATAAGTTGAGGAAACTTTGGTTTTGTTTTGTATTTCACAGAACGAAAATGGTTTAAACGAACCTAGCAACCGAGACGTCGGATCTAGTGTTCTATGATACGGGCCAGGGGTCCGAATGATATGGGCCCGGGGTCCGAAAGGTGAAGTTATGGACTAGATGTCCTATAAGTGGTTTATTGGTTTTGTGCACTAAAATCTACGTATCTAGGACTGGTGCATCGGTCTAGATTTCGTGTTTTGCACACTTTTGACTTGGAGTCAATTATATTTGAAAGAGGTATTAAACTTGAAAGTTTAAAATGGTGATTTGGTCGTGAGACTTTGAGCTCCGACACATAAAGATTGATCACAAAGAAAACAACGAGAACAAAACATTTTACATGCATTCCAGGGCAGACGTGCCTTTGCATAGGACTTGAATGCTTGATGGCAAGTATTCATGACTTTTGCGTCACTGTGCCTTGATGGATATACGACCACGTAGACCATGTGCTATATGTAGTCACCACTTTGCCTTGAGTTGGATTGTGGAATGGTCAATAGAACTTTGCCATATCGGGCATTGAATCTGCCTTAATTGGCAAATAGAGCCTGATCAGCTCATTTATTTGTTGGTTGGAGCTCCTGAGATTAGGTCTCAAAGTTAGTTGTGAAATATTGAAGTGTCATGGTTTTTAAAACGGGTACGACTGTCGGGTATGAAAACCTTTGATAAATATATTGTTTATCTTTGAATATTCATGTTAAATGGTAATTGAGAGTCGTGCATGTGGTTATTGTATTTAAATCCATATATTGGTATCTCACCCTTGCATGTATAGGTTTTTCTGGTTTTGCTGTTGTACCTTGGTACACGCATACAGAAGATGCAGGAGAGGTTTCCAGTTTCGCTCGAGGATATTATTCCCAATCCTGGAAGATGTGTAATGTCAGGTATAATGGTAAGAACCCTAGGGGTCTTACCCATAAATATCTTTTAGAACGACCAGCTTAGGTTTTGAGACGATGTTGATTAATGTTAGTATGTACGTTTATGGCTCGGAGAGCCTTTATTTTTGGATGGAATGTAAATGGCTCGGAGAGCCCTTCTTTTGGATGAAAAATTTAAAATCTTTCATTTTGGTCAGGTATTTGTTTATGTAAATATTTTCTGAAAAATACCGTCTTTATGTTTTCTTGTATGACTGGAATTTCTGGGATGAAAATGGAAATATTTCAACAGGTGTTTCTATCTTGGGATGTTGCAATTACAGAGGAGACTCTGTCAAATTTTTTATAAAAATATTCAAGCTTTTTATTTAAGTACATTTCGAAAATAAATAGATTTGCCAGGCTATGATAGTAAGTTTGTGTGCCTATCAAGGCTTAGGTGTGGAGTCGTGACAGAATTTTTATACCCAATTTCAGGCACTTATGTACTTATATAAATTATTTTCCGAAAGCACCAGCAAATTATCTTTTAATTTAAATTCCGTATGTGTTATGTAAGTAATGCCCAAGGGGGTGTTACACATAGCAATCTTGCATATGATGAATAGTGAAGTGAAATTGCAAAACTATGAGGCAATGGAAGGAGGTAATCAACTCTACATGGAAACTTGCCTATAACTCTTGATCTATCAATTTCTTTGTCATCAGCCTGGTCATAGGCTTATATAGGCGGCGAGAGACCACTCTCTAATCACAGAGGGTTGTCCAAGCAACCATCCTTACGCCCCGGTGGTGTCTGCTATAGTGGAGTTAGAATCTCGTGTTGGGAAGTCCGGTATTCGCATGTTAGGCGTGAAGGTAACCGAGTTGCGGACTTCTTAGCTAACCAAGCCTACTCTATGGAACTTGGCCTCCATGTTTTGAACAGGCCAGCTATTGGTTGCACTAATCTTCTAGTCAAGGATGCGATAGGGGTTGCTATTCCCCGTCTAGTACGTGTTTAGTCTTTCTTTGGGTTGTAACCCTCCTCGTTACAAAAAAAAAAAAACTTTAAAAAAAACTAAATAAAGCAAGTCGAGGATTAGTTCCATTACTAGGGATGTTAACGGGGAGGGAGGGGGCGGTCAATACTCCCACGTCTCCCAATTTTACCCCGTTCTCCGCCATGAGGAGATTTTCTCCCCCATCCTCGTTCCCCGCGGTAAGTTAAATTCATAAAAGAGGTAATAAACTAAAATCCAATAAAATATAAAATATATAAAACTTAAAATTATTAAATTTAAAGTTAAAGAACTCTCCAAAATATTACAACAAGTTCAAATTCAAATCATACCAACATGAGATTCAACAAAAAATAAGACAAGATCTAAGCTACATCCATTTAATTCTTCTTATCATGTCCAACATTTAATGTCTTTAACATTTTACTGGTAGTGCGATGGACAAGTGACACCGCAGCGAGATATGGACGAATAAAGTTATTACTCAGATGGTGCGAGGGACTAGATGCGTGAAGAGCTAGAAAGAGATGTCTGGTCGTTTGGAAGTGAAAGGTGAAGACTGTATAGGAGGAACTGAGAAACCATATATGGTTAAGAAAGTTAGACTTGAATTTTTTCAATATTATATTAAATTAATAAATAAAAATATATTTTTAGAATTACTAAAATATAATAATAATGTATATATTATACACATATATAATTAAAAGTATATTTTGTAATCTTATCAAGGACGGAGACCTCGCGAGGAAGGGGATATGTTCCTCGTCTTCGTCCCCGAAATGCCTTCGAGGGAATTTTCTCCCGCGTCCTCATCTCCAAAGGGAAAAAATCACCGTTTGTGGGGCCCAATTCAAGACAATCCTCGTGGGGATCCCCACGTTCAGATGAAAATTGCCATCCTTATCTGGTACCCATGTTATTGTTGTTTTCTTAATTTTGGAACACCTTGGTTTTTTTATTTTAATACAAAAACGTCATGCCAAATGGTACCCTATAAAAAATATAAAATCAACAAAGTATTGATCGAGTGATAAGCATCTCAACCATATAAGGAGAAGAATGTAAGTTTGAATCCTGGTGACAGACACGCTAATTGCGAGGTTCCGAAAACCAAGTGTTAATTATCTGCTATAAGCATGTATGCAGCCGACCAATGATTAGTCTTATAACCGGTCTACAAAATCAAAGCTTGTGGTGATACCATGGGATATGCCGCCAGATAGTTAAAGATCTTAATTAATGTGTTTCATAAAAAAAATGAAATACAAAAATAAAATCCTAAAATTAAAATGTCGTTATTGTGACACCCTAACTCGGGTCATCACATGGTTACCCGTTTGATGAAATAAAACTTAATTTGTTGGTTGCGTTCGGAAAATAATGTTTTCTCAACGTTTATCTTTTCAAAATATGGTGATAAAATTTTTTCTCTTTTTTTAACCTCATAACAACAACAACGTAATCAAATCACACTTAAATACATAATGTATATAAGTCATACAACTATACTGCCTCATATGTTTTCACACCTAGATCATTATCAGTTTAGTTTATTCTCAAAACCTAATATAACACAATAGGGCCTAAGCTGGTCGTAACTAACAAACGCTACGACCGATAGAAGCAGCAACAGCATGCAACGAACTAGACAACCTTCTTCTTCTTGTATAGATCATACCCCTTGTGCGGCTCTGATATGTTTGTAAGGGTGAGACGCCAATATATGGATTTAACACAATAACTAAATGCAGCCAGAGCACAGGCACGTAGCCAGAATACAGTCACGTAGCCAGAATACAGTCACGCAGCCAGAACATAACGGGCACATCTGCCAAATCCATGCAAAAAGACTCTGTTCTTGACAATTTTCTTTGTGTTCGATCTTTCTTTGCCGAAGCTCAAAATAGATTACGACTCACATAGTTTTAACATCTTTAAAACTTTCATTAAAACACAGAACCTCACTGTCCAAGTGCTCAATCACGACACCTCTCGACCAATACACCAATCATAGGTTCGTGGTAATAGAAAACATCTTAAATGTTTAAACACATTATACACCACGTATACAGTAGACACCAAGTCTACAGGACCTCAAAGTCCAAAGGACCCCAAGTCTATAACAACAAAGAACCTTAGTACCTCGACGTCTCGGTTACTAAGATCAACATCACTTTCAACATTGTTGAATTAATTTTGCTTTCGGAAAATCTTTTCAAATGGGAAATTCTTCAATAAAATCTTTAAATAATAAAACCTAGTTTCCACAAGGTGAGTCACTTGAGGTTTTAAACTTACTTAAAATATGTACTGCCATTTCAAAATATTTGCCGTCGACACTTTTTCCAAATTTGCCGTCAATTATCACTTTATATGCCTTTTAAGCCAAAACTTAGCTTTTTCCACTTAAATAATTTTATAAAATCATAATTAACTTATTTTCAATAATTAATTTCATAAAATAACTTTTTATAATATTACGGAATTTCTTACATAAAAATTAGCAGTAGTAAAATATTTTCACG
Source organism: Sophora flavescens (assembly GCA_030762895.1). Taxonomy (NCBI): domain Eukaryota; kingdom Viridiplantae; phylum Streptophyta; class Magnoliopsida; order Fabales; family Fabaceae; genus Sophora; species Sophora flavescens. Next base: position 14,850,378 of record CM061062.1, on the reverse strand, counting down.
GTTGCGCACTCTATGTGACCCACATTTCACTTTTTCATTAATAAATCATTAAAATGATAATATTTCTCAAAACTCATTATTTTTCCAAAACAATATTTTCCGCCACTATTATATTCCAACATTTCCCATAAAACATTGAATATAATTTACACAGCTTATTAAAGCTTTTATCAGATTAATCGGCTGTGCACTGACCACTGTCAGGCTTCTCAAACAACATTCAACAACATCATCAGAATTATATCACCGGGCAGATCATGCATCATAGCAATATAATATACAGCTGCAGATAATTAAATAAATCAAAAGCAGATCAATCACCGATACACAGATAAACAACACAGCGTAAACAACATAAAAAAATAACCACAACCACATATAAATTACACAGACTACACTAAAAGCAAATGGTTATTGAGAAAAATCCCTCAGGTAAGATCCCCTTGCCTCTCGAAGCTCCTCAATGAAATTAAAAGAACTCTGTCGATTGTCGGAAACCCTTGTACGCCGTAAAACAATTAACCTTCAACAACACATCCAAACAACCAATCAAAACAAGCAAAACAAACACCTAATCCTCTCTAATAGGTCACGGTATCCTTAGGGTTTTGTGGATCAAAATCTCCAAACTTGCTTCAGTCATGGATTAACGATCCTAATATACTTAAGGAAATGGATTAGGACTAAACAACAAGGTTAAGAATCAAAACCATCCTAATCCTCTAAATGGTAGATTCGGACAACACAAGGACATAGGGTTAGGGTTTTCATTTTTGACAAACCAACTTAGATTTAACATAAACATTTATTAACTAGATGATTACATGATCACTTTGATAAAACTTAACAAAATCATTCAAGTTCCTCACTAATGAATTTCGGTCAAGACATGAAAGACATGGTTAGAAATTTCAACTTGATACAAGAACTTGGATTTAGCAAGTACATACCCTTGAAGCATGAGATCTATGATCATTTTCAAGTAGAAAACAACAAAGTTCCTCCACCTCTCACTATAGGTTTCGGCCATGCTCAAAAAAATGAGGAGGAAGATTTTGTTTGCAACAATCTCTTGGATTATGATAGTAGGGATGATTATTAGCACATAGAAATTGGTTTCAAAATTTTAGAATTTTTCTATGATTTATGGTGATTTTTCAAAGTTATGAACATAAGCTTGAATCTAGTTTGAACATGGTGATTTAAGACTTCAAAACATGAAAAATTATGAAGAAGATGACATTAAATGAAGGTATAGAGTAAGAATCACCTCGGGAAGAACAAGAAATGAGCAAGAATCACTAACTTCCTTTGAAAACTAAAGCTTTTTCACTTGTAAGAAAATGGAGTTTTTGAGAGTTTGGAGAGGATGAAGAAGAATGTGGAAGAATAGAGAAGCTCCTAGCTTCTTCAAGAGCTTATGGCAGCCACAGTGAGGCTTGGGCCATGCAAAATTGGACTTGGCAAAAGCCCAAGTCCATTACCAAATTTTGCAACATAAAAATGCTTAAGTCTTTAATCAAAAACCTAGGAAATTAAGAGTAAGAAATTGGTTTTCATGGAATAACTCTTGGCCACGAAATTTGGGACTCAAAACTGAAGCCCAACATGATTTGCATGAGTGAAAAATTGATCCCCTTCACTTAGTGTATCATAGAAACTAGTTTAGGGACCAAAGTGCAATGAAGAATAAGTTTAGTGACCAAAATTCAATTTCCATAGAATTTGTCATCATGAGGCCATGTGCACCATTAATGTGTTCACATGGGTGACTCACCATATTTGACTCATTGGTATCATCCGTTAGTGGCTCCCGGAAATCCCGTAATCTGCTCCGTTGCTTCCCCGATTCAATATGACGCCCGGATAAAATATAATATTTTACATTTTAGTGAAATATTTCAGAATAATCAAAATCGTAGGAAATTAAATAAAAACCTTAAGTTTTTCGTTCACGAGTAAAAATTAGGTCTTTTGAGCAGTATAATTATACTGTCAATGAAATTCGCAGGCTGGGATTCACCTGACTTTTCAACCTAAATTTTTATCGTAACTCTCTAAGGTAAAGTAGAGTGTCAATAAGGTTTCGGTTTATTTAAAAACATTTTCAAAGTCTCAGATAAAAATATAAACATATTTATATAAATTTACGATATTAGAAATGTATTTATTTCATTCGATATATTATTGTGAAATAATTAATATATAATTCGATCATATTAAGAATTAAATATTATTGAAAACGTAAAATCAAATTATCAATTATGCATTTATCATTTTTCTAGGTGCGGGATGGAACCCAGTATATCCCTACAGGTAGAAGCCGTAGGACTAATCCCAAGAGGATGTAGAGTACCAATTAAGGAGAAACTTCTCTACTCATAGATGCAGCTCTATTCCCATTACTTGGATACGAACTATGGACATATGATTAAAAGGTCCAAGCAACTAGCCACTTCGATCACACCTTATGTGGGTTATGCATTTGTCATTTTACTACAATAAAAATACCTAAAAATATTCAATTTTAAAAAGCATTAAAGTAGTATACACTGTCAATGTAATAAGATTTACACTAACATTTAATAATATTTTGACATGTGTGCTTTTATGGATATAATATAAAAATATTAAATGTTGATGGCAGCAGTCTTGGTAATAATATTGATTTGATAATAATATTGAATGCTATATTTATTGAATGTAATATAAAAGTATGTATATTTATAAATATTAAATATTATATTTATTATATTTGATATATTAAATATTATAACACACATACATAAAGTTAACTTGAGACTTTTATCAAGAAAATAAATAAAGTTAACTTGATATTTAGAGAAATTAATGATAATATATATTTTTTTATTACTGCATTAATGATAATATTGATTACCAAAATAAAGAAGATATTACATAAAAAATTATAAAAGTTTTACATTTCATAAAAAATATCATCATAACATAGTATAATAAATTTGAATGATACTTTTACCCTATTTACAAATAATTTACATGTAACTATTGTATCAAATATATTAACATAAATTAAAATTTTATATAAGTATGAATTTTTTTAAAAAAAATATTAAATTTAAAATTAATATATTTATGAAATATGTTTATAGAAGAAACATAACAATTAACTTGGTAAAATAATTTGACCATTATTTTGACTGAGTTTGATGGAAAAATACATATATTACATAAAAAATTTTGTTTAAAATAAATTATTTATTCAATTTTTAAACAAAAATATTTTTTTGCCCTTTATTATATTCTATAATTAAAAAACATTTTTAGGACTATTTTATATATATTTCTTTTATAATAAATTTCACTTAATTCTTAAAAATTGATGGGTGATTGGATGATAGTAATGGAAAGTATATTAATAATTAATTAATAGGATGGACTGGATGGTGGTAAACTGGTAATAATAATAGAGGTGGTGGGGATTTTGGTTCATTAGTGTCAATGAAGTGAAAAGTACCTAGTTTCTCATCTTTTGTATGATTACTCTTATTCAAAAAACAAACTACATGAAAACATATCATACAAAATGGTACTCAGATAAATTTATATTGTATAAAATGAGAACAAAATTATATAAAATAGAATGTGCTTATAAAAGAAATACAATGTGATTTACTTTAATTTTAGAGTGATGTTAGCATCACACTCTTAAACACACTCATCTTAACACATTTTTATTATTGGGTGGATTTCATATGGGACCATATGTTTTGGTGGCTCTCACATAAAATCTATCCAATAATAGAGAGTATGTCGAGTAGAGTGTGATAAAGGGCATGTTATTAGTATTTTTCTTAATTTTATTTGGTATGCCAAATAAGAAGGGGTGATTATTAAATAATAAAAGTAGGATAAGCTACACGGAAGCAATATATATTGAAATTGTAGTACACTAATATGCATATGGATATATGCTTGTAAATAAAAGTTGCACATAAACTATATATATTTTTCTTCTCAAACAACTATAAACTTTTTTTATCACTTGAACTCTAAGAGTCCAGTTCTGACCAGAAAGCTTCACTGACAATCGGACAAGAAACCAAACATATAAAATGAAAGTATAACGCTCCTCTAAAATGAACTAATTGTAAAGTGAAAAGATAAGAGTGTATTTACTCTTGATTAACAAAATGGAATGAGATATAAAAGTACTTTAACTAATCAAAATTGAATACACCATCATTTTCTCACTTTACACCCAAACTTACTTTAAAGGTGCCTAATCCAACATGAAATAACTGATAATAATAAATAAACCAGCATTGGAAGGGCAATTGCTTCACAGGTTGCGAAGGTAACCAATGGCTTCCGCTAAACTTTCTGGGTCTATAGGTTTCTCAATACAAGCATTAGCTCCTGCTTCAAAAAACATTCGCTTATTCTCTGTAGTATAATTTGTACACATACCCAGAATCTTGCTATGTACACCCATCATACGTATCTCCCTCACAAACTACACAAAACAAAAAATCAAATTTAGGTAGATATAAATTTGCTTATCAACAATTATGTATGCATTTGATTGCGTGTCATCAAAACCACGATACAAAACTATGGTAAGAATTCCATTTTTGTAAAATTTTCACACAAATCGTGAATCCTTCAAATAGCTAGTTCCTCGTCCGATCATCTTGGATGCAATTTTGTCTAAATCATCGTTGTTCCAAACAGAGGCTAAGCCTGTGTTTGGAAATGCAGTAAGGAACTACATTCAATCACAAAATCAAGTTAAAAATGACTTCACTGTAATTTTATGAGCCTTAAATGTGAAAACTCAAGTAATTAACTTTTCTGTCACGTCCAGCCAAAGGTGCTTCCAAACATAGCAAAATTCGATCAAAATGTGACAACTTTAAGGTAAAGAAATTTTTTAAAAAAAAAGGTGTTCATACCTGAGGTCCACTCATTATGGCCAGATCAAAATAAACGATTATGAAGTTAAAGCGACCGCCAACCACCAAAATGTCTATTCCACCTTGAGCGTTGTTTACAGCCAGTGTATCAATGCCTAGTGATGCCAACATTGACTGTTCCATGAGTCTGGAAAGGATATCATCATCCACTAGCAATGCAGTATCCATGTAAGGAGTCTCTTTCACTGGAACGCTTTTTGATGGGCAAATTCTTTTCCTCATAATCCCTGATTCGTTTAGATCCCGGAGCGCAAGCCATCGTTTGATAAATCGATATGGCTTCTACGTAATTAATATCAGAGATTAGCATATATAGAAAATCAAGCGACTAGTAGAAAATACTAGTTTAAACCAAACAAGTTTTAAATGAACACAAGAACCAACATATAATATTTTAATGTTTCGAGGAGGCAGCAAAGGTGATATATATCAACCCAAAGATGGATTTTGAAAATTGTAGAAAAATACTTCAGCACTCGATGATACAACCCACAACCTAAAAGGTGGATCCTCTTAAACAAAGGTGATCAATAAAAAATCTTAAATTAGGTAGAGAAAATGCATAGCAATCTTGCATACGATGAACAATGAAGTGAGATTGCAAAACTATGAGGCAATGGAAGGAGCTAATCAACTCTACATGGAAACTTACCTATAACTCTTGATCTATCAATTTCTTTGTCATCAGCCTGGTCATAGGCTTATATAGGCGGCGAGAGACCACTTTCTATCCTATCAAGTAAGTAAAGATAGAATTTCACCTTTATTTCTCTTCACTTTTTTAATTTTTTTAGAAGAAAACCCTTAAAGTTAATTTTTTTCTCACCGCTTTCTTTCTACCCAGATTCTTTCTTTCTAACTCATCACTTTTCATTTTCTTTCTCAAACCAAATAAAGTGTAAAGGAATTTCACTATCTTATACTTAGGAAGTCAAATTCTTTTTTGATAGAGCCGACCCAAGGGCCAAGCAACTAAAGCCCTTACTTTAGGCCTCAAAAAATTTTATTTATACTACCAAAAATAGTCAGCATCCTAGCACCGGTCGGGCCTATGGACGGAATGTTTTTAAAAACAAAAATCATTTTAGAAGACCTCGTTTAGAGTTCGCTTTAGGCCTAAATAGGTGGTGGGTCCACCCAGTTTTTGAGAGGCACTATTTAGTGTGAGATGAGAGTACTACGAATGACGTGGACGTGGTTTTATTATTCTTTTTAATGAAATAAAAAATAAGATGAAAATAATAAAGTCCAAGAAAACAATAACACTTATTCGTCAGTTTTTCGTAACGGAAGCCTACCAACCGTCCACCGTTTCCGGTCTTTTTTTGATATTTAAACAACTCATTAAATGGTAATATAATTTTATATTGACAATTCATTAAATTTACAGGTGAACAACTTATTACCATTAAATGAGTTGTTTGAATATCAAAAAAAGAATTAAATGTAAACATATGAAAATTTGCCAATGAAGGTTGGTCCAGTTGGTAAGGACACGACTCATAACCCACAAGGTTGTGAGTTCGAATCCCACTGCCTATGTGAGGACCTCATTGGTGGGTTATCTGTATGTACCTCTGTAAGCGCTCTTTGAGCCGTGAGGCCTGCCCTGACCCTGATGAACCCCCACGATCCAACTCACCAAAATTTTTGTAATAAAAAAAAGTATGAAAAATTATATTAAAAAACCGAGTAGCTAGATTTGATAATCTTAATCCGGGTAAAAAGTGAGAGTTACACTTTGATAATAAATTAACTTTTAATTCAAAGCATTGACAATGAATTAAATTTATAGGTGAACAACATAGCAAATAATAATTATTGATATATGTTGTGGATGCCAGCGATTTATACATTTTTTTAAAAATGAAGTTATTATTACTAACAACAACTTTAAAGATGTCATATTGAATTAAAAGAGAAAAGTAGAGAGAGAAGCTCCCCTAGGGTTTTTTTTTTGCTAAGTTTTGCCTTATGACTGCCTTAGGGAGCACTACTGGAAAGCTAAGGGATGTGGAACCGTCAGGGGAGGAAACTGACCAACTTGCAAGGAGCACTAAAAAGGCTAAAATGTTGGAGGACTCTCAAGAAACAGAGTTAAAAGAGACTCATGCACTGATTTTGGAAACTCAAAGCCAGGTGATGATGCTTGAAGATACGCAAGGGACAGTGGTGAAGGAGACTCCACAGAAGCTATTCCTTACAGCTACTACTATGGCTATGAAGAGACGACTGATCTCCTACGCGGATGCTTGTATTAGAGTGAATGGAGCGGCCTATTAAGAGGAGCCTTTGGATCTCGGGTTTCTCCAAGAAGAAGCTGAGGAGGAGGAGAGTTGCGAGGAGAAAGATCGAGCTAAAATAGGGAAGAATACAGAAGGTGACCCGTTGTGCCCCATTATTAAGGTTACCAGGGAGGAGATTAAGGTGGCCCAACAACAATGGAAAAAAGCAGTTATAGTCAAATTGCTAGGCAAAAGAGTGGGACTGAGATTTTTCAAGATGAGATTGATGAAGCTATGGAAACCAGTGGGCACTATGGACGTTATCGATTTAGAGAATGATTACTTCCTTGTTAAGTTTGGAGATTGGAATGATGCTAAGAGAGCTTTCATGGATGGCCCGTCAAAAATCTCATACCACCACCTCATGGTTCAACGGTGGCGGTCGGAGTTCTTTCCATTTAAGGATGAGAACAAAAAAGTGGCGTTGTGGGTGAGAATTCCGGGCCTACCCATTGAATACTATGAGAAGCACATTCTATGGAGAATGGGGAATGGTCTCGGACGCACCATGCACATAAATACCAACACTCTTTGGGAGAAGGAAGGATTGAGGGGTGAGTTCCAAACCACGGACCGAGCTAAATTTGCTCGTATTTGTATCGAAGTTGATCTGAGTAAGGTCCTGATTTCTAAGTTTCAATTTCACAACAGAATCTATAATGTTGAATATGAGGGCCTCCACCTTGTTTGTTTTGGGAGTGGCCGCTATGGCCATAAAAAGAGGTGTGCCCACTGCTGGTTCAGAAGATTCCTAGGACTGAGCAGGATGACAAGGGCCATGATGATCGAATGAAGGCTATGAAGCAGAAAATGTCCGGTAGAAAAGTGGAAAATTGTCAAGTGGAAGAAGTTTTTTAGGCCTTGGATAATCCCCCGAACAAGAGGTGGAGGACGAAGGGTGCTGCCACATGACCAGGAACGACGTGGGAATGTTGGAAGGGAGAGTAATGGGCACAAATTGTAGGGTCCCAGAGGCCAGGGATCAAGGTTTGTCATATTGGGAGGTACTGATGATAGTGTGACAGCTCACACCGTGGAGGTGGTACATAAAGCAAATGATAAAGGTAAGCAAAAGGAAATTTCGGTTGAGGAGGTGCCGAAGGATACGGAGTATGTCCATGCAATGGGTGATAATATTCCCCATGCAAAAAAATCCGCATAAACCAGGTGGGGGTTTGAAGTGGGGAGTGGGCCCAAGCAATGCCAACGCTAATAGTAGCGTGTCACCAAATGGGTCGGTCAGAGCCATAAAGAATATTGCTAGAGGTGGAGTTCGTATCAACTCGGTGGACCCATTGGGCAAGGAAGATTCTGTGTTGAACCGAGTCAACTCGCCAGGGGGAAAAAGTAACGAGCTCCCTACTCAGGCTGTCCATATGAAACCGAGTCACAATGCTGTCGACTTAGGAGGGACAAATATCTTGAAAGCTCCCACTCAAGGTATAGCTAACAACAACAATGGAGTGCATCCAATGGAGGAGGAAACTGTCCTTGTCTTAAACCAGCGCCCTCCTGAATGCCCTAAGAGTGTTGAAAGTCCAATGGAGATTAGTGATGAGTTAAACTTAGAAAGGGTCGCAGTACCAGAAGCGATGGAAGAGGGGGTGTTTCATGCTGCTGCCCATGCTTAGCAAATCTCTGGTAGTCGTATTTTTTGTTTTTTTATTTGTTTATTTATCAAGATGAAGATAATGACATGGAATTTTTGGGGAGCTGGTTCCAGGACTTTCCCAAACCTTATCAAGGACCTATATTTACGCTACAACTTGGATATGCTTGTTCTTTTTGAACCTCGTATAAGTGATACTAGAGCAGATAGAGTCATTCGCAAGCTTGGCTTCACAGATTCGTTTAAAGTGGATGCTAGGGGATTTTCGGGGGGGGGGGGGGGGGGGGATTTGGATCCTTTGGAATGGCCCCTCGTTGAAGCTTGATATTCTCCAGGAATCTACCCAGGTAGTACACACGAGAGTTACTTGTGGAAACCGGGGTCCCTGGCATATTTCGGCTATTTAAGGTAGTCCAAATTTGCATGGTGGACAGGATCTTTGTAGAAAGCTTGGTGAGTTTGCGCTAGCTTGTAATGGGCCTTGGCTAGCTATGGGCGATTTTATTTCATACCAATTTTCCCATGAGAAAAGTGGAGGAGCTAGTCCAAACAGGTACTCATTGCAGTGCTTCAACAACTGCTTATTTGACCGTGGTTTGGATGATCTAGGGTTTGAGGGCCCGCCATTTGCATGGGAATGGAGTGGAGTCAAGGATAGGCTGAATAGGGGTGTGGCCAACTCTGCAAGGAGAGTAATGTTCCCTGAAGCTTCTATATTGCATCTTCCTACATTAAAATCAGACCACAAGCCCCTTTTGTTTTCACTGGAGGCTGAAATTAGATGGGATAATTCTAACATGCCTTTCTGTTTTATGGCTAGCTGGCTCGTCGACTCAACTTTTAGGCCGTTGGTTCAAGAAGCTTGGTATGCGAATACAGGTTGTCACAATTCAGTGGGTGATTTCCAAAATAAGGTTCAAGAGTGGAATTATTGTTGCTTTGGAAATATTTTCCACAAGAAGAGAATATTGATAGGGTGTATGGAGGGCATTAATATAAGACTCTCCAAGGAGTTAGATACTCTCCTAAAAAAGCCCCTTCAAAAGCTATGGGAAGAATATAACAGAGTTTTAGCTCAACAAGAATTGTTTTGGTGCCAAAAAGCAAGATGTGATTGGGCACGTTTTGGAGATAGAAACACTCGCTTTTTCCATACAACGGCTATCATTAGGCGTAAAAGAAATAAAATTGAGGCTCTCACCTCCGTTGATAGCTCTTTGGTTAGGATCCCGAGTGAATTAAAGCATATGGCTGTTGAGTTTTTCGTGAATTATACCAAGCCATTGGAGATCTGGTGCCATTGGATACTCAATGCACCTTTCCTAGATTGGACAACATGAGCTTGTTACGTTTGGAGGGGCAGTTCACTGTTGAAGAAATAAAAGACGCGGTGTTTAGTATGGGTCCCTTGAAAGCTCCTGGACTCGATGGACTACAACCAATTTTTTCCATAGTCAATGGGACGTAATTGGCCTTCTGTTTGTGACTTAATTCAGAGTATCTATGTGAACCCAAGCAGGATAGCTGAGATAAATGAGACTTTAGTTGTGTTGATTCCCAAACTCCTACAGCCCGAGAACCTGAAGCAATTCCGGCCAATAAGCCTTTGCAATGTAACCTTCAAAGATTGTTACAAAGGTCATTGCTAATAGGCTGAGGAGACATATGGCCTCTCTCATTGCTCCGCACCAATGTAGTTTCATCCCTAGTAGACACAGGTCTGACAACATTGTAATAGCTCAAGAGGTGTTTCATACTATGCGTACAAAGAAAGGAGAAAAAGGTTTTATGGCAGTAAAGGTTGACCTGGAAAAGGCTTATGACCGTTTGAGGTGGGAATTATTGGACAATGTCTTGCAGGAAATCGGTATTGGAGACCACTTCAGAAGGTTGATCATGACTTGTGTTTTTTTGGTTTCCATGCGGGTCCTTTTTAATGGTGATACTACTGATGCTTTCTCTCCAACCCGTGGGATTAGACAAGGAGATCCTCTCTCCCCATACCTCTTTGTCCTTTGTGTGGAAAAATTGGCACATTGTATTCAGGACATGGTGATGGATGGAAGTTGGAAGCCAATTGTGCTTAATAGGGGAGGCCCACCTCTAACTCATCTATTCTTTGCTGATGATTTGTTCCTGTTTGGGGAAGCCACCAGCCACCAAATGATGACTATTTCGGACTGCCTTAATAGATTCTGCCAGGTGTTAGGTGAGCTGGTTAGTGTGGAGAAAACACGTATGTTGATGTCTAAGAATGTGAACCATAATGTTGCACGGAGTCTTCTAGACATTTCCGGATTCTCTCTTACCTATGATCTGGGAAGTACCTGGGAGTCCCTCAAATCCAGGAGAGGATCAACAGAAATACATATTGTCACATATTGGAGTGTACCCAATAGAGGCTAAGTACTTGGAGAGCAGAGTCCTTATCCTTCGCGGGATGAGTAACCTTAGCCCAGACGGTTGTTGCTGCCCTCCTCACATACACCATGCAAACCACTCTTCTCCTCAAGCAAGTGTGCAATAAGATGGAACGTATGAACAGAGACTTTGTTTGGGGGTCAAGAGAGAATGCTCGGAAGTGCCACATGGTGGCTTGGCAGAGTATATGTCAGAGAAAGGAATTAGGTGGCTTGGGATTTCGTAAATTGCATGCTTTCAACCAAGCTTTCTTGATGAAACTTGGTTGGGGCCTTATTAGTAACACTGATGCTTTATGGGCTAGGGTTCTTCGGAGTAAATATAAGTGTGGATCTAATGTCATTCCACGGGTTGAGATATGCTAATGGATCAAATGTGTGGAGGGGGATTTTCCTCACCTGGAACAATGTACTTCACAGTTTGAGATGGAATATTGGTAATGGTCAGACAGTGAGCTTCTGCGAGGATAGATGGCTCTTCTCCAGTGTAGTTCTGAAGGACATAGCTACTGGCCCTGTACCTCTCCATGAGCTTCCCCTTCTGATCTGTGACTTTATCAATAGTAGTGGTGCGTGGCGGATCCACATGTTCTAGCATCTACTACCTGACCATATTCTGATGGAAATCAAAGGCTTTTTCATTTCCCTAAGAGAAGATATGGAGGATGTGGTTCGTTGGGAGAATATTACTAGTGGTGATTTTTTTGTTAAATCAGCATATCATCTTCTAGTGGGAAACACATATGAGCTAAGGCAACCGTAAATATGGAAGGATATATGGAAATGGCTAGGGAACCAACGTGTACGCTGCTTTGCTTTCTGTGGAAGTGTGTTAAAGGTGGTCTCATGACAAATGACTACAGGAGGTCGATGGGCATAGGGTCATGCGGGTTATGTCCTTTGTGCCAAAGGTATGAGGAGACAACTCTTCATATTTTAAGAGATTGTCAGGCGGTGGAGGACCTTTGGCAGCGATATGGAGGTGGAGCTAATGTCCAAGGGTTTTTCACTTGTAACCTCAATACTTGGCTTGTAACCAACCTTAGTATTTCTCTTCTTGAGGCGTGGGGGAACAATTGGTGTATGGTCTTTGGGACTTTAGTGTGGCAGGTCTGGCAGTTCCAAAATAAGCATGTTTTTTCCAACCAACAATTCATGGCAGAAGTTGTCCTACACGCTACATTTTTTCACATAAAAGCATGGGAGCATGGGCGAAACACAGCGGGTATTAGTAGGCTGCGGTACAGGGAGCAGTTGGTGGGATGGAGTTTTCCTCCAAACCTTTGGGTTAAAGCCAATGTTGATGGCTCGGTTATGTCCAATGGTAATATGGCTTCTTGTGGTGGGGTTTTACGTGATGTTACAGGCTAGTGGATTTGTGGTTCGCCAGGAATTTAGGCACCTCAAATGTTTTGATGGCAGAGTTATGGGGCATCTTTACAACCCTTAATTTGGCCTGGGACAAGCAGATTCCTAAGGTTTTGGTACAAAGTGATCCCGAGGTGGCAGTGAAGCTAATCACAGAGGGTTGTCTAAGCAACCCTCCTTACGCCCCGGTGGTGTCTGCTATAGCGGAGTTACAATCTCGTGATTGGGAAGTCTGGTATTCGCATGTTAGGCGTGAAGGTAACCGAGTTGCGGACTTCTTAGCTAACCAAGCCTACTCTATGGAACTTGGCCTCCATGTTTTGAACAGGCCACCTATTGGTTGCACTAATCTTCTGGTCAAGGATGCGATATGGGTTGCGATTCCCCGTCTAGTACCTGTTTAGTCTTTCTTTGGGTTGTAACCCTCCTCGTTACAAAAAAAAAAACAAGTTTAAAAAAAACTAAATAAAGCAAGTCGAGGATTAGTTCCATTACTAGGGATGTTAACGGGGAGGGCGGGGGCGGTCAATACTCCCACGTCTCCCAATTTTACCCCGTTCTCCGCCATGAGGAGTTTTTCTCCCCCATCCTCGTTCCCCGCGGGAAGTTAAATTCATAAAAAGAGGTAATAAACTAAAATCCAATAAAATATAAAATATATAAAACTTAAAATTATTAAATTTAAAGTTAAAGAACTCTCCAAAATATTACAACAAGTTCAAATTCAAATCATACCAACATGAGATTCAACAAAAAATAAGACAAGATCTAAGACTACATCCATTTAATTCTTCTTATCATGTCCAACATTTAATGTCTTTAACATTTTACTGGTAGTGCGATGGACAAGTGACACCGCAGCGAGATATGGACGAATAAAGTTGTTACTCAGATGGTGCGAGGGACTAGATGCGTGAAGAGCTAGAAAGAGATGTCTGGTCGTTTGGATGTGAAAGGTGAAGACTGTATAGGAGGAACTGAGAAACCGTATATGGTTAAGAAAGTTAGACTTGAATTTTTTCAATATTATATTAAATTAATAAATAAAAATATATATTTAGAATTACTAAAATATAATTATAATGTATATATTATACACATATATAATTAAAAGTATATTTTGTAATCTTATCAAGGACGGAGACCCCACGAGGACGGGGATATGTTCCTCGTCTTCGTCCCCGAAATGCCTTCGAGGGAATTTTCTACCGCGTCTTCATCTCTATAGGGAAAAAATCACCGTTTGTGGGGCCCAATTCAAGACAATCCTCGTGGGGATTCCCACGTTCAGATGAAAATTGCCATCCTTATCTGGTACCCATGTAATTGTTGTTTTTTTAATTTTGGAACACCTTGGTTTTTTTATTTTAATACAAAAACGTCATGCAAATGGTGCCCTATAAAAAATATAAAATCAATTAAGTATTGATCGAGTGATAAGCATCTCAACCCTATAAGGAGAAGAATGTAAGTTTGAATCCTGGTGATAGACACGCTAATTGGGAGGTTCTGAAAACCAAGTGTTAATTATCTGCTATAAGCATGTATGCATCCGACCAATGATTAGTCTTATAATCGGTCTACAAAATCGAAGCTTGTGGTCATACCATGGGATATGCCGCCAGATAGTTAAAGATCTTAATTAAAGTGTTTCATAAAAAAATATGAAATACAAAAATAAAATCCTAAAATTAAAATGTAGTTATTGTGACACCCTAACTCGGGTCATCACATGGTTACCCGTTTGCCGAAATAAAACTTAATTTGCTGGTTGTGTTCAGAAAATAATGTTTTCTCAATGTTTATCTTTTCAAAATATGGTGATAAAATTTTTTCTCCCTTTTAACCTCATAACAACAACAACATAATCAAATCACACTTAAATACATAATGTATATAAGTCATACAACTATACTGCCTCATATGTTTTCACACCTAGATCATTATCAGTTTAGTCTATTCTCAAAACCTAATATAACACAATAGGGCCTAAGTTGGTCGTAACTAAAAGACGCTACAACCGATAGAAGCAGCAACAACATGCTACGAACTAGACAGTCTTCTTCTTCTTGTAGAGATCATACCCATTGTGCGGCTCTGATATGTTTGTAAGGGTGAGACGTCAATATATGGATTTAACACAATAACTAAATGCGCGACACAAAAGAAGACACATGCACACATACATGTTTATAACAACATAAGCATCCATATTATAGCATACAATTTATCAATGGGTTCCACACCCCAAACATCAATGTTGGAAAACTACTCATGAACACTTCAATACATCATCTAAACATCCACACTAAATCTCATGAGATATCCCAACCAGTAATGAGTTGATCAGACTCCAGGCATGCAGCCAGAACACTAGGCACACAGCCAGAACACAAGCACGCAGCCAGAACACCAGGCACGCAGCCAAAACACAGGCACGTAGCCAGAATACAGTCACGCAGCCAGAACATAACGGGCACATCTGCCAAATGCATGCAAAAACACTCTGTTCTTGACACTTTTCTTTGTGTTCGATCTTTCTTTACCGAAGCTCAAAATAGATTATGACTCAATAGTTTTAACATCTTTAAAACTTTCATTAAAACACAGAACCTCACTGTCCGAGTGCTCAATCACGATACCTCTCGACCGATGCACCAGCCATAGGTTCGTGGTAATAGAAAACATCTTAAATGTTTAAACACATTATACACCATGTATACAGTAGACACAAGTCTACAGGACCTCAAAGTCCAAAGGACCCCAAGTCTATAACAACAAAGAACCTTAGTACCTCGACGTCTCGGTTACTAAGTTCAACATCACTTTTAACACGGTTGAATTAATTTTGCTTTCGGAAAATCTTTTCAAATGGGAAATTCTTCAATAAAATCTTTAAATAATAAAAACTAGTTTCCACAAGGTGAGTCACTTGAGATTTTAAACTTACTAAAAATACGTACTACCGTTTTAAAATAGTTGCCGTCGGCACTTTTTCCAAATTTGCCGTCAATTATCACTTTATAAGCCTTTTAAGCCAAAACTTAACTTTTTCCACTTAAATAATTTTCTAAAATCATAATTAACTTATTTTAAATAATTAATTTCATAAAATAACTTTTTATAATATTACAGAATTTCTTACATAAAAATTAGCAGTAGTAAAATATTTTCACGGTTGCGCACTCTCTGTGACCCACAGTTCACTTTTTCATTAATAAATCATTAAAATGATAATATTTCTCAAAACTCATTATTTTTCCAAAACAATATTTTCCACCACTATTATATTCCAACATTTCCCATAAAACAGTGAATATAATTTACACAGCTTATTAAAGCTTTTATCTGATTAATCGGTTGTCCACTGACCACTGTCAGGCTTCTCAAACAACATTCAACAACATCATCATAATTAAATCACCAGGCATATCATGCATCATAACAATATAATATACAGCTGTAGATAATTAAATAAATCAAAATCAGATCAATCACCAATACGCATATAAACAGTACAACGTAAACAACATAAACAAATAACCACAACCACATATAAATTATACAGACTACACTAAAAGAAAATGGTTATTGAGAAAAATCCCTCAGGTAAGATCCCCTTGCCTCTCGAAGCTCCTCAATGAAATTAAAAGAACTCTGTCGATTGTCGGAAACCCTCGTACGCCGTAAAACAATTAACCTTCAACAACACATCCAAACAACCAATCAAAACAAGCAAAACAAACACCTAATCCTCTCTAATAGGTCATGGCCTCCTTAGGGTTTTGTGGATCAAAATCTCCAAACTTGCTTCAGTCATGGATTAACGATCCTAATATACTTAAGGAAATGGATTAGGGCTAAACAACAAGGTTAAGAATCAAAACCATCCTAATCCTCTAAATGGTAGATTCGGCCAACACAAGGACATAGGGTTAGGGTTTTCATTTTTGACAAACCAACTTAGATTTAACATAAACATTTATTAACTAGATGATTACATGATCACTTTGATAAAACTTAACAAAATCATTCAAGTTCCTCACTAATGAATTTCGGTCAAGACATGAAAGACATGGTTAGAAATTTCAACTTGATACAAGAACTTGGATTTAGCAAGTACATACCCTTGAAGCATGAGATCTATGATCATTTTCAAGTAGAAAATAACAAAGTTCCTCCACCTCTCACTATAGGTTTCGGCCATGCTCAAAAAAATGAGGAGGAAGATTTTGTTTGCAACAATCTCTTGGATTATGATAGTAGGGATGATTATAAGCACATAGAAATTGTTTTCAAAATTTTAGAATTTTTCTATGATTTATGGTGATTTTTCAAAGTTATGAACATAAGCTTGAATCTAGTTTGAACATGGTGATTTAAGACTTCAAAACATGAAAACTTATGAAGAACATGACATTAAATGAAGGTAGAGAGTAAGAATAACCTCTTGAAGAAAAAGAAATGAGCAAGAATCACTAACTTCCTTTGAAAACTAAAGCTTTTCACTTGTAAGAAAATGGAGTTTTTGAGAGTTTGGAGAGGATGAAGAAGAATGTGGAATAATGGAGAAGCTCCTAGCTTCTTCAAGAGCTTATGGCAGCCACAATGAGGCTTGGGCCATGTGAAATTGGGCTTGGCAAAAGGCCAAGTCCATTACCAAATTTTGCAACATAAAAATGCTTAAGACTTTAATAAAAAACCTAGGAAATTAAGAGTAAGAAATTGGTTTTCATGGAATAACTCTTGGTCACGAAATTTGGGACTCAAAACTGCAGCCCAACATGATTTGGATGAGTGAAAAATTGATCCACTTCACTTAGTGTATCATAGAAACTAGTTTAGGGACCAAAGTGCAATTAAGAATAAGTTTAGTGATCAAAATGCAATTTCCATAGAATTTGTCATCATGAGGCCATGTGCACCATTAATGTGTTCACATGGGTGACTCACCATATTTGACTCATTGGTATCATCCGTTAGCGGCTCCTGGAAATCCCGTAATCTGCTCCGTTGCTTCCCCGATTCAATATGACGCCCGGATAAAATATAATATTTCACATTTTAGTGAAATATTTCAGAATAATCAAAATCGTAGGAAATTAAATAAAAACCTTCAGTTTTTCGTTCACGAGTAAAAATTAGGTCTTTTGAGCAGTATAATTATACTGTCAATGAAATTCGCGGGCCGGGATTCACCTGACTTTTCAACCTAAATTTTTATCGTAACTCTCTACGGTAAAGTAGAGTGTCAATAAAGTTTCGGTTGATTTAAAAACATTTTAGATAAAAATATAAACATATTTATATAAATTTACGATATTAGAAACGTATTTATTTCATTCGATATATTATTGTGAAATAATTAATATATAATTCGATCATATTAAGAATTAAATATTATTGAAAACGTAAAAGAAAATTATCAATTATGCATTTATCATTTTTTTAGGCGCGGAATGGAACCCAGGATATCCCTACAGGTAGAAGCCGTAGGACTAATCCCATGAGGATGTAGAGTACCAATTAAGGAGAAACTCCTCTACTCATAGATACAGCTCTATTCCCATTACTTTTTTTTGAGAAAAGAAGCTCAAGGAATCTCATTAGCGATCAAAGCAACAATACAAGGGGGAACATGATAGAAAATACAGGGACCAGCAGTGAAAAGAGTCGCCTTAGCTGACGAATGAGCTACTCTGTTCGCTTGTCTCCTAACAAAACTTATCCCATAGTTTGGAAAAGAACAAAGAAAGTCATAACATGCTCTAATAGTTACTCCATATTCGGAGATGTCAACTTTAGGAGATTTGGCATGGTTGACCACTACTTGGCAATCTAGCTCAAAAATAACATGGTCTAAATTCAACTATTGGACCCATTGAATAGCTTTGAGAAGACCCATGGCTTCCCCTTCAAGAACTGGGAGCCAAGAGGGCACCCAATCAGTCCTAGCTTGAATAAAAGCACCATGATCATCTCTAATACACATACCAAAAGTAGTTTTCCCTGCATCTTCAATGAAACTTGTATCAACATTACATTTATAGTAACCTGGAGGTGGAACTTCCCATGTTGTAGCACCCAAATTGCATCCAGCACTTTGAAGTTGAGTGTCTGGTGAAGTTGAGTGCCAATTCACAGAAAACGCAAGTGCTTGAGCAGCTAACTCCTTTATATTGAAGTTGGACTCTAGTAGGCAGACAATCCCTACAAGCTCTCCATAGAAAAAACTTCACTCTAGGTGGCACTTTGAGCTTCCAAATCAAGGACCAATCTCCATCTATTTTCAAATGACTCGTATCTATAAGATTATTCAAAGCAGCTTGATATGCAGTTTTAACTGAGTAAAGCCAATTGTTACTAGGTCCCCAAATAATTCTATCCTCACTCACTAGCTCATTAAGAGGGGTGTTTAACATTTTTTGTGCTAGGTGAGTTGGTAGAAAACTGTCAATAAGGGGTTGGTTCCAACATTTTAGACCATGTATCCATAAATCACTAATTGTTAGATTTTGAAATTCAAAAGGTAAACCCATGGGACAAGAAATCCTCTCCCCATCACGTAACCAGGGGGCATCCCACAAAGGGATTGTGTCACCACTTCCAATGCTCCATCTCACTCCTTGCTTCACCAAAGCCTTGGACATCCATATACTCCTCCAAGAATAAGAGGGATTATGTCCCAAGTCTGCATCCTAGAAGTCACCATGTGAAAAATATTTGGCTTTAAAGATCTTAGTCACAAGAGCATCATGTTGCACTACAAATTTCCAAGCTTGTTTGCCTAGCATAGCCAAGTTAAAGGCATACATATTACGGAAACCAAGACCACCCCAAATTTTAGGCATAGAAAGTTTATCCCAAGACAACCATTCAATTCCTTTATTTTCTCCATTTTTTGCACCCCACCAGAAGGAATTTAGCATTTTTTTTGTATTTCATTATCAAGAGAAGAAGGAAGAAGATACATACTCATACAATAAGCAGGAATAGCTTGGGCCACTGATTTAATCGAAACCTCTCTCCCTGCCATAGATAATGTCTTCCCCTTCCAAGAGCTCACCTTTTCCCAAATACGGTCCTTAATATATTGGAAAATTTGCCTTTTATTTTTGCCAATAAGGGATGGGATTCCAAGGTAATTACCAACATCAGTTTTCTCTTGCACACCCAAAATTCCAGCAAGCGATCGACGCCTTTGTTGCTGGACATTGTTGCTAAAAATCATGGCAGATTTATCAAAATTAATTTCTTGCCCCGATGCCAGCTCGTATCTATGAAGTAAATCTTTCATAAATTCCATTTCTTGATCCACTGCTCTCATGAATAAAAGACTATCATCCGCAAAAAGAAGGTGAGATACAATAGGAGCTCTCCTACAAATTTTGATACCATGAATGTAACCACTTCTCTCAGCTGATTTAATAAGAGAGGACAAGCCTTCCGTACACAGAATATAGAGATAAGGAGATAACGGATCACCCTGGAGAAGGCCCCGACCTGGAATAACTGAACCTGCTTTCTCATTATTCATAAGGACCGAATATTGAACAGAAGACACACACATCATCATCCAATTCACCCACTGAATGTTAAAACCCATTTTAATCATAGCAGCATGCAGATAGTCCCAACTAACACGATCATAAGCTTTACTCACATCAAGCTTTAGAGCAACATCACCTGAGACACCTCTATTCTTATATCTCATATGGTGGAGCGACCCAGTGGCTATCAAGGCATTATCCACTATAGATCTACCTGAGACAAAAGCAGACTGTTCTTCTGACACACACTTTGCAATAACCATAGCCAATCTATTTGCAAGAGTCTTGGATAAAATTTTGTAAATAACATTGCAAAGCGAAATTGGCCTAAGGTCACGCATAGTAGTGGGATGCTCGTATTTAGGAACCAGAGCAACATTAGTATCATTAATATCATGAGGCAAAGAACCATCCTGCAACCATTTCCTACAAGCAGTGATAACATCAGCACCACAAATATTCCAAAAATGCTGGTAAAAAGCTGCATTAAGACCATCAGGACCTGGGGATTTGTCAGGATGCATATTAAGAGTAGCATATTTGAAATCATCATCACAAAATGAAGCTAAAAGGAGAGCATTATCCTCTTCATTAAGTTTCCTTTGTAGGTGATTGATAACGTAATCCACATCACTATTACTTCTCTCAAAAAGATTCATAAAATAATTAGCAGCTAGATCACATAAGCCCTCTTGAGAAGTAACAGAATTTCCATGATCATCCATCAAAGAATCAATAGAATTTATTTTCTTTCTAGATGAAGCAGATGCATGGAAAAATTTAGTATTAGAATCACATCCTTTGAGCCAATGTGACTTTGCTATTTGACGCCAATGCATTTCTTCCAGGACCACCAATTTTGTTAAGCGATTTTTCAATGCCAAAAAATGGTTGATACCTGTGCGATCGGTTGTGTCTCAGCTCCATCATTTTCTTTTCGCACTACGCTATATCCATCCTGAATGATGGCTTTAAGTTACGGCCCCATTCATCAAGGTTCCTGGCACACATTTCCAATTTTTGCTCCACATTAATTGAGGTTGCAGTAGGCCAACTATGCTTTACTATTTCTTCAATGTCCTCCTCTACCAGCCAATGATTCTTAAACTTGAATCTTCTAGGCACAAAGTAACGACTAGGCTGATTTTCAGTGATAAGAAGAATGGGACTATGGTCAGAAATTGAAGGTAAAAGATTTGTAAGCTTTGCATTAGGAAAAAAGCTCCACCATGATGGAGTAACCATGGCTCGGTCAAGTCGTTCTTCGATCTCATTTGGCCTACCCTTAGCTTTACACCAAGTATAGGGGTACCCATCCAAAGAAATATCAGATAAATTACAATCCAAGGCGACATTCCGAAAACCATCAATAAGCCATTGAGCACGCTCCACCCTTCCTCTTTTCTCTTCGTGAGCTAGGAGATCATTAAAATCTCCAATAATACACCAAGGAAGGTCAGACATACTGGCCAAAGATCAAATTAAATTCAATGACTCCCTCCATGACTCCCCTTTTTATGTGCGGGATGGAACCTAGGGTATCCATACAGCTGGAAGTCGTAGGACTAATCCTATGAGGATGTAGAGTACCAATTAAGGAGAAACTCCTCTACTCATAGATGCAGCTCTATTCCCATTACAAGGATACGAACTATGAACATATGATTAAAAGGTCCAAGCTACTAGCCACTTGGATCACACCTTATGTGGGTTATGCATTTGTCATTTTACTACAATAAAAATGCCTAAAAATATTCAATTTTAAAAAGCATTAAAGTAGTATACATTGTCAATGTAATAAGATTTATACTAACATTTAATAACATTTTGACATGTGTTCTTTTATGGATATAATATAAAAATATTAAATGTTGATGGCAGCAGTCTTGGTAATAATATTGATTTGATAATAATATTGAATGCTATATTTATTGAATGTAATATAAAAATATGTATATTTATAACTATTAAATATTATATTTATTATATTTGATATATTAAATATTATAACACACATACATAAAGTTAACCTGATACTTTTACCAAGAAAATAAATAAAGTTAACTTGATATTTAAGAAATTAATGATAATATTGATTACCAAAATAAAGAAGATATTACATAAAATATTATAAAAGTTTTACATTTCATAAAAATATCATCATAACATAGTATAATAAATTTGAATGATGCTTTTACCCTATTTACATAATTTACATGTAACTATTGTATCAAATAATTTGACAATTATTTTGACTGAGTTTGATGGAAAAAATACGTATATTACATAAAAAATTTTGTTTAAAATAAATTATTTATTCAATTTTAAAAAAAAAATATTTTTTTTGCCCTTTATTATATTCTATAATTAAAAAAACATTTTTAGGTCTATTTTATATATATTTCTTTTATAATAAATTTCACTTAATTCTTAAAAATTGATTCCAATAAATATTATAGATAAACCCGTGCAATGCATGGGCATTATTTCTAGTTGACAACAATTGGTTAAAACTATTACTATAATTTTAAAAGCAAGTTACATGGTTAGATTAAAAAAACTCTGACGATGGAAGATTGGATGATAGTATTGGAAAATACATTAATAATTAATTAATAGGATGGACTGGATGGTGGTAAACTGGTAATTATAATAGAGGTGGTGGGGATTTTGGTTCATTAGTGTCAATGAAGTGAAAAGTACCTAGTTTCTCATCTTTTGTATGATTAATCTTATTCACAAAACAAACTACATGAAAACATATCATACAAAATGGTACTCAGATAAATTTATATTGTATAAAATGAGCACAAAATTATATAAAATAGAATGTGCTTATAAAAGAAATACAATGTGATTTGCTTTAATTTTAGAGTGATGTTAGCATCACACTCTTTAACACACTCATCTTAACACATTTTTATTATTAGGTGGATTTCTTATGGGACTATATGTTTTGGTGGCTCTCACATAAAATCTATCCAATAATAGAGAGTATGTCGAGGAGAGTGTGATAAAGGGCATGTTATTAGTATTTTTCTTAATTTTATTTGCTTTGCCAAATAAGAAGGTGTGATTATTAAATAATAAAAGCAGCATAAGCTACACGGATAGGGTTTGTTGTTGCATGAAACTCTAGGGTTTGCATGATTATGGCTTCCGGTTGTCCTTGCCCATGGCCCTTCCTTCAACCTCTTGCCCCATCGCCCTTGCCTACTACTTCTTCGTCTCCTTCTCTTCCTGCACAGAAAAAATCTTTTGCCCAGGCACTCTCCAATTCTTTTGACATTCCCATCAGTCAGTTACCTAAGCCGCGACTGATTGGAGATGTGTTCTCTATAAAGATCTCGGAGGAGGAATACAAGCTTGGATTGGAAAGCAGTAAAAACAGTCTGCATGGATGTTTGATCCTTCAGAAGGGTAATCAGCCTATCAAACTTCAAGACTTGAAAGATAAGCTATCGAAATTATGGAACCCGATTGGTCATTGGCGTATGATTCCTTTAGGCAAAGGATATTATGAATTCAACTTTGCATCCTTGGAAGATCTGCGTAGTGTTTGGGCTGTCGGGTCCTGGAATCTGCAGCCAGGCATGCTAAGGCTATATCAATGGAGTCCAGATTTCAATCCGAATCTTCAAAAACAGACCCATGTTCAAGCCTGGGTGAGAATTTATGATCTGCCTATGGAGTATTGGAGGCCGAAAATTCCCTTTGAGATTGCAAATGGAATAGGCACTCCAATTGCTTTAGATGAATCTACAAAAAACAAAGTCTTTGGCCACTTTGCCAGAATCTTGGTTGATATTGATCTCTCTGGACCTATCCCGAATGGTATCAGGGTTGAAAGGGAGGCTCATGCATTCTATGTTACGTTCTACTATGAAAGACTCCCCTCTTTTTGTTCATGCTGCCTCTCGATAGGGCATGCTGCTGGGGAATGTAAGAGAAACCTTAAGAATCCTGCACCCCGAAAGGAACAGCCTCTTATACAGAAACCAAAATCTGCTTATATTCCTAAACAGCCAATTGCCAGGAAACCAGATGTAGATAGGGTTATCCCTGATCTTGTGATTGGTGAAAAGGATGTTTCAGGTCAGGATCCAGTGGACTGTGGTAATCAGGTTCCTATCATTGTTTCGGCTGATACCAATGTAGGTGTTCCAGTAATGAATAATGCAGTAGTGCAGCAGATTGTCAATAATGCAGAAAATATACAAGGAATTCAGGAGGATGGAAATACTTCTGAATATGATGAATCAATTCATCCAGAATCCCCCCAGGCAGCCAGAGTTTTACCTGATCCTGGATTTCATACTCCAATGGTTGATGCAGAAAACACTGGAAATGGAGTGCAGTCTATTAGTCATGTTTCTGAATCTATGGGTGGCTTAGAACTTAATGTCAATTCTATTCCCCAGAGTATTAATGCAGTTATACCATCACTAGTGCATGATCTTCCTCAGCAGGATATTAGGATTGTGTCTAAATTCTGGTGCAATGGTTCCGAGGAGGAAGACAATGCTGTGGAAGAGGAATGCCTTGAAGATCAGTCTAAACAAGGAAACTTTGAAGTGTTCCTTTCAAAATCTCAGAAGAAAAAACCGAGGAAAAGACAGATTGCCCTAGCAAAGGCTGGTAAAGCAAAAGCCCGGAATAGGGCTGGTCCAAGTAATTTTGCATGATGAAGCTCCTTTTCTGGAATGTTAGAGGAATTGGCAACCTTGATACTAGGTTAGTTTTGAAGAAGTTTCTGGTTTCAGATAAGCCTGAGCTTATCTTCATTGCTGAGCCGTGGATCAACATTGACCAATTCCCTGATAGGTTTTGGAAGAAACTGAATCTTAAAGTTTTTGCAGTTAATGATAGGAATTCTCTCTTGCCTAATCTTTGGTGTATTTGTCATGAAACTTTGCACCCTTCTGTTATTGCTTGCTCTAACCAGCAGGTTTCCTTCTCATTGAAGTTGGATTCTCAGGAAGTATTCATTTCTGCCATATATGCTAGCACTAGTTATCTTAAAAGGAGAGAGTTGTGGGCTGAACTGTTAGCTCTACAGCAAGCTAATGATGGACCATGGTGCTTCATTGGAGATTACAATGTGGTCCTCGGTGCTCATGAACAGAGGGGTGGTTGCTTGCCTTTGAAGATTGCTTCTGAGGAGTTCAAGCTTTGGTCTGACAGTTGCCAATTATCTCATATTATGACCCGTGGTGCTCAATTCACTTGGTCTAATGGAAGAAGAGGTAAGCTTTAACAGAAAAAAAGGCTTGATAGAGTGGTTTGTAATGACAAATGGTTCAGTTATTGGTCTAGTGTTACTTGCTGCACACTCCTTAGAAGTAAATCAGATCATCATCCTTTGCTTTTATCTTTGAGGAAAGAGGACAGGAACTTCAGTTCTTCTTTTAAATTCATGAAAATGTGGGCATCTCACCCTGACTGCAGTAAGATAATCGAAGAGGTTTGGAATTCTGGGGTAATAGGTTGCCCTATGTTCATACTGTCTCAAAAACTAAAAATGTTGAAAGGAAGGTTAAAAAGCTGGAATAAAGACTCTTTTGGGAATGTGAACACCAATGTTGCTTCTGCTATGGACAAAGTAGATAGCATTCATCAAATAATTAACTCCTCAGGAATGACAGATTTGTTATTTGAGCAGGAACAGCAGGCCCAAACTGAACTGCAACAAGCTTTGCACTTTCAAGAAGAATTCTGGAAGGAGAAATCCAGATTGGATTGGCATATTCAAGGAGATAGGAATACTGAGTTCTTCCATAGGATCACCAAGATTAGGAATGTCTCAAAACAAATCTCCATGCTCAGAAATGAGGATCAAGTTCTACTTGATGCAAAGGATATAGAGGATCATGTTTTGAATTATTACACCAAGCTTTTCAGTACTGAAAATCAGTGCTTTGACAATGGCTTAGTTGACAGAATTGTTAGCCCGATGGTTTCTAGAGAGGATAATCTTATGCTAACTAATATGCCTTCCCTTGAAGAAGTGAAAAATGTTGTATTTTCTCTAAATGCAAATGGGGCTCCAGGGCCGGATGGTTTTGGTGGCTTCTTCTTTCAAAATTACTGGGAGATTGTTCAGCATGATGTTTGTAAAGCTGTCATTCAATTTTTTGAGCAGGGCTGGTTGCTGCCAAACCTAAATTCAAATCTTTTAGTTCTAATCCCTAAGTCTCAAGGTGCAGATAGAGTGGAGGATTTTAGGCCTATTGCCTTGGCTAATTTCCAGTTCAAAATCATCACTAAAGTCTTAGCAGACAGGCTGTCTAAGGTTGCACCAAAGATTGTCTCTGATAATCAAAAGGGCTTTATTCAAGGTAGATATATTACTGATTGTCTCTGCACTGCATCAGAGTGTGTAAATATGATGGACAAAAGGGCTTTTGGTGGTAATTTGGCCTTGAAGATTGATGTCAAGAAGGCTTTTGACACCATGGACTGGTCCTTCCTTTTGAAGGTCCTTCATTCTTTTGGTTTTGATATCAAGTTCTGCCATTGGATAGAAACTATTCTGAAGTCAGCTAAACTTTCTATTGGTATCAATGGTAAGTCAGTTGGTTTTTTCTCTTGCAAGAGAGGAGTTAGGCAGGGTGATCCATTGTCACCTTTGCTCTTTTGCATTGCTGAAGATGTATTGAGCAGGGCTATCTGCAAGTTGGTTCAAGAGGGTAAGCTCAAAACAATGGCTGGCCCAAGAGGTGTTAGTCCTCCCTCTCATATCTTATATGCGGATGATATTCTTATCTTTTGCAGAGCTTCCATCCAGAATTTGTCCTTGTTAATGTCCACTTTTAAGGAGTATGGTGAGGCTTCTGGTCAATTGATTAACACTCAGAAATCCAAGTATTATGCAGGTAATATTTCTGCAAATAGAATGTCTTCCATTGCCAATGTTTTAGGATTTTCTGCTGGCAGGTTCCCTTTCACATATCTTGGGCTGCCTGTGTTCAAAGGGAAGCCAAGGAAATCCCATTTATAGTCAATTGTAGATAAGATCAGATCCAAGCTGGCCACATGGAAGGGAAGTCTGTTGTCAATTATGGGCATAATTCAATTAGTTAAGTCTGTAATTACTGGTATGATGTTGTATAGTTTTCAGGTTTACTCATGGCCCTCTTGCTTGCTGAAATCAATTGATTGCTGGCTAAGAAACTTCATATGGTCTGGCAATACAGAAGTCAAAAAAACTGTGGATCGTGGCTTGGAAAAAGTCTGCAAAACCTGAAGCCGAGGGAGGTCTTGGCCTTAGATCTTTTAGATCATCACAACAAAGGCTTCTATGCTTAAGTTGTGTTGGGAATTCATCTCTTCATCTGAGCAGTGGGCTTGCATTCTGAGAGCAAGAGTTCTGAGGAGAAACACAGTGATCCAGTATTCTATCTCCTCCTCAATCTGGACTGGAATCAAGCATCATCTGAATGTAGTTGTGGAAAACTCATCCTGGATGCTAGGTGATGGTGCTGATATCAACTTTTGGAATGATATATGGTTGTCTAAACCCTTAAACTCACTGCTTGCTTTCCCAGCTCAGTTACAGTCTTCATTAAAAGCAAAGGTGAGGGACTTCTGGTTTAATAATTCTTGGAATATTCCTGGCATCATTTTTTAAAGATTGCCCCGCTATTATTCTTTGAACTCATGCATATCAGCATTCCATCTTTTCCCTGTAAGGATACCCATGTGTGGTGTAGGAATGAATCGGGGTCCCTAACACTGAAGGATGCATATCAGTTCCTCCATAACAATGGTCAAACAGTTCCTTGGGCTAAGTCTCTTTGGATCAACTGTGTCCCTCCTTCCATTTCCTTCTTGGTTTGGAGAATCATTCACAACCGTATGCCTACTGATGATAATCTTTGGGCCAATGGCTGCATGGTTGTCTCAAGATGTAATTTATGTGGTTGTAGTTATGAAACAACTACTCACCTGTTCTTACATTGTGCCTTCGCAAATAATTTGTGGTCCTGGCTGAGCAGCATGCTTAACTTGGCTATTGATACAACTTCAATGCTCACTGTTTTTTCAATTTGTGAGAATCAATGGAGCTCTCAAGTTAAGGACCTTTTGACTGCTGCAATATCAAGTATCATCTGGGCAATCTGGCATTGCAGAAACAAATCAAGATTTGATGACAGATCCATCCCTTTGCAGGTAGCCAAAAACATAATCCTTGCAAAGGTTAGCCTGGCAGGTAACTTGAGCAATGGTACAACTTCCGCATCCTCTCAGGAACTCAGGATTTTGCACGAGTTTAAAGTCAGCTGCCATCTTAATCGTGCCCCCCAAATCACTGAAGTTAAATGGCATCCTCCTCCTTGTTACTGGGTTAAGTGCAACACAGATGGAGCTGCTAGAGGCGCCCCGGGTCCTTCTGCTTGTGGTGGCATTTTTCGTGATCACGGTGCTGCTACCCTTGGTTGTTTTGCAGCCAATCTTGGTGTCAATTCTGCTTTTTATGCGGAATTAATGGGTGCAATCTTGGCTATTGAAATTGCCCACAAAAGAGGATGGTCGTTATGGCTGGAATGTGATTCCCAAATGGTATTAGCTGCGATCTCCTCTCCATCTATGGTTCCTTGGAAAATAAGAAATAGATGGAAAAATTGCCTGTCCATTATAAGGGATATGTGTTTTGGTTCCTCCCACATCTTTCGTGAAGGCAACATTAGGGATGATTTTCGTTTTAGGTGATTTCATGGGTTTGGTGTTGCCCCCCCATGCTTTTGTATTGTTCGTTTTTGTTCTTTTTTAATAAATTGAGGTGTGCTGCATATGATGGATAGTGGCTAAGGTGCCAACCTAGTTGGGATGTTAGTCTCTATTGTGATGCTTTTGCATGCCTCTTTAATTAAAAAAAAAAAAAAGCTACACGGAAGCAATATATATTGAAATTGTAGTATACTAATATGCATATGGATATATGATTGTAAATAAAAGTTGCACATAAACTATATATATTTTTCTTCTCAAACAGCTATAAATTTTTTTTATCACTTGAACTCTAAGAGTCCAGTTCTCACCAGAAAGCTTCACTGACAAGAGTGTATTTACTCTTGATTAACAAAATGGAATAAATGTACTTTAACTAATCAAAATTGAATACACCATCATTTTCCCACTTTACACCCAAACCTACTTTAAAGGTGCCTAATCCAACATGTAATAATTGATAATAATAAATAAACCAGCATTGGAAGGGCAGTTGCTTCACATGTTGCGAAGGTAACCAATGGCTTCCGCTAAACTTTCTGGGTCTATAGGTTTCTCAATACAAGCATTAGCTCCTGCTTCAAAAAACATTCGCTTATTCTCTGTAGTGTACTTTGTACACATACCCAGAATCTTGCTATGTACACCCATCATATGTATCTCCCTCACAAACTACACAAAACATAAAATCAAATTTAGGTAGATATAAATTTGCTTATCAACAGTTATGTATGCATTTGATAGCGTGTCATGTCAGCAAAACCACGATACAAAACTATGGTAATAATGCCATTTTTGTAAAATTTTCACACAAATCGTGAATACTTCAAATAGTTGCTTCCTCGTCCGATCATCTTGGATGCAATTCTGTCTAAATCATCGCTGTTCCAAACAGAGGCTAAGCCCGTGTTTGGAAATGCAGCAAGGAACTACATTCAATCACAAAATCAAGTTAAAAATGACATCACTGTAATTTTATGAGCCTTAAATGTGAAAACTCAAGTAGTTAACTTTTCTGTCATGTCCAGCCAGAGGTGCTTCCAAATATAGCAAAATTCGATCAAAATTTGACAACTTTAAGGTAAAGAATTTTTTTTAAAAAAAGGTGTTCATACCCGAGGTCCACTGATTATGGCCAGATCAAAATCAACGATTATGAAGTTAGAGCGACCGCCAACCACCAAAATGTCTATTCCACCTCGAGCGTTGTTTACAGCCAGTGTATCAATGCCTAGTAATGCCAACATTGACTGTTCCATGAGTCTGGAAAGGATATCATCAATCACTAGCAATGCAATTTCCATGTAAGGAGTCTCTTTCACTAGACGCTTTTTGATGGGCAAATTCTTTTCCTCATAATCCCTGATTCGTTTAGATCCCGGAGCGCAAGCCATCGTTTGATAAATCGATATAGCTTCTGCATAATTAATATCGGACATTAGCATATATAGAAAATCAAGTGACTAGTAGAAAATACTAGTTTAAACCAAACAAGTTTTAAATGAACACAAGAACCAACATATAATATTTTAATGTTTCGAGGAGGCAACAAAGGTGATATATATCAACCCAAAGATGGATTTTGAAAATTGTAGAAAAATACTTCAGCAGTCGATGATACAACCCACAACCCAAAAGGTGGATCCTCTTAAACAAAGGTGATCCATAAAAAATCTCAAATTAGGCAGAGAAAATGCATAGCAATCTTGCATACGATGAACAATGAAGTGAAATTGCAAAACTATGAGGCAATGGAAGGAGCTAATCAACTCTACATGGAAACTTACCTATAACTCTCGATCTATCAATTTCTTTGTCATCAGCCTGGTCATAGGCTTATATAGGCGGCGAGAGACCACTCTCTATCCTATCAAGTAAGCAAAGATAGAATTTCACCTTTATTTCTCTTCACTTTTTTATTTTTTTTAGAACAAAACCCTCAAAGTTCATTTTTTTTCTCACCGCTTTCTTTCTACCCAGATTCTTTCTTTCTAACTCATCACTTTTCATTTTCTTTCTAAAACCAAATAAAGTGTAAAGGAATTTCACTATCTTATACTTAGGAAGTCAAATTCTTTTTTGACCGGGCCGTCCCAAGGGCCAAGTAACTAAAGCCCTTACTTTATGCCTCAAAAAAATTTATTTATACTACCAAAAATAGTCAGCATCCTAGCACCGGTCGGGCCTATGGACGGAATTTTTTTAAAAACAAAAATCATTTTAGAAGACCTCGTTTAGAGTTCGCTTTAGGCCTAAATAGGTGTTGGGTCCACCCAGTTTTTGAGAGGCACTATTTAGTGTGAGATGAGAGTACTACGAATGACGTGGACATGGTTTTATTATTCTTTTTACTGAAATAAAAAAATAAGATGAAAATAATAAAGTCCAAGAAAACAATAACACTTATTCGTCAGTTTTTCATTACGGAAGCCTTCCAACCGTCCACCGTTTCCGGTCTTTTTCTGATATTCAAACAACTCATTAAATGGTAATATAATTTTATATTTACAATTCATTAAATTTATAGGTGAACAACTTATTACCATTAAATGAGTTGTTTGAATATCAGAAAAAGAATTAAAAGTAAACGTATGAAAATTTGCCAACGAAGGTTGGTCTAGTTGGTAAGGACACGACTCATAACCCACAAGGTTGTGAGTTTGAATCCCACCGCCTATGTGAGGACCTCTTTGGTGGGTTATCTGTACATACCTCTGTAAGCGCTCTTTGAGCCGTGAGGCCTGCCCTGACCCTGATGAGCCCCCGCGATCCAACTCACCAAAATTTCTGTAATAAAAAAAGTATGAAAATTATATTAAAAAACCGAGTAGCTAGATTTGATAATCTTAATCCGGGTAAAAAGTGAGAGTTACACATTGATAATAAATTAACTTTTAATTCAAAGCATTGACAATGAATTAAATTTATAGGTGAACAACATAGCAAATAATAGTTATTGATATATGTTGTGGATGCCAACGATTTATACATTTTTTAAAAATGAAGTTATTATTACTAACAACAACTTTAAAGATGTCATATTGAATTAAAAGAGAAAAGTAGAGAGAGAAACTCCCCTTGGGTTTTTTTTTGCTAAGTTTTGCCTTATGACTGCCTTAGGGAGCACTACTGGAAAGCTAAGGGATGTGGAATCGTCAGGGGAGGAAACTGACCAACTTACAAGGAGCACTAAAAAGGCTAAAATGTTGGAGGACTCTCAAGAAACAGAGTTAAAAGAGACTCCTGCACTGATTTTGGAAACTCAAAGGCAGGTGATGATGCTTGAAGATACGCAAGGGACTGTGGTGAAGGAAACTCCACAGAAGCTATTCCCTACAGCTACTACTATGGCTATGAAGGGACGACTAATCTCCTATGCGGATGCTTATATTAGAGTGAATGGAGCGGCCAATGAAGATGAGCCTTTGGATATCGGGTTTCTCCAGGAAGAAGCTGAGGAGGAGGAGAGTTGCGAGGAGAAAGATCGAGCTGAAAAAGGGAAGAATACAGAAGGTGACCCGTTGTTCCCCGTTATTAAGGTTACCAGGGAGGAGATTAAGGCACCCCAACAACAATGGAAAAAAGAAGTTATAGTCAAACTGCTAGGCAAAAGAGTGGGACTGAGATTTTTCAAGATGAGATTGATGAAGCTATGGCAACCAGTGGGCATTATGGACGTTATCGATTTAGAGAATGATTACTTCCTTGTTAAGTTTGGAGATTGGAATGATGCTAAGAGAGCTTTCATGGATGGCCCGTCGAAAATCTCAGACCACTACCTCATGGTTCAACGGTGGCGGTCGGAGTTCTTTCCATTGGAGGATGAGTACAAAAAGGTGGCGGTGTGGGTGAGAATTCTGGGCCTACCCATTGAATACTACGAGAAGCACATTCTATGGAGAATGGGGAATGGTCTCGGACGCACCATGCGCATAAATAGCAACACTCTTCGGGAGAAGGAAGGATTGAGGGGTGAGTTCCAAACCACGGACCGAGCTAAATTTGCTCATATTTGTATCGAAGTTGATCTGAGTAAGGTCCTGATTTCTAAGTTTGAATTTCACAACAGAATCTATAATGTTGAATATGAGTGCCTCCACCTTGTTTGTTTTGGGTGTGGCCGCTATGGCCATAAAAAAGAGGTGTCCCCACTACTGATTGACAAGATTCCTAGGACTGAGCAAGATGACAAGGGCCATGATGATCGAATGAAGGCTATGAAGCAGAATATGTCCGATAGAAAATTGGAAATTGTCAAGAGGAAGAAGTTTTTGGGCCTTGGATAATCCCCCGAACAAGAGGTGGAAGACGAAGGGTGCTGCCACATGACCAAGAACGACGTGGGAATGTTGGAAGGGAGAGTAATGGGCAGAAATTGCAGGGTCCCAGAGGCCAGGGATCAAGGTTTGTCATATTGGGAGGTACTGATGATAGTGTGACAGCTCACACTATGGAGGTGGTACATAAAGGAAATGATAAAGGTAAACAAAAGGAAATTTCGGTTGAGGAGGTGCCGAAGGATACGGAGTACATCCATGCAATGGGTGATAATATTCCCCATGAAAAAAAATCCGCATAAACCAGGTGGGGGTTTGAAGTGGGGAGTGGGCCCAAGCAATGCCAATGCTAATAGTAGCGTGTAACCAAATGGGTCGGTCAGAGCCATAAAGAATATTGCTAGAGGTGGAGTTCGTATCAACTCGGTGGGCCCAATGGGTAAGGAAGATTCCGTGTTGAACCGAGTTAACTCACCAGGGGGAAAAAGTAACGAGCTCCCTACATAGGCTGTCCATATGAAACCGAGTCACAATGCTGTCGACTCAGGAGGGACCAATATCTTGAAAGCTCCCACTCAAGGTATAGCTAACAACAACAATGGAGTGCATCCAATGGAGGAGGAAACTGTCCTTGTCTTAAACCAGCGCCCCCCTGAATGCCCTAAGAGTGTTGAAAGTCCAATGGAGATTAGTGATGAGTTAAACTTAGAAAGGGTTGCAGTACCATAATCGATGGAAGAAGGGGTGTGTCATAATGGTGCCCATGCTTAGCGAATCTCTGGTATTCATATTTTTTGTTTTTTTATTTGTTTATTTATCAAGATGAAGATAATGACTTGGAATTGTTGGGGAGCTGGTTCCAGGACTTTCCCAAAATTTATCAGGGACCTATCTTTACGCTACAACTTGGATATTCTTGTTCTTTTTGAACCTCGTATAAGTGATACTAGAGCAGATAGAGTCATTCGCAAGCATGGCTTCACAGATTCGTTTAAAGTGGATGCTAGGGGATTTTCGGGGGGGATTTGGATCCTTTGGAATGGCCCCTCGTTGAAGCTTGATATTTTCCAGGAATCTACCCAGGTAGTACACACGAGAGTTACTTGTGCAAACCGGGGTCCCTGGCATTTTTCGGCTATTTATGGTAGTCCAAACTTGCATGGTAGACATGATCTTTGTAGAAAGCTTGGTGAGTTTGCACTAGCTCGTAATAGGCCTTGGCTAGCTATGGGTGATTTTATTTGTGTTGATTCCCAAACTCCTACAGCCCGAGAACCTAAAGCAATTCCGGCCAATAAGCCGTTGCAATGTAACCTTCAAAGATTGTTACCAAGGTCATTGCTAATAGGCTGAGGAGATATATGGCCTCTCTTATTGCTCCGCACCAATGTAGTTTCATCCCTGGTAGACACAGGTCTGACAACATTGTAATAGCTTAAGAGGTGTTTCATACTATGCGAACAAAGAAAGGAGAAAAAGGTTTTATGGCAGTAAAGGTTGACCTGGAAAAGGCTTATGACCGTTTGAGGTGGGGATTATTGGACAATGTCTTGCAGGAAATCGGTATTGGAGACCACTTAAGAAGGTTGATCATGACTTGTGTTTTCTTGGTTTCCATGCGGGTCCTTTTTAATGGTGATACTACTGATGCTTTCTCTCCAACCCGTGGGATTAGAAAAGGAGATCCTCTCTCCCCATACCTCTTTGTCCTTTGTGTGGAAAAATTGGCACATTGTATTCAGGACATGGTGATGGATGGAAGTTGGAAGCCAATTGTGCTTAATAGGGGAGGCCCACCTCTAACTCATCTATTCTTTGCTGATGATTTGTTCCTGTTTGGGGAAGCCACCAGCCACCAAATGATGACTATTTCGGACTGCCTTAATAGATTCTACCAGGTGTTAGGTGAGCTAGTTAGTGTGGAGAAAACATGTATGTTGATGTCTAAGAATGTGAACCATAATGTTGCACGGAGTCAACATGTAAATATGGAAGGATATATGGAAATGGCCAGGGAACCAACATGTACGCTGCTTTGCTTTATGTGGAGTTGTGTTAAAGGTGGTCTCATGACAAATGACTACAGGAGGTCGAGGGACATAGGGTCTTGCGGGTTATGTCCTTTGTGCCAAACGTATGAGGAGACAACTCTTCATATTTTATGAGATTGTCGGGTGGTGGAGGACCTTTGGCAGTGATATGGAGGTGGAGCTAATGTCCAAGGGTTCTTCACTTGTGACCTCAATACTTGGCTTGTAACCAACCTTAGTATTTCTCTTCTTGAGGCGTGGGGGCACAATTGGTGTATGGTATTTGGGACTTTAGTGTGGCAGGTCTGGCAGTTCCGAAATAAGCATGTTTTTGCCAACCAACAATTCATGGCAGAAGTTGTCCTACACGCTACTTTGTTTCATATAAAAGCATAGGAGCATAGGCGAAACACAACGAGTATTAGTAGGCTGCGGTACAGGGAGCAGTTGGTGGGATGGAGTTTTCCTCCAAACCTTTGGGTTAAAGCCAATGTTGATGGCTCGGTTATGTCCAATGGTAATATGGCTTCTTGTGGTGGGGTTCTACGTGATGTTACAGGCTAGTGGATTCGTGGTTCGCCAGGAATTTAGGCACCTCAAATGTTTTGATGGCAGAGTTATGGGGCATCTTTACAACCCTTAATTTGACCTGGGACAAGCAAATTCCTAAGGTTTGGGTAGAAAGTGATTCCGAGGTGGCAGTGAAGCTAATCACAGAGGGTTGTTTAAGCAACCATCCTTACGCCCCGGTGGTGTCTGCTATAGCGGAGTTACAATCTCATGATTGGGAAGTCCGGTATTCGCATGTTAGGCGTGAAGGTAACCGAGTTGCGGACTTCTTATCTAACCAAGCCTACGCTATGGAACTTGGCCTCCATGTTTTGAACAGGCCACCTATTGGTTGCACTAATCTTCTGGTCAAGGATGCGATAGGGGTTGCTATTCCCCGTCTAGTACCTGTTTAGTCTTTCTTTGGGTTGTAACCCTCCTCGTTAAAAAAAACAACTTTTAAAAAAACTAAATAAAGCAAGTCGAGGATTAGTTCCATTACTAGGGATGTTAACGGTGCAGGGCGGGGGCGGTCAATACTCCCATGTCTCCCAATTTTACCCCGTTCTCCACCATGAGGAGTTTTTCTCCCCCATCCTCATTCCCCGCGGGAAGTTAAATTCATAAAAAGAGGTAATAAACTAAAATCCAATAAAATATAAAATATATAAAACTTAAAATTATTAAATTTAAAGTTAAAGAACTCTCCAAAATATTACAACAACTTCAAATTCAAATCATACCAACATGAGATTCAACAAAAAATAAGACAAGATCTAAGACTACATTCATTTAATTCTTCTTATCATGTCCAACATTTAATGTCTTTAACATTTTAGTGGTAGTGCGAAGGACAAGTGACACCGCAACGAGATATGGACGAATAAAGTTATTACTCAGATGGTGCGAGGGTCTAGATGCGTGAAGAGCTAGAAAGAGTTGTCTAGTCCTTTAGAAGTGAAAGGTGAAGACTGTATAGGAGGAACTGAGAAACCAAATATGGTTAAGAAAGTTAGACTTGAATTTTTTCAATATTATATTAAATTAATAAATAAAAATATATATTTAGAATTACTAAAATATAATTATAATGTATACATTATACACATATATAATTAAAAGTATATTTTGTAATCTTATCAAGGACGGAGACCCCGCGAGGAAGGGGATATGTTCCTCGTCTTCGTCCCCGAAATGCCTTCGACGGAATTTTCTCCCGCGTCCTCATCTCCAAAGGGAAAAAATCACCGTTTGTGGGGCCCAATTCAAGACAATCCTTGTGGTGATCCCCACGTTCAGATGAAAATTGCCATCCTTATCTGGTACCCATGTAATTGTTGTTTTCTTAATTTTGGAACACCTTGGTTTTTTTATTTTAATACAAAAACGTCATGCAAATGGTACCCTATAAAAAATATAAAATCAATTAAGTATTGATCGAGTGATAAGCATCTCAACCCTATAAGGAGAAGAATGTAAGTTTGAATCCCGGTCTACAAAATCGAAGCTTGTGGTGATACCACGGGATATGCCGCCAGATAGTTAAAGATCTTAATTAAAGTGTTTCATAAAAAAATATGAAATAAAAAAATCAAATCCTAAAATTAAAATGTAGTTATTGTGACACCCTAACTCGAGTCATCACATAGTCACCCGTTTGCCGAAATAAAACTTAATTTGCTGGTTGCGTTCGGAAAATAATGTTTTGTCAACGTTTATCTTTTCAAAATATGGTGATAAAATTTTTTCTCTTTTTTTAAGCTCACAACAACAATAACGTAATCAAATCACACTTAAATACATAATGTATATAAGTCATACAACTATACTGCCTCATATGTTTTCACACCTAGATCATTATCAGTTTAGTTTATTCTCAAAACCTAATATAACACAATAGGGCCTAAGTTGGTCGTAACTAAAAGACGCTACAACCGATAGAAGCAGCAACAACATGCTACGAACTAGACAGTCTTCTTCTTCTTGTAGAGATCATACCCATTGTGCGGCTCTGATATGTTTGTAAGGGTGAGACGTCAATATATGGATTTAACACAATAACTAAATGCGCGACACAAAAGAAGACACATGCACACATACATGTTTATAACAACATAAGCATCCATATTATAGCATACAATTTATCAATGGGTTTCACACCCCAAACATCAATGTTGGAAAACTATGCATGAACACTTCAATACATCATCTAAACATCCACACTTAATCTGATGAGATATCCCAACCAGTAATGAGTTGATCAGACTCCAGGCATGCAGCTAGAACACTAGGCACACAGCCAGAACACAAGCACGCAGCCAGAATACAGGCACGCTGCCAGAACACCGGGCACTTAGCCAGAACACAGGCACGTAACCAGAATACAGTCATGCAGCCAGAACATAACGGGCACGTCTGCCAAATGCATGCAAAAACACTCTGTTCTTGACACTTGTGTTTGTGTTCGATCTTTCTTTGCCGAAGCTCAAAATAGATTAGGACTCACATAGTTTTAACATCTTTAAAACTTTCATTAAAACACAAAACCTCACTGTCCGAGTGCTCAATCACGATACCTCTCGACCGATGCACCAGTCATAGGTTCGTGGTAATAGAAAACATCTTAAATGTTTAAACACATTATACACCACGTATACAGTAGACACCAAGTCTACAGGACCTCAAAGTCCAAAGGACCCCAAGTCTATAACAACAAAGAACCTTAGTACCTCGACGTCTCGGTTACTAAGATCAACATCACTTTCAACACGGTTGAATTAATTTTGCTTTCAGAAAATCTTTTCAAATGGGAAATTCTTCAATAAAATCTTTAAATAAAAAAACCTAGTTTCCACAAGGTGAGTCACTTGAGGTTTTAAACTTACTTAAAATACGTACTGCCGTTACAAAATAGTTGCCGTCGACACTTTTTCCAAATTTGCCGTCAATTATCACTTTATAAGCCTTTTAAGCCAAAACTTAGCTTTTTCCACTTAAATAATTTTCTAAAATCATAATTAACTTATTTTCAATAATTAATTTCATAAAATAACTTTTTATAATATTACAGAATTTCTTACATAAAAATTAGCAGTAGTAAAATATTTTCACGGTTGCGCACTCTGTGACCCACAGTTCACTTTTTCATTAATAAATCATTAAAATGATAATATTTCTCAAAACTCATTATTTTTCCAAAACAATATTTTCCATCACTATTATATTCCAACATTTCCCATAAAACATTGAATATAATTTACACAGCTTATTAAAGCTTTTATCTGATTAATCGGTTGTGCACTGACCACTGTCAGGCTTCTCAAACAACATTCAACAACATCATCAGAATTATATCACCATGCAGATCATGCATCATAGCAATATAATATACAGCTGCAGATAATTAAATAAATCAAAAGCAGATCAATCACCGATACACAGATAAACAACACAACGTAAACAACAATAACAAATAACCACAACCACATATAAATTATACAGACTACACTAAAAGCAAATAGTTATTGAGAAAAATCCCTCAGGTAAGATCGCCTTACCTCTCGAAGCTCCTCAATGAAATTAAAAGAACTCTGTCGATTGTCGGAAACCCTCGTACGCCGTAAAACAATTAACCTTCAACAACACATCCAAACAACCAATCAAAACAAGCAAAACAAACACCTAATCCTCTCTAATAGGTCACGGCCTCCTTAGGGTTTTGTGGATCAAAATCTCCAAACTTGCTTCAGTCATGGATTAACGATCCTAATATACTTAAGGAAATGGATTAGGGCTAAACAACAAGGTTAAGAATCAAAACCATCCTAATCCTCTAAATGGTAAATTCGGCCAACACAAGGACATAGGGTTAGGGTTTTCATTTTTGACAAACCAACTTAGATTTAACATAAACATTTATTAACTGGATGATTACATGATCACTTTGATAAAACTTAACAAAATCATTCAAGTTCCTCACTAATGAATTTCGGTCAAGATATGAAAGACATGGTTAGAAATTTCAACTTGATACAAGAACTTGGATTTAGAAAGTACATACCCTTGAAGCATGAGATATATGATCATTTTCAAGTAGAAAACAACAAAGTTCCTCCACCTCTCACTATAGGTTTCGGCCATGCTCAAAAAAATGAGGAGGAAGATTTTGTTTTCAACAATCTCTTGGATTATGATAGTAGGGATGATTATAAGCACATAGAAATTGTTTTCAAAATTTTAGAATTTTTCTATGATTTATGGTGATTTTTCAAAGTTATGAACATAAGCTTGAATCTAGTTTGAACATGGTGATTTAAGACTTCAAAACATGAAAACTTATGAAAAACATGACATTAAATGAAGGTAGAGAGTAAGAATGGCCTCTTGAAGAACAAGAAATGAGCAAGAATCACTAACTTCCTTTGAAAACTAAAGCTTTTTCACTTGTAAGAAAATGGAGTTTTTGAGAGTTTGGAGAGGATGAAGAAGAATGTGGAAGAATGGAGAAGCTCCTAGCTTCTTCAAGAGCTTATGGCAGCCACAATGAGGCTTGGGCCATGTGAAATTGGGCTTGGCAAAAGCCCAAGTCCATTACCAAATTTTGCAACATAAAAATGCTTAAGACTTTAATAAAAAACCTAGGAAATTAAGAGTAAGAAATTGGTTTTCATGGAATAACTCTTGGTCACGAAATTTGGGACTCAAAACTGCAGCCCAACATGATTTGGATGAGTGAAAAATTGATCCACTTCAGTTAGTGTATCATAGAAACTAGTTTAGGGACCAAAGTGCAATTAAGAATAAGTTTAGTGACCAAAATGCAATTTCCATAGAATTTGTCATCATGAGGCCATGTGCACCATTAATGTGTTCACATGGGTGACTCACCATATTTGACTCATTGGTATCATCCGTTAGCGGCTCCCGGAAATCCCGCAATCTGCTCCGTTGCTTCCCCGATTCAATATGACGCCCGGATAAAATATAATATTTCACATTTTAGTGAAATATTTCAGAATAATCAAAATCATAGGAAATTAAATAAAAACCTTAAGTTTTTCGTTCACGAGTAAAAATTAGGTCTTTTGAGCAGTATAATTATACTGTCAATGAAATTCGTGGGCCGGGATTCACCTGACTTTTCAACCTAAATTTTTATCGTAACTCTCTACGGTAAAGTAGAGTGTCAATAAGGTTTCGGTTGATTTAAAAACATTTTCTAAGTCTCGGATAAAAATATAAACATATTTATATAAATTTACGATATTAGAAACGTATTTATTTCATTCGATATATTATTGTGAAATAATTAATATATAATTCGATCATATTAAGAATTAAATATTATTGAAAACGTAAAAGCAAATTATCAATTATGCATTTATCATTTTTCTAGGTGCGGGATGGAACCCAGGATATCCCTACAGGTAGAAGCCGTAGGACTAATCCCATGAGGATGTAGAGTACCAATTAAGGAGAAACTCCTCTACTCATAGATGCAACTCTATTCCCATTACTTTTTTTTTTGAGAGAAGAAGCTCAAGGAATCTCATTAGCGATCAAAGCAACAATACAAGGGGGAACATGATAGAAAATACGGGGACCAGCAGTGAAAAGAGTCGCCCTAGCTATCGAATGAGCTACTCTGTTGGCTTATCTCCTAACAAAACTTATCCCAAAGTTTAGAAAAGAACAAAGAAAGTCATAACATGCTGTAATAGTTACTCCATATTCGGAGGTGTCAACTTTAGGAGATTTGGCATGGTTGACCACTACTTGGCAATCTAGCTCAAAAATAACATGGTCTAAATTCAACTATTGGACCCATTGAATAGCTTTGAGAAGACCCATGGCTTCCCCTTCAAGAACTGGGAGCCAAGAGGGCACCCAATCAGTCCTAGCTTGAATAAAAGCACCATGATCATCTCTAATACACATACCAAAAGTAGTTTTCCCTGCATCTTCAATGAAACTTGTATCAACATTACATTTATAGTAACCTGGAGGTGGAACTTCCCATGTTGTAGCACCCAAATTGCATCCAGCACTTTGAAGTTGAGTGTCTGGTGAATTTGCATGCTTCCAATCCAGATAAAATTGGAGGATCTATGAACAATAGCATCCAATGTTGGTGTCCTTCCCTCCCAGAGTTTATCATTTCTTGCACTCCAAATGGCCCAAAGGGACATCGCAAATGCCACCCTCCTATCCACATCCAATGAACTAAGGATAGTGAAGAGTAATTCACGAAAATTCTGGGCAACCTGTAGTTGAGGAAAAATAAAATCCCAGATTTGTTGTCTCACCCAACATTCTTTGCTAATATTGCAAGTAATCAAAAGATGCCAAATATTTTCATACTCTTGTTCACAGAAAACGCAAGTGCTTGAGCAGCTAACTCCTTTATATTGAAGTTGGACTCTAGTAGGCAGACAATCCCTACAAGCTCTCCATAGAAAAAACTTCACTCTAGGTGGCACTTTGAGCTTCCAAATCAAGTACCAATCTCCATCTATTTTCAAATGACTCGTATCTA
The DNA here is from genome assembly GCA_030762895.1 of Sophora flavescens. Taxonomy (NCBI): domain Eukaryota; kingdom Viridiplantae; phylum Streptophyta; class Magnoliopsida; order Fabales; family Fabaceae; genus Sophora; species Sophora flavescens. The sequence continues at coordinate 14,808,070 of CM061062.1, read as the reverse complement.
CAAGATTATTCAAAACAACTTGATATGCAGTTTTAACTGAGTAAAGCCCATTGTTACTAGGTCCCCAAATAATTCTATCCCCACTCACTAGCTCATTAAGAGGGGTGTTTAAAATTTTGTGTGCTAGGTGAGTAGGTAGAAAACTGTCAATAAGGGGTTGGTTCCAACATTTTAGACCATGGATCCATAAATCACTAATTGCTAGATTTTGAAATTCAAATGGCAAACCCATGGGACAAGAAATCCTCTCCCCATCACGTAACCAGGGGGCATCCCACAAAGGGATTGTGTCACCACTTCCAATGCTCCATCTCACTCCTTGCTTCACCAAAGCCTTGGACATCCATATACTCCTCCAAGAATAAGAGGGATTATGTGCCAAGTCTGCATCCAAGAAGTCACCATGTGAAAAATATTTGGCTTTAAAGATCTTAGTCACAAGAGCATCAGGTTGCACTACAAATTTCCAAGCTTGTTTGCCTAGCATAGCCAAGTTAAAGACATACATATTACGGAAACCAAGACCACCCCAAATTTTAGGCATGGAAAGTTTATCCCAAGACAACCATTTAATTCCTTTATTCTCTCCATTTTTTGCACCCCACCAGAAGGAATTTAGCATTTTTTGTATTTCATCACCAAGAGAAGGAGGAAGAAGATACATACTCACACAATAAGCAGGAATAGCTTGGGCCCTTGATTTAATCGAAACCTCTCTCCCTGCCATAGATAATGTCTTCCCCTTCCAAGAGCTCACCTTTTTCCAAATACGGTCCTTAATATATTGGAAAATTTACCTTTTATTTTTGCCAATAAGGGATGGGATTCCAAGGTAATTACCAACATCAGTTTTCTCTTGCACACCCAAAATTCCAGCAAGCGATCGACGCCTTTGTTGCTGGACATTGTTGCTAAAAATCATGGCAGATTTATCAAAATTAATTTCTTGCCCCGATGCCAGCTCGTATCTATGAAGTAAATCTTTCACAAATTCCACTTCTTAATCCACTGCTCTCATGAATAAAAGACTATCATCCGTAAAAAGAAGGTGAGATACAATAGGAGCTCTCCTATAAATTTTGATACCATGAATGTAACCACTTCTCTCAGCTGATTTAATAAGAGAGGACAAGCCTCCCGTACACAAAATATAGAGATAAGGAGATAACGGATCACCCTGGCGAAGGCCCCGACCTGGAATAACTGAACCTGCTTTCTCATTATTCATAAGGACCGAATATTGAACAGAAGACACACACATCATCATCCAATTCACCCACTGAATGTTAAAACACATTTTAATCATAACAGCATGCAGATAGTCCCAACTAACATGATCATAAACTTTACTCACATCAAGCTTTAGAGCAACATCACCTGAGACACCTCTCTTCTTACATTTCATATAATGGAGCGACTTAGTGGCTATCAAGGCATTATCCACTATAGATCTACCTGAGACAAAAGCAGATTGTTCTTCTAACACACACTTTGAAATAACCATAGCCAATCTATTTGCAAGAGTCTTGAATAAAATTTTGTAAATAACATTGTGATCAGCCTCTGGCTCGACTATTTTTTACTAGTAAGACCATAGGTTTTATTCGAGTTTAATCTTGTTTTCACCCAAATTTGGACGTAATTGTCCTCAAGCAACATTTTGAGTCTGTAAAGTAGTTTTAGGGTATTTTAGTTGATTTTGAGTCAAATAAAGCATTTACTGCTATTTCATGTTTTCAGGATAATAAGAGGAGCAAAAAGGGAAGGATCCTGAAGCAGAGGCCATCACGCCCAGGCCGTGACACTTGTCACGGCCGTGATGAGCTACCCATGGAAGACAGAAAAGGTCACGACCCAGCCGTGACACACATCACGGGCGTGACGAGGAGAACCTGAAAGTCAGAATTGATCACGGCCGTGACGGACCAGAATTTGAATGCGCGCCCTTGACAGAAGCGGTCACGGCCTGGCCGTGACGGCCATGACGGCCGTGACGCGCGGCCTTCTTATATATAGAAACGCAGCAGACACAGAAAGGAGGCAGATTTTCACAGTTTACATTATACTCTTAGGTTTTTGTCATATTTGTAATGGAGAACTAGTCTCCTTGGATTAATCTGCTATAATCGGGTTCCATTACCACTTGAGGTTAAGTAATTCCCATTCTTATCGCTTTTCTCTTTCAATATTGTTCTATATGTTCTGTTTGCTTAATTCAGGATTGTATAGAATGTGTATTGATTTGTTTCGATGATTGTGTGTTCCTATACTTAATCACGTTTGCTTAATTCGCGTGTGTTCATTCGTGTTTGCTTAATTCACGAGCGCTTCACCCCGTTTGCTTAATTCGGGAATTAGGAACATACGTCTCGTAGTGCCGGTTTCACTTGTTAATTGTCTCTACAATCGAAAAGGGATTAGAATCCGCTTAGGGCTTGGAATTTACATGAACCGATGATAGTGGGAAACCGAGAGCAGTAGATTAGTCGTTTCAATTATTGACAATCACCTATTTGCATTGTTTTCTGCTTTGTTTTCTTAATTGAATCTTTCAACCTCAACCCCCCCCCCCCCACCCAAAAAAAAAAAAAGACTTTTCTGATAATAACAATCCAAGAGTCCTTGTGAGACGATACTCGAGTTGTCGTGTCCTAGCTACATATTTTTACAAGCCGCTCACTTTTTGACGCGTGTGTGACAGCGTGTCACATTGCAAAGCGAAATTGGCCTAAGGTCACACATAGTAGTGGGATGCTCGCATTTAGGAACCAGAGCAATATTAGTATCATTAATATCATGAGGCAAAGAACCATCCTGCAACCATTTCCTACAAGCAGTGATAACATCAGCACCACAAATATTCCAAAAATGCTGGTAAAAAGCTGCATTAAGACCATCAGGACCTGGGGATTTGTCAGGATGCATATTAAGAGTAGCATATTTGAAATCATCATCACAAAATGGTGCAAAAAGGAGAGCATTATCCTCTTCATTATGTTTCCTTTGCAGGTGATTGATAATGTAATCCACATCACTATTACTTCTCTCAAAAAGATTCATAAAATAATTAGCAGCTAGATCACATAAGCCCTCTTGAGAAGTAACATAATTTCCATGATCATCCATCAAAGAATCAATAGAATTTATTTTCTGTCTAGATGAAGCAGATGCATGAAAAAATTTAGTATTAGAATCACATCCTTTGAGCCAATATGACTTTGCTCTTTGACGCCAATACATTTCTTCCTGGACCACCAATTTTGCTAAGCGATTTTTCAATGCCAAAAAATGGTTGATACCTGTGCGATCGGTTGTGTCTCAGCTCCATCATTTTCTTTTTGTACTGCGCTATATCCATCCTGAATGATGGCTTTAAGTTACGGCCCCATTCATCAAGGTTCCTGGCACACATTTCCAATTTTTGCTCCACATTAATTGAGGTTGCAGTAGGCCAACTATGCTTTACTATTTCTTCAATGTCCTCCTCTACCAGCCAATGATTCTCAAACTTGAATCTTCTAGGCACAAAGTAACGACTAGGCAGCTTTTCAGTGATAAGAAGAATGGGACTATGGTCAGAAACTAAAATATTTGTAAGCTTTGCATTAGGAAAAAAGCTCCACCATGATGGAGTAACCATGGCTCGGTCAAGTCGTTCTTCGATCTCATTTGGCCTACCCTTAGCTTTACACCAAGTATAGGGGTACCCATCCAAAGAAATATCAGATAAATTACAATCCAAGGCGACATTCCGAAAACCATCAATAAGCCATTGAGCACGCTCCACCCTTCCTCTTTTCTCTTCGTGAGCTAGGAGATCATTAAAATCTCCAATAATACACCAAGGAAGGTCAGACATACTGGCCAAAGATCTAATTAAATTCTATGACTCCCTCCATGACTCCCTTTTTTATGTGCGGGATGGAACCTAGGGTATCCTTACAGCTGGAAGTCGTAGGACTAATCCTATGAGGATGTAGAGTACCAATTAAGGAGAAACTCCTCTACTCATAGATGCAGCTCTATTCCCATTACTAGGATACGAACTATGGACATATGATTAAAAGGTCCAAGCTAATAGCTACTTGGATCACACCTTATGTGGGTTATGCATTTGTCATTTTACTACAATAAAAATGCCTAAAAATATTCAATTTTAAAAAGCATTAAAGTAGTATACACTGTCAGTGTAATAAGATTTACACTAACATTTAATAACATTTTGACATGTGTGCTTTTATGGATATAATATAAAAATATTAAATGTTGATGGCAGCAGTCTTGGTAATAATATTGATTTGATAATAATATTGAATGCTATATTTATTGAACGTAATATAAAAATATGTATATTTATAACTATTAAATATTATATTTATTATATTTGATATATTAAATATTATAACACATATACATAAAGTTAACTTGAGACTTTTACCAAGAAAATAAATAAAGTTAACTTGATATTTAGAAAAATTAATGATAATATATATATATTTTTATTACAGCATTAATGATAATATTGATTACCAAAATAAAGAAGATATTACATAAAATATTATAAAAGTTTCACATTTCATAAAAAATATCATCATAACATAGTATAATAAATTTGAATGATACTTTTACCCTATTTACATAATTTACATGTAACTATTGTATCAAATATATTAACATAAATTAAAATTTTATATAAGTATGAATTTTTTTTTAAAAAAATATTAAATTTAAAATTAATCTATTTATGAAATATGTTTATAGAAGAAACATAACAATTAACTTGGTAAAATAATTTGACAATTATTTTGACTGAGTTTGATGGAAAAAAATACATATATTACATAAAAAATATTGTTTAAAATAACTTATTTATTCAATTTTTTAACAAAAATATTTTTTTTGCCCTTTATTATATTCTATAATTAAAAAAACATTTTTAGGCCTATTTTATATATATTTCTTTTATAATAAATTTCACTTATTTCTTAAAAATTGATTCCTATAAATATTATAGATAAACCCGTGCAATGCATGGGCATTATTTCTAGTTGACAACAATTTGTTAAAACTATTACTATAATTTTAAAAGTAAGTTACATGGTTAGATTAAAAAAACTCCGACGATGGGTGATTGGATGATAGTAATGGAAAATACATTAATAATTAATTAATAGGATGGACTGGATGGTGGTAAACTGGTAATTATAATAGAGGTGGTGGGGATTATGGTTCATTAGTGTCAATGAAGTGAAAAGTACCTAGTTTCTCATCTTTTGTATGATTACTCTTATTCACAAAACAAACTACATGAAAACATATCATACAAAATGGTACTCGGATAAATTTATATTGTATAAAATGAGCACAAAATTATATAAAATAGAATGTGCTTATAAAAGAAATACAATGTGATTTGCTTTAATTTTAGAGTGATGTTAGCATCACACTCTTAAACACACTCATCTTAACACATTTTTATTATTGGGTGGATTTCATATGGGACCATATGTTTTGGTGGCTCTCACATAAAATATATCCAATAATAGAGAGTATGTCGAGGAGAGTGTGATAAAGGGCGTGTTATTAGTATTTTTCTTAATTTTATTTGGTATGCCAAATAAGAAGGGGTGATTATTAAATAATAAAAGCATCATAAGTTACACGCAAGCAATATATATTGAAATTGTAGTACACTAATATGCATATGGATATATGCTTGTAAATAAAAGTTGCACATAAACTATATATATTTTTCTTCTCAAACAGCTATAAATTTTTTTATCACTTGAACTCTAAGAGTCCAGTTCTCACCAGAAAGCTTCACTGACAATCGGACAAGAAACCAAACATATAAAATGAAAGTATAAAGCTCCTCTAAAATGAACTAATTGTAAAGTGAAAAGATAAGAGTGTATTTACTCTTGATTAACAAAATGGAATGAGATATAAAAGTACTTTAACTAATCAAAATTGAATACACCATCATTTTCTCACTTTACACCCAAACTTTCTTTAAAGGTGCCTAATCCAACATGAAATAACTGATAATAATAAATAAACCAGCATTGGAAGGGCAATTGCTTCACAGGTTGCGAAGGTAACCAATGGCTTCCGCTAAACTTTCTGGGTCTATAGGTTTCTCAATACAAGCATTAGCTCCTGCTTCAAAAAACATTCGCTTATTCTCTGTAGTATAATTTGTACACATACCCAGAATCTTGCTTTGTACACCCATCATACGTATCTCCCTCACAAACTACACAAAACAAAAAATCAAATTTAGGTAGATATAAATTTGCTTATCAATAGTTATGTATGCATTTGATTGCGTGTCAGCAAAACCACGATACAAAACAATGGTAGTAATGCCATTTTTGTAAAATTTTCACACAAATCGTGAATACTTCAAATAGCTGCTTCCTCGTCCGATCATCTTGGATGCTATTCTGTCTAAATCATCGCTGTTCCAAACAGAGGCTAAGCCCGTGTTTGGAAATGCAGCAAGGAACTACATTCAATCACAAAATCAAGTTAAAAATGACATCACTGTAATTTTATGAGCCTTAAATGTGAAAACTCAAGTAATTAACTTTTCTGTCATGTCCAGCCAAAGGTGCTTCCAAACATAGCAAAATTCGATCAAAATGTGACAACTTTAAGGTAAAGAATTTTTTTTAAAAAAAAGGTGTTCATACCTGAGGTCCACTGATTATGGCCAGATCAAAATCAACGATTATGAAGTTAAAGCGACCGCCAACTACCAAAATGTCTATTCCACCTCGAGCGTTGTTTACAGCCAGTGTATCAATGCCTAGTGATGCCAACATTGACTGTTCCATGAGTCTGGAAAGGATATCATCATCCACTAGCAATGCAGTATCCATGTAAGGAGTCTCTTTCACTGGACGCTTTTTGATGGGCAAATTCTTTTCCTCATAATCCCTGATTCGTTTAGATCCCGGAGCGCAAGCCATCGTTTGATAAATCGATATAGCTTCTGCATAATTAATATCGGACATTAGCATATATAGAAAATCAAGTGACTAGTAGAAAATACTAGTTTAAACCAAACAAGTTTTAAATGAACACAAGAACCAACATAAAATATTTTAATGTTTCGAGGAGGCAACAAAGGTGATATATATCAACCCAAAGATGGATTTTGAAAATTGTAGAAAAATACTTCAGCAGTCGATGATACAACCCACAACCCAAAAGGTGGATCCTCTTAAACAAAGGTGATCCATAAAAGATCTCAAATTAGGCAGAGAAAATGCATAGCAATCTTGCATACGATGAACAATGAAGTGAAATTGCAAAACTATGAGGCAATGGAAGGAGCTAATCAACTCTACATGGAAACTTACCTATAACTCTTGAGCTATCAATTTCTTTGTCATCAGCCTGGTCATAGGCTAATATAGACGGCGAGAGACCACTCTCTATCCTATCAAGTAAGTAAACGGAAGCCTTCCAACCATCCACCATTTCCGGTCTTTTTCTGATATTCAAACAACTCATTAAATGGTAATATAATTTTATATTGACAATTCATTAAATTTACAGGTGAACAACTTACTATTAAATATTATATTTATTATATTTGATGTATTAAATATTATAACACACATACATAAAGTTAACTTGAGACTTTTACCAAGAAAATAAATAAAGTTAACTTGATATTTAGAGAAATTAATGATAATATATATTTTTTATTACAGCATTAATGATAATATTGATTACCAAAATAAAGAAGATATTACATAAAAGATTATAAAAGTTTTACATTTCATAAAAAATATCATCATAACATAGTATAATAAATTTGAATGATATTTTTACCCTATTTACATGTAACTATTGTATCAAATATATTAACATAAATTAAAATTTTATATAAGTATGATTTTTTTTTAAAAAAATATTAAATATAAAATTAATATATTTATGAAATATGTTTATAGAAGAAACATAACAATTAACTTGGTAAAAAAATTTGACAATTATTTTGACCGAGTTTGATGAAAAAAATACATATATTACATTAAAAATATTGTTTAAAATAAATTATTTATTCAATTTTTTAACAAAAATCTATTTTTGCCCTTTATTGTATTCTATAATTAAAAAAACATTTGTAGGTCTATTTTATATATATATTTTTTATAATAAATTTCACTTAATTCTTAAAATCTGATTCCTATAAATATTATAAATAAACCCATGCAATGCACGGGCATTATTTCTAGTTGACAACAATTTGTTAAAACTATTACTATAATTTTAAAAGTAAGTTACATGGTTAGATTAAAAAAACTCTGACGATGGGTGATTGGATGGTAGTAATAGGATGGACTGGATGGTGGTAAATTGGTAATTATAATAGAGGTGGTGGGGATTTGGGTTCATTAGTGTCAATGAAGTGAAAAGTACCTAGTTGCTCATCTTTTGTGTGATTACTCTTATTCACATAACAAACTACATGAAAACATATCATATAGAATGGTACTCAGATAAATTGATATTGTATAAAATGAGCACAAAATTATATAAAATAGAATGTGCTTATAAAAAAAAATACAATGTGATTTGCTTTAATTTTAGAGTGATGTTAGCATCACACTCTTAAACACACTCATCTTAACACATTTTTATTATTGGGTGGATTTCATATGGGACCATATGTTTTGGTGACTCTCACATAAAATCTATCCAATAATAGAGAGTATGTCGAGAAGAGTGTGATAAAGGGCGTGTTATTAGCATTTTTCTTAATTTTATTTGGTATGCCAAATAAGAAGGGGTGATTATTAAATAATAAAAGCAGCATAAGCTACACAGAAGCAATATATATTGAAATTGTAGTACACTAATACGCATATGGATATATGCTTGTAAATAAAAGTTGCTCATAAACTATATAGATTTTTCTTCTCAAACAGCTATAAATTTTTTTTATCACTTGAACTCTAAGAGTCTAGTTCTCACCAGAAAGCTTCATTGACAATCGGACAAGAAACCAAACATATAAAATGAAAGTATAAAGCTCCTCTAAAATGAACTAATTGTAAAGTGAAAAGATAAGAGTGTATTTACTCTTGATTACCAAAATGGAATAAATGTACTTTAACTAATAAAAATTGAATACACCATCATTTTCTCACTTGACACCCAAACTTACTTTAAAGGTGCCTAATCCAACATGAAATAACTGATAATAATAAATAAACCAGCATTGGAAGGGTAGTTGCTTCACAGGTTGCAAAGGTAACCAATGGCTTCCGCTAAACTTTATGGGTCTATAGGTTTCTCAATACAAGCATTAGCTCCTGCTTCAAAAAATATTCGCGTATTCTCTGTAGTGTAATTTGTACACATACCCAGAATCTTGCTCTGTACATCCATCATACGTATCTCCCTCACAAACTACACAAAACATAAAATCAAATTTAGGTAGATATAAATTAGCTTATCAACAATTATGTATGCATTTGTTTGCGTGTTAGCAAAACCACGATACAAAACTATGGTAATAATGCCATTTTTGTAAAATTTTCACACAAATTGTGAATACTTCAAATAGCTGCTTCCTCGTCCGATCATCTTGGATGCAATTCTGTCTAAATTGTCAGTGTTCCAAATAGAGGCTAAGCCCGTGTTTGGAAATGCAGCAAGGAACTACATTCAATCACAGAATAAAGTTAAAAATGACATGACCTTAATTTTATGAGCCTTAAATGTGAAAACTCGAGTAATTAACTTTTCTGTCATGTCTAGTCGAAGGTGCTTCCAAACATAGCATAATTCATCCAAAATGTGATAACTTTAAGGTAAAGAAATTTTTTAAAAAAAGGTGTTCATACCTGAGGTCCACTGATTATGGCCAGATCAAAATCAACGATTATGAAGTTAAAGTGATCGCCAACCACCAAAATGTCTATTCCACCTCGAGCGTTGTTTACAGCCAGTGTATCAATGCCTAGTGATGCCAACATTGACTGTTCCATGAGTCTGGAAGGGATATCATCATCCACTAGCAATGTAGTATCGAGATCGGACATAAGCATATATAGACAATCAAGTGACTAGTAGAAAATACTAGTTTAAACCAAACAAATTTTTAAATGAACACAAGAACCAACATATAATATTTTAATGTTTTGAGGAGGCAACAAAGGTGATATATATCAACCCAAAGATGGATTTTGAAAATTGTAGAAAAATACTTCAGCACTCGATGATACAACCAACAACCCAAAAAGTGGATCCTCTTAAACAAAGGTGATCCATAAAAAAAAAATCTCAAATTAGGTAGAGAAAATGCATAGCAATCTTGCATACGATGAACAATGAAGTGAAATTGCAAAACTATGAGGCAATGGAAGGAGCTAATCAACTCTACATGGAAACTTGCCTACAACTCTTGATCTATCAATTTCTTTGTCATCAGCCTGGTCATAGGCTTATATAGTCGGCGAGAGACCACTCTCTATCCTATCAAGTAAGTAAAGATAGAATTTCACCTTTATTTCTCTTCACTTTTTTTAAATTTTTTTAGAACAAAACCCTTAAAGTTCATTTTTTTCTCACCGCTTTCTTTCTACCCCGATTGTTTCTTTCTAACTCATCACTTTTCATTTTCTTTCTCAAAACCAAATAAATTGTAAAGGAATTTCACTATCTTATAATTAGGAAGTCAAATTCTTTTTTGACAGGGCCGACGCAAGGGCCAAGCAACTAAAGCCCTTACTTTAGGCCTCAAAAAATTTTATTTCTACTACAAAAAATAGTCAGCATCCTAGCGTCGGTCGGGCCTCTGTACGGAATTTTTTTAAAAACAAAAATCATTTTAGAAGACCTCGTTTAGAGTTCGCTTTAGGCCTAAATAGGTGTTGGTTCTGTAACACCCCGATTTTCGCTGCTTCGTAATATCGGTAATAAATATATAAACATATATATTTTTATCCGAGACTTAGAAAATGATTTTGTACAAACCAATGTCATTTCCTTGTTATACTTATTTTCATAAGGTTACGGGGAAGTTTTTGGTTGAAAATTCAGACGGAAACCGGTCTGCCATTTTATGTGTTTTCACTGACAGTAAAAGTTTACTGATCAGAAAACCTAATCTTAATTCGTGAATGAAAGACTTAAGATTTTTATTTTATTTCCTAAAAGTGTGTATTTTTAGAATTTTTTCAGAAAAAAATAAAATAATTTACGTTTTACGGACATAATACGTAATCGGGTAGACGACGGAGTGGATTTCGGAGTTTTCAAGAGCAGAAAAAGAGGTTATCTTAGGATTTTGAGATGATTCATGGGGATGAATCATACTTTTAAGTCTAGAAGGTTCCACAAGGTTAAAGTGAAAATTTATGAATTTTACGCTTAAGTCCCTGAACTTTCTGTTAATTACCCTTTTGTCCTTGAGTTAGTTTCTAAGTTTTTTTCAAGTGAATTGGGCTAGAATCCTTGTTCCCAATCTCTTAATGGACGTGGCTATGAAGCCCAAAATTTCTTGTTCACGGATTAATTCCATAAAGCCTATTTGAAACTATACAAGTTTCCTATGTCATCATAAGCTTTAAGCCTTTTTGGTGGGCCCCACAAAGATGAATTCAAGCCCAAATTTATCAAGCCCATCCGCAGGCCTAAGATGGAGTTGGGGCTGCCTTAGTTTGGAAGAGTCAAGTGGATTCTTGAAGTTTCCACACAATTCCACACAATTCCACAATATTCTCCAAGATTCTCAAGTGTTCTCAAATGTTCTCAAGTGTTCTAGGTTTTTCCAAAAAGTCTTCAAGAAAAATCAGCCAAGATGAGTAAATATAAGACCAAATTTAATGTGGCACATGGCCATCATGTCAAACTATTGACAATTTGCAAAATAGTCCTTATACTTTTGGAATCTTTGCAAAATGGTCGCTATGAGTTATTTGCACTTTAATCCTTTGAAAAGCCACCTCCTTTCTACTTGGTCCTCAAAAGTGGCGCAGCCCACATGCCTATAAATACCCTTCCTCACCTTTCACTTAGTTTCTATTGCCTTTTGTTCAAAAACCTAAAGTTCATAAGTCTTTGAGTGTCAAGTTTGTGAAACAAGTTCTTGGATCTTCACTTGTTTTTCATCTCCAAGAGGTGAATCCTATTCTTCTTCTCTAATCATGTCTATGTTCTTCAATCAATTTCTTGATTCAAAGTTTATTTCATCTATGTTCATCACTTTTAAGTTTCTAGATCTAGAACTTTGAAAATTCATAACTAATTCTAGAAAAATCCTTTTGACATGAAACCAATTGATATGATCTTATAATCATCTCTATTTTCATCATCTAGAAGCATATGATCATGAGAAATTTCTTTCCCTAATTTTTGGACTGGGTCGAACCTAGGTCAATATCATGTTAATAGGTTTTGTTTCATTTTCATGTCTTGATTCATGATTCAATCTTCTAGTACCTTGATAATTCTTGTATAGAAGAACAAAAATCAAACTCTAACCTATTTGTTTCATAAAGGCCGAAACCCTAGTTCTTGGAACTAGATGAGTTTTGTTCAAAGTTTTCATTAATGACCTTAGTAATCAAGCTATTAGTATGTATGCTTAATAAATCCAAGTTGGTTTATCAAACTAAAAACCCTAACCCTATGTTCTTGTGTTGGCCGAATCTACCATTTAGAGGGTTAGGATGGTTTTGATTCTTAACTTTGTTGTTTAGCCCTAATCCATTTCCTTAAGCATATTAGGATCATTAATCTATGACTTAATCATGATTAGCAATTTTAAGGATTTTGAACCCCAAAAGTCAGCCCTTGGCCGAAACCTAACCCTCACGAGCTAAGTATGTTGTTGTTTGATTTGATTTATTTTGGTTGCAATTCGTTTGAAGGAAACACCGAGTTAACTGATTTAAGCCGACGGAGAAAACCGGATCAAATCGGGAGATAGTTTGAAAACGTTAGTTTGAGTCTTCAAGAGGTAAGGGGAGCTTACCCGAGGGATTTTCTCAAAAACTATTTGCTTTTAGTGTGGCTTATATGATTTATATGTGGTTTGTGATTAATTGTTTATGTTGTTTACGATGTGTTGTTTATCTGTGTATCGTTGTTTGATCTGCTTTTAATTTATTTAATTATCTGCAGTAGGATATTATGTGGCTATGATGCATGATCTGCCTGGTGATAGAATTATGATGATGTTGTTGAATGTTGAATGTTGTTTGAGAGGCCTGACAGTGGTCAGTGCACAACCGATTAATCAGATAAAAGATTTAATAAGCTGTGAAAGTTATATTCAATGTTTTATGGGGAATGTTGGAATACAATAGTGGAGGAAAATATGATTTTGGAAAAATAATGAGTTTTGAGAAATAGTATTATTTTAATGATTTATTAGTGTAAAAGAAGTTAATGAGTCACGGTGAGAGCGTAACCGTGAGATTTTTTTTAGTACTGCTAATTTTTACGCAAGAAAATTCCGAAATATTATAAAAAGTGATTTTGTGAAATTAATATTATTTTAGAAGAAATGTCAAAGTCTGACTTAAAGACGTTTTCTTTGAAAATGCTAAACGACGGCAAGTTTTGAAATTATTTACGGTGAGAGTTTAAAAACATCAGTACTTATGTTGAGAAGAGATTTAATCTGAATTGATTTATTGGAGTTGAAGTTTCAGTTAAAAGAAGTTGTTGATGATTTGACATTATTTTGGAAAAATGAGTTTCCAAAGGAAAAGTAGATTTTCTATGAATTGACGTTATATAAACGAATTTCAAGTTGAAAGAATTTTCGGTAAATGAGTTTTACTTAATGATGTAAAGGACGATATAGAACTTAGTAACTGAGATGTAGGGGTGCTAGTGTTCTTAAGACGTTGTCTTATTTTGGACATGTAGAACGATGTAAAAAGATGTAGAACGATGTAAAAAGATGTAAAAAGATGTAGAACGATGTAAAAAGATGTAAAAAGATGTAAAACGATGTAAAAAGGATGTAAGACAATAATATGGAACTTAATAACCGAGACGTCGGGGTATTAAGGTTCGTTGTGTTGTAAACTGGGTATCTATTTAAAGAAGTTAAAACGTTTTAAGTTGTTTTCTACTACCACGAACCTAAGACTGATTGCAAGGTCAAGGGGCTTCGTGATTGAGCACTCGGACTTTGAGGTCCTGTGTTGTTAATAAAAGATGTAAAGATGTTAAGTCGTAAGCTTTTGAGAGCTTTGACAATAAAGATATAGCACAAAGAAAAGTGTTGAGAACAAAATGTTTTCTTGCATGCATTTGGCAGACGTGCCATGATCAGAAGAGGGATTACCTTGCGGCGTCAGGGTAGATCATACAAAGATGTTCTCATTGTGCCCGGGGTTTGGACAATGAGGCCCCATCTCAGATTGTTATTACTGTGCCACGATTTTGGACAATGTGCGATGGGTGTGCCTGTGGCGGTGTGCCTGTGGCAATCGAGTCTGATCAACTCATCAAGAGGTTGGAGATATCTCATGAGATTAGGTATGAATGTTTAGATGATGTATTGAAGTGTTCATGCATAGTTTTCCAACGTTGATGTTTGGGGTGTGAAACCCATTGATAAACGATGTGATATAATATGAATGAGTACGTTGTTATAGACATGTGTATGTGTATGTGCCTTCTTTTGTGTAGCGCATTTAGTTATTGTGGTAAATCTATATATTGGCGTCTCACCCTTACAAACATATCAGAGTTTTACAAGGGGTACGATCTCTACAGGAAGATGAAGGCTGTCTAGTTCGAGGCATGCTGTTGCTGCTTTTATTTGTTGTAGTGTCCGTTAGTTACGACCAGATTAGGTAATGTTATGTTTTAAGAATAAAGTTGATTATGATTTATGAGAGAAACATATGAGGTAGTATAGTTGGATGATTTATATACATTATGTATTTAAGTGTGATCTGATTACGTTGTTGTGGTTAGGTGGTTGAAAGAAAAAGAAAATTTTTTATCACCATATTTTGAAAAGATAAACGTTGAGAAAACATGATTTTCCGAAAGCAACCAGCAAATTAAGTTTTATTTCCGCAAACGGGTAACCATGTGATGACCCGAGATTAGAGTGTCACATTAGTGGTATCAGAGCTGGTCGAGTCTTTCGGGAATGTTGGGAAATAGGTCTGTTGTGTTGACGTTGTGTTTTCTCTGAGTTAAGTTTTGTTTGAATTACTTCTTAGAAGTAATATGTGTTAATAAATAAGTAAGGAATTACAGAAAAGTGTCTATGGTAGTTTTACCTAAGTTGAATGTGAGCGGAAAAGAAAAGTTCTTGAGAAAAATTAAATTGATAGAAAAGTTCGAGGATGAGATGTGCAATAAAGTTATTTTGAGAATATGCAATGAAGTTATTTTAAGGATGAGATGTGTGAGGTGATATCGAATTGGAGTGGTGAATTATAATCAAGAGGAACTAAGACTATGATTAAATATTTTGAGTAGGGAGTTGATGCGTGGTGCTGTGAAGACATTGTTTGTATTAATGATAAAATTTAGAGTTAGATGACTGGAATAAGGTTTCTGGTGGAATCATGTTGATAAGAGAAGTGATTAAGTTTTGATGTTGTTTTTTTCGAGTGTGGTAGACTCTGATGCAATTTTGAGGATAGTACGGATAGGTAGAAATAACGTAAGAATGAATTGTGTTACGGATTATGGAATAAGTGGAATGAAGTGATGTGAAGGGCAATGTAAAATCTTAATGTTAAGATGAGATTACAAAAATTCTGATTAGTTTCGAGTGACGAAATTTCTAGGACCAAAATTTTTTGTAGTGGTGTAGTAATGTAACACCCCGATTTTCGCTGCTTCGTAATATCGGTAATAAATATATAAACATATATATTTTTATCCGAGACTTATAAAATGATTTTGGACAAACCAATGTCATTTCGTTGTTATACTTATTTTCATAAGGTTACGGGGAAGTTTTTTGTTGAAAATTCAGACGGAAACCGGTCTGCCATTTTCTGTGTTTTCACTGACAGTAAAAGTTTACTGATCAGAAAACCTAATTTTAATTCGTGAATGAAAGACTTAAGATTTTTATTTTATTTCCTACAAGAGTGTATTTTTAGAATTTTTTCAGAAAAAAATAAAATAATTTACGTTTTACGGACAAAATACGTAATCGGGTAGACGACGGAGTGGATTTCGGAGTTTCCAAGAGCAGAAAAAGAGGTTATCTAGGGATTTTGAGATGATTCATGGGGATGAATCATACTTTTAAGTCTAGAAGGTTCCACAAGGTTAAAGTGAAAATTTATGAATTTTACGCTTAAGTCCCTGAACTTTCTGTTAATTACCCTTTTGTCCCTGAGTTAGTTTCTAAGTTTTTTTTCAAGTGAATTGGGATAGAATCCTTGTTCACAATCTCTTAATGGACGTGGCTATGAAGCCCAAAATTTCTTGTTCATGGATTAATTCCATAAAGCCTATTTGAAACTATACAAGTTTCCTATGTCATCATAAGCTTTAAGCCTTTTTGGTGGGCCCCACAAAGATGAATTCAAGCCCAAATTTATCAAGCCCATCCGCAGGCCTAAGATGGAGTGGGGGCTGCCTTAGTTTGGAAGAGTCAAGTGGATTTTTGAAGTTTCCACACAATTCCACACAATTCCACAATATTCTCCAAGATTCTCAAGTGTTCTCAAATGTTCTCAAGTGTTCTAGGTTTTTCCAAAAAGTCTTCAAGAAAAATCAGCCAAGATGAGTAAAGATAAGACCACATTTAATGTGGCACATGGCCATCATGTCAAACTATTGACAATTTGCAAAATAGTCCTTATACTTTTGGAATCTTTGCAAAATGGTCCCTATGAGTTATTTGCACTTTAATCCTTTGAAAAGCCACCTCCTTTCTACTTGGTCCTCAAAAGTGGCGCAGCCCACATGCCTATAAATACCCTTCCTCACCTTTCACTTAGTTTCTATTGCCTTTTGTTCAAAAACCTAAAGTTCATAAGTCTTTGAGTGTCAAGTTTGTGAAACAAGTTCTTGGATCTTCACTTGTTTTTGATCTCCAAGAGGTGAAGCCTATTCTTCTTCTCTAATCATGTCTATGTTCTTCAATCAATTTCTTGATTCAAAGTTTATTTCATCTATGTTCATCACTTTTAAGTTTCTAGATCTTGAACTTTGAAAATTCATAACTAATTCTAGAAAAATCCTTTTGACATGAAACCAATTGCTATGATCTTATAATCATCTCTGTTTTCATCATCTAGAAGCATATGATCATGAGAAATTTCTTTCCCTAATTTCTGGACTGGGCCGAACCTAGGTCAATATCATGTTCATAGGTTTTGTTTCATTTTCATGTCTTGATTCATGATTCAATGTTCTAGTACCTTGATAATTCTTGTATAGAAGAACAAAAATCAAACTCTAACCTATTTGTTTCATAAAGGCCGAAACCCTAGTTCTTGGAACTAGATGAGTTTTGTTCAAAGTTTTCATTAATGACCTTAGTAATCAAGCTATTAGTATGTATGCTTAATAAATCCAAGTTGGTTTATCAAACTAAAAACCCTAACCCTATGTTCTTGTGTTGGCCGAATCTACCATTTAGAGGGTTAGGATGGTTTTGATTCTTAACTTTGTTGTTTAGCCCTAATCCATTTCCTTAAGCATATTAGGATCATTAATCTATGACTTAATCATGATTAGCAATTTTAAGGATTTTGAACCCTAAAAGTCAGCCCTTGGCCGAAACCTAACCCTCATGAGCTAAGTATGTTGTTGTTTGATTTGATTTATTTTGGTTGCAATTCGTTTGAAGGAAACACCGAGTTAACTGATTTAAGCCGACGGAGGAAACCGGATCAAATCAGGAGATTGTTTGAAAACGTTAGCTTGAGTCTTCAAGAGGTAAGGGGAGCTTACCTGAGGGATTTTCTCAATAACTATTTGCTTTTAGTGTGGCTTATATGATTTATATGTGGTTTGTGATTAATTGTTTATGTTGTTTACGATGTGTTGTTTATCTGTGTATCGGTGTTTGATCTGCTTTTAATTTATTTAATTATCTGCAGTAGTATATTATGTGGCTATGATGCATGATCTTCCTGGTGATAGAATTATGATGATGTTGTTGAATGTTGAATGTTGAATGTTGTTTGAGAGGCCTGACAGTGGTCAGTGCACAACCGATTAATCAGATAAAAGATTTAATAAGCTGTGAAAGTTATATTCAATGTTTTATGGGGAATGTTGGAATACAATAGTGGAGGAAAATATGATTTTGGAAAAATAATGAGTTTTGAGAAATAGTATTATTTTAATGATTTATTAGTGTAAAAGAAGTTAATGAGTCACGGTGAGAGCGTAACCGTGAGATTTTTTTTAGTACTGCTAATTTTTACGCAAGAAAATTCCGAAATATTATAAAAAGTGATTTTGTGAAATTAATATTATTTTAGAAGAAATGTCAAAGTCTGACTTAAAGACGTTTTCTTTGAAAATGCTAAACGACGGCAAGTTTCGAAATTATTTACGGTGAGAGTTTAAAAACAACAGTACTTATGTTGTTAAGAGATTTAATCTGAATTGATTTGACGTTATTTGACGTTATTTTGGCGTTATTTTGGAAAAATGGGTTTCCAAAGGAAAAGTGGATTTTCTATGAATTGACTTTTTATAAACGAATTTCAAGTAGAAAGAATTTTCGGTAAATGAGTTTTACTTAATGACGTAAAGGATGATATAGAACTTAGTAACTGAGATGTAGGGGTGCTAGTGTTCTTAAGACGTTGTCTTATTTTGGACATGTAGACCGATGTAAAAAGATGTAGAACGATGTAAAAAGATGTAGAACGATGTAAAAAGATGTAAAAATGATGTAAGACGATAATATGGAACTTAATAACCGAGAAGTCGGGGTATTAAGGTTCGTTGTGTTGTAAACTGGGTATCTATTTAAAGAAGTTAAAACGTTTTAAGTTGTTTTCTACTACCACGAACCTAAGACTGATTGCAAGGTCTAGGGGCTTCGTGATTGAGCACTCGGACTTTGAGGTCCTGTGTTGTTAATAAAAGATGTAAAGATGTTTCAAAAGATGTTAAGTCGTAAGCTTTTGAGAGCTTTGACAATAAAGATATAGCACAAAGAAAAGTGTTGAGAACAAAATGTTTTCTTGCATGCATTTGGCAGACGTGCCATGATCAGAAGAAGGATTACCTTGCGGAGTCAGGGTAGATCATACAAAGATGTTCTCATTGTGCCCGGGGTTTGGACAATGAGGCCCCATCTCAGATTGTTATCCTTGTGCCACTATGTTGGACAGTGTGTGATGGGTGTGCCTGTGGCGGTGTGCCTGTGGAAATCGAGTCTGATCAACTCATCAAGAGGTTGGAGATATCTCATGAGATTAGGTATGAATGTTTAGATGATGTATTGAAGTGTTCATGCATAGTTTTCCAACGTTGATGTTTGGGGTGTGAAACCCATTGATAAATGATGTGATATAATATGAATGAGTACGTTGTTATAGACATGTGTATGTGTATGTGCCTTCTTTTGTGTTGGGCATTTAGTTATTATGGTAAATCTATATATTGGCGTCTCACCCTTACAAACATATCAGAGTTTTACAAGGGGTACGATCTCTACAGGAAGATGAAGGCTGTCTAGTTCGAGGCATGCTGTTGCTGCTTTTATTTGTTGTAGTGTCCGTTAGTTACGACCAGATTAGGTAATGTTATGTTTTAAGAATAAAGTTGATTATGATTTATGAGAGAAACATATGAGGCAGTATAGTTGGATGATTTATATACATTATGTATTTAAGTGTGATCTGATTACGTTGTTGTGGTTAGGTGGTTGAAAGAAAAAGAAAATTTTTTATCACCATATTTTGAAAAGATAAACGTTGAGAAAACATGATTTTCTGAAAGCAACCAGCAAATTAAGTTTTATTTCCGCAAACGGGTAACCATGTGATGACCCGAGATTAGGGTGTCACAGGGTCAACCCAATTTTTGAGAGGCACTATTTAGTGTGAGATGAGAGTACTACGAATGACGTGGACGTAGTTTTATTATTCTTTTTAATGAAATAAAAAAATAAGATGAAAATAATAAACTCCAAGATAAACAATAACACTTATTCGTCAGTTTTTCGTAATAGAAGCCTTCCAACCGTCCACCGTTTCCGTTCTTATTCTGATATTCAAACAACTCATTGGATGGTAATATAATTTTATATTGACAATTCATTAAATTTACAGGTGAACAACATATTACCATTAAATGAGTTGTTTGAATATCAGAAAAAGAATTAAATGTAAACGTATGAAAATTTGTCAACGACGGTTGGTCCAGTTGGTAAGGATACGACTCATAACCCACAAGGTTGTGAGTTCGAATCCCACTGCCGATGTGAGGACCTCTTGGGTGGGTAATCTGTAAGTACCACTGTAAGCGCTCTTTGAGCCGTGAGGTCTACCCTGGCCCTAATGAGCCCCCGTGACGAAACTCACCAAAATTTCTGTAATAAAAAAAGTAAGAAAATTTATATTAAGAAAACCGAGTAGGTAGATTTGATAAAAAAAGAGAGATTTACACATTGATAATAAATCAACTTTTAATTCAAAGCATTGACAATGAATTAAATTTACAGGTGAACAACATAGCAAATAATAATTATTGACATATATTGCGGATGCCAGCGATTTATACATTTTGTTTTTAAAAATGAAGTTATTATTACCAACAACAACTTTAAAGATGTCGTATTCAATTAAAAGAGAAAAGTAGAGAGAGAATCTCCCCTTTGGTTTTTTTTTCAAAGTTTTGCTTTATGACTGCCTTAGGGAGCACTACTAGAAGGCTAAGGGATGTGGAACCGTCAGGGGAAGAAACTGACCAACTTGCAAGGAGCACTAAAAATGCTAAAATTTTGGAGGACTCTCAAGAAACAGAGTTAAAAGAGACTCATGGGCTGATTTTGGAAACTTAAATTCCAGAGATGATGCTTAAAGATAGGCAAGGGACAGTGGTGAAGGAGACTCCACATGAGCTATTCCCTACAGCTACTGCTATGGCTATGAAGAGACGACTGATCTCCTACACGGATGCTTGTATTGGAGTGAATGGAGTGGCCTATGAAGAGGAGCCTTTGGATCTCGGGTTTCTCCAGGAAGATGATGAGGAGGAGGAGAGTTGCGTGGAGAAAGATCAGGCATAAAAAAGGAAGAATACAGAAGGTGACCCGTTGTGCCCTGTTATTAAGGTTATCATGGAGGAGATTAAGGCAGCCCAACAACAATGGAAAAGAGCAGTTATAGTCAAACTGCTCGGCAAAATAGTGGGACTGAGATTTTCCCAGATGAGATTGATGAAGCTATTGCAACCAGTTGTCACTATGGATGTTATCTATTTAGAGAATGATTACTTCCTTGTTAAGTTTGGAGATTGGAATGATGCTAAGAGAGCTTTCATGGATGGCCTGTGGAAAATCTCGGACCGCTACCTCATGGTTCAACGGTGGCGGCCGGAGTTCTTTCCGTTTGAGGATGAGTAGAAAAAGGTGGCGGTGTGGGTGAGAATTCCGGGCCTACCCATTGAATACTATGAGAAGCACATTCTATGGAGAATAGGGAATGGTCTCAGACGCACCATACGCATAAATAGCAACACTCTTCGGGATAATGAAGGATCGAGGGGTGAGTTCCAAACCATGGACCGAGCTATATTTTCTCGTATTTGTATCGTAGTTGATCTGAGTAAGGTCCTGATTTCTAAGTTTGAATTTCACAACAGGATCTAAAATGTTGAATATGAGGGGCTCCACCTTGAGAAGATTCCTAGGACTGAGCAGGATGACAAGGGCCATGATGATCAAATGAAGGCTTTGAATCAAAATGTGTCCGGCAGAAAAGTGGAAAATTGTCAGGAGGAAGAAGTTTTTGGGCCTTGGATGATCGCCCGAACAAGAGGTGGAAGACGAAGGGTGCTGCCACGTGACTAGGAACGACGTGGGAATGTTGGAGGGGAGAGTAATGGGCAGAAATTGCAGGGTCCCAGAGGCCAGAGATCAAGGTTTGTCGTATTGGGAGGTACTGATGATAGTGTGATAGCTCACACTGTGGAGGTGGTACATAAAGCAAATGATAAAGGTAAGCAAAAGGAAATTTCGGTTGAAGTGGTGCCGAAGGATACAGAGTACGTCCATGCAGTGGGTGACAATATTCCCCATGCAAAAAATCCGCATAAACCAGGTGTCTTGCAACTAAGAAACCTTGTCATGCTCAGATCTGGTGATAGCACACATGAGATAGTGCTTAGCTTTCATGTTTAGTTGATGTTGGTTTTTCTGCTCTTGAGTCCATTCATCTCTAGGCACTTCAGCTCCAGCTTCACTCCTTGGCTCAGTGTAGCCATTTTCTATCAGTTCCCAGATGTCAGCATTCTATGCATCCAAGAATGCCAACATCATCTTTTCCAATAATCATAATCAGTTCCATCAAAGAGAGAGGGTTTGTTGATAGCTTGTCCTTCTGCATCCATGATTGTAGGATCGTATTGCCTTATCACTTGTTAGATGCTAAACCCTGTCAAGGCTGAGCTCTGATACCAACTGAAGTTGGCACAGGCAAACACAAGAAGGGGGGTTGAATTGTGTTTGTTAATTATTTTCGTAAAAACCCTTTTAGAGAAACCTTTTCACAAGCAGAAGATAAAAAGTTTAAGCACACAAGAAATCCTTTTTAAAAGATTAACAAAACCAAAATCAAATCTGACAGTTAGTATAAATAAATAAAACTGTAAAGGATAAGGGATAGAAAATACACTCAGGCATTTTATCCTGGTTCACTCTCTTCCAATCAAGAGCTACGCCCAGTCCCTTCGACTTGAAGGATTTTCTCCACTATTTTCAAATAGTTTCTACAACAAGTATTCTACACCTCTCCAGGCTACAAGTATTGCTTTCTTGCCAAGCCTCTTCAGGCTCTAATACAATCACATGGATTTTTCTGAGATCTTTTTAACTCACTATATATGAGGGTATGAAGGTTTAAGATCTAATGAATATTTTTACAAATATTCAACCTTAAGAATTACAGACTTTTACTTTACAACGAGAATATGAGCTTTGAATATCTTGCAATTGTTCAAATGGCAAAAGTTATTCTTCAGTGCTTGAGACCTTCTATATATAGTGGTCTTCAACTTCTCTTGTAAATCTTCAACGGTTATTTGAATAGTCCCGTTATAGAGATAGCATTAAATGAATGATATCCGTTGAGACTGATAGCTTGATTTTGGCCGTGTTGAAAAGCATCTTTGGTTATCAGAAAATCACAAAATGGAGGCTCACTGTCCTGAGCAATTGTACCTTAAAAACTTTATTTCCTCTTTTGTGTATAACCCAGCTTTTGTCCAGCAATAAAGTTGTCATCGTACAGATCGTTTTGCAATTTCAATTATACTATTTACTTTTCTGTATTTCCTTGAAAGTACTATGAATTTTCTCACAAAGGAACAAGGCATTAACCAGATAAAACAATTATAAAGAACATATATTCCATTGAAATAAATATCAATCATTTGAAATAATTTCAATGTGGTCAAGATTGCATTAAATCATATTCAAGGTAGTAAAGATATTGAAGAAGTAGAACCGTCTACAAGCACTCAGTTTTAGAACGCGTCTACACAAGATTTTATTCTGCTCGTCCATTGATGTGGTAGAAGCGCTCGTCCACACAAGTCTTTGGACTTGCTAAGTCCTTAGAGAAACTCCATCCAATGACGTGGCACTATGGACGTCTACTGAATTTTAGATAGACACTATGGATGAATACTTGAGTTTCAAGGAGAGCACTCGTCTGCTGACATGGCTACTATGGACCTCTACTGAATTTTAGTTAGACACTCTGGATGTATACTTGAGTTTCAAGGAGAGCACTTGTCTGTTGACGTGGCTACTATGGGCATCTACTGAATTTTAGTTAGTCATCTATTTAACGATTAAAATATAAACAGTTTAAATAACCTTTGGACGGGTAATTCTTTGCAAGAGTCCAAGCATTGTATACCTTATATTATTTAATTTGGATATTCCTTCATTAAATGAACTCACTTGTTAGATCTCAACTAACACTTTGGCAAGCAAATTTAATCCTTTTGTTAACATCAAAACCTAGAGATTAAAAAAACCAGAACCACTTTGGTTCCAACATGCAATGGATTAGATCCACGACTTTTAAAAATTTTAAGAAAATTAAGTTGTTATTGGTAATAACGATTTCCACTTAATATTTTTTTCAAAAAAAAAAAGGCAAATAGGTAGATTGGTCCAATGCATTTATTAAATTTTCATATTGGTCCTATAAGTTTTTATTTTTCAAATTGGTCCAACACGTTATGTTCTGTTTCCAAGTTAGTCCTTTCCGTCAATCTTGAGCTAACGCCATCAGTTTTGATCTGACGTAGCCATCACATTAGTTCTACATGTATGTTAACTTATTTTATAAATAAAATATTCGATATATTATTATAAAATAATTTATATATAATTCGAGCATATTTAGAATTAAATATTACTGAAAATGTAAAAGCAAATTATCAATTATGCATTTATAATTTTTTTAGGTGCGAGATGGAACCCAGGGTATCCCAACAGCTGGAAGCCGTAGGACTAATCCCATGAGGATGTAGAGTACCAATTAAGGAGAAACTTCTCTACTCATAGATACAGCTCTATTCCCATTACTAGGATCCCAACTATGGACATATGATTAAACGTTCCCAGCTACTAGCCACTTGGATCACACCTTATGTGGGTTATGCATTTGTCATTTTACTACAGTAAAAGTGTGACACCCTAACTCGGGTTATCACGTTGCTACCCGTTTGCGGAAATAAAACTTAATTTGCTGGTTACTTTCGGAAAATAATGTTTTATCAACGTTCATCTTTTCAAAATATGGTGATACTTTTTTTTCTTTTTAACCTCAAAACAACAACAACGAAATCAAACCACACTTAAATGCATACTGTATATAAGTTATACAACTATACTGCCTCATATGTTTTCACACCTAGATCATTATCAGTTTTATTCTCCTAAACACAATATATCAAAATAGGACCTAAGCTGGTCGTAACTAACAGACACTACCGCCAACTGGAGCAGCACAGCATGCCTTGAACTAGACAGCCTTCTCCTTCTTGTAGAAATCCTATCCCTTGTACGTCTCTGATATGTGTTGTAAGGGTGAGACACCAATATATGGATTTAACACGATAACTAAATGCTTGCACAAAAGAAGACACATACACATATACATATTTATAACAACATAAGCAATCCACATTATAACATACAGTTTATCAATGGGTTCCACACCCCAAACATCAACGTTAGAAAACTATGCATGAACACTTCTATACATCATCTAAACATTCACACCTAATCTCATGAGATATCCCAACAAGTAATGAGTTGATCAGACTCCCAGGCATGCATCCAGAACACCAGGCACGCAGCCATAACATAATACCAGGCACGAAGCCAGAACATAATACTAGGCACGCAGCCAAAACAGAATACCAGGCACGCAGCCAGAACACCAGGCACGCAGCCAGAACAGAATACCAGGCACGCAGTCAGATCACCAAGCAGATCATGCATCATAGCAAATAATATACAACTGCAGATAATTAAATAAATTAAAAGCAGATCAAACACCGATACACAGATAAGCAACACAACGTAAACAACATAAACAAATAACCACAACCACATATAAATCATATAAACCACACTACAAACAAATAGTTATTGAGAAAAATCCCTCAGGTAAGCTCCCCTTACCTCTTGGAGACTTGAACTAACGGTTTCAAATAATCTCCCGATTTGATCCGGCTTCCTCCGTCGGCTTTAGGTCAAACCAACCCGATCGATTCCTTCATAACGAATTGCAACCAAAATAAATCAAATCAAACAAAAACATACTTGACTCATGGAGGTTAAGGTTCGGCCTCAACAACTTTTCTAGGTTAGGAAAGTTAAAATTTTGTTAACTTAGGGATTTATGATCCATAAGTAACTTAAACATGATTAAGCACTTAAACCAAGATTATGAACCAAGAACATGAACTAAAACTCATCTAGTTCCAAGAACTAGGGTTTCGGCCAAGGGCTGAGTTTGGGGTTAGAAATCTCTAAAATTTCTAAACTCTTGGATTTAATCAACATACAAAACCTAGAGTTGGATTCAAGTGTCACAAACAACTTTTGAATCACAAAACCATTAAGTGCTCATACCTAGGGTTTCTGTTTTGATGAGATCAAATAGGCTTAAGTTTGATTTTTGATCTTATATATACTTAATTACAAGAACTATCAAGATACTAGAAGATTGAATCATAAATCAAGACATGAAAATGACACAAAACCTAAGAACACAACTTTAACCTAGGTTCGGCCATCACCAGAAATCAAGGAAAAAAATTTCTCATGATCTTATGCTTCTAGATGATGAAAATATAGATGATTATAAGATAATAGCAATTGGTTTCATGTCAAAAGGATTTTTCTAGAATTAGTTATGAATTTTTGAATCTAGCTCCACAACTTTAAGTAAAATAAAGAACATGTTGATCAAAGGCATAAACTCAAGAATCTTGTGAAGAGAAAATCTTAGAATAGCAAGATTAAGAGAAACTACATCTTGATGATCAAAGAAAATGATGATTTGGATGATGTTCTTCACAAATTTCTCATGGTGTTCTTGAGAAACTTAGAAAGATGAACAAGATGAGGGTTTAGAACAGTTTTAGTAATTTGGGCATATCTCTCAACATACTTGTCCGTTTTTGATGATATTTATGTCGTTGGAAAGAAGAGAGAAAGATAAACAACTTTCATGTTGAAAGTTTTCCGAGATTCAGAATAGAAAATGGTCATAAATGCTAGGCAAAATCTGACGAATTATGAACACTTTGGAGTTCTTATGGCAAAGCTTAGGTTTTCAAGAAGAAAAACATGGAAATGGAAGATGAAGAGATACTTAGTGAAGAAGGCAATATACTTAATGAAGAAGGCAAGAGTGAGCCGTGGGTTTTGGATAGGTTTGGTCAAATTTTCCAATGGCATTTGCTTGTAATTGTCATAAAAAGACAAGGGCAAAATGGTCATTTCATAGCAAAAATTCACTTTGTCATAAATGCGCCATTATGGCCATTATGACACGGATAAGCTCGTCATAAATGCTCGTCAATTCGGTCAAATCCATCATCTCAGCTACGTTGCCGACTCCTTGGTTCATCTGGCGCAAGCTTTTCCTAGAGATAATCTCGACGTATACGCCCACAACAAATATAATATTTTAATTCTTTTACCAAAATTTTCAAAACTTCCAGTATCGTAGTAAATACGATAAAAACATTTTTCATCTCGTTCACGAGTTAAAATTAGGTCTTCTGAGCAATAAACTTTTACTATCAGTGAAAACACAAACGGCAGACCGGCTTCCGTCTGAATTTTCAACCAAAAACTTCACCGTAACCTTATGATAATAAGTATAACAAGGAAATGACCTTGGTTTATCCAAAATCATTTTCTAAGTCCCTGATAATATATATATATATATATATATATATATATATATATATATATATATATATATATATATATATTACCGATATTACGAAGCACCGAAAATTGGGGTGTTACAAAAAGGGTCTAAAAATATGCAATTTTAAAAAGCATTAAAGTAGTATACATTGACAATGTAATAAGATTTACACTAACATTTAGTAATATTTTGACGTGTGCTTTTATGGATATAATATAAAAATATTAAATGTTGATGGCAGAAGTCTGGGTAATAATATTGATTTGATAATAATATTGAGTGCTATATTTATTGAATGTAATAGAAAAATATGTCTATTTATAACTATTAAATATTATATTTATTATATTTGATATATTAAATATTATAACACACATACATAAAGTTAACTTGAGACTTTTACCAAAAAAATAAATAAAGTTAACTTGATGTTTAGAGAAATTAATGATAATATATATTTTTTTATTACATCATTAATGATAATATTGATTACCAAAATAAAGACGATATTACATAAAAGATTATAAAAGTTTTACATTTCACAAAAAATATCATCATAACATAGTATAATAAATTTGAATGATATTTTTACACTATTTACATAATTTACATGTAACTTTGTATCAAGTATATTAACATAAATTAAAATTTTATATAGGTATGAATCTTTTTTTAATAAAAATATTAAATTTAAAATTAATCTATTTATGAAATATGTTTATAGAAGAAACATAACAATTAACTTGGTAAAACAATTGAACAATTATTTTGATAGAGTTTGATGTAAAAATACATATATTACATAAAAAATATTTGTAATACCCCAAAGTACATTGAGATATTACTATATACAAAACATAAGATACACTGAAATTAGCTTTTCGCTAAACATCTCATACATTTTCAAAAAAGTCATACTTAGAGACTAAACAATGACAATATGACACTTGACTCTGATCCGGCAGCGTCTTCAATAACAGAAACAGCTTACATTGGAACAACTGCCAAGTATTTCCAGGGATACTTCACAGTTCTCCAACATAGGAGGGATTACCCTGAAACAAAAGGGTGAGGGGGTGAGATATGAACTCTCAGTGAATTCCCTGCAAACAGAGGGCTCAGTCCCACACATATATATATATATATATTAGTAAACTTATACATATCATCAAGTATAAACATCATTGCTGCCCCCCACGCACCATGGTACTTAAGAGAGACTAGATTTGGGTTCAATCCTGGCATCATCATGTCATTAAAAATATTTGTGAGCCACTTATTCGGACATCCCATTTTAATTTTGTCAGTGCAAAAATGTCGTTGTTCCCCACACACCGAGGTACTTAAGAGCAACCAGCTCTATACTGAAAGGCAGAACATACGTCTATGACCACAAGCGGCATCCCACTTGCTTTGCACTTACTTGCTTGCCTTTCAAACTGAAAGGACTCTATACTTGCCTTCCAAACTGAAAGGACTTCTGTGATTGCCTTCCAAATGGGAATGACTCTATACTTGCCTTCCAAACTAAAAGGACTTCTGTACTTGACATCTGAAATGTCATTGATAACCATTCTAATTCGAATCATGAATAGAATTAGCATGGTTACCACCTTTGGATGCCAAATGGTGTTTCACATTCATTTCTTCATAATATTAAATAACTTAACTCACATATCAATTTATAGCTTAAAAACTAATGACCTAAAGCAAAACTTATAAACCATTCACATGAACAATATATAATCTCTCAATCAAGTATTCAACAAGGGATAATGCATCAACAACATAAGCAGAATTTCAACAGTTTTCAGTTAACTTCTATGATTTTATTAAAATACCAAACAAAGTCGGATCTGGACAAAAGGCCACTCCCTGGAAAGCTAAATAAGTCTAATTTATAAATAAGATTTTAGTTTTGGAATACAGTTTACGAACACTTACAGTTTTAATAAGCAAGCTTCTCCACCCAGAAAACAGGGCAGTTACAATACTCCAAATTATGATAGGTTTATCTGCATCAATACTAGTTTAAAACAGCAAAATAAGTGCCTAAATTGTAGCATTTCGAGTCTATTTTCTAAAAAAACAAGAATCATACCGAACAAAGCCCCGTAGAAATAATTATAAGAAAAATACTTCACATATGTTTATACGGGTTTCTGACCAGTAACTTCATTTGGGACTTTTCACAAACAAATTACATGCATGCAATTGAAATAATTTACATCATCAATATGCACTCAATTTACTTCATATAATCAACATGCAGGTACCAAATCAAACAATAAAAGCAAGCAAATCAAAATTCCTAAGCTTGGATTTATGGTTACCAAGCACTAAACTAAGGAAACTCACAAGTAGTGTAGAGGTTATGAAGCTTGTGTTTGAGTTGTCTCTCTTTTCTCTTGATGGCTGTAATCTCCCTCCTTAGGACCATGGTTTTGTAGGGAAGGAACTTGAAATGAAGAAAATGATGAACTAAGGGTTTGATGTCCTTAGGTCAGAATACCCATTTTTGCTAGAGAGCTCCAAATGAAAAATTGTGTGAAATAACATAGGCTTAGATGATGTAGAGGAGTGGGAATATGGTGTTGGTTTTTCCAAATAATGAATGGATGGTGTAGCTCTAGTGTGGGTCGAATTTCATGGCTATAGAGGAAGAAGAGCTCAAATGGAGGAAGTACATGAACCGAAGAGGTTTAGATGGTTAAGGCTTACAAGGAAATGATGTTAGAGCTTGAAAATCAACCTTGGATGATGATGGTTAGGGCTGGACGAATTTGTTGGAGCAAGGAGGAAGAAGAAGACTTTGGTGGTTTAAAGAAGATGAAGTTTGAAAGAGAAAATGAAAGTGAGTGTGTGTGTAGTGTGTGTAGCCGTGTAATGAGAGGAAAATAAGTGGAGAGTGATTTGTCACTTTAGCTATTATGGGCTAGTGTATTTGGGCTTTACCTCCCAAGGATCTCTATTAATACAAACTTAGTAATTTAACTAACCTTCATAATCTAAATAAAAGAAATATTCATATAAAGCTCAGAAATCATTTCCCAAAAATATTCAAATGTGTAAAGTAAGGAAATTGAAGATGGAAAAATAATAATAATTAATCAAGCATTTTTTTTTTGAGATATTACATTACTGTCCCCCTTAGAGAAATTTTGTCATCAAAATTTAGTAAAACCTACCCGAGAGAAATGCATTAGCAATGATTTATCAATAATAGTCGTTGCCTTAGCAAACTTCCCACCTCATAACATTTAAAAGCATGCAAGTGATAATTGAAAACACAAAACTACTTCAGTTTGCATTTAGGTTCCTAGGATGGTTTCTACAAGATCCTTCGTCTAGTAGCTACTAAGCTTCCGGGTTTCAGACTGTGGTCAACCACTTGAACCAGCATAGTTTTGAAAGTTAAGCTGAATCTTAAACTCATTTAGCTTCTGCTGCGGACTCTGATTTCTAAAGTCCTGAAGTCCTCGCTCTTTGATTACAAAACTAGAACTACAAAATATAACTACCGATATGGGCTTCAACTTTACTAACCCAAACCTATGTGCCCTTGTCTCAAACTTGATATCACATATACTATGATTCAATTTGCATTGAACATCAAATTTTATTTATTTATTTATTTATTTATTTTTATTTTTTATTATTTATTATTTTTACTTTCAACTAAACCAAAGACAGTCAGTAACATGCTGGACTACGGTTGCTAGTCTCATCAATGCTAACACAGTATGTCAAGTTTAAAACAAAAGGAATTGTGCAATGCTACTCGGGTACCATAAAAGATACTACTAGTGAACATGCAATCAATAACATAACCACTATGCAGTTAAAACATGCAAGGATCCATTTAAAAATCTTGAAACCTAGAACAATTTCACTTTTCAAAACAGGTAACAAAACAGTTCAAAGGAATGTTATAATAAATAGTGAGTCAACCGACACCACATTACAGCATACTACACAAATGCTAATATGATTTAATTAGATATCCCAAACATCTTATGAGGTTCACATTCTCAAAATAAAAGTCTTATGAACTCATCAACTAGTTCAATAACAAACAAGCATCATACGGTCCTCTTAAATAGTATTAAAAAGAATTTATCAGGTACAAGTCATGTATTTGCATGCATTCATTCTTTTCCATTAACAATATAAATCAAGTAATTAACAAGCTCGTTACCATTTACAAACTATGGCATGTAATATCCTCCTCAACAAGGTTTATTTGAAATTTGATTCTACTTTACCTATATACTAAACCATATCCCTGAATTTATTAAAGAACGTGATAAATTTGGGTCATTGATGATTCTCTGACTTGAAACCAAGAACATACAACAATGCATCTTAAATGATTTATATGTACAACCAAACAAATTAAACCTTCCCAATCTTGCATCAATTATCACACCCCAAGACATCACTAAGGAATATTAAAAGACTCTCATGCATGGAAGTCAGTTTGACTTAATGTAAAAATAAGAAAGCGTCGAGAAAACACAAACATGGATAGATATTTGATCTTAGTGGTAGCTCATATATAATATGAAAAATCCTAGGGTACAAGGCCATAATAGGTATATCACATGCACCATAGGTTAGATTATGTAAAGAAAAACAAAAGCTAAATTATAGACTTTGTTCATGCGGCTTCAAACAGGCCAAGAAGAATTCAATCAGAGTCCAAAAACAAAC
Source organism: Sophora flavescens (assembly GCA_030762895.1). NCBI lineage: Eukaryota > Viridiplantae > Streptophyta > Magnoliopsida > Fabales > Fabaceae > Sophora > Sophora flavescens. The sequence goes on along the minus strand of CM061062.1, from coordinate 14,775,734 downwards.
AACAACTAATACCTAACTGTAGGAATATTGTTGCAGGACAGAGCAGTTACATGCAAGTATATATGAAAGGGTTAAGAGGTTTATCAATTATACTTAACATTTTGAAATATAGATTGGAATTAATAACATCTTATACATTCAATTTAGCTGATAAAAGGGTCATGCAAAATAAAGAATTAAAACATGAAACAAAACCGAATAAGAGGGAAGGATTTGTTCACTTTTAGTGTACATGGTTTTACCGCATTCCACCAAACAAGTAAAAACTGCACAAAGGATGAAACTTTATAACAACAATCACTCTTATTAGATTCAACGAGAGAAACAGAAAATAATGTGCATGTCTATCTATTTTTACTACCATCTTAAACAAAACAAAATTCAAAAGTCTAAGACATACAAGGCTAATCCATTTGGTTAAATTTCTCAGATAGCAACAATTACTTAGCTTTATACTGAAAAGATAGTGCATGCTTCTTTCACATTTACATATCATGTTCAGTTGACCTTCATGGTTACAATCAAAAGAATGCATTGAACAAGGCAACCAGTTCCCTTTCTATTCTCAAAACAACAGCATATAATAAGAGATAACTTAACTTGCGTTTACCCTGCCAACTTCAGGTTACCAGGGTGCAACAAAAGAATTTGGGAATAGACACAATCACCTATTCTTTGCAAGCATCTGAGCTTGCAATGTTCCAATGCGTCCGATTATAGGGAGAAACTTAAAGATCATAGTAGATACTCCCAAAACATATAGCAAGACATAACAACAACACATAAGCATGCAAAGGTTATAATATTGCTACCAACTTTTATTTCCATATATACTCAAGAAATCTGAATTATCATCTCATATCACATCCAGGCATAACAATTACACCACACATAAGGTAAACACTCAGATTATAGGGAATGTAATTTTATTATTACTTTCTCACACTTGTGCGTTGATCACAAAGAAAGAATATAACTTATTCAATATGATCTACACTGTAAGTCTACACAACACAGCAACAACACATGGTTTATTGGTTTGTGTTTCATTTTGTGTTTGTTTTTTCTTTCTTATCTTGTCTGTTGTTACACTGCCAGGCTTGTCAAATTTGAACTCCTGAGGACCAATGTAAAAAGCACAAAAGAATTTGACCATTCTAAAAATAACTTTTGAAATGGATATATTCGTATTTTAAAAATACTACAATTCATTTAGAAGTGCCATAACAACAACATTCATAAAAAAAACTTTTAACTTGTATCAGTCAAAAACATTTACTGGAAGATAATGCTCCGCTCAACTTATAAAACAACATTTATGTTCATCAAACTTCAACTAATTCAAGGGTTTGAAAACCAGTTTATGAAGGGTGTACAATTAAAACATTTTCAAAAGATGACTTGTACAAAAGACTTGTCCTTGTGGGATAATACTCTTCGTCATTCTTCAAGCGAATACCTGAGGTGGCCTACCTCATTAATTCACATGAAGAAAGTGGAACAATATCAGCCCACAGAACCTGACATACAAACCCCTAAGCCAGATCTTTCTAGACTCATACTCATAGTCCGATGGGATCGAACTGCTCTGATACCATAATGTAATACCCCAAAGTACATTGAGATACTACTAGATACAAAACATAAGATACACTGAAATTAGCTTTTCGCTAAACATCTCATACATTTTCAAAAAAGTCATACTTAGAGACTAAACAATGACAATATGACACTTGACTCTGATCCGGCAACGTCTTCAATAACAGAAACAGCTTACATTGGAACAACTGCCAAGTATTTCCGGGGATACTTCACAGTTCTCCAACATAGGAGGGATTAACCTGAAACAAAAGGGTGAGGGGGTGAGATATGAACTCTCAGTGAATTCCTTGCAAACAGAGGGCTCAGTCCCACACACACATATATATACATATATTAGTAAACTTATACGTATCATCAAGTATAAACATTATTGCTGCCCCCCACGCACCATGGTACTTAAGAGAGACTAGCTTTGGGTTCAATCCTGGCATCATCATGTCATTAAAAATATTTGTGAGCCACTTATTCGGACATCCCATTTTAATTTTGTCAGTGCAAAAACGTCGCTGTTCCCCACACACCGAGGTACTTAAGAGCAACCAGCTCTATACTGAAAGGCAGAACATACGTCTATGACCACAAGCAGCATCCCACTTGCTTTGTACTTACTTGCTTGCCTTTCAAACTGAAAGGACACTATACTTGCCTTCCAAACTGAAAGGACTTCTGTGATTGCCTTCCAAATGGGAAGGACTCTATACTTGCCTTCCAAACTGAAAGGACTTCTGTACTTGACATCTGAAATGTCATTGATAACCATTCTAATTCGAATCATGAATAGAATTAGCATGGTTACTACCTTTGGATGCCAAATGGTGTTTCACATTCATTTCTTCATAATATTAAATAACTTAACTCACATATCAATTTATAGCTTAAAAACTAATGACCTAAAGCAAAACTTATAAACCATTCACATGAACAATATATAATCTCTCAATCAAGTATTCAACAAGGGATAATGCATCAACAACATAAGCAGAATTTCAGCAGTTTTCAGTTAACTTCTATGATTTTATTAAAATACCAAACAAAGTCGGATCTGGACAAAAGATCACTCCCTGGAAAGGTAAATAAGTCTAATTTATAAATAAGATTTTAGTTTTGGAATACAGTTTACGAACACTTACAGTTTTAATAAGCAAGCTTCTGCACCCAGAAAACAGGGCAGTTACAATACTCCAAATTATGACAGGTTTTTCTTCATCAATACTCAGTGTAAAACAGCAAAATAAGTGCCTAAATTGTAGCATTTCGAGTCTATTTTCTAAAAAAACAAGAATCATACCGAACAAAGCCCCATAGAAATAATTATAAGAAAAATACTTCACATATGTTTATACGGGTTTCTGACCAGTAACTTCATTTGGGACTTTTCACAAACAAATTACATGCATGCAATTGAAATAAGTTACATAATCAATATGCACTCAATTTACTTCATATAATCAACATGCAGGTACCAAATCAAACAATAAAAGCAAGCAAATCAAAATTCCTAAGCTTGGATTTATGGTTACCAAGCACTAAACTAAGGAAACTCACAAGTGGTGTAGAGGTTATGAAGCTTGTGTTTGAGTTGTCTCTATTTTCTCTTGATGGCGGTAATCTCCCTCCTTAGGACCATGGTTTTGTAGGGAAGGAACTTGAAATGAAGAAAATGATGAACTAAGGGTTTGATGTCCTTAGGTCAGAATACCCATTTTTGCTAGAGAGCTCCAAATGAAAAATTGTGTGAAAAAACATAGGCTTAGATGATGTAGAGGAGTGGGAATATGGTGTTGGTTTTTCCAAATAATGAATGGATGGTGTAGCTCTAGTGTGGGTCGAATTTCATGGCTATGGAGGAAGAAGAGCTCAAATGGAGGAAGTGCATGAACAGAAGAGGTTTAGATGGTTAAGGCTTACAAGGAAATGATGTTAGAGCTTGAAAATCAACCTTGGATGATGATGGTTAGGGCTGGACGAATTTGTTGGAGCAAGGAGGAAGAAGAAGACTTTGGTGGTTTAAAGAAGATGAAGTTTGAAAGAGAAAATGAAAGTGAGTGTGTGTCTAGTGTGTGTAGCCGTGTAATGAGAGGAAAATAAATGGAGAGTGATTTGTGACTTTAGCTATTATGGGCTAGTGTATTTGGGCTTTACCTCCCAAGGATCTCTATTAATACAAACTTAGTAATTTAACTAACCTTCATAATCTAAATAAAAGAAATATTCATATTCATATAAAGCTCATGAAATCATTTCCCAAAAATATTCAAATGTGTAAAGTAAGGAATTTGAAGATGGAAAAATAATAATAATTAATCAAGCATTTTTTTTTGGAGATATTACAATATTGTTTAAAATAAATTATTTAATCAATTTTTTAACAAAAATATTTTTTTGCCCTTTATTATATTCTATAATTTGAAAAACATATGTAGGTCTATTTTATATATATTTCTTTTATAATAAATTCCACTTAATTCTTAAAAATTGATTCCTATAAATATTATAAATAAACCCGTGCAATGCATGGGCATTATTTCTAGTTGACAACAATTTTTTAAAACTATTACTATAGTTTTAAAAGCAAGTTACATAGTTAGATTAAAAAAACTCTGACGATGGGTGATTGGATAGTAGTAATGTAAATACATTAATAATTAATTAATAGGATGGACTGGATGGTGGTAACATGGTAATTATAATAGAGGTGGTGGGGATTTTGGTTCATTAGTGTCAATGAAGTGAAAAGTAACTAGTTTCTCATCTTTTGTATGATTACTCTTATTCACATAACAAACTACTTGAAAACATATCATACAAAATGATACCCAGATAAATTTACATTGTATAAAATGAGCACAAAATTATATAAAATAGAATGTGCTTATAAAAAAAATATATAGAATGTGATTTGCTTTAATTTTAGAGCGATGTTAGCATCACACTCTTAAACACACTCATCTTAACACATTTCTATTATTGGGTGGATTTCATATGGGACCATATGTTTTGGTGGCTCTCACATAAAATCTATCCAATAATAGAGAGTATGTCGAGGAGAGTGTGATAAAGGGCATGTTATTAACATTTTTCTTAATTTTATTTGGTATGCCAAATGAGAAGGGGTGATCGTTAAATGATAAAAGCGGTATACGCTACACGGAAGCAATATATTTTGGAATTGTAGTACACTAATACGCATATGGATATATGCTTGTAAATAAAAGCTGCACATAAACTATATATATTTTTCTTCTCATACAGCTATAATTTTTTTTTTACCACTTGAACTCTAAGAGTCCAGTTCTTACCAGAAAGCTTCACTACAATCGGACAAGAAACCAAACATATATAATGAAAGTATAAAGCTCCTCTAAAATGAACTAATTGTAAAGTGAAAAGATAAGAGTGTATTTACTCTTGATTAACTAAAAATGGAATGAGATATTAATGTACTTTAACTAATCAAATTTGAATACACCATCATTTTCTCACTTTACACTCAAACTTACTTTAAAGGTGCCTAATCCAACAAGGAATAACTGATAATAATAAATAAACCAGCATTGGATGGGTAGTTGCTTCACAGGTTGCGAAGGAAACCAATGGTTTCCTCTAAACGTTCAGGGTCTATAGGTTTCTCAATACAAGCATTAGCTCCTGCTTCAAAAAACATTCGTGTATTCTCTGTAGTGTAATTTGTACACATACCCACAATCTTGCTCTGTACACCCATCATACGAATCTCCCTCACAAACTACACAAAACACAAAATCAAATTTAGGTAGATATAAATTTGCTTATCAACAATTAAGTATGCATTTGTTAGTGTGTCAGCAAAACCATGATACAAAACTACGGTAATAATGCCATTTTTGTAAAATTTTCACACAAATCGTGAATACTTCAAAGAGCTGCTTCCTCAACCGATCATTTTGGACACGATTCTGTCTAAATCGTCGCTGTTCCAAACAGAGGCTAAGCCCTTGTTTGGAAATGCAGCAAGGAACTACATTCAATCACAAAATCAAGTTAAAAATGACATGACAATAATTTTATGAGCCAATAATGTGAATAATCGAGTTATTAACTTTTCTGTCATGTCCAGCCAAAGGTGCTTCCAAACATAGCATAATTCGTTCAAAATGTCACAACTTTAAGGTAAAGAAATTTAAAATAAAAAAAGGCGTTCAGACCTGAGGTCCACTGATTATGACTAGATTAAAATCAATGATTATGAAGTTAAAGCGACCACCAACCATCAAAATGTCTATTCCACCTCGAACGTTGTTTACAGCCAGTGTATCAATGCCTAGTGATGCCAACATTGACTGTTCCATGAGTCTGGAAGGGATATCATCATCCACTAGCAATGCAGTGTCCATGTAAGGAGTCTCTTTCACTGGACGCTTTTTGAGGGGCAAATTCTTCTCCTCATAATCCCTGATTCGTTTAGATCCTGGAGCACAAGCCATCGTTTGATAAATCGATATAGCTTTTGCATAATTGAGATCAGACATTAGCATATATAGAAAATCAAGTGACTAGTAGAAAATACTAGTTTCAACCAAACAAGTTTTAAATGAACACAAGAACCAACATATAATATTTTAATGTTTTGAGGAGGCAACAAAGGTGATATATATCAACCCAAAGATGGATTTTGAAAATTGAAGTAGAAAAATACTTCAGCACTCGATGATACAACCCATAACCCAAAAAGAGGATCCTTTTAAACAAAGGTGATCCATGAAAAATCTCAAATTAGGCAGAGAAAATGCATAGTAATCTTGCATACGATGAACAATGAAGTGAAATTACAAAACTATGAGGCAATGGAAGGAGCTAATTAACTCTACATGGAAACTTGCCTATAACTCTTGATCTATCAATTTCTTTGTCATCAGCCTGGTCATAGGCTTATATAGGGGGCGAGGGACCACTCTCTATCCTATCAAGTAAGTAAAGGTAGAATTTCACCTTTATTTCTCTTCACTTTTTTAATTTTTTTAGAACAAAACCCATAAACCAAATAAAGTGTAAAGGAATTTAACTATCTTATACTTAGGAAGTCAAATTCTTTATTGACAGGGCCGACCCAAGGGCCAAGCAACTAAAGCCCTCTCTTTGGGCCTCAAAAAATTTTATTTATACTACAAAAAAAAAAGTCAGCATCCTAGCGTCGGTAGGGCCTATGCACGGATTTTTTTAAAAAACAAAAATCATTTTAGAAGACCTCGTTTAGAGTTCAATTAGGCCTAAAGAGGTGTTGGGTTGACCCAGTTTTTGAGAGGCACTATTTAGTGTGAGATGAGAGTACTACGAATGACGTGGACGTGGTTTTATTATTCTTTTTAATGAAATAAAAAAATAAGTTGAAAATAATAAAGTCCAAGATAAACAATAACACTTATTCGTCTGTTTTTCGTAACGGAAGCCTTTCAACCATCCACCGTTACCGTTCTTTTTCTTATATTCAAACAACTCATTGAATGGTAATATAATTTTATATTGACAATTCATTAAATTTATAGGTGAACAACATATTACCATTAAATGAGTTGTTTGAATATCAGAAAAAGAATTAAATGTAAATGTATGAAAATTTGTCAACGAAGGTTGTTCCAGTTGGTAAGGATACGACTCATAACTCACAAGGTTGTGAGTTCGAATCCCACTGCCGATGTGAGGACCTCTTTGGTGGGTAATCTGTAAGTACTTCTGTAAGCGCTCTTTGAGCTGTGAGGCCTGCCCTGACCCTGATGAGCCCCCGCGATCCAACTCACCAAAATTTATGTAATAAAACAAAAGTATGAAAAATTATATTAAAAAACCGAGTAGCTAGATTTGATAATCTTAATCCGGGTAAAAAGTGAGATTTACACATTGATAATAAATCAACTTTTAATTCAAAGCATTGACAATGAATTAAATTTACAGGTGAACAACATAGCAAATAATAGTTATTGATATATGTTGTGGATGCCAGCGATTTATACATTTTTTTAAAAATGAAGTTATTATTACCAACAACAACTTTAAAGATGTCATATTGAATTAAAAGAGAAAAGTAGAGAGAGAAGCTCCCCTAGGGTTTTTTTTTGCTAAAGTTTGCCTTATGACTGCCTTAGGGAGCACTACTGGAAAGCTAAGGGATGTGGAACCGTCAGGGGAGGAAACTGACCAACTTGCATGGAGCACTAAAAAGGCTAAAATGTTGGAGGACTCTCAAGAAACAGAGTTAAAAGAGACTCCTGCACTAATTTTGGAAACTCAAAGCCAGGTGATGATGCTTGAAGATACGCAAGGGACAGTGGTGAAGGAGACTCCACAGAAGCTATTCCCTACAGCTACTGCTATGGCTATGAAGAGACGACTGATCTCCTACGCGGATGCTTGTATCGGAGTGAATGGAGCGGCCTATGAAGAGGAGCCTTTGGATCTCGGGTTTCTCCAGAAAGATGCTGAGGATGAGGAGAGTTGCGAGGAGAAAGATCGAGCTGAAAAGGGAAGAATACAGAAGGTGACCCGTTGTTCCCCGTTATTAAGGTTACCAGGGAGGAGATTAAGGCGGCCCAACAACAATGGAAAAAAGCAGTTATAGTCAAACTGCTAGGCAAAAGAGTGGGACTGAGATTTTTCAAGATGAGATTGATGAAGCTATGGCAACCAGTGGGCACTATGGACGTTATCGATTTAGAGAATGATTACTTCCTTGTTAAGTTTGTAAAATGGAATGATGCTAAGAGAGCTTTCATGGTTGCCCCGTGGAAAATCTCGGACCACAACCTCATGGTTCAACGGTGGTGGCCGGAGTTCTTTCCGTTTGGATGAGTACAAAAAGGTGGTGGTGTGGGTGAGAATTTTGGGCCTACCCATTGAATACTACGAGAAGCACATTCTATGGAGAATGGGGAATGGTCTCGGATGCACCACGCACATAAATAGCAACACTCTTTGGGAGAAGGAAGGATCGAGGGGTGAGTTCCAAACCACGGGCCGAGCAAAATTTGCTCGTATTTGTATCGAAGTTGATCTGAGTAAGGTCCGTATTTCTAAGTTTGCTTCACAACAGAATCTATAATGTTGAATATGAGGGGCTCCACCTTGTTTGTTTTGGGTGTGGCCGCTATGGCCATAAAAACAAGGTGTGCCCACTGCTGGTTGAAAAGATTCCTAGGACTGAGCAGGATGACAAGGGCCATGATGATCGAATGAAGGCTATGAATCAGAATGTGTCCAGTAGAAAAGTGGAAAATTGTCAGGAGAAAGAAGTTCTTGGGCCTTGGATGATCGCCCGAACAAGAGGTGGAAGACGAGGTGCTGCCACGTGATCAGGAACGACGTGGGAATGTTGGAGGGGAGAGTAATGGGCAGAAATTGCAGGGTCCCAGAGGCCAAGGATCAAGGTTTGTCGTATTGGGAGGTACTGATGTTAGTGTGAAAGCTCACACTGTGGAGGTGGTACATAAATCAAATGATAAAGGTAAGCAAAAGGAAATTTCGGTTGAGGAGTTGCCGGAGGATACGGAGTACGCCCATGCAGTGGGTGACAATATTCCCGATGCAAAACATCTACATAAACCAGGTGGGGGTTTGAAAGGGGGAGTGGGCCCAAGCAATGCCAACGCTAACAGTAGCGTGTCACCAAATGGGTCGGTCTGACCCATAAAGAATATTGCTAGAGGTGGAGTCCGTATCAACTCGGTAGGCCCAATGGGTAAGGAAGATTCCATGTTGAACCGAGTCAACTTGCCAGGGGGAAAAAGTAACGAGCTCCCTACTCAGGCTGTCCATATGAAACAGAGTCACAGTGCTGCCGACTCAAGAGGGACCAATATCTTGAAAGCTCCCACTCAAGGTATAGCTAACAACAACAACGGAGTGCATCCAATGGAGGAGGAAACTGTCCTTGTCTTAAACCAGCGCCCTCCTGAATGTCCTAAGAGTGTTGAAAGTCAAATGGAGATTGGTGATGACTTAAACTTAGAAAGGGTCGCTCTACCAGAAGTGATGGAAGAGGGGGTGTGTCATGATGCTACCCATGCTTTACGAATCTCTGGTATTCGTATTTTTCATTATTTTTATTTGTTTATTTATGAAGATGAAGATAATGACATGGAATTGTAGGGGAGCTGGTTCCAGGACTTTCCCAAACCTTACCAGGGACCTATCTTTACGTTACAACTTGGATATGCTTGTTCTTTTTGAACCTCGTATAAGTGATACTATAGAAGATAGAGTAATTCGCAAGCTTGGCTTCACAGATTCGTTTAAAGTGGATGCTAGGGGATTTTCCGCACGGGGGATTTGGATTATCTAGAATGGCCCCTCGGTGAAGCTTGATATTCTCCAGTGCTTCAACAACTGCTTATTTGACTATGGTTCGGATGATCTAGCGTTTAAGGGCCCTCCATTTACATGGGAATGGAGTGGAGTCAAGGAGACACTTGATAGGGTGTGGCCAACTCTGCAAGGAGAGTAATGTTCCCAGAAGCTTCTATATTGCATCTTCCAACCTTTAAATCAGACCACAAGCCTCTTTTGTTGTCACTGGAGGCTGAAATTAGGAGGCATAATTCTAACAGGCCTTTCCGTTTTATGGCTAGCTGGCTCGCCGACTCAACTTTCAGGCCGTTGGTTCAAGAAGCTTGGTCTGGGAATATAGGTTGGCACAATTCAGTGGGTGATTTCCAAAATAAGGTTCAAGCTAGAGTGGAATTATTGTTGCTTTGGAAATATTTTCCACAAGAAGAGAAGGTTGATAGGGTGTATGGAGGGCATTAATAGAAAACTCTCCATGGGGTTGGATACTCACTTAAAAAAGATCCTTCAAAAGCTATGGGAAGAATATAATAGAGTTTTAGCTCAAGAAGAATTGTTTTGGTGCCAAAAAGCAAGATGTGATTGGGCACGTTTTGGAGATAGAAACACTCGCTTTTTCCATACAACGGCTATCATTAGGCGTAAAAGAAATAAAATTGAGGCTCTCACCTCTGTTGATAGCTCTTTGGTTAGGAACCCGAGTGAATTGAAGCATATGGCTATTGAGTTTTTTCGTGAATTATACCAAGCCACTGGGGATCTGGTGCCATTGGATACTCAATGCACCTTTCCTAGATTGGACAACATGAGCTTGTTACGTTTGGAGGGGAAGCTCACTGTTGAAGAAATAAAAGACGCGGTTTTTAGTATGGGCCCCTTGAAATCTCCAGGACTCGATGGTCTGCAACCAATATTTTTCCATAGACAATGGGACTTAATTGGGCCTTCTGTTTGTGACTTAATTCAGAGTATCTATGTGAACCCAATCAGGACAGCTGAGATAAATGAGACTTTAGTTGTGTTGATTCCCAAACTCCTACAGCCCGAGAACCAGAAGAAATTCCAACCAATAAGCCTTTGTAATGTAACCTACAAGATTGTTACAAAGGTCATTGCTAATAGGCTGAGGAGACATATGGCCTCTCTCATTGCTCCGCACCAATGTAGTTTCATCCCTGGTAGACATAGCTCTGACAACATTGTAATAGCTCAAGAGGTGTTTCATACTATGCGTACAAAGAAAGGAAAAAATGTTTTATGGCAGTAAAGGTTGACCTGGAAAAGGCTTATGACCGTTTGAGGTGGGAATTCTTGGACAATGTCTTGCAGGAAATCGGTATTGGAGACCACTTCAGAAGGTTGATCATGACTTGTGTTTCTTCGATTTCCATGCGGGTCCTTTTTAATGGTGATACTACAGATGCTTTCTCTCCAACCCGTGGGATTAGACAAGGAGATCCTCTCTCCCCATACCTCTTTGTCCTTTGTGTGGAAAAATTGGCACTTTGTATTCAGGACATGGTGATGGATGGAGGTTGGAAGACGATTGTGCTTAATAGGGGAGGCCCACCTCTAACTCATCTATTCTTTGCTGATGATTTGCTCCTGTTTGGGGAAGCCACCAGCCACCAAATGATAACTATTTCGGACTGCCTTAATAGATTCTGCCAGGCGTCAGGTGAGCTGGTTAGTGTGGAGAAAACACATATGTTGATGTCTAAGAATGTGAACCATAATGTTTCATGGATTCTTCGAGACATTTTTGGATTCTCTCTTACCCATGATCTGGGAAAGTATCTGGGAGTCCCTCTAATCCATGAGAGGATCAACAGAAATACATATTGTCACCTATTGAAGCATACCCAACAGAGGCTCGATACTTGGAGAGCAGAGTCCTTATCCTTCACGGGAAGAGTAACCTTAACCCAGGCGGTTGTTGCTGCCCTCCCCACAAACACCATGCAAACCACACTTCTCCCCAAGCAAGTGTGTAATAAGCTGGAACGTATGAACAGAGACTTTGTTTAGGGGTCGAGGGAGCATGCTCGGAAGTGCCACACGGTGGCTTGGCAGAGTATATGTCAGAAAAAGGAATTAGGTGGCTTAGGATTTCATAAATTGCATGCTTTTAACCAAGCTCTCTTGATGAAACTTGGTTGGGGCCTTATTAGTAACACTGATGCTCTATAGGTGAGGGTTCTCCGAAGTAAATTTAAGTGTCGATCTAATGTCATTCCACGGGTTCAGAGATATGCTAATGGATCAAAAGTGTGGAGAGGGATTTTCCTCACCTGGAACAATGTGCTTCACGGTTTGAGATGGAATATTGGTAATGGTCACACAGTGAGCTTCTGGGAGGATAGATGGCTCTTCTCTAGTGTATTTCTGAAGGACATAGCTATTGGCCCTGTACCTCTCCACGAGCTTCCCCTTCCGATATGTGACTTTATCAATAGTAGTGGTGCTTGGCGGATCCACATGTTCCAGCATCTACTACCTGACCATATTCTGATGGAAAACAAAGGCTTCTTCATTTCGCTAAGAGAAGATAGGGAGGATGTGGTTCGTTGGGAGAATACTACTAGTGGTATTTTTTTGTTAAATCATCTTATGAGCTTCTAGTGGGAGACACGGATGAGCTAAGACAACCGCAAATATGGAAGGATATATGGAAATGGCCAGGGAACCACCGTGTACGCTGCTTTATGTGGAAGTGTGTTAAAGGTGGTCTTATGACAAATGACTACAGGAGGTCGAGGGGCATAAGGTCTTGCACGTTTTTTCCTTTGTGCCAAAGGTATGAGAAGACAACTCTTCATATTTTAAGAGATCGTCAGGTGGTGCAGGCCCTTTGGCTGCGATATGGAGGTGGAGCTAATATCCAAGGGTTCTTCACTTTTGACCTCAATACTTGGCTTCTAACCAACCTTAATATTTCTCTTTTAGAGGCGTGGGGGCACAATCGGTGTATGGTCTTTGGCACTTTAGTGTGGCAAGTCTGGCAGTTCCGAAATAAGCATGTTTTTGCCAAGCAACAATTCATGGCAGAAGCTGTCCTACATGCTACTTTGTTTCACATAAAAGCATGGGAGCATGGGCGAAACACAGTGGGTATTAGTAGGGTGCGGTACAGGGAGTAGTTGGTGGGAAGGAGTTTTCCTCCAAACCTTTGGGTTAAAGCCAATGTTGATGGCTCGGTTATGTCCAATGGTAATATAGCTTCTTGTGGTGGGGTTCCACGTGATGTTACAGGCCAGTGGATTTGTGGGTTCACCAGGATTTTAGGCACCTCAAATGTTTTGATGGCAGAGTTATGGGGCATCTTTACAGCCCTTAATTTGGTCTGGGACAAGCAGATTCCTAAGGTTTTGGTAGAAAGTGATTCCGAGGTGGCAGTGAAGCTAATCACATAGGGTTGTCCTAGCAACCATCCTTACGCCCCGGTGGTGTCTGCTATAGCGGAGTTACAATCTCGTGAATGGGAAGTTCGGTATTCGCATATTAGAAGTGAAGGTAACCGAGTTGCGGACTTATTAGCTAACGTAGCCTACTCTATGGAACTTGGTCTCCATGTTTTCAACAGGCCACCTATTGGTTTCACTAATCTTCTAGTCCAGGATGCGATAGGGGTTGCTATTCCCCGTCTAGTAGCTGTTTAGTCTTTCTTTGGGTTGTAACCCTCCTTGTTACAAAAAAAAAAACAACTTTAAAAAAAAACTAAATGAAGCAAGTCGGGGATTAGTTCCATTACTAGGGATGTTAACGGGGCAGGGTGGGTGCAGTTAATACTCCCACGTCTCCCAATTTTACCCCGTTCTCCGCCATGAGGAGTTTTTTCCCCCGTCCTCGTTCCCCGTGGGAAGTTAAATTCATAAGAAGTGGTAATAAACCAAAATCCAATAAAATATATAAAACTTAAAATTATTAAATTTAAAGTTAAAGAACTCTCCAAAATATTACAACAAGTTCAAATTCAAATCATACCAACATGAGATTCAACAAAAAATAAGACAAGATCTAAGACTACATCCATTTAATTCTTCTTATAATGTCCAACATTTAATGTCTTTAACAGTTTAGTGGTAGTGCCATGGACAAGTGACACTGCAACGAGATATGGATGAATAAAGTTATTACTCAGATGGTGCGAGGGACTAGATGCGAGAAGAGCTAGAAATAGAGGTCTGGTCGTTTGGAAGTGAAAGGTGAAGACTGTATAGGAGGAACTGAAATATGGTTAAGAAAGTTAGACTTGAATTTTTTCAATAATATATTAAATTAATAAATAAAAATATATATTTAGAATTACTAAAATATAATTATAGTGTATATATTATACACATATATAATTAAAAGTATATCTTGTAATCTTATCAAGGACGGAGACCCTCGTCCTCGTCCCCGAAATGCCTTCGAGGGAATTTTCTCCCGCGTCCTCATCTCCAAAGGGAAAAAATCGCTGTTTGTGGGGCCCAATTCAAGACAATCCTCGTGGGGATCCCCACGTTCAGATGAAAATTGCCATCCTTATCTGGTACCCATGTTATTATTGTTTTCTTAATTTTGGAACACCTTGGTTTTTTTATTTTAATACAAAAACGTTATGCCAAATGGTACCCTATAAAAAATATAAAATCAATTGAGTATTGATCGAGTGATAAGCATCTCAACCCTATAAGGAGAATAATGTAAGTTCGAATCCTGGTGACAGACTCTCTAATTGGGAGGTTCCGAAAACCAAGTGTTAATTATCTGCTATAAGCATGTATGCAGCCGACCAATAATTAGTCCCATAACCGGTCTACAAAATTGAAGCTTGTGGGGATACCATAGGATATATTACTAGATAGTTAAAGATCTTAATTAAAGTGTTTCATAAAAAAATGAAATACAAAAATAAAAACCTAAAATAAAAATGTAGTTATGGCATTGCTATGGATTAGATCCACGACTTACTTTAAAAATTTTAAGAAAATTAAGTTGGTATTGGTAATAACGATTTCAATTTAATATCATTTTTAAAAAATAATAGGCAAAATAGGTAGATTGATCCAATGCATTTATTTATTTTTCATATTGGTCCTATAAGTTTTTTATTTTTCGAATTGGTCCTACACGTTATGTTTTGTTTCCAAGTTAGTCATTTCCGTCAATTTTGACCTAACGCCGTCAGTTTTGATCTGACGTAGCCATCACCTTAGTTCGACACGTATGTTAATTTATTTGATAAATAAATTATTCAATATATTATTATAAAATAACTTATATATAATTTGAGCATATTTAGAATTAAATATTACTGAAAACGTAAAATCAAATTATCAATTATGTATTTATCATTTTTTTTATGTGCGGGATGGAACCTAGGGTATCCCTACAGCTGGAAGTCGTAGGACTAATCCTATGAGGATGTAGAGTACCAATTAAGGAGAAACTCCTCTACTCATAGATGCAGCTCTATTCCCATTACTAGGATCCGAACTATGGACATATGATTAAAAGGTTCAAGCTACTAGTCACTTGGATCACACCTTATGTGGGTTATGCATTTATCATTTTACTACAGTAAAAGTATCTAAAAATATGCAATTTTAAAAAGCATTAAAGTAGTATACACTGTCAATGTAATAAGATTTACACTAACATTTAGTAATATTTTGACATGTGTGCTTTTATGGATATAATATAAAAATATTAAATGTTGATGGCAGCAGTCTTGGTAATAATATTGATTTGATAATAATATTGAATGCTATATTTATTGATTGTAATATAAAAATAGGTATATTTATAACTATTAAATATTATATTTATTATATTTGATATATTAAATATTATAAAACACATACATAAAGTTAACTTGAGACTTTTACCGAGAAAATAAATAAAGTTAACTTGATATTTAAAGAAATTAATGATAATATATTTTTTTTATTACAGCATTAATGATAATATTGATTACCAAAATAAAGAAGATATTAAAATAAAATATTATAAAAGTTTTACATTTCATAAAAAATATCATCATAACACAGTATAATAAATTTGAATGATATTTTTACCCTATTTACATAATTTACATGTAACTATTGTATCTCCTTCAAAAAAAAAATTGTAACTATTGTACCAAACATTAACATAAATTAAAATTTTATATAAGTTTGAATTTTTTTAAAAAAAAATATTAAATTAAAAAATAATCTATTTATCAAATATGATTATAGAAGAAACATAACAATTAACTTGGTAAAATAATTTGACAATTATTTTGACTGAGTTTGATGAAAAAATACATATATTACATAAAAAAATATTGTTTAAAATAAATTATTTAATCAATCTTTTAACAAAAATATTTTTTTGCCCTTTATTATATTCTATAATTAAAAAAACATTTCTAGGTCTATTTTATATATATTTCTTTTATAATAAATTTCATTTAATTCTTAAAAATTGATTCCTATTAATATTATAAATAAACCCGTGCAATGCACGGGCATTATTTCTAGTTGACAACAATTTGTTAAAACTATTACTATATATAATATTAAAAGCAAGTTATATAGTTAGATTAAAAAAACTCTGTTGATGGGTGATTGGATAGTAGTAATGGAAAATACATTAATAATTAATTAATAGTATGGATTGAATGGTGGTAAACTGGTAATTATAATAGAGGTGGTGGGAATTTTTGTTCATTAGCGTTAATGAAGTGAAAAGTACCTAGTTTCTCATCTTTTGTATGATTACTCTTATTCACATAACAAACTACATGAAAACATATCATACAAAATGATACTCAAATAAATTTATATTGTATAAAATGAGCACAAAATTATATAAAATAGAATGTGCTTATATAAAATAGCATGATTCAACTCTTGATATTTCTGATACTCCTTCTTTCTCAACACGGGTGCCTAATTTCAGTGAGGAAAATGAAGTGAACGATGTACTTGCTACTCGTAATGATCACCAAGAAGGGTTATGGGAGAACTTTACCACTTGACCACAGCACTAATTATTAGTTTGAGTTATGTTTAAAGTCATATTATATGTTTACGTTGATATTTATAAGTTATGCTTACATTGATCGATATTTATAAGTTATGTTTGATATTTATCCAGACATACTGACAATTTTTTTTTGTCTAAACAGGTATACATGGTTGATCCTGAGGATATCCCTCCTTCATGTAGCGGGTCGGAGACCCCATCTACGGGTAGAAAGGGTAGACGTGCCACACGAATGAGAAATTTGACTGCCAATCATGGTTCAAATCAAAGGATAAGAATCGACTTTGATGCTAAACTCAACCCTATTGGGCCAATGGCAGAGTGGTTTATCAGTTTTGTGGGGACCCTTGATCGAAGCAAGCCTAGTATACTTATTGAGCATTGGAAATAAGTACCGCATGACATGAAGGATCAGATATGGGAGAGTATTCTGGTATCTATACTTTTACGTCCTGTGTTTGTATCTACTTTATTTTAATCTTATTAATATCATACAATAATTTGTTGATTCTTTTGGTGTTAATGTAGCTCACCTTTGACATGCCGGATACCACGGATATGAAGAAGCGTTTGATAAAGTATGCTGGTTAGCGTTGGAGGGCTTTTAAGGTGGACTTGGGTAGATATTATGTATTCAAGCCAAGATGTGAAAAGAACCCACTTGAGGTGTACCCGTTTCTTGACCAGGCGACGTGGGATCGCTTTTTTCAGAGCCGACATGATCCCAGCTTTCAGGTTAACTTATTTGAGTTGTCTCTAAATTTATGTAATTTCATTAATTTTTTTAATTTGTTTATGTAATTTAATTGTCTTCTATTTATAACAAGAGAAGAGGAAAAAGAGGCAGGAAAACCAAAGCAAGAATGTCTACCCCCATATACTGTCTCGTGGGGGATATAAAAAACTTGACATGACAATGGTGGAAGAGGACAAGAAAAGACTTCAGCAAGAAGCATCTCGGACAGATCCTACAGCTGATAATCGTCCAGAAGTTGTTGATCCACCTCCACCCCCACGCCATCGTAAATGAAAGAGGGCCCGACAAAGAAGTACGGGACAACATACATCTGAGGAGGCCCGCCAAGTAGTTGAGAAGATTGTAAGTATAGTTTGAATTGTAATTGTGATTTTAACAATGTTACCGAATTTTAATGTGACGTAATATTTTATAAGTTGTAGAATGCCTTAGACGAGCATGCCACTCAAGGAACCTTTGTTCCTATAGGATGCGAGGATATCTTAGCTGCTGCCATCGGTAAACCAGACCACTCGGGCCATGTCATTGGTGTTGGATGGGGCGTTGCCATTTGCCAATACCATGGTTCATCTTCACACCAACGCCACAGGGATGTTGATGTAGATAGAGAACGGCTAAAACGGAGATTGCAGATGAGCTTAGACAGGAGATGGCCCGACAGTTTTCCTAGCAGCTGGCAATAATGGCTGCTATGTCCCAGCAAAACACAGGTATCCAACCCTCTGTCCATGTGAGCACTAAGGGCTCATGTGATCCTCCTCATCAGCCTGAAAATGAAGATGATGATGATGATGATGACGATGACGACCCTGATAGGTGTGAGCTGTATGTTGATGATCATCATGATCACTGCTTAGTGGCATTGGGGAGGGCACATAACTTAGGTAATACCATACACCATCGTTTATTACCAGATGATCAGGTGAGGGTCGTGGTTGAGATTATTTGAGATGATGATGCTCGAGTCCCTGTGACCACTGAGGAGGTTCAAACAGTGGGCCAGGCCCCTGGTAACTTCATCCCCTGGCCAAGAAGACTGGTCAGGTTTCTTGTTGCATCTGAGGTATTCAACTAGTTGTGTTTTTAAATATTTATAGTTGAAATTATTTATTATTGTTTAAAGATAATGCTTTTTTTTAGGATGTTGGAAATGATATTCTGCCTAAAAGGTCAGATCTAGGAAGACCAGAGAAGTCTGCTCCTGCCAAGGTATTCATTTGACCATTCAATTAATTATGAATGAAATAACTTAACTGTGATTGCTAATGTATATCTTTGTTGTTTAGGGGATTGACAAAGGGGATCCTGGTGGTGTTTTTAAACGTCTGGTTGTACAGGTTGTGACCTTGGAGGCTGACGCATCTTTGGTAAGGTTGGAACATGATGCCAAGCCAGGTGACGATCTGTATATCCCAAAGAAGGAAATTATGGAGATGGTGCTCGATAGTGAAATGGCTAGTGCTGCACACATCTCGTTATGGTGCACGTAAGTACATTTAATTTGCAAGTTAAGTAATTAAATTTTAAATACTATGATAATTAACATGTTTTATCAATATATTAGGTATCTGCATCGCATGTTAGTTGATCAGGGCAACCTCACCCTGTATGGGTTCATTGACCCATGCTCATTCAGGGTGGTGTTCTCTTAGCATCAGAAGACCCGATCGCCACCACACGTGATATACTTGCCCGAGATGATCATAAGTTCTACCTTGCGCCTTATCTCAATAAGTAAGTACCAGTTATTTAATTATAACTATATATGACTTAGTTACTAATTGTTCCACAAATGCAGTAAACATTGGCAATTGTTGATCTTGTGCCCTCGGTTGAATGTCGTGGTCTTCTTCTGCTCGATGGGAAATAAGCCGGCGAAGCAACTGAAGATCATCATGGAAACATAAGCATTAAAATAATTTATAATCAGTAATGAAGTTGTTTTAATCATCTGAAATCTATAAGATATACTTTAATTAATGTTTATTTTCTTATGATAGTTCTATTGATGCAATCCACATGCTGCGTGGTGAAAGGCGTCGGGCTATTAGATGGATTATTCCTAATGTAAGATATTTATTAGTACAAATGCTTCAAGCGCAGTGGGTATAATTATTGATTTCTATTTAATTCCTTATATTCTAATTGGGTTTCATTTGTACGTAGTCCTGTAGACAACATGGATCATGGGAATGTGGATATTATGTGATGAAGTGGATGGTCGAAATTATCTCCTCCGGTATCACTGAAATATGGCATGAGGTAAATGCTAATTGGTAACACAATTAGTTGTAACAGTTATAGACTCGTTATGTGTTTTATTTTAGTTTATTACTTAAAAGATATAATCTTATGTCCAATTAAACTTGCAGATATTCAACAATCCGACTCCACTCCCTGATGCCGACATCAATAACATAAGGATGTGTTGGGTAACTTTCTTTCTCGAAGTGTACCAACCATAGTTTGTATGTAGTTAGTTTATAAACGCATCATGTACTAGCTATAGTGTACTTTTGACTGATATATGTTTTGACATGAAATCTATAATATATCATATGTAGCTTTTTGGTTTCTAATTATCTTTCTTGTCTGAATGTAATTGAATATATTTATTGTTTGTAATCTTTTAATTTAGTGTATTTTGGTTGTACAAAAGTGATTGTGTTGAGAATATTTAGATTCTGTATTGATCTGGATTAATGGATTACTGGAACAGGGGAAATGACTGTCACTACTGTAAAAGGGGGTTTTTAAAATAAAAAAAAACTTTCACATCGGTTTCTGAAAAAATCGATGTGATAACCCAACATTTCAAATCGGGTTCTTAAAAAACTGATGTGGTAACCCCACTTTCCACATCGGTTATTTTTAAAACCGATGTGTAATGTTGGTTTCCACATCGGTTTTTAAAATAACCACTGTGGAAAGTGGGGTTACCACATCTGTTTTTTTTCGAAACCGATGTGAAAAGTGCCGAACATGATTTATTGTCTTGCTGAAATAGGATTTTTACATCGGTTTTAAAACCGATGTGAAAAGTGGCAATAAAACCGATGTGAAAAGTTGCCACATCGGCCGTTTCAACATCAGTTTGAAAACCGATGTGAAAAGCCAAAAAAAAAACCGATGTGAAATCCCTTTTTTGCACTAGTGATTAGCAACTGCACCATGATCTAACAAGAAGATGAAGCAGAGTTCTGTGCAACACTTTATGCGGCTATTGCAGACTCTCACGATACTGTCGTCCACAAACTCTTGTAGATGGAATGCAATCCAGGAACATATGTAGCTAGCAGAGGTCTTCACCTTCATTGCCGCTTGGCCTTAGGTGGACAGACGTCCATGTCCTAAGACGTATGAACGTGAGCTTTAGTTCATATGTATTTCTCTCTCATTGCCACATTGCACCTGCCACCAAACAAAAAGAATAACACTTCGATCAGGTTGCCAATAATTACTTTGCCATCTATAACCGGTTAGCATCACTCTAATCTCGTCCGTTCATTAAATATATTAATATATCAACGGTCATTTGTCATGGAGTATTGAAACTCTGAGTTTGTCATGGAGCATTGAAGACAAAGCCAATATAAACATCTCTTTCATGCTTCACTAAACCACAATTCAATTAGTTTCGATATAGAATAAAGCGAATCATTGTCGGTAAGTAACTCCTTATTCTTCTATGTCTTGTCTTCATGCTTCTGGCGAAAGTCGGTTAATTTCTGGATTCGAATGACACAAACGAGGCTTGAGGATAATTATAAATTATCCCCTAACATCCACTAGTGCAATAAGTGCTTTTTACGTCAGTTAAAATTGATTTTTTACGTCAGAATACTGACTGACGTAAATACAGCTGACGTTAAAAGTTAAAATTTTAACGTCAGTTGAGAACTGATGTTAAATATAAAACTATTAACGTCGGTTCTTTAACACAACTGACGTTAATTTTGTCGGTTCTTTAAGTACGGACGTTAATTTTGTTAAAACTAACGTCAATTGTTATAAAGAACTGACGTTAAAGGTCTTAATTTTAACGTCAGTTGTAATAAACAACTTCTATTACAACTGACGTTAATAGTGTACTGTATATTTTATAAAATACTATTAACGTCAG
Source organism: Sophora flavescens (assembly GCA_030762895.1). Taxonomy (NCBI): domain Eukaryota; kingdom Viridiplantae; phylum Streptophyta; class Magnoliopsida; order Fabales; family Fabaceae; genus Sophora; species Sophora flavescens. The sequence goes on along the minus strand of CM061062.1, from coordinate 14,753,922 downwards.
TTGTATCATACAACTGACGTTAATAGTAATTTTTTTTTAAAAAAATTCAGTTTTAAAATATCACTCCCCTCAGCTATCCCTGCATTCAGTAAATATCCCAGTAACACAGAATATCACACACATTACAGAATTGCAAAGGGAAAATGGAACAATGTATATTTATTAACATAGGTTATAACACAAAATAAATACAGAAATATAAATAAAAATAAATGTATACTAAGTTTAAACTACCTATATCAATATCCCTTCGTGATGATCATCACGAGTGGCATGTACATCGTCCACCTGTGTCTCCTCGATTATAGTAGGCATGTTTGTTGAAAAAGAAGGAGTCTCAGGAATATCAAGATTTGAATCTTCATTTTCATCACCACCATTATACATGCTTTTTCCTTGGAGAACCACGGACAACCTTTTGTTAGAAGGATCAGTGATGTAGAACACTTGTTTTGCTTGGGAAGCCATTATGAAAAGCTCATTTATATGACCTAACTTATTGAGGTCTACCAATGTGAACCCCAATTCATCGGTTTGCACACCACCGTTACTATCAACCCACTTACATTTAAATACCGGCACCGTAAGCTTAGTGTAATCGAGCATCCAAATATCTTCAATATATCCAAAGTAAGGTCTCAGTGCTTTAACGGGTTTTGTGTCCTTTGCACTAGAGAAGTGCATTGCTTCGGCCATGATCATAACCCCACTATTTTGCATGGTACTCTTGTTATCTTGTTCCTTTGTATAAAAGGAAAAGTTATTTATGTCATATTCGCTCCAACATATGACGTTGAAGCTAGGCCCACGTGCTAGCCATCTTACGTCATCAGAAGCAGTACTACCATCCTTAAGCATTTCTTCCTTGAACCATGGTAAGAAAGTCTTGTTATGCTTGTTCAACAACCACCTTTCGCTCATTCGAGGGTTTTCTTGATTGACTTTTCTTTTATGTTCAAATAAGAAAGGCTGAACACATTTGATGTTGTTCAATACATACAAATGTGCTTGAAGCACTTCCTCCCGATCCTTCCTATTATTTCTTAAGCCATGTGTACCCTTACCTTGACATCTGATCTCATCATGCCGAGGCTTAGGAACCCCTATAGGATCCGTGTTATGAAGGTAGTCCGAACAAAACTCAGTAGCTTCTTCTGCAACATACCTTTGAACAATAGATGCTTCCAGACGATGAGGATTCTTCATGTACCCTTTCAAGATCTTCATGTAGCGCTCAACTGGGTACATCCATCTTAGAAAAACCGGCCCACATAATCTAATCTCCCTCACCAAATGAACAATTAAGTGAACCATTATGTCGAAAAAGGAAGGAGGAAAATACATCTCCAATTGGCACAAGATTGTAGCAGCCTCGACTTCCAAGTCATCCAACATATGGGGGTCAACGACTTTGCTACATATAGAATTGAAGAATGAGCACAACCGAGTAATGGCATGTCTCACATTTTTTGGAGCAATACCACGAATAGCAACGGGCAGAAGTTGTTGCATCAAGATGTGACAATCATGAGACTTTAAGCCAACCAATTTAAGATCACTAGAGACAAGCCTCTTCATATTTGAAGAGTAACCATATGGAACTTTGATGCCCTGAAGACACCCACAGAAACTTTGTCTCTTTTTTTTTGACAAAGTATGACATGCTGGCGGCAAATAAGTCCGCTTACCATCCTCAACAACTGGAGCTAACTGCTTTCGTATACCCATAGCAACGAGGTCGAGACGAGCATTCACACCATCCTTTATCTTGCCCTGAATGTTGAGAAGCGTCTCGATCACACTATCACACACATTTTTCTCCACATGCATCACATCAATGCAGTGTCTGACATCAAGCTTGCGCCAGTATGGAAGATCAAAGAATATCGACCTCTTCTTCCATATGTTTTTCTCAGCAGCTTTACCTTTCTTTTGGGACTTGCCGAATATAACATCGATGCCCTTTACCCTCTGATAAACCTGCTCTCCAATTAAGGCCGCTGGCGCTTCTTCTGTCTCTTGGCATCCATTAAAAGCTTTTTTCATCTTACGATATGGGTGATCACGTCTAAGAAATCTCCGATGCCCAAGGTAAACCGTCTTCTTTCCATGATGCAACTGAGTGTAGCATGTGCCTTCTTCACATATAGGGCATGCTTTATGCCCCTTGACACTGTACCCGGACAAGTTACCGTATGCTGGAAAGTCGTTGATGGTGCAAAATAACATGGCACGAAGCTTGAAAGTCTCATGAGAATACCTATCAACTACATCAACACCTTCCACCCATAACGTTTTCAAGTCTTCAATCAAGGGACCTAGATAAACATCTAAGTCATTTCCCGGTTGCTTTGGGCCCGAAATCATCATAGACAACATCATGTATTTGCGCTTCATGCACAACCAAGGGGCATGTTGTAAATTACCAACAGAACAAGTCATGAACTATTAATACTACTCATGTTACCATAAGGATTCATTCCATCCATAGCAAGTCCAAGCCTTAGGTTTCTTGGCTCATCGGCGAAATCCGGAAACATAGTATCGATATTCTTCCATTGAATAGAATCAGCAGGATGGCGAACCTTTCCATCACGTTTCCTCTCATCATTATGCCATCTAAGATTCTTCGCATCTTTCGCATTGGCAAACAATCGCTTGAACCTTGGAATTATTGGAAGATACCACAACACCTTCGCAGGAGGACCCTTTTTTCTCACATCATCAAGATCATCATCATCATCACCACCCTTCACTTTGTATCGTGATAACCCACATTTGGGGCAATCGTGATTGTCTTCATGAACACCGGTGTACAATATGCAATCATTGGGGCATGCGTGTATCTTCTTATACTCCATACCCATAGGACACAATACCTTCTTGGCCTCATAGTTACGGTCAGGCAATGTGTTGTCCTCCGGAAGCAAGTCTTTCAACACTTCAAGCAATTCCGTGAAGCTTTTATCGGTCCAACCATTTCTCGCCTTCACACAAACCAATTTTAGCACCACCGACAACCGTGTATGAGTAGTACACCCTGGATATAAAGGCTTATCCGCATCACCGCACAACCTATCATACACATGAGCTCGATGAAAAGATTCTTGTCCAATATCACGGATCATGTCCTCTACTCGATCATCCTCCATATCTACGTCAACGTCCTCACTTTGGGAGACACTTGCCGTACTACTCAACAACACATCACCATGCCATATCCATCTTGTATAACTCAAGCAAATCCCTTCACAAATCAAATGAGTACGTATATCCTTCACCGTACATTTCCTCGTATTCAAACACTTGACACAAGGACAACAGAACATTCCATTACTATTAGGAACATTCCTTTGAGCAAATTCTATAAATTCTCCCACCCCCTTCAAATACTCAGCACTAGTGCGCTTACAAACCATCCAACTACGATCCATAACTAGATAGGTCCTGCAGATATACAAAACATATATCCAATATAAGGACAATACGGGAGATTGAAAACTATAGTTTTTGAAGATTGCCAAGCACTGGTCACGGACTGGAAGTGATGTCCATCACGGTCGTAACGTGCCAACTGAACCAGACCATCACAGGCAGAACTTATCACGGCCTAGCCGTGATGAGCATCACAGTCGTGACAGATCAACCAGCAGAGCAACATGCACTCAAAACCAAAAATAGAGACGTACATTGCAAACAACTCAAACTCACGGTTTCAAGTTTCAACTACTGAGACTACAGTTTCAACATACACTCAAAACCAAAAATAAAAAAATGTGCCCTAAAGACTCACCAGAAATAGGTGCACGCGTGGTGGTGGGGAGGGGAGCTCGAGTGGTGGCCAACGTTCGATGTGGTTACTTAGAGCAGAGGGACAAGGAGAGTTAGTGCGCGGGAAGGGGAAAGAGAGATGTCAAGTTATTGCAAAGAATGAATGGAAAGACAGAGTTAGGGTTAATAGTGTACCTCACGGTGGTGCCGAAGAAGCCCTCACGGTGGTTGCGGTGGAGATGAGCTTGCGATTAGGGTTCTGTGCTGGGTGAGAGTGAGAGTGAGGGTTGAGAGTGATCGAGGGTTGAGCGTGATGAAAAGAGAAAAGAGACGTACAGAGCGAAGTCCAGAAGGCGCGCGGGTGTAAACGTTATAATCAAAAACCAAAAATAAAATAACATTTAACGTCAGTTGTCTTAAACAATTGACGTTAAAAGTCATTGTTTAACGTCAGTTGTATTAAAAAACTGATGTTAAATATTAATATTTTTTATTTAAAAACACTTTTAACGTCAGTTGTTGAATACAACTGACGTTAAAAGTGTTGTGTAAAAATCATTCTCTATATAAAGTGCCATTCTTCTGTATCAGTCTGTAATACAACCTCTTCTTTTCCTCTATATTTCTATTCCTTCACAAAATGGCTCTGAGACTTTTGTTATTTCTTCCTATACCTAGACTTTAAGGTCTCTGTCTTAATGGTAAAAAATCTTGAGGTTGTGTAAATCACATTACATGGATGGTAAAGTTGAGTAAATCACGTAATGTGATTCCCTCACTTTATTTCATCCCAGTCATCCCTTTCACTCTGCTTTGGCTGCAAGTAACTGTGGATTCAAGATGATGCATCAAGGAATTCCAGTGAAGGAGGTGATGCAAAGATCCCTTTCACTTTGCTTTCGCAGCTAGTGACTGTGAATTAATCACGATGCATCATGGAATTCAAGTGAGGGAGGAGATGCATCCATTTGAATTTGAGGACATGACTGAGAAGAAAATGATGTTGAAGCAGAAATTTTTTTATATTTTAGGGCTATGTTGCAGAAATTTTTTATCTTTTAATCATGTAATTAATTGTAACTTATGAATCGCTTCAATGAGATACATATATAACTTGTTTTATGTTAAGTGTTTATTTATATTAATTTGCACAAGAATTTGTTTACTAATTCAAGCTAATTAATTAAGATTAAAAATAAACTTGTTTAAACAAAAAAGTTTAGAAATAAACTGCACTATATATGTGGATTGACCTGTGTTAAGAGTGACAACAGGGCATTTCAGATAGGGATATAGGATTATTTACATCAGCTATTTATTTAACTGAAGTAAAAATCACACTTTTAACGTCAATTGTATAAACAACAGACGTTAAAAATAAATATTTTTTATTTTAAAAACACTTTTAACTTCATTTTTATTCAACAACTGGCGTTAAAAATGTATAAGTTTCTGCAAAAACATTCATTCCTTTGACTACTCTGCTACTTACCCATTGACCTGTGTTAAGAGTGACAACAGGGCATTTCAGATAGGGATATAGGATTATTTACGTCAGCTATTTATTTAACTGAAGTAACAATCATACTTTTAACGTCAGTTGTATAAACAACTGACATCAAAAATAAATATTTTTATTTTAAAAACACTTTTAACGTCAGTTTTATTCAACAACTGACGTTAAAAGTTATAAGTTTCTTCAAAAGCATTCATTCCTTTGACTACTCTGCTACTTACCCATTACTGTTGTGCTACTTACCCATGCACATTGTAACCTATAATCCTCTTTATAAGCATTAAGTTTATACCTAGACTTAAAGGTCTATTTCTTCCTATTCCTTCGGGCGTTTTCTTTTCTGCACGTTTATAATATATGACTGCCAACTCCCAATGCGCCTTGGAACCTAATGCTCTTAATGATCAATTTAATTTTTTAGCAACTTACGACGCCTAGTAACTTCATCCCCTGCTCCTATAAATAGCTTCCTTCCTTCCTTTAATTTTTCTGCTTCACAATATGGCTCTGCCATGGAGATTAACTTGATCACACTGTTTCATAAAAAAAATGAAATACAAAAATAAAATCCTAAAATTAAAATGTAGTTATTGTGACACCCTAACTCAGGTCATCACATGGTTACCCGTTTGCCGAAATAAAACTTAATTTACTGGTTGCGTTAGGAAAATAATGTTTTCTAAATGTTTATCTTTTCAAAATATGGTGATAAATTTTTTTCTCTTTTTTTAACCTCATAACAACAACAACGTAATCAAATCACACTTAAATACATAATGTATATAAGTCATACAACAATACTGCCTCATATGTTTTCACACCTAGATCATTATCAGTTTGGTTTATTCTCAAAAACTAATATAACACAATAGGACCTAAGCTGGTCGTAACTAACAGACGCTACAACCGATAGAAGCAGCAACACCATGCTACGAACTAGACAGTTTTCTTCTTCTTGTAGAGATCATACCCCTTGTGCGGCTCTGATATGTTTGTAAGGGTGAGATGCCAATATATGGACTTAACACAATAACTAGATGCACGACACAAAAGAAGACACATGCACACATACATGTTTATAACAATATAAGCATATATATTATAGCATACAGTTTATCAATGGGTTCCACACCCCAAACATCAACATTGGAAACCTATGCATGAACATTTCAATACATCATCTAAACAATTACCACACTTAATTTCATGAGATATCCCAACCAGTAATGAGTTGATCAGACTCCAGGCACGCACCCAGAACACCAGGCACACAGCCAGAACACAGGCACGCAGCCAGAATACAGGCACGCAGCCAGAACACCGAGCCGCAACCAGAACACAGGCACGTAGCCAGAATACAGTCACGCAGCCAGAACATAACGGGCATGTCTACCAAATGCATGCAAAAACACTCTGTTCTTGACATTTTTATTTGTGTTCGATCTTTCTTTGCCAAAGCTCAAAATAGATTATGACTCACATAGTTTTAATATCTTTAAAACTTTCATTAAAACACAGAACCTCACAGTCCGAGTGCTCAATCTCGACACCTCACGACCGATGCACCAGTCATAGGTTCGTGGTAATATAAAACATCTTAAATGTTTAAACACATTATACACCACATATACAGTAGACACCAAGTCTACAGGACCTCAAAGTCCAAAGGACCCTAAGTCTATAACAACAAAGAACCTTAGTACCTCGACGTCTCGGTTACTAAGTTCAACACCACTTTCAACATTTTTGAATTAATTTTGCTTTCGGAAAATCTTTTCAAATGGGAAATTCTTCAATAAAATCTTTAAATAATAAAACTTAGTTTCCACAAGGTGAGTCACTTGAGGTTTTAAACATACTTAAAATATGCACTGCCGTTTCAAAATAGTTGCCGTCGACACTTTTTCCAAATTTGCCGTCAATTATCACTTTATAAGCCTTTTAAGCCAAAACTTAGCTTTTTCTACTTAAATAATTTTCTAAATTCATAATTAACTTATTTTCAATAATTAATTTCATAAAATAACTTTTTATAATATTACGAAATTTCTTACATAAAAAGTTAGCAGTAGTAAAATATTTTCACGGTTGCGCACTCTCTATGACCCACAGTTCACTTTTTCATTAATAAATCATTAAAATGATAATATTTCTGAAAACTCATTATTTTTCCAAATCAATATTTTCCACCACTATTATATTCCAACATTTCCCATAAAACATTGAATATAATTTACACAGCTTATTAAATCTTTTATCTGATTAATCGGTTGTGCACTGACCACTGTCAGGCTTCTCAAACAACATTCAACAACATCATCAAAATTATATCACCAGGCAGATCATGCATCATAGAAATATAATATACAACTGCAGATAATTAAATAAATCAAAAGCAGATCAATCACCGATACACAGATAAACAACACAACGTAAACAACATAAACAAATAACTACAACCACATATAAATTATACATACTACACTAAAAGCAAATGGTTATTGAGAAAAATCCCTCAGGTAAGCTCCCTTTACCTCTCGAAGCTCCTCAATGAAATTAAAAGAACTCTGTCGATTGTCGGAAACCCTCGTACGCCGTAAAACAATTAACCTTCAACAACACATCCAAACAACCAATCAAAACAAGCAAAACAAACACCTAATCCTCTCTAATAGGTAACGGCCACCTTAGGGTTTTGTGGATCAAAATCTCCAAACTTGCTTCAGTCATGGATTTATGATCCTAATATACTTAAGGAAATGGATTAGGGCTAAACAACAAGGTCAAGAATCAAAACCATCCTAATCCTCTAAATGGTAGATTCGGCCAACACAAGGACATAGGGTTAGGGTTTTCATTTTTGACAAACCAACTTAGATTTAACATAAACATTTATTAACTAGATGATTACATGATCACTTTGATAAAACTTAACAAAATCATTCAAGTTCCTCACTAATGAATTTCGGTCAAGACATGAAAGACATGGTTAGAAATTTCAACTTGATACAAGAACTTGGATTTAGAAAATACATACCCTTGCAAGCATGAGATCTATGATCATTTTCAAGTAGAAAACAACAAAGTTCCTCCACCTCTCACTATAGGTTTCGGCCATGCTCAAAAAAATGAGGAGCAAGATTTTGTTTGCAACAATCTCTTGGATTATGATAGTAGGGATGATTATAAGCACATAGAAATTGGATTCAAAATTTTAGAATTTTTCTATGATTTATGGTGATTTTTCAAAGTTATGAACATAAGCTTGAATCTAGTTTGAACATGGTGATTTAAGACTTCAAAACATGAAAACTTATGAAGAACATGACATTAAATGAAGGTAGAGAGTAAGAATCACCTCTTGAAGACCAAGAAATGAGCAAGAATCACTAACTTCCTTTGAAAACTAGAGCTTTTTCACTTGTAAGAAAATGGAGTTTTTGAGAGTTTGGAGAGGATGAAGAAGAATGTGGAAGAATGGAGAAGCTCCTAGCTTCTTCAAGAGCTTATGGCAGCTACAATGAGGCTTGGGCCATGCGAAATTGGGCTTGGCAAAAGCCCAAGTCCATTACCAAATTTTGCAACATAAAAATGCTTAAGACTTTAATCAAAAACCTAGGAAATTAAGAGTAAGAAATTGGTTTTCATGGAATAACTCTTGGCCACGAAATTTGGGACTCAAAACTGCAGCCCAAAATGATTTGGATGAGTGAAAAATTGATCCACTTCACTTAGTGTATCATAGAAACTAGTTTAGGGACCAAAGTGCAATTAAGAATAAGTTTAGTGACCAAAATGCAATTTCCATAGAATTTGTCATCATGAGGCCATGTGCACCATTAGGATATGTTTGGATTGATGGAAGGGGATGGAATGGAGGGGGATGGGATGGGATGGGATGGAATGGAATGGTGTTCCATTGTTTGGATTGTGTAAAAGAGGATGGAATGGAATGGAACTCAATGAAACACATTCCATCCTATTCCGTCACTTATACTCATTTTTCTTCCCCTCCAATTTGGTCGGAATGGGATGGAATGGAAGATTAGATGCTTTATAAAATTATTAATTTACTGTCTTATCCTTACCCAATATATTTTTCTGACCTCTTCACCTCTTCTTCCATTTTACCACTGTTTTCTCCTTATGTGTATACTTCAGCTTCTTCCACTGTTATACTATCATTTCCCTTGCGTTGACGATGAAGGCAAAGAAGCAACAGAGCAATGAAATGGGATTTGGCACTATTTATGACCCACGAACAATGTCGTAACAAACATTCGGGCTATTTTTTTACAAGTGAAACTTTACTTACAGAAAAGTAGACATTATTTTCTTTACATGATTTGATTTACTCTTTTTTTGTTTTTTAATTTGAGTCATTTTATATTAAAGTAAGATAATATATTTCTCTATAATAAGTGAAGCTGAGACATGTGCTTTTGCATTGATATTTTATAATAGATTTAATAAATTAATAATCATATTTATAAATTTATCTTTAAATATCAAATAATACATCCATTTACTTTATAAACCAATTTTAATTTTTCATTTGTTTAAATAATTATTATATAAATAATAATTTAATGAATTAATCGAAAATGTTGTAAGGCACACTGATACTGATAGTTAACAAGTTTTTTTTTAATAAATATTAGGTTTTTCTTAGTTTTAATAATGCTAGATCATTAGCGCGGAAGAAAAGCATAAACAAAAAAGAAATAATGGAAATGACTGTGAAAGGAATGAATTGGAGCAGGAGCATCACACGAGACACACATGTTGACGGAAAGATACAGGAAGAGAATTTAATGTAATGTTCCCTTTATCTTGTTCACATTGTTAAAGGAAGGGTATTATTCGAATAAAAAAATTATAACTCATTCCATTCGGTCCACCTTTCAAACAATGGAGTGACAACTTTATTCCATTCCATCATAAAATATCCAAACAATAGAACGAACTTTTATTCCATTGTCCATTCCACTCCATTCCATTACTTTCCATCAATCCAAAAATAGCCTTAATGTGTTCACATGGGTGACTCACCATATTTGACTCATTGGTATCATCCGTTAGCGACTCCCGGAAATCCCGTAATCTGCTCCGTTGCTTCCCCGATTCAATATGACGTCCGGATAAAATATAATATTTCATATTTTAGTGAAATATTTCAGAATAATCAAAATCGTAGGAAATTAAATAAAAACCTCAAGTTTTTCATTGACGAGTAAAAATTAGGTCTTTGAGCAGTTTAATTATATTGTCAATGAAATTCGCGGGCCGGGATTCACCTAACTTTTCAACCTAAATTTTTATCGTAACTCTCTACGGTAAAGTAGAGTGTCAATAAGGTTTCGGTTTATTTAAAAACATTTTATAAGTCTCAGATAAAAATATAAACATATTTATATAAATTTACGATATTAGAAGCGTATTTATTTCATTCGATATATTATTGTGAAATAATTAATATATAATTCAATCATATTAAGAATTAAATATTATTGAAAACGTAAAAGCAAATGATCAATTATGCATTTATCATTTTTCTAGGTGCGCGATGGAGCCCAGGGTATCCCTACAGGTAGAAGCCGTAGGACTAATCTCAAGAGGATGTAGAGTACCAATTAAGGAGAAACTCCTCCACTCATAGATGCAGCTCTATTCTCATTACTAGGATACGAACTATGGACATATGATTAAAAGGTCCAAGCTACTAGCCACTTGGATCACACCTTATGTGGGTTATGCATTTGTCATTTTACTACAATAAAAATGCCTAAAAATATTCAATTTTAAAAAGCATTAAAGTAGTATACACTGTCAATGTAATAAGATCTACACTAACATTTAATAATATTTTGACATGTGTGCTTTTATGGATATAATATAAAAATATTAAATGTTGATGGCAGCAGTCTTGGTAATAATATTGATTTGATAATAATATTGAATGCTATATTTATTGAATGTAATATAAAAATATGTATATTTATAACTATTAAATATTATATTTATTATATTTGATATATTAAATATTATAACACACATACATAAAGTTAACTTGAGACTTTTACCAAGAAAATAAATAAAGTTAACTTCATATTTAGAGAAATTAATGATAAAAGTACTTTAACTAATCAAAATTGAATACACCATCATTTTCTCACTTTACACCCAAACTTACTTTAAAGGTGCCTAATCCAACATGAAATAACTGATAATAATAAATAAACCAGCATTGGAAGGGCAGTTGCTTCACATGTTGCGAAGGTAACCAATGGCTTCCGCTAAACTTTCTGGGTCTATAGGTTTCTCAATACAAGTATTAGTTCCTGCTTCAAAAAACATTCGCTTATTCTCTGTAGTGTAATTTGTACACATACCCAGAATCTTGCTATGTACACCCATCATACGTATCTCCCTCACAAACTACACAAAACATAAAATCAAAATTAGGTAGATATAAATTTGCTTATCAACAATTATGTATGCATTTGATTGCGTGTCAGAAAAACCATGATACAAAACTATGGTAATAATACCATTTTTGTAAAATTTTCAAACAAATCGTGAATACTTCAAATAGCTGCTTCCTCGTCCGATCATCTTGGATGCAATTCTGTCTAAATCATCGCTGTTCCAAACAGAGGCTAAGCCCGTGTTTGGAAATGCAGCAAGGAACTACATTCAATCACAAAATCAAGTTAAAAATGACATCACCGTAATTTTATGAGCCTTAAATGGGAAAACTCAAGTAATTAACTTTTCTGTCATGTCCAGCCAAAGGTGCTTCCAAACATAGCAAAATTCGATCAAAATGTGACAACTTTAAGGTAAGGAATTTTTTTAAAAAAAAAGGTGTTCATACCCGAGGTCCACTGATTATGGCCAGATCAAAATCAACGATTATGAAGTTAAAGTGACCACCAACCACCAAAATGTCTATTCCACCTCGAGCGTTGTTTACAGCCAGTGTATTAATGCCTAGTGATGCCAACATTGACTGTTCCATGAGTCTGGAAAGGATATCATCATCCACTAGCAATGCAGTATCCACGTAAGGAATCTCTTTCACTGGATGCTTTTTGAGGGTCAAATTCTTCTCCTCATAATCCCTGATTCGTTTAGATCCCGGAGCACAAGACATCGTTTGATAAATCGATATAGCTTCTGCGTAATTAATATCGGACATTAGCATATATAGAAAATCAAGTGACTAGTAGAAAATACTAGTTTAAACCAAACAAGTTTTAAATGAACACAAGAACCAACATATAATATTTTAATGTTTCGAGGAGGCAACAAAGGTGATATATATCAACCCAAAGATGGATTTTGAAAATTGTAGAAAAATACTTCAGCACTCGATGATACAACCCACAACCCAAAAGGTGGATCCTCTTAAACAAAGGTGATCCATAAAAAATCTCAAATTAGGCAGAGAAAATGCATAGCAATCTTGCATACGATGAACAATGAAGTGAAATTGCAAAACTATGAGGCAATGGAAGGAGCTAATCAACTCTACATGGAAACTTACCTATAACTCTTGATCTATCAATTTCTTTGTCATCAGCCTGGTCAGAGGCTTATATAGGCGGTGAGAGACCACTCTCTATCCTATCAAGTAAGTAAAGATAGAATTTCACCTTTATTTCTCTTCACTTTTTAAATTTTTTTAGAACAAAACCCTTAAAGTTCATTTTTTTTCTCACCACTTTCTTTCTACCCAGATTCTTTCTTTCTAACTCATCACTTTTCATTTTCTATCTCAAACCAAATAAAGTGTAAAGGAATTTCACTATCTTATACTTAGGAAGTTAAATTCTTTTTTGACAGGGCCGACCCAAGGGCCAAGCAACTAAAGCCCTTACTTTAGGCCTCAAAAAATTTTATTTATACTACCAAAAATAGTCAGCATCCTAGCACCGGTCGAGCCTATGGACGGAATTTTTTTAAAAACAAAAATCATTTTAGAAGACCTTGTTTAGAGTTCGCTTTAGGCCTAAATAGGTGTTGGGTCCACCCAGTTTTTGAGAGGCACTATTTAGTGTGAGATGAGAGTACTACGAATGACGTGGACGTGGTTTTATTATTCTTTTTAATGAAATAAAAAACTAAGATGAAAATAATAATGTCCAAGAAAACAATAACACTTATTCGTCAGTTTTTCGTAACGGAAGCCTTCCAACCGTCCACCGTTTCCGGTCTTTTTCTGATATTCAAACAACTCATTAAATGGTAATATAATTTTATATTGACAATTCATTAAATTTACCGGTGAACAACTTATTACCATTAAATGAGTTGTTTGAATATCAGAAAAAGAATTAAATGTAAACATATGAAAATTTGCCAACGAAGGTTGGTCCAGTTGGTAAGGACACGACTCATAACCCACAAGGTTGTGAGTTCGAATCCCACTGCCTATGTGAGGACCTCTTTGGTGGGTTATCTGTATGTACCTCTGTAAGCGCTCTTTGAGTCGTGAGGCCTGCCCTGACCCTGATGAGCCCCCGCGATCCAACTCACCAAAATTTCTATAATAAAAAAAAGTATGAAAAATTATATTAAAAAACCGAGTAGCTAGATTTGATAATCTTAATCCGGTTAAAAAGTGAGAGTTACACATTGATAATAAATTAACTTTTAATTCAAAGCATTGACAATGAATTAAATTTATAGGTGAACAACATAGCAAATAATAATTATTGATATATGTTGTGGATGCCAGCGATTTATACATTTTTTAAAAAAATGAAGTTATTATTACGAACAACAACTTTAAAGATGTCATATTGAATTAAAAGGGAAAAGTAGAGAGAGAAGCTCCCCTAGGGTTTTTTTTTTCTGCTAAGTTTTGCCTTATGACTGCCTTAGGGAGCACTACTGGAAAGCTAAGGGATGTGGAACCGTCAGGGGAGGAAATTGACCAACTTGCAAGGAGCACTAGAAAGGCTAAAATGTTGGAGGACTCTCAAGAAACAGAGTTAAAAGAGACTCATGCACTGATTTTGGAAACTCAAAGCCAGGTGATGATGCTTGAAGATACGCAAGGGACAGTGGTGAAGGAGACTCCACAGAAGCTATTCCCTACAGCTACTACTATGGCTATGAAGAGACGACTGATCTCCGACGCGGATGCTTATATTAGAGTGAATGGAGCGACCTATAAAGAGGAGCCTTTGGATCTCGGGTTTCTCCAGGAAGAAGCTGAGGAGGAGGAGAGTTGCGAGGAGAAAGATCGAGCTGAAAAAGGGAAGAGTACAGAAGGTGACTCGTTGTGCCCCGTTATTAAGGTTACCAGGGAGGAGATTAAGGCGGCCTAACAACAATGGAAAAGAGCAGTTATAGTCAAATTGCTAGGTAAAAGAGTGGGACTGAGATTTTTCAAGATGAGATTGATGAAGCTATGGCAACCAGTGGGCACTATGAACGTTATCGATTTAGATAATGATTACTTCCTTGTTAAGTTTGGAGATTGGAATGATGATAAGAGAGCTTTCATGGATGGCCCGTCGAAAATCTCATACCACTACCTCATGGTTCAACGGTGGCGGACGGAGTTCTTTCCATTTGAGGATGAGTACAAAAAGGTGGAGGTGTGGGTGAGAATTCCGGGCCTACCCATTGAATACTACAAGAAGCACATTCTATGGAGAATGGGGAATGGTCTCGGACGCACCATGCACATAAATAGCAACACTCTTCGGGAGAAGGAAGGATTGAGGGGTGAGTTCCAAACCACGGACCGAGCTAAATTTGCTCGTATTTGTATCGAAGTTGATCTGAGTAAGGTCCTGATTTCTAAGTTTGAATTTCACAACAGAATCTATAATGTTGAATATGAGGGCCTCCACCTTGTTTGTTTTGGGTGTGGCCGCTATGGCCATAAAAAAGAGGTGCGCCCACTGCTGGATGAGAAGATTCCTAGGACTGAGGAGGATGACAAGGACCATGATGATCAAATGAAGGCTATGAAGCAGAATATGTCCGGTAGAAAAGTGGAAAATTTTCAAGAGGAAGAAGTTTTTGGACCTTGGATAATCCCCCGAACAAGACGTGGAAGACGAAGGGTGCTGCCACATGACCAAGAACGACGTGGGAATGTTGGAAGGGAGAGTAATGGGCAGAAATTGTAGGGTCCCAGAGGCCAGGGATCAAGGTCTGTCATATTGGGAGGTACTGATGATAGTGTGACAGCTCACACTGTGGAGGTTTTACATAAATCAAATGATAAAGGTAAGCAAAAGGAAATTTTGGTCGAGGAGGTGCCGAAGGATACGGAGTACGTCCATGCAATGGGTGATAATATTCCCCATGCAAAATTTTTTTTGCATAAACCAGGTGGGGGTTTGAAGTGGGGAGTGGGTCCAAGCAATGCCAACGCTAATAGTAGCGTGTCACCAAATGGGTCGGTCAGAGCCATTAAGAATATTGCTAGAGGTGGTGTTCGTATCAACTCGGTGGGCCTAATGGGTAAGGAAGATTCCGTGTTGAACCGTGTCAACTCGCCAGAGGGAAAAAGTAACGAGCTCCCTACTCAGGCTGTCCATATGAAACCGAGTCATAATGCTGTCGACTCAGGAGGGACCAATATCTTGAAAGCTCCCACTCAAGGTATTGCTAACAACAACAATGGTGTGCATCCAATGGAGGAGGAAACTATCCTTGTCTTAAACCTGCGCCTCCTGAATGCCCTAAGAGTGTTGAAAGTCCAATGGAGATTAGTGATGAGTTAAACTTAGAAAGGGTCGCAGTACCATAAGCGATGGAAGAGGGGGTGTGTCATGATGCTGCCCATGCTTAGCGAATCTCTGGTATTTGTATATTTCGTTTTTTTTTTATTTATCAAGATGAAGATAATGACTTGGAATTGTTGGGGAGCTGGTTCCAGGACTTTACCAAACCTTATCAGGGACCTATCTTTACGATACAACTTGGATATGCTTGTTCTTTTTGAACCTCGTATAAGTGATACTAGAGCAGATAGAGTCATTCACAAGATTGGCTTCACATATTCGTTTAAAGTGGATGCTAGGGGATTTTCTCGGGGGGGGGATTTGAATCCTCTAGAATGGCCCCTCGGTGAAGCTTGATATTCTCCAAGAATCTATCCAGGTAGTACACGCTAGAGTTACTTGTGTAAAGCGGGGTCCCTGGCATTTTTCGGCTGTTTATCGTAGTCCACACTTGCATGGTAGATAGGATCTTTGAAGAAAGATTGATGAGTTTGCGCTAGCTTGTAATGGGCCTTGGCTAGCTATGGGTGATTTTATTGCATACCAGTTTTCTCATGAGAAAAGTGGAGGAGCTAGTCCAAACAGGTACTCAATGCAATGCTTCAACGGCTAGAGAGTAATGTTCCCTGAAGCTTCTATATTGCATCTTACCACATTTAAATCAGACCACAAGCCCCTTTTGTTGTAACTAGAGGCTGAAATTAGGAGGGATAATTCAAACAAGCCTTTCCGTTTTATGGCTAGCTGGCTCGCCGACTCAAATTTCAGGACGTTGGTTCAAGAAGCTTGGTCTTGGAATACAGGTTGGCACAATTCAGTGGGTGATTTCCAAAATAAGGTTCAAGAGTGGAATTATTGTTGCTTTGGAAATATTTTCCACAAGAAGAGAAGGTTGATAGGGTGTATGTAGGGCATTAACAGAGGACTCTCCATGGGGTTGGATACTCATTTAAAACAGCCCCTTCAAAAGCTATGGGAAGAATATAACAGAGTTTTAGCTCAAGAAGAATTGTTTTGGTGCCAAAAAGCAAGATGTGATTGGGCATGTTTTGGAGATAGAAACACTCACTTTTTCCATACAACGACTATCATTAGGCGTAAAAGAAATAAAATTGAGGCTCTCACCTCTGTTGATAGCTCTCTGGTTAGGAACCCGAGTGAATTAAAGCATATGGCTGTTGAGTTTTTTTGTGAATTATACCAAGCCACTGGGGATCTGGTGCCATTGGATACTCAATGCACCTTTCCTAGATTGGACAACATGAGCTTGTTAAGTTTGGAGGGGCAGTTCACTGTTGAAGAAATAAAAGACACGATGTTTAGTATGGGCCCCTTGAAAGCTCCTGGACTCGATGGACTACAACCAATTTTTTTCCATAGCCAATGGGACTTAATTGGGCCTTCTGTTTGTGACTTAATTCAGAGTATCTATGTTAACCCAAGCAGGATAGCTGAGATAAATGAGACTTTAGTTGTGTTGATTCCCAAACTCCTACAGCCCGAGAACCTAAAGCAATTCCGGCCAATAAGCCTTTGCAATGTAACCTACAAGATTGTTACAAAGGTCATTGCTAATAGACCGAGGAGGCATATGGCCTCTCTCATTGCTCCGCACCAATGTAGTTTCATCCCTGGTAGACACAGGTCTGACAACATTGTAATAGCTCAAGAGGTGTTTCATACTATAGGTACAAAGAAAGGATAAAAAGGTTTTATGGCAGTAAAGGTTGACCTGGAAAAGGCTTATGACCGTTTGAGGTGGGAATTCTTGGACAATGCCTTGCAGGAAATCGGTATTGGAGACCACTTCAGAAGGTTGATCATGACTTGTGTTTCTTCGGTTTCAATGCGGGTCCTTTTTAATGGTGATATTGCTGATGCTTTCTCTCCAACCTGTGGGATTAGACAAGGAGATCCCCTCTCCCCATACCTCTTTTTCCTTTGTGTGGAAAAATTGGCACATTTTATTCAGGACATGGTGATGGATAGAAGTTGGAAGCCGATTGTGCTTAATAGGGGAGGCCCACCTCTAACTCATCTATTCTTTGCTGATGATTTGCTCCTGTTTGGGGAAGCCACCAGCCACCAAATGATGACTATTTCGGACTGCATTAATAGATTCTTCCAGGCGTTGGGTGAGCTGGTTAGTGTGGAGAAAACACGTATGTTGATGTCTAAGAATGTGAACCATAATGTTGCACGGAGTCTTCGAGACATTTCTGGATTCTCTCTTACCCATGACCTGTGAAAGTATCTAGGAGTCCCTCTAATCCATGAGAGGATCAACAGAAATACATATTGTCACCTATTGGAGCGTACCCAACAGTGGATCGGTACTTGGAGAGAAGAGTCCTTATCCTTCGCGGGAAGAGTAAACTTAGCCCAGGCGGTTGTTGCAGCCCTCCCCACATACACCATGCAAACCACACTTCTCCGCTAAGCAAGTGTGCAATAAGATGGAATGTATGAACAGAGACTTTGTTAGGGGGTCGAGAGAGAATGCTCGGAAGTGCTACATGGTGGCTTGGTAGAGTATATGTCAGAGAAAGGAATTAGGTGGCTTGGGATTTCGCAACTTGTATGCTTTCAACCAAGCTTTCTTAATGAAACTTGGTTGGGGCCTTATTAGTAACACTGATGCTTTATGGGTGAGGGTTCTACAGAGTAAATATAAGTGTGGATCTAATGTCATTCCACGGGTTTAGAGATATGCTAATGGATCAAATGTGTGGAGAGGGATTTTCCTCACCTGGAACAATGTACTTCACAGTTTGAGATGGAATATTGGTAATGGTCACACGGTGAGCTTCTGGAAGGATAGATGGCTCTTCTCCGGTGTAGTTCTGAAGGACATAGCTACTGGCCATGTACCTCTCCACGAGCTTCCCCTTCTGATCTGTGACTTTATCAATAGTAGTGGTGCTTGGCGGATCCACATGTTCCAGCATCTACTACATGACCATATTCTGATTGAAATCAAAGGCTTTTTCATTTCCCTAAGAGAAGATAGGGAGGATGTGGTTCGTTGGGAGAATAATACTAGTGGGGATTTTTCTGTTAAATCATCTTATCAGCTTCTAGTGGGAGACACATATGAGCTAAGGCAACCGTAAATATGGAAGGATATATGGAAATGGCCAGGGAACCAACGTGTACGCTGCTTTGCTTTCTGTGGAAGTGTGTTAAAGGTGGTCTCATGACAAATGACTATAGGAGGTCGAGGGGCATAGGGTCTTGCGGGTTATGTCCTTTGTGCCAAAGGTATGAGGAGATAACTCTTCATATTTTAAGAGATTGTCGGGTGGTGGAGGACCTTTGGCAGCGATATGGAGGTGGAGCTAATGTCCAAGGGTTCTTCACTTGTGACCTCAATACTTGGCTTGTAACCAAACTTAGTATTTCTCTTCTTGAGGCGTGGGGGCACAATTGGTGTATGGTCTTTGGGACTCTAGTGTGGCAGGTCTGGCAGTTCTGAAATAAGCACGTTTTTGCCAACCAACAATTCATGGCAGAAGCTGTCCTACACACTACTTTGTTTCACATAAAAGCATGGGAGCATGGGCGAAACACAGTAGGTATTAGTAGGTTGCGGTACAGGGAGCAGTTGGTGGGATGGAATTTTCCTCCAAACCTTTGGGTTAAAGTCAATGATGATGGCTCGGTTATGTCCAATGGTAATGGCTTCTTGTGGTGGGGTTCTACGTGATGTTACAGGCTATTGGATTTGTGGTTAGCCAGGAATTTAGGCACCTCAAATGTTTTGATGGCAGAGTTATGGGGCATCTTTACAACCCTTAATTTGGCCTGGGACAAGCAAATTCCTAAGGTTTTGGTATAAAGTGATTCCGAGGTGGCAGTGAAGCTAATCACAGAGGGTTGTCCAAGCAACCATCCTTACGCCGCGGTGGTGTCTGCTATAGCGGAGTTACAATCTCATGATTGGGAAGTCCGGTATTCGCATGTTAGGCATGAAGGTAACCGAGTTGCGGACTTCTTAGCTAACCTAGCCTACTCTATGGAACTTTTACTCCATGTTTTGAACAGGCTACCTATTGGTTGCACTAATATTCTGGTCAAGGACGCGATAGGGGTTACTATTCCCCGTCTAGTACCTGTTTAGTCTTTCTTTGGGTTGTAACCCTCCTCGTTACCAAAAAAACAACTTTAAGAAAAAAGTAAATAAAGCAAGTCGGGGATTAGTTCCATTACTAGGGATGTTAACGGGGCAGGGCAGGGGCGGTTAATACTCCCACGTCTCCCAATTTTACCCCGTTCACTGCCATGGGGAGTTTTTCTCCGCCATCCTCGTTCCCCGCGGGAAGTTAAATTCATAAAAGAGGTAATAAACTAAAATCCAATAAAATATAAAATATATAAAACATAAAATTATTAAATTTAAAGTCAAAGAACTCTCCAAAATATTACAACAAGTTCAAATTCAAATCATACTGAACGCGCTGTCGCCACGCGCCAAAAAGAACGAGCATTTACAAAATAATGTAGATAGGGAAGCGACAACTCGAGTATCGTCTCTCAAGGACTCTTAGGTGTTGTCGTTATTAACAGAAAATCAGTAAAAGTCAGATTTGGGGGGTTTTGAGATTGAAAACTAAATAAAGGAAACAGAACAGAAAAACAATGCAATAAAAAGTAATTACCAAATAAGCTAAAGAACGATTAACCTACTGTTCTTGGTTTCCCACTATCATCGGTTCATATAAATCCAAGCCCTAAGCAGATTCTAATCCCCTCCCGGTTGTAGCAACAATTTACAAGCGAAACCACTACTACAGATATATGTTCCTATTCCCGAATTAAGCAAACGGGGTTAAGCCCTCATGAACTAAGCGAACATGAATGAACACACGCGAATTAAGCAAACACGATTATATATAGGAACATAACATCACCGAAACAAAACAACACAACACTATACATTCCTGAATTAAGCAAACAGAAGCATATAGCATCGTATTAAAAAGAGAAAAGTAAGTGAAAACAGGAATTACAGAACCTCAAGTGTGATAAAGGAAACCAATCCCAGTAGATTAATCAAGGAGACTAGCTCTCCATTACAGACTTAAGCACAAAAGAAAAGAAAAGAAAATAAACTACTGACTAACTAGCTACTCTAACTAAAACTAGCCAGCTTACTAGCCAACCTCTCAGTTCTGTCTAAAACTGACTTATATACAACTTCTGGACTACGCGGACTCGTGAGGCGAACGCTGTCTCGCGAGGCTAATCTTGCATCGTTTGGTATTCTCGCGAGGCGAGCTTATCATTCGCGAGGCGAAACTCTTCAATTTCCAAACTGCCACAGCCGTGACCTTTAGCATGCATAAACCGTGCTGACTTTTGGTCTTCAGGGTTGGATTACTCGCGAGGTGAGTCAAGTCTTCGCGGGGCGAGACAGAATGGTTGGCAAATTTTTGGAACAGTCACCTTCTGGTTCGCGAGGCGAATGCCTTCTCGCGGGGCGAGAAACTCCAGAATTATTTCTTTTTATTAACCTGAAAATGAGAAATAGCATAAGTGCTTTATTTAACTCTAAATCAACTAAATTAACCTAAAAATACTTTACAGACTCAAAATGCTACTTAAGGACAATCAAGTCTAATTTGGGTGAAAATGAGATAAAATTAGCACAAAGCCATGGTCTTTACTAGTTATAAAACCAGTCAACCAGAGGCTCATCAAAATACCCCAAACTTAAACTTTGCTTGTCCTCAAGCAAACTAAAACTTAAAAACTCAAAAATACTTAGGACATGACAAAACATGGCAAGCTTAAGGATTCAATCAAATTCCACAAATTTCAAGCAATTTCAACAAAATAATTTTTCTTTCAATGTTCCCCCCTTTCAAACAAAGCAATCCCCACAATCATTTATTCTAAACAATTGAGAATTTCATCATTCAAGCAATCAGAAATCTAAGCAAGGGATCCAAGTCACACAGTACAAGAGGGAGATCACCAAATTCAAACAAATGCCTTCCTCACAAGGGAAATTTGCGTTTCACTCAATCGCTCAGTTTTTTGTCAGGCTATCAACATTTCACTCAATTTTCATTTTAAGAGCACTTCCCATAAATTTTATTTTCATCCCAAAATGGTTCCCACAGAAAACATGCATGCAACATCAAAAGGTATTTTATGGGTTGTAATGGGGCCTGGCTAAGGGTAGGATATACAAAGGAACTAGGCTGAAGACCCTAGGAACTAAGAGAGCATGAAACTTTTTACACTTTGAATTTAAACTCAAGTTCCTTTCTTCATTTTTCACTTTTTGCCTTGGGTGACTACAACATCTTTATTCAAATAGCCTTTTTGAAATTTTTGTATTTTTTTTTCTGTTTTTTTTTCTTTTCTTTGGCTCCAAACTTTTTTTTTATATATTTTTTTCTTTTTCTCAATCCCAAACAACACATTACACCTTGTAGCCACCCCAAACTTAGTTTCTTGCACCCATTCTAAGATTCCATGCTCTCCTAATCCTAAGATCGGGTTAACATGGCTTTTCAGATTTTTGGGCTTATAACATTAGGTTATCAAGAATTAACAGGCTAATCAGGCTCAAAGGGGCTAACTAGGGAACATGCATTAGGAATTGGTTATTTTTAGGCTAAGTAGTTATTTACAAAGAAAATGCCTAAATCATTTGAAGCAAACATATAAACATGCAAACCAAAAAGAGATTCAAGCAAATTCGGGAAAGTGAAACTTGAAAGTGATTTCACACAGTTTAAAACATGTTGGAGGCTCAAAACCTCACCTGGACATTTTTGCAAATTGTTTGAAAGAGATTCTATCCCTAGTGTGTGCTTCCTATCACCCCAAACTTATCATAAATCATGCCATCATAACAAAATCTCAAAGTTCAGTTTTCAACTTCATATGGGGATCAAATTTTCAAAAAAAAAATTCAGGACTTAGGGGGAAACAGTCAACACATAACATGCCATCAATCTATGCAAAATTCAATCAAATCCAGCAAACTTGCCATAACCAAGACACAAACACAACTCCTGAGCTTCTCAAATTATTCAGGAGCTTTATTGAAAATAAAACAGAAATAAAGCAAGGCAAAGAAAATTAAAAGAGCAAGGTTCAGGAAAACTCATTGGGGGGCGGTTCCACCAGGATCCCATTGTCTGTGGAGTAAATAGCCAATTTGGTCCCTGAAACTGTGAGATCGTGTCAATTTGGTCCCTCAAATTAACGAAATTGCAAAAAGGTCCCTGAAACTGTCAAACGTTAATCAAGTTGGTCCCTCCGTTAGGCAGGGTTACTTGAAGCCGTTAACGGCGCTTACGTGGCACGTTAAGTGCCCATGTGGCATGACAGCTGTACCACAGTTTCAGGGACCAATCTGACACTAAATTTCAGGGACCAAAATGATTCAGGGACCAAATTGACACTCAATTTTTTTTTCTTCGTGCATCTTCTTCTTCCTTCGGCTGAATTCTTCTTCCTAGGCGGAGTTCAGTTAATCATAGATATGGCACAAAGGAGTTGGGGGTTGACATGACCAATATTATTTGCCTCTATTTTGCTATCATTTTGAGGATGGGTGGCCTGTTGTAGTTGACACATGAAAGGGTCAAAAGAGAAGCAAACCCAGAAAAATTTCAATGGTAGATGTGGGTTGCTGTTTACATTTTTCAATTATAATTATAATTATTTTCGTTTTTTAGATTAAATCAGAATTTATTTCAAAATTATTATGCAACGATCCTACTAAAGTAATTACTGAATTGTATTTGTAATATTTAATTTCACTCAGAGATATCACTCTCAGTATAAGGTTTGAAAGAAAGTACAAGATAGAAGAAGTAGACTTGGAGAAGAAAGGGAAAGGACGAGACTGAGGAAGGGAGGATTCAGAGAATAGAAAATACATCACACATTTCATACCTCACTTCCCTACCCATATTCTGTTATATACTCTCACATTCTGTTACCACTATTTTGTTGACTCTACTTTGCTGTGACTTGGCTTTTCCTCTATTGGCATCATAACATTACCTCCCCAATTAACATCAACCTTGTCCTCAAGGTTGAAGTTGGGAAAATATTGGGTGTTGTAGTACCAAAATCTCATTACAAGACCAGTTATAAAGATCAACAAAATTTTCTTTAACCACATCTCCTTTGACTTCCTAAACTGAATAATCTTGAGAAGAATTGCATGTCCCAAAGCCTGTTCTAGTTCCAGGGAAACAAATTGGATATATTTCCTTGTCCTCCCAACAACCATATTAGTCAGAGCACTAACAAGGGATGTCCAAGCAGCATGAACTATGTGAACTATGGAATTCGGGATAGCAAACTGATGCCCTTTTTGTATTTGACAGAACAAACCAAAATCCAGACAACCTGTGACAATTACAGCAGCAAAAATCCATTGAGCAGCAAAACCAGCACAAGAACAGCTTCGGTTAGAAGCCTCAATCAATGAAGTAATATTTAGAAAACCTCTCATGATTAATTGTCCAACAAAAGTACCAGTAATAGTACTACTTTGGTCAGCTTCTAATAAACCAATAACCCATATATATAATCTTGGAAATAGTCCACCACCATACTTGTATTGAAAATATTGTCCTACATTTGCAAGACCAATGGTCTTTGCTAGTTCAGTACCATAAAACTCATCAGAAAACACAGTTGTGACAAATATATTTATGGCAAAGGAGGCTATAATGGCAAGGGTGGACTCTATAGAGTAATAATTAATAGCTTCGTGAACTCGGCCTTTCTTGCTGCGGTCAACCTGCCTTGCTTGAACAAGAGCAGAATGCAACAGAATACTTTGTGTGGCATAATAATGCAGTCCACAACTCCAATAGCTTGGTGTATGGTTTTGGAACTAAGTTTGGGAATCAAAATATCAAGAAGAAGTTCCTTGCCACTGGGTATTGCTTCACCAAACATTGCCAAAAATGAGATTGCCATTATACTAACGAGGACAACATAAAAACCTTCCAATTTCCTCACACCATAGTTCTCTAGAAAGAGAAAAATAAAACAAGCAAGAGCTGTAATGATTACCCCAGACCAAAGGGGCACAACCCCATTATTGAAAATCCTAATAGCAATAGCACTCCCAATAACTTCTTTAGTGTCTGAACCAATAAGAGAATTAGACCAACCTGGAGATACATCCCCAATTGCCATCCCTCCATGGTTACGGCTGTGACCTTGTCCATCCCTTGGTCCATCATTACTTCGTTTTCTGCGCCGCGGGTTGCCCAAGTGGCAATGTGAGGATACGCCAAAGCCCATTCCTCTTAGCACAAGCACCCGAGTGAGGCGATTCGAGCGGCAGCGGCAGAATGGCGGCTCTGTCCGGTGGCTCCGGCGGGGGTAGCTCGGCTGGAATATCGAAGAGCCATGGCCCTGTCACCGTTGAAGGCCATGATCTCTCCCTCGGTGATCTCGAGCCGAATGATTGTAGAGAGAGACAGAAACAGACGATGAAGGAGAGAGAGTAGAGAGACAAACCAGAGAGGGACGAAGGAAGAAGAAGATGCACGAAGAAAAAAAAAATTTGAGTGTCAATTTGGTCCCTGAATCATTTTGGTCCCTGAAATTTAGTGTCAGATTGGTCCCTGAAACTGTGGTACAGCTGTCATGCCACATGGGCACTTAACGTGCCACGTAAGTGCCGTTAACGGCGTCAAGTAACCCTGCCTAACGGAGGGACCAACTTGATTAACGTTTGACAGTTTCAGGGACCTTTTTGCAATTTCGTTAATTTGAGGGACCAAATTGACACGATCTCACAGTTTCAGGGACCAAATTGGCTATTTACTCATTGTCTGTGATATAGTGGTCACGAGATGCTCAAATTGCGAAGTGATCCTCCCGGATCCCATGGCCTACAGCATAAAGATGAGAGCAGACACTTGATAATCTTGGTAACTCCGCCAAGTGCGGCGGACTTCTCACTCCCCTTCGGGTCACAGTTGACCTCTTTTTCATCCTTGTCTATAAAATCCTCCCAATAATATCGGGGCTCAACCTCTTGGACTGGCCATGGTGCAAAATCCAAGGGTGCAAAATCCAGAGCTTTTGGTTCCACAGGGGGAGGTGGCAAACAGTTAGCTGGGGTTACTGGTGCTGCTTCAACTTCTACATTTTCTTCATTCACTGCACTAACAAATTTATCACCTGCTATACATGCAGAAATTTCAGCACACACCACACAAAGGTTAGAGTTAGTAGAGTCAGTACATATATCACAATAAAATGAATCAGTAAAAGTTAGAATGTCTGGAAATTCAGCACTCAATTCATCCACCCCATTACTCTCAACACATGCATTTGATTTAATTGAATCATCTACTTCCAAAGGTTCTTCATCATCCTCAGGCACGGTGAAGCAGATGTCCTCCTGATCCTGCTGATCCTCATTTTCTATGTTTCCTGAACAGAATAAAGCTGCATAACAGTCTATACACAAAGCAGTGCCAGAACAATAACAATCATCACATGCATTAGAATCAGGGGATTCAACACACAGTTCATCAATAGAAATATTATCAAAATCATCCTCAGAAGTATCTTCAGGAATAACTTGTGACTCTGTATGTTCTTCAAGGGGCTGTGGAGTTAGCAGTGCAGCCGAGTTGGCAACAATTTGATCAATTAGAATGGATAACTTTCGAGATTCAGCTTCTCCCCTCTGATATTCAAGATTACTTGCCTCCATCATCCGTTGAAATTCGAGATTTTGCTTTGCCATCCGTCGATTGTTCTCTTCCATTTGTGCAGTTATCTATTTGAACAGGTCCTCTAGTGAAGGTTCGGAAGGTGCAGAGGTGGTCGCTTGGGGAGGATTGTATCTAAACAGGAAGGCTTCCTTCAAATCAAACCAGCTTGAGATGGAATTCTCATCAAGACAATACAACCAATCTCTTGCAGCACCTTCAAGCGAGAATTGGAAAGCTTCCATCTTGATGTGGTCTTCTGTTATTCCTGCAGGTCTCAGCATTATAGAACAAGCAATCTGGAATTCCCTCAGATGCTCCTGCGGATTCTCACCTGCAAAACCACTAAACTTTGGCAACCAATGCGATAAACCATAAAAATCAGGAAAATATATGCATGGTGGTTCATAATTAACATTAGGCATGTAACCTTGCATATAATTATCCATAGGAAGGAACTTGGATTTGTAACCAGACAAAACAGCCAAAACTAATTCAGCAAAGAGAATTTTTTTTTAAAATTTTATTTTCTGCTAATAACAACAAACAAGAGTCCCCGGCAGCGGCGCCAATTTTTTGATCGCGCTGTCGCCACGCACCAAAAAGAACGAGCTTTTACAAAATAATGTAGATAGGGAAGCGACAACTCGAGTATCGTCTCTCAAGGACTCTTAGGTGTTGTAGTTATTAACAGAAAATCAGTAAAAGTCAGATTTGGGGGGTTTTGAGATTGAAAACTAAATAAAGGAAACAGAACAGAAGAACAATGCAATAAAAAGTAATTACCAAATAAGCTAAAGAACGATTAACCTACTGTTCTTGGTTTCCCACTATCATCGGTTCATATAAATCCAAGCCCTAAGCAGATTCTAATCCCCTCCCGGTTGTAGCAACAATTTACAAGCGAAACCACTACTACAGATATATGTTCCTATTCCCGAATTAAGCAAACGGGGTTAAGCCCTCATGAACTAAGCGAACATGAATGAACACACGCGAATTAAGCAAACGCGATTATATATAGGAACATAACATCACCGAAACAAAACAACACAACACTATACATTCCTGAATTAAGCAAACAGAAGCATATAGCATCATATTGAAAAGAGAAAAGTAAGTGAAAACAGGAATTACAGAACCTCAAGTGTGATAAAGGAAACCAATCCCAGTAGATTAATCAAGGAGACTAGCTCTCCATTACAGACTTAAGCACAAAAGAAAAGAAAAGAAAATAAACTACTGACTAACTAGCTACTTTGACTAAAACTAGCCAGCTTACTAGCCAACCTCTCAGTTCTGTCTAAAACTGACTTATATACAACTTCTGGACTACACGGACTCGCGAGGCGAACGCTGTCTCGCGAGGCTAATCTTGCATCGTTTGGTATTCTCGCGAGGCGAGCTTATCATTCGCAAGGTGAAACTCTTCAATTTCCAAACTGCCACGGCCGTGACCTTTAGCATGCATAAACCGTGCTGACTTTTGGTCTTCAGGGTTGGATTACTCGCGAGGCGAGTCAAGTCTTCGCGGGGCGAGACAGAATGGTTGGCAAATTTCTGGAACAGTCACCTTCTGGTTCGCGAGGCGAATGCCTTCTCGTGGGGCGAGAAACTCCAGAATTATTTCTTTTTATTAACCTGAAAATGAGAAATAGCATAAGTGCTTTATTTAACTCTAAATCAACTAAATTAACCTAAAAATACTTTACAGACTCAAAATTCTACTTAAGGACAATCAAGTCTAATTTGGGTGAAAATGAGATAAAATTAGCACAAAGCCATGGTCTTTACTAGTTATAAAACCAGTCAACCAGAGGCTCATCACATACCAAGATGAGATTCAACAAAAAAAATAAGACAAGATCTAACACTATATCCATTTAATTCTTCTTATCATGTCCAACATTTAATGTTTTTAACATTTTAGTGGTAGTGCGATGGACAAGTGACACCGCAACGAGATATGGACGAATAAAGTTATTACTCAGATGGTGCAAGGGACTAGATGCATGAAGAGCTAGAAAGAGAGGTCCGGTCGTTTGGAAGTGAAAGGTGAAGACTGTATAGGAGGAACTGAGAAACCAAATATGGTTAAGAAAGTTAGACTTGAATTTTTTCAATATTATATTAAATTAATAAATAAAAATATATATTTAGAATTACTAAAATATAATTATAATGTATATATTATACACATATATAATTAAAAGTATATTTTGTAATCTTGTCAAGGACGGAGACCCCGCGGGGCAGGGGATATGTTCCCCGTCCTCGTCCGCGAAATGCCTTCGAGGGAATTTTCTCCCGCCTCCTCATCTCCAAAGGGAAAAAATCACCGTTTGTGGGGCCCAATTCAAGACAATCCCCGTGGGGATCCCCACGTTCAGATGGAAATTGCCATCCTTATCCGGTACCCATGTTATTGTTGTTTTCATAATTTTGGAACACCTTTGTTTTTTTATTTTAATACAAAAACATTATGCCAAATGGTACCCTATAAAAAATATAAATCAATTAAGTATTGATCGAGTGATAAGCATCTCAACCCTATAAGGAGTAGAATGTAAGTTCGAATCCTGGTGACTAACACTCTAATTGGGAGGTTCCAAAAACCAAGTGTTAATTATCTGCTATAAGCATGTATGCAGTCGACCAATGATTAGTCCCATAACCGGTCCACAAAATCGAAGCTTGTGGGAATACCACGTGATATGTCACCAGATAGTTAAAGATCTTAATTAAAATGTTTCATAAAAAATGAAATACAAAAATAAAAACCTAAAATTAAAATGTAGTTATGGAATTGCTATAGGTTAGATCCACGACTTTAAAATTTTTAAGAAAATTAAGTTGTTATTGGTAATAACGATTTCAATTTAATATTTTTTTAAAAAAAATAATAGGCAAAATAGGTAGATTGGTCCAACGCATTTATTTATTTTTCATAGTGGTCTTATAATTTTTTTATTTTTCAAATTGGTCCAACACGTTATGTTCTGCTTCCAAGTTAGTCCTTTCCGTCAATTTTGACATAACGCCGTCAATTTTGATCTGACGTAGCCATCACATTAGTTCGACACATATGTTAATTTATTTTATAAATAAATTATTCGATATATTATTATAAAATAATTAATATATAATTCGAGCATAATTAGAATTAAATATTACTGACAATGTAAAAGCAGATTATCAATTATCAATTATGCATTTACCATTTTTTTAGGTGCGGGATGGAACCCAGGGTATCCCTATAGCTGGAAGCCGTAGGACTAATCCCATTAGGATGTAGAGTACCAATTAAGGAGAAACTCCTCTACTCATAGATGCAGCTCTATTCCCATTACTAGGATCCGAACTATGGACATATGATTAGAAGATCCAAGCTACTAGCCACTTGGATCACACCTTATGTGGGTTATGCATTTGTCATTTTACTACAATAAAAGTGTCTAAAAATATGCAATTTTAAAAAGCATTAAAGTAGTATACATTGTCAATGTAATAAGATTTACACTAACATTTAGTAATATTTTGACATGTGTGTTTTTATTGATATAGTATAAAAATATTAAATGTTGATGGCAACAGTCTTGGTAATAATATTGATTTGATAATAATAATGAACGCGATATTTATTGAATGTAATATAAAAATATGTATATTTATAACTACTAAATATTATATTTATTATATTTGATATATTAAATATTATAACACACATACATAAAGTTAACTTGAGACTTTTACCAAGAAAATAAATAAAGTTAACTTGATATTTAGAGAAATTAATGATAATATATATTTTTTTATTACAGCATTAATGATAATATTGATTACCAAAATAAATAAGATATTACATAAAAGATTATAAAAGTTTTACATTTCATAAAAAATATCATCATAACATATTATAATAAATTTGAATGAT
Source organism: Sophora flavescens (assembly GCA_030762895.1). Taxonomy (NCBI): domain Eukaryota; kingdom Viridiplantae; phylum Streptophyta; class Magnoliopsida; order Fabales; family Fabaceae; genus Sophora; species Sophora flavescens. The sequence goes on along the minus strand of CM061062.1, from coordinate 14,723,235 downwards.
ATTTTTACCCTATTTACATAATTTACATGTAACTATTGTATCAAATATATTAACATAAATTAAAATTTTATATAAGTAGGAATTTTTTTATAAAAAATACTAAATATAAAATTAATATATTTATGAAATATGTTTATAGAAGAAACATAACAATTAACTTGGTAAAAAAATTTGACAATTATTTTGACTGAGTTTGATGAAAAAATACATATATTACATTAAAAATATTGTTTAAAATAAATTATTTATTCAATTTTTTAACAAAAATCTTTTTTTACCCTTTATTATATTGTATAATTAAAAAAACATTTGTAGGTCCATTTTATATATATTTCTTTTATAATAAATTTCACTTAATTCTTAAAATTTGATTCCTATAAATATTATAAATAAACCTGTGCAATGCACGGGCATTATTTCTAGTTGACAACAATTTGTTAAAACTATTACTATAATTTTAAAAGCAAGTTACATGGTTAGATTAAAAAATCTCGGACGATGGGTGATTGGATGGTAGTAATAGGATGGACTGGATGGTGGTAAACTGGTAATTATAATAGAGGTGGTGGGGATTTTGGTTCATTAGTGTCAATGAAGTGAAAAGTACCTAGTTTCTCATCTTTTGTATGATTACTCTTATTCACATAACAAACTACATGAAAACATATCATACAAAATGGTACTCAGATAAATTTATATTGTATAAAATGAGCACAAAATTATATAAAATAGAATGTGCTTATAAAAAAAATACAATGTGATTTGCTTTAATTTTAGAGTGATGTTAGCATCACACTCTTAAACACACTCATCTTAACACATTTTTATTATTGGGTGGATTTCATATGGGACCATATGTTATGGTGGCTCTCACATAAAATCTATCCAATAATAGAGAGTATGTCGAGGAGAGTGTGATAAAGGGCGTGTTATTAGCATTTTTCTTAATTTTATTTGGTATGCCAAATAAGAAGGGGTGATTCTTAAATAATAAAAGCAGCATAAGCTACACGGAAGCAATATATATTGAAATTGTAGTACACTAATACGCATATGGATATATGCTTGTAAATAAAAGTTGCACATAAACTATATATATTTTTCTTCTCAAACAGCTATAAATTTTTTTTATCACTTGAACTCTAAGAGTCCAGTTCTCACCAGAAAGCTTCACTGACAATCGGACAAGAAACCAAACATATAAAATGAAAGTATAAAGCTCCTCTAAAATGAACTAATTGTAAAGTGAAAAGATAAGAGTGTATTTACTCTTGATTAACAAAATGGAATAAATGTACTTTAACTAATCAAAATTGAATACACCATCATTTTCTCACTTTACACCCAAACTTACTTTAAAGGTGCCTAATCCAACATGAAATAACTGATAATAATAAATAAACCTGCATTGGAAGGGCAGTTGCTTCACAGGTTGCGAAGGTAACCAATGGCTTCCGCTAAACTTTCTGGGTCTATAGGTTTCTCAATACAAGCATTAGCTCCCGCTTCAAAAAACATTCGCGTATTCTCTGTAGTGTAATTTGTACACATACCCAGAATCTTGCTCTGTACACCCATTATACGTATCTCCCTCACAAACTACACAAAACATAAAATCAAATTTAGGTAGATATAAATTAGCTTATCAACAATTATGTATGCATTTGTTTGCGTGTTAGCAAAACCACGATACAAAACTACGGTAATAATGCCATTTTTGTAAAATTTTCACACAAATTGTGAATACTTCAAATAGATGCTTCCTCGTCCGATCATCTTGGATGCAATTCTGTCTAAATTGTCATTGTTCCAAACAGAGGCTAAGCCCGTGTTTGGAAATGCAGCAAGGAACTACATTCAATCACAAAATCAAGTTAAAAATGACATGACCCTAATTTTATGAGCCTTAAATGTGAAAACTCAAGTAATTAACTTTTCTGTCATGTCTAGCCAAAGGTGCTTCCAAACATAGCATAATTCGTCCAAAATGTGATAACTTTAAGGTAAAGAATTTTTTTTAAAAAAAAAGGTGTTCATACCTGAGGTCCACTGATTATGGCCAGATCAAAATCAAAGATTATGAAGTTAAAGTGACCACCAACCACCAAAATGTCTATTCCACCTCGAGCATTGTTTACAGCCAGTGTATCAATGACTAGTGATGCCAACATTGACTGTTCCATGAGTCTGGAAGGGATATCATCATCCACTAGCAATGTAGTATTGAGATCGGACATTAGCATATATAGAAAATCAAGTGACTAGTAGAAAATACTAGTTTAAACCAAACAAGTTTTAAATGAACACAAGAACCAACATATAATATTTTAATGTTTCGAGGAGGCAACAAAGGTGATATATATCAACCCAAAGATGGATTTTGAAAATTGTAGAAAAATACTTCAGCACTCGATGATACAACCAACAACCCAAAAAGTGGATCCTCTTAAACAAAGGTGATCCATAAAAAAAATTCTCAAATTAGGCAGAGAAAATGCATAGCAATCTTGCATACGATGAACAATGAAGTGAAATTGCAAAACTATGAGGCAATGGAAGGAGCTAATCAACTCTACATGGAAACTTGCCTACAACTCTTGATCTATCAATTTCTTTGTCATCAGCCTGGTCATAGGCTTATTAGTCGGCGAGAGACCACTCTCTATCCTATCAAGTAGGAAAAGATAGAATTTCACCTTTATTTCTCTTCACTTTTTTTAATTTTTTTAGAACAAAACCCTTAAAGTTCATTTTTTTTCTCACCGCTTTCTTTCTATCTCATCACTTTTCATTTTCTTTCTCAAACCAAATAAAGTGTAAAGGAATTTCACTATCTTATACTTAGGAAGTCAAATTCTTTTTTGACAGGGCCGACCCAAGGGCCAAGCAACTAAAGCCCTTACTTTAGGCCTCAAAAAATTTTATTTCTACTACAAAAAATAGTCAGCATCCTAGCGTCGGTCGGGCCTCTGTACGGAATTTTTTTAAAAAACAAAAATCATTTTAGAAGACCTCGTTTAGAGTTCGCTTTAGGCCTAAATAGGTGTTGGGTCAACCCAGTTTTTGAGAGGCACTATTTAGTGTGAGATGAGAGTACTACGAATGACGTGGACGTGGTTTTATTATTCTTTTTAATGAAATAAAAAAATAAGATGAAAATAATAAAGTCCAAGATAAACAATAACACTTATTCGTCAGTTTTTCGTAATAGAAGCCTTCCAACCGTCCACCGTTTCCGTTCTTATTCTGATATTCAAACAACTCATTGAATGGTAATATAATTTTATATTGATAATTCATTAAATTTACAGGTGAACAACATATTACCATTAAATGAGTTGTTTGAATATCAGAAAAAGAATTAAATGTAAACGTATGAAATTTGTCAACGACGGTTGGTCCAGTTGGCAAGGATACGACTCATAACCCACAAGGTTGTGAGTTCGAATCCCACTGCCGATGTGAGGACCTCTTGGGTGGGTAATCTGTAAGTACCACTGTAAGCGCTCTTTGAGCCGTGAGGTCTGCCCTGACCCTAATGAGCCCCCGTGACGCAACTCACCAAAATTTCTGTAATAAAAAAAAGTATGAAAATTTATATTAAGTAAATCGAGTAGCTAGATTTGATTAAAATGTGAGATTTACACATTGATAATAAATCAACTTTTAATTCAAAGCATTGACAATGAATTAAATTTACAGCTGAACAACATAGCAAATAATAATTATTGACATATATTGTGGATGCCAGCGATTTATACATTTTGTTTTTAAAAATAAAGTTATTATTACCAACAACAACTTTAAAGATGTCATATTGAATTAAAAGAGAAAAGTAGAGGGAGAAGCTCCCCTTTGGTTTTTTTTTTCAAAGTTTTGCTTTATGACTGCCTTAGGGAGCACTACTAGAAAGCTAAGGGATGTGGAACCGTCAGGGGAGGAAACTGACCAACTTGCAAGGAGCACTAAAAAGGCTAAAATTTTGGACTATTCTCAAGAAACAGAGTTAAAAGAGACTCATGGGCTGATTTTGGAAACTCAAAGCCCGGAGATGATGCTTGAAGATACGCAAGGGACAGTGGTGAAGGAGACTCCACAGGAGCTATTCCCTACAGCTACTGCTATGGCTATGAAGAGACGACTGATCTCCTACACTGGCTTGTATTGGAGTGAATGGAGCGGCCTATGAAGAGGAGCATTTGGATCTCGGGTTTCTCCAGGAAGATGATGAGGAGGAGGAGAGTTGTGTGGAGAAAGATCAGGCTGAAAAAGGGAAGAATACAGAAGGTGACCCGTTGTGCCCCGTTATTAAGGTTATCATGGAGGAGATTAAGGCGGCCCAACAACAATGGAAAAGAGCAGTTATAGTCAAACTGCTAGGCAAAAGAGTGGGAGTGAGATTTTTCCAGATGAGATTGATGAAGCTATAGCAACCAGTTGGCACTATGGATGTTATCTATTTAGAGAATGATTACTTCCTTGTTAATTTTGGAGATTGGAATGATGCTAAGAGAGCTTTCATGGTTGGCCCGTGGAAAATCTCGGACCGCTACCTCATGGTTCAACGGTGGCGGTCGGAGTTCTTTCCATTTGAGGATGAGTACAAAAAGGTGGTGGTGTGGGTGAGAATTCTGGGCCTACCCATTGAATACTATGAGAAGCACATTCTATGGAGAATAGGGAATGGTCTCAGACGCACCATGCGCATAAATAGCAACACTCTTCGGGAGAATGAAGGATCGATGGGTGAGTTCCAAACCATGGACCGAGCTAAATTTTCTCGTATTTGTATCGAAGTTGATCTGAGTAAGGTCCTGATTTCTAAGTTTGAATTTCACAATAGAATCTAAAATGTTGAATATGAGGGGTTCACCTTGTTTGTTTCGGGTGTGGCCGCTCTGGCCATAAAAAAGAGGTGTGCCTACTACTGGTTGAGAAGATTCCTAGGACTGAGCAGGATGACAAGGGCCATGATGATCAAATGAAGGCTATGAATCAGAATGTGTCCGGTAGAAAAGTGGAAAATTGTCAGGAGGAAGAAGTTTTTGGGCCTTGGATGATCGCCCGAACAAGAGGTGGAAGACGAAGGGTGCTGCCACGTGACTAGGAACGACATGGGAATGTTGGAGGGGAGAGTAATGGGCAGAAATTGCAGGGTCCCAGAGGCCAGGGATCAAGGTTTGACGTATTGGGAGGTACTGATGATAGTGTGACAGCTCACACTGTGGAGGTGGTACATAAAGCAAATGATAAAGGTAAGCAAAAGGAAATTTCGGTTGAAGTGGTGCCGAAGGATACAGAGTACGTCCATGCAGGGGGTGACAATATTCCCCATGCAAAAAATCCGCATAAACCAGGTGGGGGTTTGAAGGGGGATTGGGCCCAAGCAATGCCAGCGCTAACAGTAGCGTGTCACCAAATGGGTCGGTTAGAGCCATAAAGAATATTGCTAGAGATGGAGTCCGTATCAACTCTGTGGGCCTAATGGGTAAGGAAGATTCCATGCTGAACCGAGTCAACTCACCAGGGGGAAAAAGTAACGAGCTCCCTACTCAGGCTGTCCATATGAAACCGAGTCACAATGCTGTCAACTTAGGAGGGACCAATATCTTGAAAGCTCCCACTCAAGGTATAGCTAACAACAACAATGGAGTGCATCCAATGGAGGAGGAAACTATCCTTGTCTTAAACCAACGCCCTCCTGAATGCCCTAAGAGTGTTGAAAGTCCAATGGAGATTGGTGATGAGTTAAACTTAGAAAGGGTCACAGTACCAGAAACGAAGGACGAGGGGGTGTGTCATGATGCTGCCTATGCTTAGTGAATCTCTGGTATTCGTTTTTTTTTTTTGTTATTTTTAATTGTTTATTCATGAAGATGAAGATAATGACATGGAATTGTAGGGGAGCTGGTTCCAGGACGTTCCCAAACCTTATCAAGGACCTATGTTTATGCTACAACTTGGCTTCACAGTGATACTAGAGCAGATAGAGTCATTCGCAAGCTTGGCTTAACATATTCGTTTAAAGTGGATGCTAGGGGATTTTCGGGTGGGATTTGGATCCCTGGAATGGCCCCTCGGTGAAGCTTGATATTCTCCAGGAATCTACCCAGGTAGTACACACGATAGTTACTTGTGAAAACCGGGGTCCCTAGCATTTTTCGGCTGTTTATGGTAGTCAACACTTGCATGGTAGACAAATCTTTAGAGAAAGCTTGGTGAGTTTGCGCTAGATTGTAATGGGCCTTGGCTAGCTATGGGTGATTTTAATGCATACCAGTTTTCTCGTGAGAAAAGTGGAGGAGCTAGTCCAAACAGGTACTCAATGCAGTGCTTCAATAGCTGCTTATTTAACTGTGGTTTGGATGATATAGGGTTTAAGGGCCCGCCATTTACATGGGAATGGAGTGGAGTCAAGGATAGGCTTGATAGGGATGTGACCAACTCTGCATGGAGAGTAATGTTCCCTGAAGCTTCTATATTGCATCTTCCCACATTTAAATCAGACCACAAGCCCCTTTTGTTGTCACTGGCGGCTGAAATTAGGAGGGATAATTCTAACAGGCCTTTTCGTTTTATGGCTAGCTGGCTCTCCGACTCAACTTTCAGGTCGTTGGTTGATTGTGTGATTTTGCATCATATTTCTTGTACACTTTTGCATGCATTTTTCATATAGATTAGGCATACTTTATTTGATTTTAGTTAGTTTTTCCCTTGGAACGGGTGAGGCAGTTTATTGATGTTGTTTTGCAGGAATTCAAGGAAAAATGCTTAGAATAGCCATGGTGGAGCTTGGATCAAGACAGAACCTGAAAAGTGAAGAAAACGACCCAGGCAGAGCCCATCACGGCCTGGCCGTTATGACCATCACTGCCGTGATCAAGCAGAGCAGAAAAGAAGGCAAAAGTTAGAAGCTGTCACGGCCTAGCCGTGATGAGCATCACGGCCGTGACAACCAGACCCTCACAGACATAAGCTATCGCGGCCTAGCCGTGATGAGTGTCACGGCCATGACAGATGAAAGTTTGAAAGCGCGCCCAGGGCAGAGACCATCACGACCTGGCCGTGATGGCCATCATGGCCGTGACGCGTGGCCTTTCTATAAGTGGGCACGAGCAGATCAGAGAAAAATAGTTTTTGAACCCTAAACTCTCTCTCTGAACCAGGCAGCTGCACAAGGATTCCATGGCGTTTTTCCCTCTTTTCATCTCTATTTCTTTTGTTGTAGTTATGATCATGAGTGGCTAAACTCCATTGTTGGGGTTAGGATAGCTATCTCTGAATTCTCATGTATTTGATGTGATCTTGTAATACAGTTTTTACTTCGTTATTGAGTGATTGATTTCTGTGTTTAATGCCTGTTGTGGCTAGCACCCCCATGACTTGATCAGTGTTTTGATATGCAATTGGAAAATTCGTATTAGAACCGGAATTGAAATTTATCACCTAGTAAATCTGGTATCTAGGAATGGAACTAGGTTTATTATCAATCGCATGATCCCTAATCTTAATGCGAATTCACTAATCTAGGCCACCTAAGGAATTAGGGTCTATTAGTGGATTTAGGCTCTTGTCATCCGAGGAATCGGGGCTTGAGTAATTTAGTGGATTGATTGTCATAATTGAAGTGGAAACTGTTTATTAGTCATGTCATTGCATGGGAATGAAGTTTAGTGAACCTAATCCCAGCGTTGTTCTCATATTTGAATAATCCTTTTTACTGCCTTACTGGTGTTCGATTGAATTTCTCAAAGAACTTTTCTCTTTATTTTGTTTAGTTTAGGTTTAAATCTTATTTGGGCTTGGTAGTTACTATCGAGCTCCCTTCAATCCAAATATCCGCTTGGATAGTAATCGATTCGGTACGTGTTAGTAATTGTCACAGTCCTCGTGGGAACGATAAACGGTCTCACCGTCGTATTACTTGCACGACTGGGTATACTTGCCCAGATTCGTCAACAAGTTTTTGGCGCCGTTGCCGGGGACTGCGTTTCAATACTAGCATATCCATTTCGGTTACTAATTTAAGCAAAAAAAAATTTCTGTTATAATCTGTTTTCTGTCTTAATTTTCTGTTCTATTTTTGCTATCATTTTTCTGGTGTATTTGCTGTTGTGTGCTGACTTTTACTGCTAACACTCTTGTTTGCTAGACTGCTTGTGTATGCGAGGTACTGTCCCAGCTGACCAACTACTCCACGATCCTGAAATTGAAAGAACAACTAGGAAGAATCGAAGGCAAGTAAGAGAGCAGAAACTGTTAGAACAACAAAAAGAAGAACAAGAGACTTCCACCTCTCAAGTGCAGCAAGAAAGACTCAGAATGGCAAACAATGGTGAAGGTGCTCCACCACCACGGAGGACACTTGGTGACTATGCCAATACAAATGTCAATCGGCATGTCACTAGCATAGTGAGGCCTCCAGTGAACTGCAACAATTTTGAAATCAAGTCGACTCTCATCAATATGGTTTCACAGAATCAATTTGCCGGGTTGGAGAAAGAATATCCTAATGGTCATGTGTCCAACTTCCTGGAGTTGTGTGATACGATGAAGATAAATGGTGCCTCCGATGATGCAATTCGCCTAAGGTTGTTCCCTTTCTCTCTGAGAGATAGAGCCAAGTCTTGGCTCCAATCTCATCCAAGGGGGAGCTTCACTACATGGGATGACTTAGAGGCAAAATTTCTGGCAAGATTCTTCCCCACCTCAAGATTTGTGAAGACAAGGAGTGACATCATAAGGTTTGCTCAACAGGAAGGTGAGACTCTTCATGACACATGGGACAGGTTCAAAGGCTTACTCCAAAGATGTCCAAATCATGGGTTTGATGATCTCACTCAGATGCAAACATTCTGCAATGGACTGAGACCGTCAACCAGGTATATGTTGGATGCCTCAGCTGGAGGGTCCATGACCACAAAAACAGCGGAGGAAGCACTGATTTTGATAGAGGCTATGGCATCAAATGACTATTTGAAGCATCATGATCGGGGTCCCACATCAAGAAGGGGAGTGTTGGAGTTGGATTCACAATCTGCGCTTTTGGCTCAGAATAAACTCATGACACAAAAACTGGAGTCCATTACCAAGAAACTCGCTCAACTCCCACAAGAACTCCAAACTGTTCAAGGGACAACCATGCCACCTCAACAGGTAATGCGATGTGATTTTTGTGGAGGAGATCATGATAATGGAAGATGTGAGGCACCGCCTAGTTCCCATGAGGAAGATAATTATATAGAGAACTATGGGCGGCAAGGCAACAACCAATTCCCTAACAACTACAACCAAGGGTGGAGGAATCAACCAAATCTTGGTTGGAAGCAAGATGCCGGCCAAACAAGCAAGCCTCTTCCTACACAACCGCCTCAAGACCGGATTTCTAACTTGGAGAACACTCTCAACCAGTTCTTGCAATTGACCATGTCAAACCAGAAAAACACCGATGCTTCTATAAAAAACTTGGAGGTTCAAGTTGGACAAATTGCAAAGCACCTAGCGGAGCAATCTAGCAACAGTTTTTCAGGTAACACTCAAACTAATCCTAAGGAGCATTGCAATGCTATTGTTTTGAGGAGTGGTAAAAGTCTTGAGAATGTGGGCGGTGAGCCTTTGGTAAAGAATCAGAGAGTTGATGAAAAAACAGAAGTGAGTGCTGAGGAAAAAGAGGAAAAAGGCAAGGAGGTTGTAGTTGAGGAAAAAGAGGAAAAAGACAATGAAAAAGACAAGAGGGAAAAATTAGTAGATGAAAATTCGATCTTGAGGAGAACTAAAAGTCAGATTTTGAAAGATGGAGACAAGCCTCAAGTGATCCCCTCTTATGTGAAGTTGCCCTATCCTCATTTGAGCAAGAAAAAGGAGAAGGAAGAACAGTTTGCCAAGTTCCTTGATATCTTCAAGCGGTTACAGATCAACATACCCTTTGCTGAAGCACTAGAGCAGATGCCAACCTATGCAAAGTTCATGAAGGAGTTGCTCACAAAAAAAAGAAAATTCAACGAAGGTGAGACTGTTGCCTTGACAGACGAGTGCAGTGCAATACTTCAGAGCAAGCTACCTCTGAAGCTTAAAGATCCTGGTAGTTTTACAATCCCTTGCACTATTGGGAGGGTTGCTATTGGGAAGGCCTTATGTGACTTGGGAGCGAGTATCAACTTGATGCCGCTTTCAATTTTGAACAAGCTTGGAGGTGGTGAGGTGAAACCAACAAGGATGGCATTGCAACTAGCTGATAGATCAATCAAGAGTCCTTATGGTATTCTGGAAGACGTCTTGGTTAAAGTGGACAAGTTTATCTTCCCAGCGGATTTTGTGATAGTAGACATGGAGGAGGATGCAGAAGTTCCACTTATATTGGGGAGACCCTTTCTTGCAACCGGACGTGCTTTGATAGACGTACAGAAGGGCCAGCTTCGACTCAGAGTGCAAGATGAAGAGGTTACTTTCAATGTGTTTGAAGCCATGCATCGCCCGAGTGATGAAGAGAATTGTTTCCGCATGGATATTGTGGATGTAGTGTCCAATGAAGTCCTTGCACAGCAGCACACTCCCTCTCCTCTTGAGAAGGTGATTATGAACTCTATTGAAAATCTTGATGAAGAAGAGGAGAAGGAATTAGAAGACTGTTTGTGTGATTTGGAAGCCCAACCCAAGCAACTTGCTGTGAACACTCAGAAAGAAGAGCTCAAGAAGGATGAAGCCCAAGAAAAGCTTGAGTTGGAGCTTAAACCTCTACCTCCCCACTTGAAGTATGTCTTTCTTGGTGAGAATGATGAAGACCCTGTCATAGTGAGCAATGTATTGTCCAAATTAGAAGAGGAGAAACTTGTAAGGGTGCTTCGAGAGCATAACACAGCTATTGGATGGTCCATCTCAGATTTGAAAGGTATTAGCCCCACAATTTGTATGCACAAGATCATGATGGAGGCTGAATTTAAACCGATGGTCCAACCGCAGAGGAGGCTCAATCCTACAATGAAAGAAGTGGTGAAGAAGGAGGTGCTGAAACTCCTTGAAGCTGGAATGATCTATCCGATTTCTGGTAGTGCTTGGGTGAGTCCGGTACAAGTGGTTCCAAAGAAGGGTGGCATGACCGTCGTGCACGACGAGAAGAATGAGTTGATCCCAACTAGAACGGTCACTGGTTGGCGGATGTGTATAGATTACCGGAAGCTTAATCAAGCTACTAGGAAGGATCACTTTCCACTTCCATTCATGGACCAGATGTTGGAGAGGTTGGCCGGGCAAGCTTACTACTGTTTCTTGGATGGTTATTCGGGTTATAACCAAATTGTCGTTAACCCGGAAGACCAAGAGAAAACTGCTTTCACATGCCCGTTTGGAGTTTTTGCCTATCGGAAGATGCCTTTCGGTCTTTGTAACGCGCCTGCGACGTTTCAAAGGTGCATGCTTTCCATCTTTTCTGATATGGTAGAAAAATATATTGAGGTTTTCATGGATGACTTTTCTGTTTTCGGTTCCTCTTATGATAACTGTTTGTCTAACCTTGCTGTTGTGTTAAAAAGGTGCATAAACACCAATTTAGTCTTAAATTGGGAGAAGTGTCATTTTATGGTGCAGGAAGGCATTGTGCTTGGGCACAAAATTTCAGCTAAGGGGATCGAAGTGGACAAGTCCAAGATTGATGTGATTGAGAAATTACCTCCGCCAGTGAATGTCAAGGGTGTGAGGAGTTTCCTTGGGCATGCAGGCTTTTACCGGCGGTTCATCAAGGACTTTTCAAAGATAGCCAAGCCGCTGTGTAGCCTGTTGAACAAGGACATTCCATTTCTGTTTGACACTGCTTGTCTTAACTCTTTTCAAATTTTGAAAGACAAGTTGATTACTGCCCCCATCCTTGTTGCACCCAACTGGGAGTCACCATTTGAATTAATGTGTGATGCCAGTGACTACGCAGTTGGGGCAGTTTTGGGGCAGCGAAGGGACAAGTTTTTCCATGCCATTCACTATGCTAGCAAGGTTCTCAATGAGAACCAAGTGAATTATGCAACAACTGAAAAAGAGTTGCTGGCCATAGTGTTTGCATTGGAAAAATTTCGTTCCTACTTAATTGGGTCACAAGTCACTGTTTTTACTGATCATGTTGCGATTAAATATTTGTTGACTAAGTTAGATTCTAAATCAAGACTCATAAGGTGGATTCTATTGTTGCAGGAGTTTGATTTAGTCATCAAGGACAAAAAGGGCAGCGAGAATGTAGTGGCTGACCACTTGTCTCGGTTAGTGAATGAGGAGGTGGCTGCTAAAGAAAAGGACATTCGGGATGAGTTCCCGGATGAGGCTTTATTGCTGGTACATGAGAGACCATGGGTTGCCGACATGGCAAATTTCAAAGCAGCCAGCATTGTTCCAGAGCACCTCACGTGGCAGCAAAAGAAGAAGTTCTTCCGGGATGCCAACCATTTCATGTGGGATGATCCATTTCTATTCAAGGTTGGACCGGATGGCTTGTGGAGGAGGTGCATTAGTCAAGAGGAAGCAAGGAAAGTTCTGTGGCATTGTCATAACTCTCCCTATGGTGGACACTACAATGGGGATCGGACAGCTGCAAAGGTCCTCCAATCTGGGTTCTTTTGGCCCTTAATCTTCAAGGACTCTTACAACCATGTGAAGAGTTGTGACAAGTGCCAGAGGACTGGGAACATTTCAAAGAGGGATGAGATGCCACTGCAGAATATATTGGAGGTTGAGGTATTTGACTGTTGGGGCATAAACTTTATGGGTCCACTTCCACCTTCATTCTCCAATCAATATATCTTGGTGGCGGTGGAATATGTCTCAAAATGGGTGGAAGCCATTGCAACACCGCAGAATGATGCCCAGACAGTGATTAGATTCATCAAGAAGAACATCTTTGCCCGGTTCTGTGTCCCAAGGGTTCTTATAAGTGATGGGGGATCTCACTTTTGCAACTCACAACTGAGAAGTGTGTTGGCCAAGTATGATGTAAGGCACAAGGTGGCATCTCCCTATCATCCGCAAACAAATGGGCAAGCGGAGGTCTCTAACCGAGAGATTAAAAGAATTCTGGAAAAGACTGTGGCCGCTTCAAGAAGAGATTGGGCAAGGAAGCTGGACGATGCCTTGTGGGCCTACCGGACTGCACTTAAAACTTCTGTGGGGTTATCCCCATTCCAGATGGTTTATGGGAGGGCATGTCATCTGCCCGTAGAGCTGGAGCATCGAGCCTTTTGGGCATTGAAGCTCTTGAATTTTGATGCCATTCTGGCGGGTGAGAAAAGAGTGAATCAGCTGCATGAATTAGAGGAGATGCGCCTTAATGCGTATGAGAATGCAGCCATTTACAAGCAGCGAGTCAAGACCTACCACGACAAGAAGATCGTGATGAAAACATTTCAGCCGGGACAGCAAGTTTTACTGTTCAATTCCCGCCTGAGATTGTTTCCGGACAAGTTGAAGTCTAAGTGGTCGGGACCGTTCGTTGTCAAGGAAGTCTCACCTCATGGAGCTGTGGAAGTGGAGGATCCTACTTCAACAAGGACCTTCAAGGTCAATGGCCAAAGACTTAAGGCCTACTTGGGTGGTGACATCGAGAGATTGATCTCAGTTGTGCGGCTTCATGATCCTTGAGGTCACCTACCTGTCAAGCTAGTGACGTTAAAGAAGCGCTTATTGGGAGGTAAACCAAGTTTTCTTTTGATTTTCCTTTTGTTTTTGATTTTGCCCTCTTGAATAATTTGAGAAGATCAAGAGCATAATAGCATAGATTAATAGGTTTGTTAAGTGTTTTCAGGGAAAGGAGGAAGGAGAAGCAAAAAGGGCAGAGACACCAAAGTCAGCAACCATCACGCCCGGGCCATGACACTAGTCACGACCGTGATGAGCCAGAGTTGAAGATCAGAAAGGATCACGGCTCAGCCGTGATCCCCATCACGGGCGTGATGGAAGGACCCTGAAGATCAGAGAGCATCACGGCCTAGCCGTGATGGAGGTCACGGCCGTGACAGGCTACTCCTATGAACTAGAATGCATCACGGCCGTGACCCAATTTTCATGCAATTCCTTCTGACTAGGCATGTGAACTAGCACCCGCTGCCGCCTCGGTAAGTCGTTCCAATTTTTCTTTCCTCTCTCCAACTTAATTATTTACATTGGGGACAATGTAAGTTCTTAAGCTTGGGGTAGGGGTATGTTTGCATTGTCCATGTTGCATTCATATAGTTTTGCATGATAGTTTGCATGTTCACATGATTAGATTGCCCCTTGCCTAAATTTTGCATCCAATTGTGAGAACTAAGTGCCAAATAAATTGAGATAGTGAATTTTTGAACCTATTTTTTTTTCATTCTTGTGATATGGTTACAAATAAAAATGCTTGAGATGATCTGTGATAGTTGATAATTAGCATGTGGTTCCGTAGACTTGTGTTTCTCACTGATTGTTGAACTACAAAGTGTGAGATTTTGATCCAAAAGGGGTACTCACTAAATTTACCCCATTCCTTGTGTTACTGTTATTCCTCTTGGTTTGTATTCTCTAGAACTTGACTTGAAACCATTTTGAAGCTTAAAAATTTTTGAAAACATTTTTGAAAATGATTGAGGCACTAGGTATTTTTCCGGCCTTCCGAGCTTTGAATGGCTAAATGCTACCCCTTAGTTACCCGATTTTGAGCCTACATGAATAAAATACTTTTCTTGGTACCTTGAAATATGTGGATGAATGATGCTTGATAAGGGACCTTCTAAAGTATTACAAAAGGGTAAAAAGGTAGTTGAAAAAGTTGGGATGAGAAAATCAGAAAAATGTTTCTCTTGAGCTGAAAATATCCCCTTCTCCAAATAAAAGAAAAATAAAAGAAAAAGAAAAATCTATGGAGAAGGGGATGACAAAAAGAAAGTGAGAAATGAAACAAAAAGAAAGAAAGAAAGGTGGAAAGAGGAATCAAAACCCAAAAAGGTATTTTAGAAGGTCATGCTTTGCAATGCTTGATTGTGTTTAGCCCTTTTGAAATTTCTTTTTCTTGACTTCCCCACCTAACTATAAATCCCATGGCCCCATTACAACCAAAGCAAAAGACCTCTTGATTCTTAATTGTTTTCATTAATAAAGTAGAGATTTGGTTGATAGTCAAGCCTATGGTAGAATTCATTCCTTGAGGAAAGTGGAGCGAATTGTCTTATTTCCCTAACACTTGAGTGAGGTGAGAAAGAGAGCCAAGCAAATGAACAAGCTTGGGGTGATCTTCAGGTGAGAAAGAGTGCCCTAATCGGTGAGAATATGAGTCTAAGAAACCTAAGCCTCTAATTGGACTTGAACTGATTGTCTCTTGCTGAATTATTTGAGATGCCTGTTACTTGGATTACTTGGTACTCAGGTTCTTGGTTCACTATCCGTAATTTGATTGTCTATATCTTCTGGCCTTAGTGATTGCTTGAGGACAAGCAATTGAATAAGCTTGGGGTGATTTGATAGTGTGATTTCACATCATAATTCCTGTACATTTTTGCATGCATTTTTCATATAGTTTAGGCATATTTGATTTGATTTTATTAGTTTTTACCTTGGACCGGGTGAGGCGGTTTCTTGGTGTTGTTTTGCAGGAATTCAAGGAAAAATGCTCAAGATTAGCCATGATGGAGCTTGGATGAAGACAGAGCTTAAAAAGTGAAGAAAATGACCCAGGCTGAGCCCATCACAGCCTAGCCGTGATGACCCTCACGGCCGTGATCGAGCAATAATTGAGATAAAAGAAGGCAAAAGTCAGAAGCTGTCACGACCTAGCTGTGATCCCCATCACGGCCGTGACATGTTAATGAAGCCAGACCCCTTCTTGGCAGAATCTGTCACGGCCAAGCCGTGACGGCTATCACGGTCATGACAGATCATTTGGTGAAGGCAGAAGCTATCACGACCTGCCCGTGATGGGCATCACGACCGTGATGTTCCAATATTTGAATGTGCGCCAAGGCACAAAGCGTCACGGCCTGACCGTGATGGCCATCACGGCCATGATGCGAATCCGGTCTATAAAGGAGCACGAGCAGAACAGAAGAAAAATAGTTTTGGAACCCTAAAATATTCTCTCTGAACCAAGGGCAGTGGCACAAGGATTCTCTGGTGTTTTTCCTCCCTCTCGTCTATATTTCTTTGGTTGTAGCTATGATCATGAGTAGCTAAACCTCCATTGTTGGGGTTAGGTGTAGCTATCTCTGATTTCTCATGTATCTGACTTGATTTTGTAATATAGTTTTTTACTTCTCTATTAAGTGATTGATTGTCTATGCTTAATGCTTGTTGTGGCTAGCACCCCCATGACTCGATTAGTGTTTTGATATGCAATTGGGGAATTCGTATTAGAACCGGGACTGAGATCAATCACCTAGTAACCCTTGCGTCTAAGAATGGAGTTAGGTTTACTAGTAATCGTATGATCCCTAATCTTAATGTGAATTAACTAATCTAGGCCACCTAAGGAATTAGGGTCTATTAGTGGATTTAGGCTCTTGTCATCCGAGGAATCAGGACTTGAGTAATTTAGTGGATTGATTGTCATAATTGAAGTAGAAACTGTTTATGAGTCATGTCATTGCATGGGGATGAAGTTTAGTGAACCTAATCCCAGCATTGTTCTTATATTTGAAGAATTCCTTTTACTGACTCCCGAGTGTTCGACAAAAACCCACAAAGAATTTTTCTCTTTATTTTGTTTCTTTTAGGTTTAAATCTTATTTGGGCTTGGTATTTATTATCGAGCTCCCTTCAATCCAAATACTGCTTGGATAGTAATCGATTCGGTACGTGTTAGTAATTGTCACAGTCCTCGTGGGAACGATAAACGGTCTCACCACCGTATTACGTGCACGACTAGGTATACTTGCCTAGATCCGTTAACAAGTAGAACCGTCTACATGCACTCAGTTTTAGAACGTGTCCACAAGATTTTATTCTGCTCGTCGACTGATGTGGTAGAAGCGCTCGTCCACACAAGTCTTTGGACTTGCTATGTCCTTAGAGAAACTCCGTCCAATGACGTTGCACTATGGACGTCTACTGAATTTTAGTTAGACACTATCGATGTATACTTGAGTTTCAAGGAGATCACTCATCTGCTGACGTGGCTACTATGGGCATCTACTGAATTTTAGTTAGACACTATGGATGTATACTTGAGTTTCAAGGAGAGCGCTCGTCTACTAACATGGCTACTATGGATGTCTATTGAATTTTAGTTAGCCATCTATTTAACGATTAAAATATAAACAGTTTAAATAATCTTTGGACGGGTAATTGTTTGCAAGAGTCCAAGCATTGTATACCTTATATTATTTTGGATATTCCTTCATAAACTGAACTCACTTGTTAGATCTCAACTAACACTTTGCCAAGAAAATTTAATCCTTTTGTTAACATCAAAACCTAGAGATTAAAAAAACCAGAACCACTTTGGTTCCAACAATCTCCCCCTTTTTGATGATGACAAAAACTGATTAAAATTAAATAGCAAAGTCTATGAGAGCTTTCAAGGCTCCCCCTAAGACATAGCATTCAACATATCAAAGCAGTTAAGGCATATAAAACCAAGTCTTATTTGCAAGATAATACAAGTTATCGGACCAAGATAGAAGCCTATCAAACATTTGTGAAGAAAAAAAAAGATCAAACCAGTATCAGTGCATAATTTACTTTAGACAAAATTTAGGCATAAGAGGTCAAAGCAATGGATCATTAAGATCAATAAATTAAACTTAAGCATATGCAGACAAAAAAATGTTCCTTTTCAAACAAAAACTTTGTATAAAAAAAATTAATCTCTTTCCTTTCTCCCCCTTTTTTGTCATCAGACAAAAAGGTAAAAGGAGTGGACCATCATAGTGGTAGAAGGAGGTGGTGGAGGGGGTTGGTTTTGATTCGGATTTTGGGTTTTCTGAAAATCCATTAATAAAGCCAGCATGAGTCACCATTGCATTCGTAGGGCCCAAGGTATCTTTAACTTGCTTCTGTACCCTTTCTTCAATCTGTTGTTCCATCTATTCTGTCTTCTCTTAAACTATCTTACCGACCTTATCATCAACAATTCTTCCAATGATGTCCTCAATATTTGGTGGCAAGGATAATTGTCTTGAGCTCTCAACAGTGTCTGAGACAGTGTCTTGAGCTTGGGCTGGTGGATGAACCATAAAAAGAGCTAATGGTTGAGATGATGTCTTAGCAGACTCAGCACCTTGCTTAGAAGCACAGACCTCATCAGACTGCTCCGTCGGAGTTGGCTCAACAGTAGAAACAACAACGACATCAGCTAAAGTAGTTGAGGGTTCAGAAGCAGGTTTTGAAAAGATTTCAACATTCAGCTCAGGGCCTTCTACAATTAATTCTTCTGTTGTATGTTCAGAGGATGAGGTTGAGGCTGAGGCAAAGGCATACAATAGAATTGGCTCAGGGACATCCTTTGCCCAATGAATAGGATTGGAAATTTCTACATCACGACTAGTTATTGGCAGACCCCAAAGATCCTTAAAGATTAAATATCTGACACGAGAGAGGCCACATCTGCCTCTGAATTTTGGAGTTTTCTTCTTCTCTTCAGCAGTCAGGCCAGAAGTGAAGGCTTCTCTGGTGCAGTGAATCAAGTGGGATTGCCAAAAAGCTCCTGCATAGTTAGCCTCAGTGACCATCTCAATTGGCAAGGATTGAATGTAATCCTTCTGTGAGTGGTCAAAGGGTTTAGAACTGAGATCTAGCATAATGTCTTCAACTACTGGCATCTTTCCTTTGTGCCTTGGATGCTTCCGGTCCTCATCCTTGTTTAGATCGATCATTAACAACTTAGGACAAATCTTGTAGGGCTTGACTCCAACATCTGTCTGCTCTGAAGTGGTTGAATTCCCATTTCAGAATCTCATACATGAGAGTGTCCACAAACTGATCAAACGCAACTCCATATACTCTTAGATGTTTGAAAGTCATCCATTTGGTGGTCTTGTCCATCACAAAAGGAATTTGCATGAAGGATCTGGCTCTTTTCTCGAGAATACTCCCAAGATCCTTCTTGCTGGGATCAGTATGCCAGTCAGATATTATAACTCTCTCTACTCCATCAGTGAATGGTTTAAGGGGGTGGAAGTTTCACTAGATTGGGGTAGATTTTTCTGGCAGGGAATCTCTGTTTGGGAAGGTGGGTGAGGAGAGGTCGATGTTCATTAAACATTTGGGAAGGGAATGGGCCAGTTGGAGTGTGGGGTTCAGGGTTGACCCAATATGAATAGATGTTGAGGGGTTCATACTCATATTCAGCCAGGGGATACCACTTAGTTAAAATATGTTCTTGTTCTTGTGGAATGGTGTAGAATAGTATTTTCCATTCTCTCTATACTTTGGCCCGGTTTTCATATTTGCCATTATAGAGAGTGGAATAGGGAATTATGGGTGGAAACAAGGTTTTCAATGGTTTAGGAAAGGGGGCTCCAAGGGTAATGCTATTGTCTATTTGTGTTAGTGGTGAGTGTGGTGATTGTAGCAGGGTAGGGACATAAACATCATCCACATCATGTGGAGCAGAGATATTATCAGTATGAGTTCCCAAATTGGACACTAATTCATCTACTCCTAACCTAACAGGGTCATCAGCAGAGATAATTACCTCAGAAGCCATAGTTGTTCTAGCCCTCTTTGCTCGTTGCCTTTTCTTCTTGGTAATAGGACCAGCAACAGCAGCAGCAGCAACAGTTTGTTTTTCTAAAATGGCAGCGATAGGCAATTCATCATCATCTTCTTCTTCAGACATGATTACTTTCCTTGTCCTTTTTGGAGCAGGTGGAAGAGTAGCATCAGAAGATACAGAGAGGACAGGTCCTCTAGTAGTCCTCTTAGGGACAGATTGCCTCATAGCCACAGTCTTCCTCTTGGTTCCTTTCTTTAGACCAAGGATTGCAACATCGTTGGCCTCAAGTGATTCTTCTTTAATCTTCATTTTCTCCTCAAGCTTGGCCAACTCCACTTGCTTGTATGTGCTAAGTTGCATGCCACTGAGATTAACTCTACCAAAATCAATAGCTTGCAATCCTTTCTCACTAAGGAGTCTTTCTTGTTCATCCTTAGGCTTTGCACTCAAAACATTGTACACGCCTTGCTGCTTGAAATTTTTTGACAGAAGATGAGTGAAGTAATGTGAAAAGCAGATTCTCTGTTGGTAATGGCATCTTTGAAGCGATGAAACATGATCCAGGGTAAGTTAATCTTTGTTTCAAAAACCAGATGGCAAAAACAACTTGTGAAGAGCTGATAAGTTGTCCTTAGGGCCAATCTTATGCAGCACCACCTTGTTCAGGATTTGGTGAAGAATCCTGATGTGATCTTTCATCTCAGGATTTCCAAGAATGAGTTCTCACGCTGTCCTGCCTCATTAGGGTAATAGCAATTGTCTCTAAACCAAGTAGGTCTTCTTCCCTGTTTTCCGTCCAGACCAAACCCTCTTGAGCACATGCAATCGCATCAGAGATGGTTTTATCGGACACTATCACTTTCCTTCCCAGCACAAACCCAACAACTTCTGTTTCAGAAATCGTTGGTCTTCTCCAGAATTCCCTTATAAAATCTAGATACACAGAACTTTTCCAGAAAGATTCCATCCCTTCTAGTAGCGTTAATGAACTTACTCACATCCAGATTGTATTCTTCTAGAATTCCAAAGTTGAAGTGATGTTCCACAGATATGGACATAGTGTCAGTTGCAAAAGCAGGCATCGGAGTAGAGGTTGAAGCCATTGTTGAGTAAGATGAGTTAAGGTTTGGAAGAACAACGGAGACAGAGAGTTCAAGAGTTTCAGAGAGAGAGGTTGACAGGATGAAGAGACGCGAAAAGTTTTTCAGAGGGAAAGATGTTACTTTTAAAGATTTCTGAAAAACAACAGTTTCCACAAAAAAATGACAAGACTTGTCATTAAGTGTAAAACGGCGTTGGTAAATTGCGACCATAAAAAGTTACAATGGGATTGATGAAGGTAGCTAACTCAGCAAGGAAAAAGAAATGTTTTATATAAATGTGTTCAAGGACAAATTAATATAAACAACAAATGTGTGTATAGACGAGTCCACACAAGACTAAGAGTGGACGCGTAAAGACATATGTAGTGGACGCGACACATCAACAGAAGTGAACGCGTAGATTTCACGTGCTCTAGACGTCATGACTAGTGGACGTGTAGAGAAAACATGCAATAGATGACCAAATTAACAATAAATATACTAGCTCGATCCACATACAACATATTTAAATGCTTTCTTATAAAGATAAATCTGTCCTCAGCAAGAGGTTTAGTGAAGATATCTGCCCATTGGTGGTCAGTATCTACAAATTGAACATCAAACACACATTTTTGCACATAATCCCTAATAAAGTGATGTTTGATTTCTATATGCTAAGCTCTAGAATGCAATATTGGATTATTAGATAAATTGATTGCCGTAATATTATCACACATAAGTGGAATACTACTTACAAATACATTGTAGTCCTCCAATTGATGTTTGATCCATAGAAGTTGTGAGCAGCAGCTTGCAGCTGATATGTACTCTGCTTCAGCAGTTGATAGAGCAATGGTACTTTGCCTTTTTCTTGACCATGATACTACGTTAGCGCCAATGAAGTGACATCCTCCACTGGTGCTTTTTCTTTCAATTGTATCTCCAGCATAGTCAGCATCACGAAAACGAAATAATCTATAATCATCAATTTTCTCAAAGCACAAGCCTAGATTAGTAGTACCTTTTAAATATCTAAATATTCTCTTAACTGCTGAGACATGAGACTCTCTAGGATCAGATTGAAAATGAGCACATAAGCAAACACTGAACGTTATATCAGGTCTACACACAATCAGATATAAAAGAGATCCTATCATACCTCTATATACCTTTTGGTCTACTTTTTTCTCTTTACCATCTTTGTTCACTATTGAAGTGGGATGCATAGGAGTATTCATTGGTTTGCAATCATCCATCTTAAACCTCTTTAGAAGTTCCTTTGTATACTTAGTCTGATGGATGTACACCTCGTCCATAGACTGTTTAACTTGAAGTCCGAGGAATAATTTGAGTTCTCCCATCATGCTCATTTCAAATTCTTGCTGCATTAACTTAGAAAATTCCTTGCACAGAGATTCATTAGTAGCACCGAAAATGATATCATCAACATAAATCTGTAGTATAATGAAATATGACTGAATAGATATTCTAAATAGAGTTGTGTCTACTTTTCCTCTGTTGAAACCATTTTCTATTAGAAACGAACTTAACCTATCGTACAAAGCTATAGGAGCTTGTTTAAGTCCATACAGTGTTTTATTAAGCTTATAAACATGTTCAGGGTGATTTCTATTTTCAAAGCCAGGAGGTTGCATGACATACTTCTTCATTAATAAAGCCATTTAAAAAGGCACTTTTAACATCCATTTGAAAAAGGATAAAGCTATGATGTGCAGCAAACGATATTAAAATTCTTATAGCTTCTAGCCTAGCAACCGGTGCAAAAGTTTCAGTGTAATCTATACCTCCTTCTTGAGAGTAGCCTTGAGCAACAAGTATTGCCTTGTTTCTCACAACCTTACCATCTTCATCAAGCTTGTTTTCTGTAGACCCACTTTGTTCCAATGACTGACTTGTCTTCAAGCAGGGGTACAAGAGTCCAGACTTCACTTCTCTCAAACTGATTAAGCTCTTCTTACATAACTAGAATCCATCCTTCGTCTAGTAGAGCTTCGTCCACTGTCTTCGGTTCACATTTAGAGACAAGAGCAGAATCACTTTGTTCTCTGAAGATTGACCTAGTTCTTAGCTTGTCATTGGGATCACCAATGATTTGATCTTGAGGATGGTAGTTTCTGAAATACCAAGATTTCTGAGAATTTTCCTGTTGAGAGGTAGACGTTTCTGGTTGTTGTTGAGAAGTGTCGTCTACTTGGATATCAGTCTTGATTTCTGGTTTCTCTCTTGAGATATTTAGATTGAGATTTGCAAAAGCTTCATCTAGCTCTGATAGTCTCTTATCAGGCCATTTGTCATCAAATTTTACAAGAATACATTCATCTACAACTAAAGTTCTAGAATTATAAACTCTAAAACCTTTTGAAGTTTTAGAAAATCCTAGTAGAATTCCATTATCTATCTTAGCATCAAATTTACCAAGTTGATCTTTTGTATTCAAAATGTAACATTTACATCTGAAAGAATGATATTTAGTGTGAGATGACAATACTACGAATGACGTGAATACTTCAAATAGCTGCTTCCTCGACCGATCATTTTGGACGCGATTCTATCTAAATCGTCGTTGTTCCAAACAGAGGCTAAGCCCTTGTTTGGAAATGCAGCAAGGAACTACATTCAATCACAAAATCAAGTTAAATATGACATGATCGTAATTTTATGAGCCAATAATGTGAATACTCGAGTTATTAACTTTTCTGTCATGTCCAGCCAAAGGTGCTTCCAAACATAGCATAATTCGTTCAAAATGTCACAACTTTAAGGTAAAGAAATTTAAAATAAAAAAAGGTGTTCAGATCTGAGGTCCACTGATTATGACTAGATCAAAATCAATGATTATGAAGTTAAAGCGACCACCAACCACCAAAATGGCTATTCCACCTCGCACGTTGTTTACAGCCAGTGTATCAATGCCTATTGAAGCCAACATTGACTGTTTCATGAGTCTGGAAGGGATATCATCATCCATTAGCAATGTAGTGTCCATGTAAGGAGTCTCTTTCACTGGACGCTTTTTGAGGGGCAAATTCTTCTCCTCATAATCCCTGATTTGTTTAGATCCCGGAGCGCAAGCCATCGTTTGATAAATCGATATAGCTTCTGCGTAATTGATATCGGACATTAGCATATATAGAAAATCAAGTGACTAGTAGAAAATACTAGTTTAAACCAAACAAGTTTTAAATGAACACAAGAACCAACGTATAATATTTTAATGTTTCGAGGAGGCAACAAAGGTGATATATATCAACCCAAAGATGGATTTTGAAAATTGTAGAAAAATACTTCAGCACTCGATGATACAACCCACAACCCAAAAGGTGGATCCTCTTAAACAAAGGTGATCCATAAAAAATCTCAAATTAGGCAGAGAAAATGCATAGCAATCTTGCATACGATGAACAATGAAGTGAAATTGCAAAACTATGAGGCAATGGAAGGAGCTAATTAATTCTACATGGAAACTTGCCTATAACTCTTGATCTATCAATTTCTTTGTCATCAGCCTGGTCACAGGCTTATATGGGCGGCGAGAGACCACTCTCTATCCTATCAAGTAAGTAAAGATAGAATTTCACCTTTATTTCTCTTCACTTTTTTAATTTTTTTAGAACAAAACAATTAAAGTTCATTTTTTTTTCTCACCGCTTTCTTTCTACCCAGATTTTTTCTTTCTAACTTATCACTTTTCATTTTCTTTGTCAAACTAAATAAAGTGTAAAGGAATTTCACTATCTTATACTTAGGAAGTCAAATTCTTTTTTACAAGACCGACCCAAGGGCCAAGCAACTAAAGCCCTTACTTTAGGCCTCAAAAAATTTTATTTATACTACAAAAAATAGTCAGCAGCTTAGCGTCGGTCGGGCCTACGTACGGAATTTTTAAAAAAACAAAAATCATTTTGGAAGACCTCGTTTAGAGTTCGCTTTAGACCTAAATAGGTGTTGGGTCGACACAGTTTTTGAGAGGCACTATTTAGTGTGAGATGAGAGTACTACGAATGACGTGGACGTGGTTTTATTATTCTTTTTAATGAAATAAAAAATAAGATGAAAATAATAAAGTCCAAGATAAAAAATAACACTTATTCGTCTGTTTTTGGTAACAGAAGCCTTCCAACCGTCCACCGTTCCCATTCTTATTCTGATATTCAAACAACTCATTGACTGGTAATATAATTTTATATTGACAATTCATTAAACTTACAGGTGAACAACATATTACCATTAAATGAGTTGTTTGAATATCAGAAAAAGAATTAAATGTAAACGTATGAAAATTTGCCCACGACGGTTGGTCCAGTTGGTAAGGATACGACTCATAACCCACAATGTTGTGAGTTCGAATCCCACTGCCGATGTGAGGACCTCTTGGGTGGATAATCTGTAAGTACCTCTGTAAGCGCTCTTTGAGCCGTGAGGCCTGCCCTCTCCCTGATGAGCCCCCGTGACGCAACTCACCAAAATTTCTGTAATAAAAAAAAGTATGAAAAATTATATTAAGAAAACCGAGTAGCTAGATTTGATAAAAAAGTGAGATTTACACATTGATAATAAATCAACTTTTAATTCAAAGCATTAACAATGAATTAAATTTACAGGTGAACAACATAGCAAATAATAATTATTGATATATATTGTGGATGCCAGTGATTTATCATTTTGTTTTTAAAAATGAAGTTATTATTACCAACAACAACTTTAAAGATGCATATTGAATTAAAAGAGAAAATTAGAGAGAGAAGCTCCCCTATGGTTTTTTTTTCAAAGTTTTGCTTTATGACTGCCTTAGGGAGCACTACTGGAAAGCTAAGGGATGTGGAACCGTCCGGGGAGGAAACTGACCAACTTGCAAGGAGCACTAAAAAGGCTAAAATGTTGGAGGACTCTCAAGAAACAGAGTTAAAAGAGACTCATGCGCTGATTTTGGAAACTCAAAGCGTGGAGATGATGCTTGAAGATACACGAGGGACAGTGGTGAAGGAGACTCCACCAGAGCTATTCCCTACAGCTACTGCTATGGCTATGGCTATGAAGAGACGACTGATCTCCTACGCGGATGCTTGTATTGGAGTGAATGGAGCGGCCTATGAAGATTAGCCTTTGGATCTCGGGTTTCTCCAGGAAGATGATGATGAGGAGGAGAGTTGCGTGGAGAAAGATCAGGCTGAAAAATGGAAGAATACATAAGGTGACCCGTTGTGCCCCTTTATTAAGGTTATCATGGAGGAGATTAAGGCGGCCCAACAACAATGGAAAAGAGCAGTTATAGTCAAACTGCTAGGCAAAAGAGTGGGATTTAGATTTTTCCATATGAGATTGATGAAGCTATGGCAACCAGTTGGCACTATGGATGTTATCTATTTAGAGAATGATTACTTCCTTGTTAAGTTTGGAGATTGGAATGATGCTAAAAGAGCTTTCATGGATGGCCCGTGGAAAATCTCGGACCACTACCTCATGGTTCAACGGTGGCGGCCGAAGTTATTTCCATTTGAGGATAAGTGCAAAAAGGTGGATGAGTGGGTGAGAATTCCGGGCCTACCCATTGAATACTATGAGAAGCACATTCTATGGAAAATAGGGAATGGTCTCAGACGCACCATGCACATAAATGGCAACACTCTACAGGAGAATGAAGGATCGAGGGGTGAGTTCCAAACCATGGACCGAGCTAAATTTTCTCTTTTTTTTATCGAAGTTGATCTGAGTAAGGTCCTGATTTCTAAGTTTGAATTTCACAACAGAATCTAAAATGTTGAATATGAGGGGCTCCACCTTTTTTGTTTCGGGTGTGGCTGCTCTGGCCATAAAAAAGAGGTGTGCCTACTACTGGTTGAGAAGATTCCTAGGACTGAGCAGGATGACAAGGGCCATGATGATCAAATGAAGGCTATGAATCAGAATGTGTCCGGTAGAAAAGTGGAAAATTGTCAGGAGGAAGAAGTTTTTGGGCCTTAGATGATCGCCCGAACAACAGGTGGAAGACGAAGGGTGCTGCCACGTGATTAGGAACAACGTGGGAATGTTGGAGGGGAGAGTAATGGGCAGAAATTGCAGGGTCCTAGAGGCCAGGGATCAAGGTTTGTCGTATTGGGAGGTATCGATGATAGTGTGACAGCTCACACTATGGAGGTGGTACATAAAGCAAATGATAAAGTTAAGCAAAAGGAAATTTCGGTTGAGGTGGTGTGAAGGATACAGAGTACGTCCATGCAGTGGGTGACAATATTCCCCATGCAAAAATTCTATATAAACCAGGTGGGGGTTTGAAAGGGGAGTGGGCCCAAGAAATGCCAACGCTAACAATAGCATGTCACCAAATGTGTCGGCTAAAGCCATAAAGAATATTTCTAGAGGTGGAGTCCGTATCAACTCGGTGGGCCCAATGGGTAAGGAAGATTCCGTGTTGAACCGAGTCAACACACCAGGGGGAAAAAGTAACGAGCTCCCCATGCAAAAATTCTGTATAAACCAGGTGGGGGTTTGAAAGGGGAGTGGGCCCAAGAAATGCCAACGCTAACAATAGCATGTCACCAAATGTGTCGGCTAAAGCCATAAAGAATATTTCTAGAGGTGGAGTCCGTATCAACTCGGTGGGCCCAATGGGTAAGGAAGATTCCGTGTTGAACCGAGTCAACACACCAGGGGGAAAAAGTAACGAGCTCCCTACTCAGGCTGTCCATATGAAACCGAGTCACAGTGCTGTCGTTTGGAAGTGAAAGGTGAAGATTGTATAGGAGGAACTGAGAAACCAAATATGGTTAAGAAAGTTAGACTTGAATTTCAATATTTTATTAAATTAATAAATAAAAATATATATTTAGAATTACTAAAATATAATTATAATGTATATATTATACACATATATAACTAAAAGTATATTTGTAATCTTATCAAGGATGGAGACCCTGCGGGGCAGGGGATATGTTCCCCGTCCTCGTCCCCGAAATGCCTTCGAGGGGATTTTCTCCCACGTCCTAATCTCCAAAGGGAAAAAATCGCCATTTCTGGGGCCCAATTCAAGACAATCCCCGTGGGGATCCCCACGTTCAGATGAAAATTGCCATCCTTATCAGGTACCAATGTTATTGTTGTTTTCTTAATTTTAGAACGCCTTTGTTTTTTTATTTTAATACAAAAACGTTATGCCAAATGGTACCCTATAAAAAATATAAAATCAATTAAGTATTGATCGATTGATAAGTATCTCAACCCTATATGGAGAAGAATGTAAGACCGAATCCTGGTGACAAACACTCTAATTGGGCAGTTCCGAAATCCAGTGTTAATTATCTGCTATAAGCATGTATACAACCGACCAATGATTAGTCCCACAACCGGTCTACAAAATCGAAGCTTGTGGGGATACCATGGGATATGTCACCAGATAGTTAAAGATCTTAATTAAAGTGTTTCATAAAAAAAATGAAATACAAAAATAAAAACCTAAAATTAAAATGTAGTTATGGCATTCCTATGAAGTTGGCACAAGCAAACACAAGAAGGGGGGTTGAATTGTGTTTGCTAATTATTTTCACAAAAACCCTTTTAGAGAAACCTTTTCACAAGCAGATGATAAAAAGTTTAAGCACACAAGAAATCCTTTTTAAAAGATTAACAAAACCAAAATCAAATCTGATAGTTAGTATAAATAAATAAAACTGTAAAGGATAAGGGATAGAAAATACACTCAGGTATTTTATCCTGGTTCACTCTCTTCCAATCAAGAGCTACGTCTAGTCCCTTCAACTTGAAGGATTTTCTCCACTATTTTCAAATAGTTTCTACAACAAGTATTCTACACCTCTCCAGGCTACAAGTATTGCTTTCTTGCCAAGCCTCTTCAGGCTCTAATACAATCACATGGATTTTTGAGACCTTTCTAACTCATTGTATGTGAGGGTATGAAGGTTTAAGATATACTGAATATTTTTACAAATATTCAACCTTAAGAATTACAGACTTTTGCTTTACAACGAGAATATGAGCTTTGAATATCTTGCAATTGTTCAAATGGCAAAAGTTATTCTTCAGTGCTTGAGACCTTCTATATATAGTGGTTTTCAATTTCTCTTGTAAATCTTCAACAGTTATTTGAATAGTCCCGTTATAGAGATAGCATTAAATGTATGACACCTGTTGAGACTGATAGCTTGATTTTGGCCGTGTTGAAAAGCATCCTTGGTTATCAGAAAATCACAAAATGGAGGCTCACTGTCCTGAGCAATTGTTCTTTAAAAACTTTCTTTCCTCCTTTGTGTATAACCCAGATTTTGTCCCGCAATAAAGTTGTCATCATACAAATCGTTTTGCAATTTCAATTGTACTATTTGCTTTTCTGTATTTCCTTGAAAGTACTATGAATTTTCTCACAAAGGAACAAGGCATTAACCAGATAAAACAATTATAAAGAACATATAT
Organism: Sophora flavescens; assembly: GCA_030762895.1. Classification (NCBI taxonomy): domain Eukaryota; kingdom Viridiplantae; phylum Streptophyta; class Magnoliopsida; order Fabales; family Fabaceae; genus Sophora; species Sophora flavescens. The sequence goes on along the minus strand of CM061062.1, from coordinate 14,694,063 downwards.
TCCATTGAAATAAATATCAATCATTTGAAATAATTTCAATGTGGTCCAGATTGAATTAAATCATATTCAAGGTAGTAAAGATATAGAAGAAGTAGAACCGTCTAAGGCACTCAGTTTTAGAACGTGTCTACACAAGATTTTATTCTGCTCGTCCACTGATGTGGTAGAAGCGCTCGTCCACACAAGTCTTTGGACTTGCTATGTCCTTAGAGAAACTCCATCCAATGACGTGGCACTATGGACGTCTACTGAATTTTAGTTAGACACTATGGATGTATACTTGAGTTTCAAGGAGAGCACTCGTCTGCTGACGTGGCTACTATAGACGTCTACTGAATTTTAGTTAGACACTATGGATCTATACTTGAGTTTCAAGGAGAGCGCTCTTCTGCTGACATGGCTACTATGGACATATACTGAATTTTAGTTAGCCATCTATTTAACGATTAAAATATAAACATTTTAAATAATCTTTGGATGGGTAATTCTTTGCAAGAGTCCAATTATTGTATACCTTATATTATTTTGGATATTCTTCATAAACCGAACTCACTTGTTAGATCTCAACTAACACTTTACCAAGCAAATTTAATCCTTTTGTTAACATCAAAACCTAGAGATTAAAAAAACCAGAACCACTTTGGTTCCAACATGCAATGGATTAGATCCACGACTTTAAAAATTTTAAGAAAATTAAGTTGCTATTGGTAATAACGATTTCCACTTAATATTTTTTTAAAAAAGGAAAAATAGGTAGATTGGTCCAATGCATTTATTAATTTTTCATATTGGTCCTATAAGTTTTTTATTTTTCAAATTGGTCCAACACGTTATGTTCTATTTCCAAGTTAGTCCTTTCCATCAATCTTGACCTAACGCTGTCAGTTTTGATCTGACGTAGCCATCACATTAGTTTGACACGTATGTTAACTTATTTTATAAATAAATTATTCGATATATTATTATAAAATAATTTATATATAATTCGAGCATACTTAGAATTAAATATTACTGAAAACATAAAAGCAAATTATCAATTATGCATTTATCATTTTTTTTGGTGTGGGATGGAACCCAGGGCATCCCTACAGCTGGAAGCCGTAGGACTAATCCCATGAGGATGTAGAGTACCAATTAAGGAGAAACTCCTCTACTCATAGATGCAACTCTATTCCCATTACTAGGATCCGAACTATGGACATATGATTAAAAGGTCCAAGCAACTAGCCACTTGGATCATACCTTATGTGGGTTATGCATTTGTCATTTTACTACAGTAAAAGTGTCAAAAAATATGCAATTTAAAAAAGTATTAAAGTAGTATACACTATAAATGTAATAAGATTTACACTAACATTTAGTAATATCTTGACATGTGTGCTTTTATGGATATAATATTAAAATATTAAATGTTGATGGCAGCAGTCTTGGTAATAATATTGATTTGATAATAATATTGAATGCTATATTTATTGAATGTAATATAAAAATGTGCATATTTATAACTATTAAATACTATATTTATTATATATGATATATTAAATACTATAACACACATACATAAAGTTAACTTGAGACTTTTACCAAAAAAATAAATAAAGGTTACTTGATATTTAGAGAAAGTAATGATAATATATTAATGATAATATTGGTTACCAAAATAAAAATGATATTACATAAAAGATTGTAAAAGTTTTACATTTCATAAAAAATATCTTCATAACATTGTATAATAAATTTGAATGATATTTTTACCCTATTTACATAATTTACATGTAACTATTGTATCAAATATATTAACATAAATTAAAATTTTATATAAGTACGATTTTTTTTTAAAAAATATTAAATTTAAAATTAATCTATTTATGAAATATGTTTATAGAAGAAACATAACAATTAACTTGGTAAAAATAATTGACTATTATTTTGACTGAGTTTGATGAAAAAAATACATATAACATAAAAAATGTTGTTTAAAATAAATTATTTGACCAATTTTTTAACAAAAATTTTTTTTTGCCCTTTTTTATATTCTATAATTAAAAAAACATTTGTAGGTCTTTTTTATATATATTTCTTTTATAATAAATTTAACTTAATTCTTAAAAATTGATTACTATAAATATTATAAATAAACCCGTGCAATGCACGGGCATTATTTCTAGTTGACAACAAACTGTTAAAACTGTTACTATAATTTTAAAAGCAAATTACATAGTTAGATTAAAAAAAACTCTGACGATTGGTGATTGGATGATAGTAATGGAAAATACATTAATAATTAATTAATAGGATGGACTGGATGGTGGTAACCTGGTAATTATAATAGAGGTGGTGGGGATTTTGGTTCATTAGTGTCAATGAAGTGAAAAGTAACTAGTTTCTCATCTTTTGTATGATTACTCTTATTCACATAACAAAATACTTGAAAACATATCATACAAAATGATACCCAGATAAATTTATATTGTATAAAATGAGCACAAAATTATATAAAATAGAATGTGCTTATATAAAAAATAGAATGTGATTTGCTTTAATTTTAGAGCGATGTTAGCATCACACTTTTAAACACACTCATCTTAACACATTTCTATTATTGGGTGGATTTCATATGCGACCATATATTTTGGTGGCTCTCACATAAAATCTATCCAATAATAAAGAGTATGTCGAGGAGAGTGTGATAAAGGGCATGTTATTAACATTTTTCTTAATTTTATTTGGTATGCCAAATGAGAAGGGGTGATTATTAAATAATAAAAGCGGCATACGCTACACGGAAGCAATATATTTTGAAATTGTAGTACACTAATACGCATATGGATATATGCTTGTAAATAAAAGTTGCACATAAACTATATATATTTTTCTTCTCATACAGCTATAAATTTCTTTTTACCACTTGAACTCTAAGAGTCCAGTTCTTACCAGAAAGCTTCACTGACAATCGGACAAGAAACCAAACATATAAAATGAAAGTATAAAGCTCCTCTAAAATGAACTAATTGTAAAATGAGAAGATAAGAGTGTATTTACTCTTGATTAACTAAAATGGAATGAGATATTAATGTACTTTAACTAATCAAATTTGAATACACCATCATTTTCTCACTTTACACCCAAACTTACTTTAAAGGTGCCTAATCCAACATGAAAAAACTGATAATAATAAATAAACCAGCATTGGAAGGGCAGTTGCTCCACAGGTTGCGAAGGAAACCAATGGTTTCCTCTAAACTTTCAGGGTCTATAGGTTTCTCAATACAAGCATTAGCTCCTGCTTCAAAAAACATTCGTGTATTCTCTGTAGTGTAAATTGTACACATACCCAAAATCTTGCTCTGTACACCCATCATACGTATCTCCCTCACAAACTACACAAAACACAAAATCAAATTTAGGTAGATATAAATTTGCTTATCAACAATTAAGTATGCATTTGTTTGCGTTTCTGCAAAACCATGATACAAAACTACCGTAATAATGCCATTTTTGTAAAATTTTCACACAAATCGTGAATACTTCAAATAGCTGCTTCCTCGTCTGATCGTCTTGGACGCAATTCTGTCTAAATCGTCGCTGTTCCAAACAGAGGCTAAGTCTGTGTTTGGAAATGCAGTAAGGAACTACATTCAATCACAAAATCAAGTTAAAAATGACATGACCATAATTTTATGAGCCTTAAATGTGAAAACTCAAGTAATTAACTTTTCTGTCATGTCCAGCCAAAGGTGCTTCCAATCATAGCATAATTCGTTCAAAATGTGACAACTTTAAGGTAAAGAATTTTAAAAAAAAGGTGTTCATACCCGAGGTCCACTGATTATGGCCAGATCAAAATCAACGATTATGAAGTTAAAGCGACCACCAACCACCAAAATGTCTATTCCACCTCGAACGTTGTTTACAGCCAGTGTATCAATGCCTAGTGATGCCAACATTGATTGTTCCATGAGTCTAGAAGGGATATCATCATCCACTAGCAATGCAGTGTCCATGTAAGGAGTCTCTTTCACTGGATGCTTTTTGAGGGGCAAATTGTTCTCCTCATAATCCCTGATTCGTTCAGATCTCGGAGCGCAAGCCATTGTTTGATAAATCGATGTAGCTTCTGCATAATTGAGATCGAACATTAGCATATATAGAAAATCAAGTGACTAGTAGAAAATACTAGTTTAAACCAAACAAGTTTTAAATGAACACAAGTACCAACATATAATATTTTAATGTTTCGAGGAGGCAACAAAGGTGATATATATCAACCCAAAGATGGATTTTGAAAATTGTCGAAAAATACTTCAGCACTCGATGATACAACCCACAACCCAAAAAATGGATCCTCTTAAACAAAGGTGATCCATGAAAAATCTCAAATTAGGCAGAGAAAATGCATAGCAATCTTGCATATGATGAACAATGAAGTTAAATTGCAAAACTATGAGGCAATGGAAGGAGCTAATTAACTCTACATGGAAACTTGCCTATAACTCCTGATCTATCAATTTCTTTGTCATCAACCTAGTCATAGGCTTATATAGGCGGCGAGAGACCACTCCCTATCCTATCAAGTAAGTAAAGATAGAGTTTCACCTTTATTTCTCTTCACTTTTTAATTTTTTTAGAACAAAACCCTTAAAGTTCATTTTTTTTTCTCACTGCTTTCTTTATACCCAGATTTTTTCTTTCTAACTCATCACTTTTCAGTTTCAGTCTCAAACCAAATAAAGTGTAAAGGAATTTCACTATCTTATACTTCGGAAGTCAAATTCTTTTTTGATAGGACTGACCCAAGGGCCAAGCAACTAAAGCCCTTACTTTAGGCCCCAAAAAATTTTATTTATACTACAAAAAATAGTCAGCATTCTACACTAGTGGAAAATATACATTAGACGGTAAAGGTTTACGTCAGTTAACCAAAAACTAGACGTTAAAAAGGGGGTGGTGGCAGTTTTGTAAATATTAGACTTCATTAATTCACTGTTAACGTCAGTTGTTTTAAGGACTGACGTTAAAAGTGAGGCGGTGGTAGTTTTGTAAATATTAAATCACTATTTGCATCAGTTGTTTAATGAACCGACGTTAATTAACACTTTTAACGTCAGTTGTTTATAAAACTGACGTTAGAAGTGTGATTTTTACTTCAGTTAAATAAATAACTGACGTAAATAATCAACTCATTCCTATCTTTCTTTCGTTGTCATCTCCCTGTTGTCACTCTTAACATAGATCATCACTCCATATATAGTGCAGTTTATTTCTAATCATTTTTTTAAAAAAGTTTATTTTTAATCTTAATTAAAATATTAAATCACTATTTGCATCAGTTGTTTAATGAACCGACGTTAATTAACACTTTTAACGTCAGTTGTTTATAAAACTGACGTTAGAAGTGTGATTTTTACTTCAGTTAAATAAATAACTGACGTAAATAATCAACTCATTCCTATCTTTCTTTCGTTGTCATCTCCCTGTTGTCACTCTTAACATAGATCATCACTCCATATATAGTGCAGTTTATTTCTAATCATTTTTTTAAAAAAGTTTATTTTTAATCTTAATTAATTAGCTTGAATTAGTAAACAAATTCTTGTGCAAATTAAAATAAATAAACACTTAACATAAAACAAGTTATATATGTATAATCAAATCGTATCTCATTGAAGCGATTCATAAGTTACAATTACATGATTAAAAGATAAAAAAATTTTGCAAGATAGCACTAAAATATAAAAAAGTTTCTGCTTCAACATCATTTTCTTCTCAGTCCTGTCCTCAGAAACTCCAATATTGAATGCATCTCCTCCCTTACTTGAAGTCCTTGATGCTCCATCTGAATCCACAGTCAATTTGGAGCCAAAGCAGAGTGAAGGGTGCACTCGATCTGTTTCAGCAATATTCTTGGAACAACCACTTGGTTCCAAAGCTGAGGTTTTGGAACTGTAGCTGCTGATTCTCCAGAAGGATGATGGGGTGTGCAATTCACATAATGCGATTTACACACCCTTATCACCCATGTAATGTGATTTACTCAAACTCAGAAGTTGTTTGACCATTAAGACAGAGACCTTTAAGTCTAGGTATAGGAAGAATGAGTGATGAAGTTAATCTGCATGGCATAGCCATATTGTGAAGCAGAAAAATTAAAGGAAGGAAGGAAGCTATTTATAGGAGTAGGGGATGAAGTTACTAGGCGTCGTAAGTTGCTAAAAAATTAAATGGATCATTAAGAGCATGAGGTTCCAAGGCGCATTGGGAGTTGGCAATCATATATTATAAACGTGCAGAAAAGAAAACGCCCGAAGGAATAGGAAGAAATAGACCTTTAAGTCTAGCTAGGTATAAACTTAGTGCTCATAAAAGGAATGAATGCTTTAATTTTGCAGAAACTTATACACTTTTAACGTCAGTTTTTGAATAAAACTGACGTTAAAAGTGTTTTTAAAATAAAAATATTTATTTTTAACGTCAGTTGTTTATACAATTGACGTTAAAAGTGTGATTTTTACTTCAGTTAAATAAATAGCTGACGTAAATAATCCTACTCTTAACACAGGTCTCAAGAGCCATTTTGTGAAGGAATAGAAATATAGAGGAAAAGAAGAGGCATTATTACAGATGATACAGAATAATGGTACTTTATATAGAGAATGATTTTTACACAACACTTTTAACGTCAGTTGAATTCGACAACTGAGGTTAAAAGTATTTTTAAAAAAAATATTAATATTTAACGTCAGTTGTTTAATACAAGCGGCGTTAAACAATTACGTTTAACGTCGTTGTTTAATAAAAGCGGCGTTAAATGTTGTTTTATTTTTTGCTTTTTGATTATAACGTTTACACCCGCGCCTTCCGAACTTCGCTCTGTACGCACGCGTCTCTTTTCTATTTTCATCACGCTCAACCCTAGATCACTCTCAACCCTCACTCTCGCTCTCACCCAGCACAGAACCCTAATCGCGAGCTCATCTCCACCGCAACCACCGCGAGGGCTTCTTCACCACCACCGTGAGGTACACTATTAACTCTAACTCTGTCTTTCCATTCATTCTTTGCAATAACTTGACATCTCTCTTTCCCCTTCCCGCGCACTAACTCTCCTTGTCCCTCCGCTCTCCAGTAACCACATCGAACGTTGGCCACCACTCAAGCGATTCCTCCCAACCACCACGCGAGCACCTATTTCTCGGTGAGTATTTAGGGCACATTTTTGTATTTTTGGTTTTGAGTGTATGTTGAAACAAGTAGTCTCGATGAGTTGAAACTTGAAACCGTGAGTTTGAGTTGTTTGGAATGTACGTCTCTATTTTTGTTTTTGAGTGCATGTTGCTCTTTGGTTGATCTGTCACGGCCGTGATGCTCATCACGGCTAGGCCGTGATCGATTCCGCCTGTGATGGCATGGTCGGTTCGGATTGGCACGTTACGGCCGTGATGGACATCACTGCCAGGCCGTGACCGATGCTTGGCAATCTTCAAAAACTATAGTTTTCAATCTCCCGTATTGTCCTTATATTGGATATATGTTTTGTATATCTACAGGACCTATCTAGTTATGGATCGTAGTTGGATGGTTTGTAAGCGTACTAGTGCTGAGTATTTGAAGGGGGTGGAAGAATTTATAGAATTTGCTCAAAGGAATGTTCCTAATAGTAATGGAATGTTCCGTTGTCCTTGTGTCAAGTGTTTGAATACGAGGAAATGTACGGTGAAGGATATACGTACTCATTTGATTTGTGAAGGGATTTGCTTGAGTTATACAAGATGGATATGGCATGGTGATGTGTTGTTGAGTAGTACGGCGAGTGTCTCCCAAAGTGAGGACGTTGACGTAGATATGGAGGATGATCGAGTAGAGGACATGATCCGTGATATTGGACAAGAATCTTTTCATCGAGCTCATGTGTATGATAGGTTGTGCGGTGATGCGGATAAGCCTTTATATCCAGGGTGTACTACTCATACACGGTTGTCGGCGGTGCTAAAATTGGTTTGTGTGAAGGCGAGAAATGGTTGGAGCGATAAAAGCTTCACGGAATTGCTTGAAGTGTTGAAAGACTTGCTTCCGGAGGACAACACATTGCTTGACCGTAACTATGAGGCCAAGAAGGTATTGTGTCCTATGGGTATGGAGTATAAGAAGATACACACATGCCCCAATGATTGCATATTGTACACCGGTATTCATGAAGACAAACACGATTGCCCCAAATGTGGGTTATCACGATACAAAGTGAAGGGTGGTGATGATGATGATGATGTGAGAAAAAAGGGTCCTCCTGCGAAGGTGTTGTGGTATCTTGCAATAATTCCAAGGTTCAAGCGATTGTTTGCCAATGCGAAAGATGCGAAGAATCTTAGATGGCATAATGATGAGAGGAAACGTGATGGAAAGGTTCGTCATCCTGCTGATTCTATTCAATGGAAGAATATCGATACTATGTTTCCGGATTTCGCCGATGAGCCAAGAAACCTAAGGCTTGGACTTGCTACGGATGGAATGAATCCTTATGGTAACATGAGTAGTATTCATAGTTCATGGCATGTTCTGTTGGTGATTTACAACATGCCCCCTTGGTTGTGCATGAAGCGCAAATACATGATGTTGTCTATGATGATTTCGGGCCCAAAGCAACCGGGAAATGACTTAGATGTTTATCTAGGTCCCTTGATTGAAGACTTGAAAACGCTGTGGGTGGAAGGTGTTGATGTAGTTGATGGGTATTCTCATAAGACTTTCAAGCTTCGTGCCATGTTATTTTGCACCATCAACGACTTTCCAGCATACGGTAACTTGTCCCAATAAGTGCAGTGTCAAGGGGCATAAAGCATGCCCTATATGTGAAGAAGGCACATGCTACACTCAGTTGCATCATGGAAAGAAGACGGTTTACCTTCGGCATCGGAGATTTCTTAGACGTGATCACCCATATCGTAAGATGAAAAAAGCTTTTAATGGATGCCAAGAGACAGAAGAAGCGTCGGCGGCCTTAATTGGAAAGCAGGTTTATCAGAGGGTAAAGGACATCGATGTTATATTCGGCAAGTCCAAAAAGAAAGGTAAAGCTGCTGAGAAAAACATATGGAAGAATAGGTCGATATTCTTTGATCTTCCATACTGGCGCAAGCTTGATGTCGATTAACTTGCATTGATGTGATGCATGTGGAGAAAAATGTGTGTGATAGTGTGATCGGGACGCTTCTCAACATTCAGGGCAAGACAAAGGATGGTGTGAATGCTCGTCTCGACCTCGTTGCTATGGGTATACGAGAGCAGTTAGCTCCAGTTGTTGAGGATGGTAAGCGGACTTATTTGCCGCCAAAGATGTCATACTTTGTCAAAAAAAGAGAGACAAAGTTTTTGCGGGTGTCATAAGGGCATCAAAGTTCCAAATGGTTACTATTCAAATATGAACAGGCTTGTCTCTAGTGATCTTAAATTTGTTGGCTTAAAGTTTCATGATTGTAACATCTAGATGCAACAACTTCTGCGCCGTTGCTATTCGTGGTATTGCTACAAAAAATGTGAGACATGCCATTACTCGGTTGTGCTCATTCTTCAATTCTATATGTAGCAAAGTCGTTGACCCCCGTATGTTGGATGACTTGGAAGTTGAGGCTGCTACAATCTTGTGCCAATTGGAGATGTATTTTCCTCCTTCCTTTTTCGACATAATGGTTCACTTAATTGTTCATTTGGTGAGGGAGATTAGATTATGTGGGCCGGTTTTTCTGAGATGGATGTACCCAGTTGAGCGCTACATGAAGATCTTGAAAGGGTACGTGAAGAATCCTCATCGTCCGGAAGCATCTATTGTTCAAAGGTATGTTGCAGAAGAAGCTATTGAGTTTTGTTCGGACTACCTTCATAACACGGATCCTGTAGGGGTTCCTAAGCCTCGGCATGATGAGATCAGATGTCAAGGTAAGGGTACACATGGCTTAAGAATTAATAGGAAGGATCGGGAGGAAGTGCTTCAAGCACATTTGTATGTATTGAACAACATCGAATGTGTTCAGCCTTTCTTATTTGAACATAAAAGAAAAGTCAATCAAGAAAACCCTCGAATGAGCGAAAGGTGGTTGTTGAACAAGCATAAGAAGACTTTCATACCATGGTTCAAGGAAGAAATGCTTAAGGATGGTAGTACTGCTTCTGATGACGTAAAATGGCTAGCACGTGGGCCTAACTTCAACGTCATATGTTGGAGCGGATACGACATAAATAACTTTTCCTTTTATACAAAGGAACAAGATAACAAGAGTACCATGCAAAATAGTGGGGTTATGATCGTGGCCGAAGCAATGCACTTCTCTAGTGCAAAGGACACAAAACCCGTTACTAAAGACCGAGACCTTACTTTGGATATATTGAAGATATTTGGGTGCTCGATTACACTAAGCTTACGGTGTCGGTATTTAAATGTAAGTGGGTTGATAGTAACGGTGGTGTACAAACCGACGAATTGGGGTTCACATTGGTAGACCTCAACAAGTTAGGTCATATAAATGAGCCTTTCATAATGGCTTCCCAAGCAAAACAAGTGTTCTACATCACTGATCCTTCTAACAAAAGGTTGTCCGTGGTTCTCCAAGGAAAAAGCATGTATAATGGTAGTGATGAAAATGAAGATTCAAATCTTGATATTCCTGAGACTCCTTCTTTTTCAACAAACATGCCTACTATAATCGAGGAGACACAGGTGGACGATGTACATGCCACTCGTGATGATCATCACGAAGGGATATTGTTGTGACTCCGGCAAGTGTACCGGGTCGTCGCAAGTAATAAAAACACGGTAAGATATTACCGAGGTCGAACACAAGGATTGGGCTAACAATTCAACTAAATTGTCAAGAAATCCGATACGTTGGTTAAGCAATAGAGGGTGGTTGAGAGAAAGAGATTGAGATTGCAATTCAAGAATCAAATCAAATAACGCTACGGTGATTAAAATCATAAATTAAATGCATCCAAGGTCTCAAATCCACCTACCCAATCATGTTAAGTACCCAAGTGATGATGTATTCCTTCCCTAAGTTCGATTTTAATGTCAACCGGGACCCCTAAATTCTCCTATATCCACTGTCGTGCTCAATAGGACGTATTCGATGATTGGATTAATCACTTGTTCGGTCTCATAACCCTAATCTCGAATTCTATTAAACCTTGTTCCCTATATGGTTGCACTAATCAAATAAATCCACGATCGTGCTCATTATTCGATTAATGATTCCAATTCAAGTTCTAAAACGCTTCTCGCTGTTTGGCCTCAAACACGTTAACAAGTTAATCATGCAACACATATGATTAACACAATCAATTCAGAATTGGAAAACATTTATGATCCCGATTCAAGTTCTAAAACGCGAATCGCCTTTCGGCCTCAAACACATTTAACTTATTAATCACGCAATACATATGATCAAACATTCAAATCAGAATCGGAAAACATCAATTAAAAAGAGAGAAGAACACATACATCATATGAACACTACACAGCCATGGGTGGCTTCATCGATCCCTCGGACGAGGGGATTAGTTCCTCATGCCCGTGACGACGCACAAACAATCGGCAATAATCTCCATAATAACAAACTAAAAGAAGAAAAGAAAAGAAGAGGGAGACGCAGCTCCAGAGACAAGGATTTGCACTACTCTGATCTACACAAGTGGCTCACAACTTCATCCCCAATTCTGATCTGATATGGCCTTTAAATAAGGATTCTGTTTCTCGCCAGTTCGCGGGGCGAGCTTACTCTTGCGACGCGAAATTAAGCATTGGCGCGCTTCAAATTTTGTATTTTCGCGAGGCGAGCTTGTATTCGCGGGGCGAGTCTTCAAACCCTAATCTGTCACAACCATGATATCCATCACGGCTAAGCCGTGATTGCCTCTGTCTTCCATGGTCCTCAGGGACTCGCGAGGCGAGACACCTTTCGCGGGGCGAGTATTCAATTTTGGGCCGTGACCTTCATCACGGCTAGGCCGTGATGGTCTCTGACTTCCAAGTCTTCATGCTCTCGCGGGGCGAGATGTCTCTCGTGGGGCGAGTCTTCAAACCTCGATTTGTCACAGCCGTGACCTTAATCACGACTATGCCGTGATAGTCTCTGTCTTGCTGGTTCTCAGACTCTCGCGAGGCGAGAGTACACTCGCGGGGCGAGTGTCTCAGAATTTCAATTTCCACTATTTCTTTGCTTTCCTTGACTCCCAGAGCTTCACTTATTTAACCTGAAACAACAAAAGCACCCACAAGCGTAATTCTATCCAAAATAGGCTAAAAACTACACAAAATACGCAAAACGAGTCAACGTCCAACTTAGGAACGAAACAAGGCAAATTTGGGCGAAAACGAGAGTGAACTCGAATAAATAGGCACATGAACCCTAGTTCATCTAGTCATAAAACTAGATAAGCCAGAGGCTTATCAGATATTGATATAGGTAGTTTAAACTTAGTATACATTTATTTTTATTTCTATTTATGTATTTATTTTGAGTTATAACCTATGTTAATAAATATATATTGTTTCTGAATACATATATATGGATCATTATTCCATTTTTCCTTTGCAATTCTGTAATGTGTGTGATATTCTATGTTACTGGGATATTTACTGAATGCAGGGATGGCTGAGGGGAGTGATATTTTAAAACTGAATTTAAAAAAAAAATACTATTAACGTCAGTTTTATCATACAACTGACGTTAATAGTATTTTATAAAATATACAGTACACTATTAACGTCAGTTGTTTATTACAACTGACGTTAAAATTAATACCTTTAACGTCAGTTCTTGATAACAATTGACGTTAATTTTAACAAAATTCATGTCAGTTTTGTTAAAGAACTGACGTTAATTTTGACAAAATTAACGCCAGTTGTGTTAAAGAACCAACGTTAATAGTTATATATTTAACGTCAGTTCTCAACTGACGTTAAAAGTTTAACTTTTAACGTCAGCTGTATTTACGTCAGTCAGTATTCTGACGTAAAAAATCAATTTTAACTGACGTAAAAAGCACTTATTGCACTAGTACTAGCGTCGGTCGGGCCTATGTACGGAATTTTTTTAAAAATAAAATCATTTTAGAAGACCTCGTTTAGAGTTCGCTTTAGGCCTAAATAGGTGTTGGGTCGACCCAGTTTTTGAGAGGCACAATTTAGTGTGAGATGAGAGTACTACGAATGATGTGGATGTGGTTTTATTATTCTTTTTAATGAAATAAAAAAAATAAGATGAAAATAATAAAGTCCAAGATAAACAATAACACTTATTCGTCGGTTTTTCATAACGGAAGCCTTCCAACCGTCCACCATTTCCGTTCTTTTTATGATATTCAAACAACTCATTGAATGGTAATATAATTTTATATTGACAATTCATTAAATTTACTGGTGAACAACATATTACCATTAAATGAGTTGTTTGAATATCAGAAAAAGAATTAAATGTAAACGTATGAAAATTTGCCAACGAAGGTTGGTCCAGTTGGTAAGGATATGACTCATAACCCACAAGGTTGTGAGTTCGAATCCCACTTCCGATGTGAGGACCTCTTTGGTGGATAATCTATAAGTACCTCTGTAAGCGCCCTTTGAGTCGTGAGGCCTGCCCTGACCCTGAGGAACCCCCGCGACCCAACTCACCAAAATTTCTGTAGTAAAAAAAAGTATGAAAAATTATATTAAAAAAACCGAGTAGCTAGATTTGTTAATCTTAATCCAGGTAAAAAAGTGAGATTTACACATTGATAATAAATCAACTTTTAATTCAAAGCTTTGACAATGAATTAAATTTACAGGTGAACTACAGAGCAAATAATAATTATTGATATATGTTGTGGATACAACGATTTATACATTTTTTTTTTAAAAATAAAGTTATTTTAACCAACAACAACTTTAAAGATGTCATATTGAATTAAAAGAGAAAAGTAGAGAGAGAAGCTCCCCTAGGGGTTTTTTTTTCAAAGTTTTACCTTATGACTGCCTTAGGGAGCACTACTGGAAAGCTAAGGGATGAGGAACCGTCAGGGAAGGAAACTGACCAACTTGCAAGGAGCACTAAAAAGGCTAAAATGTTGGAGGACTCTCAAGAAACTGAGTTAAAAGAGACTCATGCACTGATTTTGGAAACTCAAAGCTCGGAGATGATGCTTGAAGATACGCAAGGGACAGTGGTGAAGGAGACTCCACAGGAGCTATTCCCTACAGCTACTGCTATGGCTATGAAGAGACGACTGATCTCCTACACGGATGCTTGTATTGGATTGAATGGAGCGGCCTATGAAGAGGAGCCTTTGGATCTTGGGTTTCTCCAGGAAGATGCTGAGGAGGAGGAGAGTTGCGAGGAGAAAGATCAAGCTGAAAAAGGGAAGAATACAGAAGGTGACCCGTTGTGCCCCATTATTAAGGTTACCAGGGAGGAGATTAAGGCGGCCCAACAACAATGGAAAAGAGCAGTTATAGTCAAACTGCTAGGCAAAAGAGTGGGACTGAGATTTTTCCAGATGAGATTGATGAAGCTATGGCAACCAGTGGGCACTATGGACGTTAACGAGTTAGAGAATGATTACTTCCTTGTTAAGTTTGGAGATTGGAATGATGCTAAGAGATCTTTCTTGGATGGCCCGTGGAAAATCTCGGACCACTACCTCATGGTTCAACGGTGGCGATCGGAGTTCTTTTCGTTTGAGGATGAGTGGAAAAAGGTGGCAGTGTGGGTGAGAATTCCAGGCCTACCCATTGAATACTACGAGAAGCACATTCAATGTAGAATGGGGAATGGGATCGGATGCACCATGCGCATAAATATCAACATTCTTCGGGAGAAGGAAGGATCGAGGGGTGAGTTCCACACCACGGACCGAGCTAAATTTGCTCGTATTTGTATCGAAGTTGATCTGAGTAAGGTCCGGATTTCTAAGTTTGAATTTCACAATAGAATCTATAATGTTGAATATGAGGGGCTCCACCTTGTTTGTTTCGGGTGTGGCCGCTATGGCCATAAAAAAAGAGGTGTTCCCACTGCTGGTTGAGAAGATTCCTTGGACTGAGCAGGATAACAAGGGCCATGATGATCGAATGAAGGCTATGTAGCAGAATGTGTACGGTAGAAAAGTGGAAAATTGTCAGGAGGAAGAAGTTTTTAGGCCTTGGATGATCGCCCGAACAAGAGGTGGAAGACGAAGGGTACTGCCACGTGACCAGGAACAACGTGGGAATGTTGGAGGGGAGAGCAGTGGGAAGAAATTGTAGGGTTCCAGAGGCCAGGGATTAAGGTTTGTCGTATTGGGAGGTACTGATAATAGTGTGACAACTCACACTGTGGAGGTGGTACAGAAAGCAAATGATAAAGGTAAGCAAAAGGAAATTTCGGTTGAGGAGGTGCCGAAGGATACAGAGTACATCCATGCAGTGGGTGACAATATTCCCGATGCAAAAAATCTGCATAAACCAGGTGGGGGTTTGAATGGGGGAGTGGGTCCAAGCAATGCCAACGCTAACAGTAGCGTGTCACCAAATGGGTCAGTCAGAGCCATAAAGAATATTGCTAGAGGTGGAGTACGTATCAACTCGGTGAGCCCAATGGGTAAGGAAGATTCCGTGTTGAACCGAGTCAACTTGGCAGGGGGAAAAAGTAATGAGCTCCCTACTCGGGCTGTCCATATGAAACCGAGTCACGGTGCTGCCGACTCAGGAGGGACCAATATCTTGAAAGCTCCCACTCAAGGTATAGCTTACAATAACAATGGAGTGCATCCAATGGAGGAGGAAATTGTCCTTGTCTTAAAGCAACACCCTCGTGAAAGCCCTAAGAGTGGTAAAAGTCCAATGGAGATTGGTGATGAGTTAAACTTAGAAAGGGTTGCAGTACTATAAGTGATGGAAGAGGGGGTGTGTCATGATGCTGCCCATGCTTAGCGAATCTCTGGTATTCGTATTTTTCATTATTTTTATTTGTTTATTTATGAAGATGAAGATAATGACATGGAATTGTAAGGGAGCTGGTTCCAGGACTTTCCCAAACCTTATCAAGGACCTATCTTTACACTACAACTTGGATAACTTTGTTCTTTTTTAACCTCGTATAAGTGATACTAGAGCAGATAGAGTTATTCGCAAGCTTGGCTTCGCAGATTCGTTTAAAGTGGATGCTAAGGTATTTTTGGGTGGGATCTGGATCCTCTGGAATGGCCCCTCGGTGAAGCTTGATATTCTCCAGGAATCTACCCAGGTAGTACACACGAGAGTTACTTGTGCAAACCGGGGTCCCTGGCATTTTTCTGCTGTTTGTGGTAGTCCACACTTTCATGGTAGACAGGATCTTTGGAGAAAGCTTGGTGAGTTTGCGCTATCTTGTAATGGGCCTTGGCTAGCTATGGGTGATTTTAATGCATACCAGTTTTCTCATGAGAAAAGTGGAGGAGCTAGTCCAAACAGGTACTCAATACAGTGCTTCAACAACTGCTTATTTGACTGTGGTTTGGATGATCTAGGGTTTAAGGGCCCGCCATTTACATCGGAATGGAGTGGAGTCAAGGAGAGGCTTGATAGGGGTGTGGCCAACTCTGCATGGAGAGTAATGTTCCCTGAAGCTTCTATATTGCATCTTCCCACATTTAAATCGGACCACAAGCCCCTTTTGTTGTCATTGGAGGCTGAAATTAGGAGGGATAATTCTAACAGGCCTTTCCGTTTTATGGATAGCTGGCTCACCGACTCAACTTTCAGGTCGTTGGTTCAAGAAGCTTGGTATGGGAATACAGGTTGGCACAATTCAGTGGGTGATTTCCAAAATAAGGTTCATGAGTGGAATTATTGTTCTTTGGAAATATTTTCCACAAGAGAAGGTTGATAGGGTGTATGGAGGGCATTAACAGAAGACTCTCCATGGGGGTTGGATACTCACTTAAAAAAGCTCCTTCAAAAGCTATGGGAAGAATATAACTGAGTTTTAGCTCAAGAAGAATTGTTTTGGTGCCAAAAGCAAGATGTGA
The DNA here is from genome assembly GCA_030762895.1 of Sophora flavescens. Lineage (NCBI taxonomy): Eukaryota > Viridiplantae > Streptophyta > Magnoliopsida > Fabales > Fabaceae > Sophora > Sophora flavescens. The sequence continues at coordinate 14,677,050 of CM061062.1, read as the reverse complement.
TTGGGCATGTTTTGGAGATAGAAACACTTGCATTTTCCATACAACGGCTGTCATTAGGCGTAAAAGAAATAAAATTCAGGCTCTCACCTCTGTTGATAGCTCTTTGGTTAGGAACCCAAGTGAATTAAAGCATATGGCTGTTGAGTTTTTTCGTGATTTATACCAAGCCACTAGGGATCTGGTGGCAATGGATACTCAATGCACCTTTCCTAGATTGGACAACATGAGCTTGTTAAGTTTGGAGGGGCAGTTCACTGTTGAAGAAATAAAAGACGCGATGTTTAGTATAGGCCCCTTGTAAGCTCCTGGCTCGATGGACTACAACCAATTTTTTTCCATAGCCAGTGGGACTTAATTGGGCCTTCTGTTTGTGACTTAATTCAGAGTATCTATGTGAAACCAAGCCGGATAGCTGAGGTAAATGAGGCTTTAGTTGTTTTGATTCCCAAACTCCAACAGCCCGAGAACCTGAAGCAATTCCGGCCAATAAGCCTTTGCAATGTAACCTATAAGATTGTTACAAAGGTCATTGCTAATAGGCTGAGGAGACATATGGCCTCTCTCATTGCTCGGTACCAATGTAGTTTCATCCCTGGTAGACACAGCTCTGACAACATTGTAATAGCTCAAGAGGTGTTTCATACTATGCGTACAAAGAAAGGAAAAAAAAAAGGTTTTATGGCAGTAAAGGTTGACCTGGAAAAGGCTTATGACCGTTTGAGGTGGGAATTCTTGGACAATGCCTTGCAGGAAATCGGTATTGGAGACCACTTCAGAAGGTTGATCATGACTTCTGTTTCTTCGGTTTCAATGCGGGTCCTTTTTAATGGTGATATTGCTGATGCTTTCTCTCCAACCTGTGGGATTAGACAAGGAGATCCCCTCTCCCCATACCTTTTTTTCCTTTGTGTGGAAAAATTGGCACATTGTATTCAGGACATGGTGATGGATAGAAGTTGGAAACCGATTGTGCTTAATAGGGGAGGCCCACCTCTAACTCATCTATTCTTTGCTGATGATTTGCTCCTGTTTGGGGAAGCCACTAGCCACCAAATGATGACTATTTCAGACTGCATTAATAGATTCTTCCAGGCGTTGGGTGAGCTGGTTAGTGTGGAGAAAACACGTATGTTGATGTCTAAGAATGTGGACCATAATGTTGCACGGAGTCTTCGAGACATTTCTGGATTCTCTCTTACCCATGACCTGTGAAAGTATCTGGGAGTCCCTCTAATCCATGAGAGGATCAACATAAATACATATTGTCACCTATTGGAGCGTACCCAACAGTGGATCGGTACTTGGAGAGCAGAGTCCTTATCCTTCGCGGGAAGAGTAAACTTAGCCCAGGCGGTTGTTGCTGCCCTCCCCACATACACCATGCAAACCACACATCTCCGCTAAGCAAGTGTGCAATAAGATGGAATGTATGAACAGAGACTTTGTTAGGGGGTCGAGAGAGAATGCTCGGAAGTGCCACATGGTGGCTTGGCAGAGTATATGTCAGAGAAAGGAATTAGGTGGCTTGGGATTTCGCAACTTGCATGCTTTCAACCAAGCTTTCTTGATGAAACTTGGTTGGGGCCTTATTAGTAACACTGATGCTTTTTGGGTGAGGGTTCTACAGAGTAAATATAAGTGTGGATCTAATGTCATTCCACGGGTTCAGAGATATGCTAATGGATCAAATGTGTGGAGAGGGATTTTCCTCACCTGGAACAATGTGCTTCACGGTTTGAGATGGAATATTGGTAATGGTCACACAGTGAGCTTCTGGGAGGATAGATGGCTCTTCTCAGGTGTAGTTCTGAAGAACATAGCTACTTGCCCTGTACCTCTCCACGAGCTTCCCCTTTCGATCTGTGACTTTATCAATAGTAGTGGTACTTGGCAGATCCACATGTTCCAGCATATACTACCGGACCATATTCTGATGGAAATCAAAGGCTTATTCAGATAGGGAGGATGTGGTTCGTTGGGAGAATACTACTAGTGGTGAATTTTCTTTTAAATCATCTTATGAGCTTATAGTGGGATACACGGATGAGCTAAGGCAACTGCAAATATGGAAGGATATATGGAAATGGCCAGGGAACCACCGTGTACGTTGCTTTTTGTGGAGGTGTGTTAAAGGTGGTCTCATGACAAATGACTACAGGAGGTCGAGGGGAATCGAGTCTTGCGGGTTATGTCCTTTGCGCCAAAGGTATGAGGAGACAACTCTTCATATTTTAAGAGATTGTCAGCTGTTGCAGGCCCTTTGGCAACATTATGGAGGTGGACCTAATGTTCAAGGGTTCTTCACTTGTGACCTCAATACCTATCTTGTAACCAACTTTAGTGTTTCTCTTCTGAAGGCGTGGGGGCACAATTGGTGTATGGTCTTTGGGACTTTAGTGTGGTAGGTCTGACAGTTCCGAAATAAGCATGTTTTTGCCAAGCAACAATTCATGGCAGAAGCTGTCCTACACTCTACTTTGTTTCACGTGAAAGCATGGGAGCATGGGCAAAACACAACGGGTATTAGTAGGGTGCGGTACAGGGAGCAGTTGGTGGGATGGAGTTTTCCTCCTAACCTTTGGGTTAAAGCCAATGTTGATGGCTCAGTTATGTCCAATGGTAATATGGTTTCTTGTGGTGGGGTTCTACGTGATGTTACAGGCCAGTGGATTTGTGGGTTCGCCAGGAATTTAGGCACCTCAAATGTTTTGATGGCAGAGTTATGGGGTATCTTTATAGCCTTTTATTTCGCCTGGGAGAAGCAGATTCCTAAGGTTTGGGTAGAAAGGGATTCCAAGGTGACAGTGAAGCTAATCACAGAGGGTTGTCCTAGAAACCATCCTTACGCCCCGGTGGTATCTGCTATAGCGGAGTTACAATCTCGTGATTGGGAAGTCCAGTATTTACTTGTTAGGCGTGAAGGTAACCGAGTTGCGGACTTCTTAGCTAACCTAGCCCACTCTATGGAACTTGGTCTCCATGTTTTGAACAGGCCGCCTATTGGTTGCACTAATCTTTTGGTACAGGATGCGATAAGGGTTGCTATTCCCTGTCTAGTAGTTGTTTAGTCGTTCTTTGGGTTGTAACCCTCCTTGTTACCAAAAAAAAAAAGAACTATAAAAAAAAATAAAGCAAGTCGGGGATTCGTTCCATTACTAGGGATGTTAACAGGGCTGGGCAGGGGCAGTTAATACTCCCACATCTCCTAATTTTACCCTGTTCTCCGCTATGAGGAGTTTTTCTCCCCCGTCCTCGTTCCCTGCGGGAAGCTAAATTCATAAAAAGAGGTAATAAACTAAAATCCAATAAAATATAAAATATAAAATATATAAAACTTGAATTCTTAAATTTAAAGTTAAAGAACTCTCCAAAATATTACAACAAGTTCAAATTCAAATCATACACTAATGGAAAATATACATTAGACGGTAAAGGTTTACGTCAGTTAACCAAAAGCTAGACGTTAAAAAGGGGGCGGTGGCAGTTTTGTAAATATCAGACTTCATTAATTCAATTTTAACGTCAGTTGTTTTAAGGACTGACGTTAAAAGTGAAGTGACTCACTTTTAACGTCAGTTCAATAAACAACTGACGTTAACAGTGAACATTTTAACGTCAGTTCTTTATCGAACTGACGTTAAAAGTGAGTCACTTCACTTTTAACGTCAGTCCTTACATCAACAGATGTTAAAGGTTATTTTAATAATTTTTTTTTATTTAGTATACGTACCCTTCCGCATTGCCTTCCTCAAAGTTTCAGTTTCACAATTGCTTTGATGTTTTGTGTTTCTGTTTTGAAAACTAAAATATATGTGCGAAGTATAAGTTGAATCAATAACCAAACCGGATCTCATTCATGAAGTGTAATACAGACTGATACAGAAGATTGAAAGGGTTTAAAATCCTATAAAAAGTTACATTGAAAGGGTTTAAAATCCTAAACATTAAAGCTACATCCCATCAGAGAGTTTTATGAAATATGCCAAAGGGAAAACTATACTCCGAAGGGTGCACTCGATCTGTTTTAGCAATGGTCTTGGAACAGTCACTTGCATCCTTTAAGACCTCGTAAACCAGGGGGCATGAGAGAGCTCAAGAGAGGCAAAAACAGGTGCACTAGATCTGTTTCAAGCAAAGGCAGTGGTTCTAGAGACTTCCATGACGGTCACTTGCTGCCAAAGATGAGGTTTTGGAACTGTGACGCCCGAGCACCTGATTTGCCCTCCAGCAGCTGATTCTCCGGAAGGATGATAAGGTGAGCAACTCACATTACGTGATTTACACAAGCTTATCACCCATGTTACGTGATTTACACAACCTCAGAAGTTGTTTGACCATTAAGACAAAGATCTTTGAGTCTAGGAATAGGAAGAAAGAGTGATGAAGTTAATATCCATGGCAGAGCCATATTGTGAAGCCGAAAATTAAAAGGATGGAAGGAAGCTATTTATAGGAGCAGGGGATGAAGTTACTAAGCTATTCTGATTTTCTTAAAAACTTATCTATAAACTTAATGCTCATTAAGAGGATTAAGTTACAAGGTGCATGGGTAAGTAGCACAGTAGTCAAAGGAATGAATGTTTTTGCAGATATCTATACACTTTTAACGTCAGTTGTTTAATACAACTGACGTTAAAAGTGTTTTTAAAATAAAAAATATTTATTGTTAACGTCAGTTTTTTATACAACTGACGTTAAAAGTGTGATTTTTACTTCAGTTAAATAAATAGCTGACGTAAATAATCCTATATATTATAAACGTGCAGAATGAATATTGGAAATAATGTAATTAATATACGGGAACTTGGCAGTCATAAATTAAGTTGACGTTAAAAATGAGGTGGTGGCAGTTTGTAAATATTAAATCACTATTTGCATCAGTTCTATAAATAACTGACGTAAATAATTATGAAACTCATTTCATTGGTTGTCATGTCCCTGTTGTCCCTCTTACGCAGATCACTCCATATAGTGCAGTTTATTTCTAAACCTTTTTTTTTAAACAAGTTTATTTTTATTTTTTATTAATTAGCTTGAATTAGTAAACAAATTCTTGTGCAAATTAAAATAAATAAACACTTAACATAAAACAAGTTATATGTATAATCAAATCGTATCTCATTGAAGTGATTCATAAGTTAAAATTACATGATTAAAAGATAAAAAAGTTCTGCAACATAGCCCTAAAATATAAAAAAGTTTCTGCTTCAACATCATTTTCTTCTCAGTCCTGTCATCAGAAACTCCAATGGATGCATCACCTCCCTCACTTGAATTCCATGATGCAAAGTAAATCCTCAGTCACTAGCAGCGAAAGCAAAGTGAAATGGATCTTTGCATCTTTCTTCTTCACTGGAATTCCTCGATGCATCGTCTTGAATCCACAGTCACTTGCTTCCAAAGCAAAGTGAAAGGGATGACGGGGATGAAATAAAGTGAGAGAATCACATTACGTGATTCACCCAACCTTACCATCCATGTTATGTGATTTACACAACCTCAGAAGTTGTTTGACCATTAAGACAAAGATCTTTGAGTCTAGGCATAGGAAGAAAGAGTGATGAAGTTAATCTCCATGGCAGAGCCATATTGTGAAGCAGAAAAAATTAAAAGGATGGAAGGAAGCTATTTATAGGAGCAGGGGATGAAGTTACTAAGCTATTCTGATTTTCTTGAAAACTTATCTAAAAACTTAATGCTCATTAAGAGGATTAGGTTACAAGGTGAATGGGTAAGTAGCACAGTAGTCAAAGGAATGAATGTTTTTGCAGAAACTAATAAACTTTTAACGTCCGTTGTGTAATACAACTGACGTTAGAAGTGTGAATGTTTTTAACGTCAGTTTCTTAAGACAACTGACGTTAAATATATGACCTTTAACGTCAGTTTTTACTAACAACTGACGTAAAATGTTGTTTTATTTTGATTATGACGTTTACACCCGCGCGCCTTCTGCACTTCTCTGTACGTCTCTTTTCTCTTTTCATCACGCTCAACCCTCACTCTCAACCCTCACTCTCACTCTCACTCTGCCCTAATCGCGAGCTCATATCCACCGCAACCACCGCGAGGGCTTCTTCGCCACCACCGTGAGGTACACTCTTAACCCCTAACTCTGTCTTTCCCGCTCATTCTTTGCAATAACTTGACATCTCTCTTTCCCCTTCCAGCGCACTAACTCTCATTGTCCCTCTGCTCTCAGTAACCACATCGAACGTTGGCCACCACTCAAGCTTCCCCCCCCCCCCCCCCAACCACCACGCGAGCGCCTATTTCTGGTGAGTCTTTAGGGCACATTTTTTTATTTTTGGTTTTGAGTGTATGTTGAAACTGTAGTCTCAGTAGTTGAAACTTGAAACTGTGAGTTAGAGTTGTTTGGAATGTCTCTATTTTTGGTTTTGAGTGTATGTTGAAACTGTAGTCTCAGTAGTTGAAACTTGAAACCGTGAGTTTGAGTTGTTTGGAATGTCTCTATTTTTGGTTTTGAGTGCATGTTGCTCTGCTGGTTGATCTGTCACGGCCGTGATGCTCATCACGGCTAGGCCGTGATGCTCATCACGGCTAGGCCGTGATCAGTTCTGCATGTGAGGGTCTGGTTCAGTTGGCACGTTACGGCCGTGATGGACATCACTGCCAGGCCGTGACCAGTGCTTGGCAATCTTCAAAAACTATAGTTTTCAATCTCCCGTATTGTCCTTATATTGGATAGATGTTTTGTATATCTACAGGACCTATCTAGTTATTTTTATTTATACTTCTGTATTTATTTTGAGTTATAACCTATGTTAATACATATATATTGTTTCTGAACAGGCATACATATGGATCAGTCGGATAGCCCACATGCACGGGAGGACACCTTGTGGGGCTTCACGAGACCTGGAGCACGCCTACGCCTGATTCTAGTGTAAGTTTACATGTTATATACTATCTTCAGTCCTTCTTTTTAATGTAAGTTTATAATGTTACCACCCTCTATTTTATCATTTTTTTTGTCCATAAAGACATCACAGGCTCATAGGAAATGGGGTAGAGGAGCCACCTCGTTGAAGAAACTAGAGAAGGACAGGCAAAGCGGACAGAAGCTTGAGGTGTCCTTCGATGCTAATCTAAATGCCCAGGGACCCCGTGCTAAAGAATTTAATAAGTGGGTGTTTCTACAAGCGAAGCAGCACGTAAGCATCAACTACAACCACTGGAATGACGTTCCACAGAACGTTAAGGATCAGATTTGGGAGGCTATCGCGGTATTTTACCTTTACATTCGTTTGATTTACATTATTAGATAATTATCCGAGTTATAATCCATCCAGTTGTTATGTATTTAATGTGTAGGTAGCTTGGACTGTGCCAAATGACGAGGATCATCGTCATAAATGTATGAAAATGGCATCAAAGCGTTGGAATGGGTTCAAGCATGATCTTACCAGGTACTATGTATCTGGGAAGAAGCGGCTTGATAAAATGTTCTCGGATTATCCCTGGATTGATCAGGATACTTGGGATATGTTTTCCAGGAGTCGACAGGATGGAGAATTTCAGGTTGGTTGATTAAGTTAATTTTGTATGCTTATTATAGATCATTTAACTGTATTTAATTATGTGTTTTTGTTTGAATAGGCTAAGGCAAATAAGGGTCGGCAGAATCAGGGGAAGAACGTCCACCGCCACACCATATCTCAAGGTGGGTACCAGACTCGGATCGAGCAGATGATAGCGGATAGGCTTAGGGCGAAGCAGGAAGAGCATTCTGCTAGGATTGAAAGAGGAGAGGTGCCTGAGGGCACACCATTAAGTCCTCCGTCGGACATCGACCGCGAGGATGTCTGGTTAGCCGGCCGCATGACAAAGACGGGATCTTTTAAAGTTGATGCCACTCGCGAAGTGGCAGATAAGATTGTAAGTAAATAATTAACTTGATTTCAATTGATATTTGTATAGATATTTGCAACACTTTTCACTTGCACATTTTTTCATTTTTTTTCATTGTAGATGGATCTTAAAGCACAATCCTCCCAGGGCGCATTCGTCCCTTCTGGACGGCGGGACGTCTTGATGACTGCTCTAGGCAAGAAAGACCATCCTGGTCGGGTTCTCGGTGTTCCTGGGAACGTGACCATCAAAGAATATTATGGCAAGTCTGCTTCACGAAAGCGGGTGGTCGATGAAGCATCAAGTTTGGCTGGCATTACTCAGCACCTCATGAACCCAGCTATTACAACACATCTGATGCAAAGCTTAATATCCAACCCAGAATTCAAGCAGGCGTTTGCCAGAGAGCTTTCCTCCATCGGTACATCCCAGGACACCGCAGGGCATGCCAACCCTTCACATGTGAGCACAAAAGAGAGTTTTAGTAGGGCACATGTGGAGGACGATGAGTTGGCAGCTAGGGAGCGGGAGTTCGAAGTCCAACGCCATGAGCATGAGTTGGAAATGAAAAGGCATGAGCTTGAGTTGGACTCCAAACGACGTGAACTCGAAATGTTAACAAAGGTATGTATTCATTATTAATTTCCAAATTAGTCAAATAATTACTTGTGTTTTTTTTAATTATCAACAACTTATCTATTTTATTTTTCCTAAACTGAAGGCCAAGTCAACGTCGGTGTCGCTGTCACCTATCACTCGTTTGTTCTCACTTGGTGAGGATTATGCGTTTGAGATTTTTGAATGTCCATTGGAGCACGATGGATGGGTGGCACGCCCAGATCAACGGAGGATATTTACCTTCTGTGGTGACGATCTCGGGAACGCCTGCAGAAATAACGTCTGGATGTACAACAATGTTTTCAGTCTCTGGTGCACGTAAGTTAATTTTAGTTTTATAACTTATTTATTTTTGGTATTTTTCCATTTAATAATTTATTTTAATTTCAATATATATATATTATGTAATTAACATCCACACCTTTTCATATCTTAGGTATCTCCATCGTCTTCAGCTTGATAAGGGCGTTGCATCAGTTCAATCCTTCTGCCCGATTTCTTTGCTGGCAATGCATTGAGTAAATACTTAGGGAACTTGTTGAGAGACAATCCGAAAGAATTATATCTGGCTCCCTACTATATGAAAAGCCATTGGCAGTTGTTCGTACTTCACCCGTCTAGGCATACTGTCATATTCTTTTGCTCTCTCCACCAACAGCCGCCACAGGTGGTGTTGGAAGCTGTAAATAAGTAAGTAACTAATCTTAAATTTAATTTAAGTTTTAATATCAGTTGTTTTCAGTTTATTACACACATGATATATGAATTTGTTAATTGATCGACATGATTATTTGTTTATGATAGCGCGCTGAAGGCGAGTAGCATAAGTTGCGCCAACGGGAGAAGTAGGACTTCTAAGGCTAAAGCAAATCCTGTATGGAACATCCTCAAGGTTTGGTAGTTTATTTATCAAATAATTAATATTATAATTACTAATTTATATGTATATTCAACTGACGTTGAAATTAATTTTTTTGGTAGTCTCGATTTCAAATTGACGGGTGGTCGTGCGGCTATTATGTGATGCTTCATATGCTGAACATAGTCTCCGCATCTATTACGGATGAATGGAATAAGGTAATATTTAAACAACTTGTTAAATTATATATTATAGTTTTGAAGATGACTTGCATTGATGTTATTGTTATTATTTGAACGTGTCTAGGCATTTATCGACCAATCGCCTATTCAAGAAGATGAGTTAAGAGACTTGAGGATGCGCTTCGCTGAATTCTTCTTCAAGTATGCGGCTGAAAAAGGAATTGACAAGATACCTCCGCACTACTTAGATGAATAGTTTTTTTTGTTAGACTTTAGAAACTAATTAATAACATGTATATATATATCCTTAGATTGGTAGTTTTATTTTTTAGACATTGGAACTAAAATTTATTTATATATATACATGGGTTTTGGTTTTAAGTCGCCCCATTGTTCCATTTTTCCTTTGCAATTCTGTAGTGTGTGATATTCTGTGTTACTGGGATATTTACTGAATGCAGGGATAGCTGAGGGGAGTGATATTTTAAAACTGAATTAAAAAAAAAATCTATTAATGTCAGTTGTATCAAACAACTGACGTTAATAGTATTTTATAAAATATACAGTACACTATTAACGTCAGTTGTAATAAACAACTGACGTTAAAATTAAACCTTTAACGTCAGTTCTTTATAACAACTGACGTTAGTTTTAACAAAATTAACGTCCGTTGTCTTAAAGAACCGACGTTAATAGTTTTATGTTTAACGTCAGTCGTTTAAAAAACTGACGTTAATTTTTACAAAATTAACGTCAGTTTTGTTAAAGAACTAACGTTAATAGTTTTATATTTAACGTCAGTTCTCAACTGACGTTAAAATAGTAACTATTAACGTCAGCTGTATTTACGTCAGTCAGTATTCTGACGTAAAAAATCAATTTTAACTAACGTAAAAAGCACTTATTGCACTAGTGATACCAACATGAGATTCAACAAAAAATAAGACAAGATCTAAGACTACATCCATTTAATTCTTCTTATCATGTCCAACATTTAATGTCTTTAACAGTTTAGTGGTAGTGCGATGGACAAGTGACACCGCAGCGAGATATGGGCGAATAAAGTTATTACTCAGATGGTTCGAGGGACTAGATGCGTGAAGAGCTAGAAAGAGAGGTCTGGTCGTTTGGAAATGAAAGGTGAAGATTGTATAGGAGGAACTGAGAAACCAAATATGGTTAAGAAAGTTAGACTTGAATTTTTTCAATATTATATTAAATTAATAAATAAAAATATATATTTAGAATTACTAAAATAAAATTATAATGTATATATTATACACATATATAATTAAAAGTATATTTTGGAATCTTATCAAGGACGGAGACCCTCGTCCTTGTCCCCGAAATGCCTTCGAGGGAATTTTCTCCCGCGTCCTCATCTCCAAAGGGAAAAAATCGTTGTTTGTGGGGCCCAATTCAAGACAATCCTCGTGGGGATCCCCACGTTCAGATGAAAATTGCCATCCTTATCCGGTACCCATGTTATTGTTGTTTTCTTAATTTTGGAACACCCTGGTTTTTTTATTTTAATACAAAAACATTATGCCAAATGTTACCCTATAAAAAATATAAAATCAATTAAGTATTGATCGAGTGATAAGCATCTCAACCCTATAAGGAGAATAATGTAAGTTTGAATCCTGGTGGCAGACTCTCTAATTGGGAGGTTCTGAAAACCAAGTGTTAATTATCTGCTATAAGCATGTATGCAGCCGACCAATGATTAGTCCCATAACCGGTCTACAAAATTGATGCTTGTGGGGATACCACAGGACATGTTACCAGATAGTTAAAGATCTTAATTAAAGTGCTTCATAAAAGAAATGGAATACAAAAGTAAAAAACCTAAAATTAAAATGTAGTTATGGCATTGCTATGGATTAGATCCACGACTTACTTTAAAAATTTTAAGAAAATTAAGTTGGTATTGGTAATAACGATTTCAATTTAATATTTAAAAAAAAAAAAATTGGCAAAATAGGTAGATTGATCCAATGCATTTATTTATTTTTCATATTGGTCCTATAAGTTTTTTATTTTTCGAATTGGTCCTACACGTTATGTTTTGTTTCCAAGTTAGTCATTTTCGTCATTTTTGACCTAACGCCGTCAGTTTTGATATGACGTAGCCATCACCTTAGTTCGACACGTAGGTTAATTTATTTGATAAATAAATTATTCGATATATTATTATAAAATAATTTATATATAATTCGAGCATATTTAGAATTGAATATTACTGAAAACGTAAAATCAAATTATCAATTATGCATTTATCATTTTTTTAGGCGCGGGATGGAACCCAGGGCATCCCTACAGCTGGAAGCCGTAGGACTAATCCCATGAGGATGTAGAGTACCAATTAAGGAGAAACTCCTCTACTCATAGATGCAGCTCTATTCCCATTACTAGGATCCGAACTATGGACATATGATTAAAATGTCCAAGCAACTAGCCACTTGGATCATACCTTATGTGGGTTATGCATTTGTCATTTTACTACAGTAAAAATGTCTAAAAATATGCAATTTAAAAAAGTATTAAAGTAGTATACACTGTAAATGTAATAAGATTTACACTAACATTTAGTAATATCTTGACATGTGTGCTTTTATGGATATAATATAAAAATATTAAATGTTGATGGCAGCAGTCTTGGTAATAATATTGATTTGATAATAATATTGAATGCTATATTTATTGAATGTAATATAAAAATATGTATATTTATAGCTATTAAATATTATATTTATTATATTTGATATATTAAATATTATAACACACATACATAAAGTTAACTTGAGACTTTTACCAAGAAAATAAATAAAGTTAACTTGATATTTAAAGAAATTAATGATAATATTTTTTTTATTACAGCATTAATGATAATATTGATTACCAAAAATTTTTTTTTTTTAACCAAAATGGGGTGCAAAGGCATCACTGTGGAGACTTGACATCCCAACTATGTTGGCACCCCAAGCCCCACCAATCACTTGCAGCACACCAAAATTTATTAAAAAGGAGAAAACAGTACAAAGCATGGGGGGACAACACCAAAACCCATGAGAGTAACAGAGTTATTTAAACCTATAATTAGGCAGACCAATCCTATTTCGGAAGAAGTCTTGTAAAATAAAATTAGGACCTAAATTCCACCAGACAAACCCCTGGGAAAGAATGCCATAATTAGCTAATTTGTCAGCACAGGAATTTCCCTCTCTAAGAATGTGTGAGCAACCAAAATGCATTTCCTTAGTTAAGCTCAGGCAATTCATCCACCTGTTACGAAGAGACCAAGGAACCAACTTTGGGTTGGAGAAAGATTCCACCGCCAATTTTGAGTCACACTCAAGCCATAGCTTGCGCCAATTCTTCTTATGTGCCAATTCAATGGAGAGGATGGCACCCATGATCTCAGCAGAGAAAGCATCGGATATACCAATATGATAGGAAAAACAACCCGGAATGGCTGAGTTGCTGTCCCTAAAAATACCACCACAAGCAGCCCGTCCGGAGAACCTCTCGGCTGCACCGTCATCACCGTTAGCCTTGACCCAACCCGTTTTGGAGGATACCAAAAAATCTCCTTAATCACTTGGAGCTCGAATGGGCTTACCAATAACCTGGAAGTGCTTTAAAATAATGAAATCCTCAATAGAAGAAGACATGGAACCCGAAGAAGCATTTCCGGATAAAGCCACGTTAGCCCGGATCAAATTCAAAGAAGCCTCAAAAGATATTACCTTCCCTTCAAATTTCAGTTGGTTTCTACAGAACCAAATGCCCCCAATAACGTTTACAATTGCAGAGACAATGATGTCTCTCGACTTGAGAGCTCCATTTTCTGCACGCAAACCGAAAGGACAGGTTTGGATTGAAGAGGTATCAATAGGCATGTTCAACACATAACTAAGCCGAGTGCGAGAACCAGAAGAGCAAATCTGCAACCAAAAAATAGGTGATCTGAAGTTTCATAATCCCGGCAACACAAACTGCAAATGGAAACCACATGACATCCACGAGACCGGAGCTTATCCTCGGTTGGGACCTTATTGTGAATGAGGCGCGGGATGAGAAAAGATTTGGATGGAGGAATAGAAGTGGACCAAATAAGCTTACACCAAGATTGAGCGGGCGTTTAGGAAACAGGAAATTGTAGGCATCTTTCGAGGTTAACTCACCGAGAATTAGAGGCGGCCCGAAGACAATGAGTCATTCCACGGGAGATATAGGGATGCTTGTCTGGTGAGTTCGGATGACAGATTGTGGTTGCGCTCCAAGATGGCATGAGGGATCTTCCATTTGCCATGATCAATAAAATCCTCAACCTTGGCCCGCGAGAAGATGGTGTACACTATCCAGGGATATCCGGAAGATCAACAATAGGATTGGACGACCAACAATCGGTCCAGAAATTGATATTTGAGCCATTTCCAACATTCCATCTCTTGTTAGATATGACGGTCAAGATTTGATTTTTCATACCTGCCCAAATTGAGGAGCTTATGTGATCTTGGATGGGGGTTTTTTCAAAAAGACCCCGGCACGAAGGAGATGCGCCCATTGTTTGTCCGAAGAAACTAGCTCCCAGCATCTTTTCAGCAAGGCCGCTTTATTAATAGAGCTAAGGGATCTCAATCCGAGGCCACCCTCCGCAAAAGGGGAGCACAATGTGTTCCAGGCCACCGTGACTATCTTCCGGGAATCAATGCTACCCGACCAAATGAAGTTCCTAATCCAGGTATCTAGCAGTTTTAACAAGGAAGCTGGCCAAGCATAAATCTGGAAAGAGTAGAGTAACATGCCCTGAATTGTAGACTTGACCAGCTGGACCCTTCCCATAACTGCACAACATAGCACCCTTCCGGTTGGCCAATTTGATCTTGATCTTGTCCGCAATATACATCAGATGAGTCTTCTTTGGTTTGCCTCTAAAAAGGGGCACACCAAGATAAATAAAAGGGAGGTGGCCCGAGTTTAAAACCAAGGGTATTAATAATCTCCGACAATCTTCTAGATGGAACATTCCCGTGATAGACTTTGGATTTGTCTAGACTAATCAATTGGCGGAGAGGCCTCACCGTACCTTGTGAACAAAGACATTAAACAATCTATGTTTCTCTTGGTTCCCTACGGAAGATTAGGATGTCATCGGCATATAGCACATGAGAAGGGACTTGGTATCCTCTCGGGACTCGACATAGTTAACAACTTCCCTTGCTGGACAAGAAGAGAGATAGCTCTGCTAAGTACTTCCTCTTTACGCAAAAAGGAGGGGGGACAAAGGATCACCCTGCCTAACGCCCCTCATACAAGAGAAAAAGCCAACTGGATTACCATTAACCGAAATGGACAGCTTTGGGAGAGAGCAAGACAGTTTTCACCCAATTACAGAAAACAGGATCAAAACCAAACTGGTGAAGGACCTTAAGTAGAAAGTTCCAATCTAAAGAGTCAAAGGCCTTCTTGATATCAATCTTTAGAGCAATGTTACCTCCAAATGAGCGCTTGTGCAAAAGGTTAACAGCTTCGGAGGCGACTCCAATGCAGTCATGTATATGTCTACCTTTGATGAAGCCCCTTTGATTTTCCGAGATAATCTTAGGAGCAACCACAGCTAACCTGTCAGCTAAAACCTTTGTAATAATTTTGAATTTAAAATTTGCCAGGGAGATTGGTCTATACTGATCAATTGACACGGCCTCCGGAATCTTGGGAATTAACACCACCACATTAGAGTTGAAATTAGGCAAAATCCAACCCTGCTGGAAGAACTGAAGAACAGCCGCAAAAACATCCTGCCCAACCACATCCCAGAATCTTTGATAGAAAAAGGCACCGAAGCCATCCGGACCTGGGGCGCCATTACCATTCATGGAGAAAACTGCAGTTTTTACTTCCTCCAAAGAGGGCAGATTGGTCAGCATAATGTTGTCCTCAAGGCTCACTGCAGGAGATATGACTTGCTCAATCAAACCGTTATCACTGCAGTTGTTCTCAGAGGCAAACAGTGAAGTGTAGTAGTCACAGACATGAGATTCTATATCCTCTTTTCTGTCCAGAATCAGACCATCCTTTTTCAACACGGACATTTTTTTGGTTGTATTTCTGAATTTAGTGACCTTGTGGAAGAAGGACGTGTTTCTGTCACCATTGGAGTGCCAATCAATTCTGGATTTTTCCCTCCAAAATTCCTCCTGGAATGAAAGAGCAAGACTTAATTCCATTTGGGCAGTTTTTTCCAACTCAAATCGGTCATCAGAGAAACCAAGCACAGCGTTTTGATCTTGAATTCTGTCCACGGCCTGTTGAGCCTTGCTAACTCTGTCATGAACATTGCCAAACACATCTTTGTTCCAGACCTTCAACTTATGTTTCAGATGCTTTAGTTTTTCAGAAAGAATGTACATTGGGCATCCAACAACATGCAACTTCCAAGCTTCCGATACAATACCACTGCAGTCCTGATGTTGAGCCCACATTCTGAGGAATTTAAAAGACGAGCTGTAAGGATTGGTCGCTGTTTCCAGTGATAAAAGGATAGGAAAATGATCAGATTTACTTCTAGTTAAGGTGCAGCAGGAGACGCTTGTCCAAGAATCCAACCAAGCATCATTGCAAACCACTCTATCCAATCTCTTTTCTGTGAGGTTGTTACCCCTTCTTCCATTGGACCAGGTGAATAAGGAACCTCTTGTAGGCAGATGAGAGAGGCTATGAACATCAGACCAAGCTTTGAAATCATTACAAGAACTTTGAGACGGAACTAATCTTCCTCTATGCTCATGATTTCCCAAAATGGCGTTAAAATCACCAATGAAGCACCAAGATCCTGGGTGGTTATCCTGCAACAGATTTAACTCATTCCACAAAATCCTACGGGAAAGATAATTAGTGGCCGCATAAATAGCAGAGCAATATAACAAGCGATTCTCCCAATTGATGGAAAAAGAGACATGCTGAGTAGAACTACTAATAACAGACGGAGAAATGTTAAAGAAGATATTAAAATAAAAGATTATAAAAGTTTTACATTTCATTAAAAATATCATCATAACACAGTATAATAAATTTGAATGATATTTTTACCCTATTTACATAATTTACATGTAACTATTGTATCTCCTTCAAAAAAAAATGTAACTATTGTATCAAACATTAACATAAATTAAAATTTAATATAAGTTTGAATTTTTTTTAAAATATTAAATTAAAAATTAATCTATTTATGAAATATGTTTATAGAAGAAACATAACAATTAACTTGGTAAAAACATTTGACAATTATTTTGACTGAGTTTGATGAAAAAATACATATATTACATAAAAAATATTGTTTAGAATAAATTATTTAATCAATTTTTTAACAAAAATATTTTTTGCTCTTTATTATATTCTATAATTAAAAAAACATTTGTAGGTCTATTATATATATATTTCTTTTATAATAAATTTCACTTAATTCTTAAAAATTGATTCCTATTAATATTATAAATAAACCCGTGCAATGCACGGGCATTATTTCTAGTTGACAACAATTTGTTAAAACTATTACTATAATATTAAAAACAAGTTATATAGTTAGATTAAAAAAACTCTGTTGATGGGTGATTGGATAGTAGTAATGGAAAATACATTAATAATTAATTAATAGTATGGATTGGATGGTGGTAAACTGACAATTATAATAGAGGTGGTGGGAATTTTGTTTCATTAGTGTCAATGAAGTGAAAAGTACCTAGTTTCTCATCTTTTGTATGATTACTCTTATTCACATAACAAACTACATGAAAACAAATCATACAAAATGATACTCATATAAATTTATATTGTATAAAATAAGCACAAAATTATATAAAATAGAATGTGCTTATTTAAAATAGCATGATTCAACTCTTGATATTTCAGATACTCCTTCTTTCTCAACACGGGTGCCTAATTTCAGTGAGGAAAATGAAGTGGATGATGTACATGCTACTCGTAATGATCACCAAGAAGGGTTATGGGAGAACTTTACTACTTGACCACAGCACTAATTATTAGTTTGAGTTATGTTTAAAGTCATATTATATGTTTATGTTGATATTTATAAGTTATGCTTATGTTGATCGATATTTATAAGTTATGTTTGATATTTATCCAGACATAGTGACAATTTTGTTTTTGTCTAAACAGGTATACATGGCTGATCCTGAGGATATCCCTCCTTCATGCAGCGGGTCGGAGACCCCATCTACGGGTAGAAAGGGTAGACATGCCACACGAATGAGGAATTTGACTACCAACCGTGGTTCAAATCAAAGGATAAGAATCGACTTTGATGCTAAACTCAATCCTATTGGGCCAATGGCAGAGCAGTTTATCAGTTTTGTGGGGACCTTTGCTCGAAGCAAGCCTAGTATACTTATTGAGCATTGGAAATATGTACCGCATGGCGTGAAGGATCAGATATGGGAGAGTATTCTGGTATCTATACTTTTACGTCCTGTATTTGTATCTACTTTATTTTAATCTTATTAATATCATACATTAATTCGTTGATTCTTTTGGTGTTAATGTAGCTCACCTTTGACCTGCCGGATACGACGGATATGAAGAAGCGTTTGATAAAGTATGCTGGTGAGCGTTGGAGGGCTTTTAAGGTGGACCTGGGCAGATATTATGTATTCAAGCCAAGCTGTGAAAAGAACCCACTTAAGGTGTACCCGTTTCTTGACCAGGCGACGTGGGATCGCTTTGTTCAGAGCCGACATGATCCCAGCTTTCAGGTTAACTTATTTGAGTTATCTCTAAATTTATGTAATTTCATTAATTTTTTTAATTTACTTATGTAATTTAATCGTCTTCTATTTATAACAGGAGAAGAGGAAAAAGAGGCAGGAAAACCAAAGCAAGAATGTCTACCCCCATATACTGTCTCGTGGGGGATATAAAAAACTTGACATGACAATGGTGGAAGAGGCTTCAGCAAGAAGCATCTCAGGCAGATCCTACAGCTGATAATCATCCAGAAGTTGTTGATCCACCTCCACCCCCACGCCATCGTAAATGGAAGAGGGCCCGACAAAGAAGTACGGGATAACATACATCTGAGGAGGCCCGCCAAGTAGTTGAGAAGATTGTAATTATAGTTTGAATTGTAATTAGGATTTTAACAATGTTACCGAATTATAATGTGACCTGATATTTTATAAGTTGTAGGATGCCTTAGACGAGCAGGCAACTCAAGGAACCTTTGTTCCTAGAGGATGCGAGGATATCTTAGCTGCTGCCATCGGTAAACCAGACCACTCGGGCCATGTCATTGGTGTTGGATAGGGCGTTGGCATTCGCCAATACCATGGTTCATCTTCACACCAACGCCACAGGGATGTTGATGCAGATAGAGAATGGCTAAAACAGGAGATTGCAGATGAGCTTAGACAGGAGATGGTCCAACAGTTTTCCCTGCACCTGGCAATAATGGCTGCTATGCCCAGCAAAACACAGGTATCCAACCCTCTGTCCATGTGAGCGCTAAGGGCTCATGTGATCCTCCTCCTCAGCCTAAAAATGAAGATGATGATGATGATGATGATGACGACGACCCTGATAGGTGTGAGCTGTATGTTGATGATCATCAAGATCGCCGCTTAGTAGCATTGGGGAGGGCACATAACTTAGGTAATACCATACACCACCTTTTATTACCGGATGATCAGGTGAGGGTCGTGGTTGAGATTATTCGAGATGATGATGCTCGAGTCCCTGTGACCACTGAGGAGGTTCAAACAGTGGGCCAGGCCCCTGGTAACTTCATCCCCTGGCCAAGAAGACTGGTCAGGTTTCTTGTTGCATCTGAAGTGTTCAATTAGTTGTGTTTTTCTATATTTATAGTTGAAATTATTTATTATTGTTTAAAGATAATGCTTTTTTTTTTTTAGGATGTTGGAAATGATATTGTAACACCCTGTTTTTCCTATATTTTCTATAGCAATAAATACATATTTAAATGTGTTTATTAAACTCACAGGATGATTTTAATTAAACTAAAATCATTTCCTTGTGTTGTTATATCATATGAAGTCACGGTAAAATTTTTGGTTGAAAATTCAAACGGAAGTCGGTCTGCGTTTTCACTGCCGGTACAAGTTTACTGTGCAGAAAACCTAATTTTGACATGTGAATGAAATAATTAGTGTTTTTATTATGTTTCCTTCAACCTTGGTTATTTTTAAAATTTTCGTGCAAAAATAAAATATAATATTTTATTCGGGCAAAACGTCGAAAAAATTACGATCAGAAATGCAACCGGGTACCAAATGGAGCAGATTATGGACCATAAAAGAAGTAAGGAGACATGATGGAAAGGACTATGACACACTCTAAAAGTATCATCATCACACTTCAAATTATAATACTATTCTATTCCAAAAGTCTTTTCTCTCTCTTCTTCCATCCCATCAAGCATTAAACCACCAAGCTTGCTCAACAAGCTCTCCCTCTCACCCCCTAGCCTTGAACTCCCCTCCCTCTCCCTATATATACCCCTTCCATTTTCACTTCATCATCTTCCTCCTTCAACCTCCATTAAAGTTCATCTTCTTCCTTTCTTCTTAAAGATCAAGCTCTTAAAGCTTTAGTTTTTATTCATCTTTTCTACTTAAGTTCTTCATTAAAGTTCTTCCTTATACTAAGGGTAATGCTCTCATATAAATATTTTTGCAAGTTTCATCTTTTATTTCTTAGTTTACTTTATGTGTTCTTTATATGCTTTAAACTTCTAAAATCTCACAAAAATGGTAGAAAACTCCTTTTGAGTTGAAACCACTTTCTATAGTCTTGTATTAACTTATATTTTCACATACTAAGAGGTTGTGTAAAACAAAAATCTCTATCCATCTCTTCCAATGAAGGCCGAATGCTTTCATTTGTGACCGAGGAAATTTTTGTTTCAACTTTTGGAATATGATCATGTGTTTGAGTTTCTAACTATCCCTTGATCTTGAATCTATAAATCTTGGAAGTTTCGATAGCTTGTTCTTGTGATGGCTGAAAAATATGAATAAGTAGGCCTAGGATACTATGTTTCAACTTTCCAAGTATTGATCATGGATTTAGAACTCTTTATAACTTGTTTATTTCATGTTATTAAAGATAGTATGTGTTACTTTCATTTTTCCAAGATGATCATAGACTTAAGCTCCATAAAATATTTGGATGCTAAGTCTAAGAGATTGGAAAGTTTAAGGATTTATAACTTGTTTATTTCATGTTAATAAAGCTAGTATGTGTTACTTTCATTTTTCCAAGATGATCATGGACTTGAGCTCCATAAGATATTTGGAAGCTAAGTCTAAGAGATTGGAAAGTTTAAGGATTTATAACTTGTTTATTTTATGTTGTTAAAGCTAGTATGTTTTACTTCCATTTTTTAAAGATGATTATGGACTTGAGCTCCATAAGATATTTGGATGCTAAGTCTAAGAGATTGGAAAGTTTTACGATTTATAACTTGCTAATTTTATGTTGTTAAAGCTAGTATGTGTTACTTTCATTTTTCCAAGATGATCATGGACTTGAGCTCCATATGATATTTGGATGCTAAGTCTAAGAGATTGGAAAGTTTAAGGATTTATAACTTGTGTATTTTATGTTGTTAAAGCTAGTATGTGTTACTTCCTTTTTTCCAAGATGATCATGGACTTGAGCTCCATAAGATATTTGGATGCTAAGTCTAAGAGATTGGAAAGTTTAAAGATTTATAACTTGTTTATTTTATGTTATTAAAGCTAGTATGTGTTATTTTCATTTTTCCAAGATGATCATGGTTTTAAGCTCCTTAACACATATGGATGCTAAACCTAAGAGATTGGAAAGTTTAGTGAATGATAGCCTATTTTACTAGCCTTGGCCGAATGCCCTATGTTTTTAACTTAGTGGAATTTTAATTCAACTTTGTTAAAAGATCATTTTTTATGAACTCCTAACACTTAATGATCATAAATCCATGAGTTGTATAATTCTTGGGAATCTCTAACCCTATGAACTAGTCTTGGCCGAACCTATACCTTGTGGTTTAGTGTTCTTGTTTTGATTTTAACTTGTGATTTTGTGTTCATAACCTTAGACTTCTATCGCGGAGGAAACGAGAACGTTCGTGACTTACCTCGTCGAGCATCTAACCTTCTTACCTTCAAAGAAAGTAAGAGGGGATTGCCTAGGGATATTCAATGACTATATGCATGTGTGTATGTGTTTATTTGAGTGATTTGAATATTATTGTGATATTGAGCTAATACTTGAATAACTTGTTTACTTGAACTATTGTGGTTATTACTTGAAGTTGAACATTACTTGCTTTAAAGTGTTATGAATTATATATATGTGATGAACTGTCGTTAACGATGATATTATTGTTGAGAATATGTTACTGTTGATTGAAGTTTGAGAAGCCGGACTTGAGTCTGTGTACAATGATTATAAAGGATTAAAAGCCTTAATAAGCCTTGAATAGAACTTTGAAAGTATTGGTTTCATTTATAAAAGTTCCTTGTTTAAAATGCTTACTTCAATAAAATGAGACTCTTATTTTGAAAAGAAACGTTGAAGTGTTTTTAAGACAATATAAATTACCTTTTTATGATCCAAAGTTGGTACGAGAGAAAACCTTTTTCGAACTATGTGTTTTATGAAGGAAAACCCCTTTGAAATTAGTTGACTTTATTTCATCAAGGATTTCAAAAGCAAACGAATTTCCTAAATGTTTTATAAAAGAATTTGTAAAGGAAAAGACTTTCTCCTAAATGTTTTAGAAACGTTCCGGTTACTTGGATAAGTGACCGAGGTTTTGTTTTGGTTTTTGATTTTCACTGAGCGAAAAGTAAGCATATGTGAAAAAGAATATTAGTTCACGAGACGTCACCTCTAGTATTCAGTTGATGCATGTGATCTGGGATCCGTGTCAAGAATTATGGACCAAGGGTCCTAATCGTGATATTATGGGCTAGGAGTCCTAATTTTGGAATTGAGGACCGTGTGTCCTAATTTCGTTGTTATGGGCTAGGAGTCCTTATCATGTTGAAATAAAACATGGATAAAATTATAGTTGTTTCTACAACCACAACCTTGGACTGTGGCCGCGGTCTAAGGTGTTGTGATTGAGCACTCGGACTGTGCGTCCTGTGTTATAAATTTCAAGTGATGGAAATTGTGATTAGTTGTTAGCGTTGGGCTTCGACAAACGGAAAAGAGTGAACACAAAGAAAAGTCTCGTCAATGAAAAGTCTTTTGTTCATATGTATTTCCCCTTGGCAGACGTGCTTGAGTTATCGAATACCCGCTTAAGATGTGGTATTTGATGATTATTACATCCGAATGGCCGTTATAAGGGATTCGTGATTGTGTTGATCCGGGTACATGAGGTGACGGAGACGACTTGCCAAATGTGGCGTATGAGCCTGATCAACTCTTTATTTCTTATTGATAAAACGGTGATGGTATCTCATGAGATTAAGATTAGAGCCTGATGATTGAAGTGTCATGCATCATCTTTATAAAAATTGATTGATTCGGGTATGAGACCCACTGAAATAATACTTGTTGTTTGCCTATGAGTAATGTTAAAAATGTCAATATGCCAAGGTGTTGTATGTATCATGTATATGGTTGTTGTGCGATATATCCGTTGTCGGTATCTCACTCTTTCATTTCTACTTGTTATTCTCTATTCCTTTTTGTATCGTCGTATGTACATGATTCCAGATGGATCCCAATATCCCGCTGGTGCCGACAACATCGAAGACTGAGGTCTTCGACGACACAGGGGATGCTAGGGCATGGCAGATACACCCAGGGGCGACATCTGCCACATACCACGGAGCCATCACCACGACCGATCTAAATGCTGACGGAGACCCAACCCGTAGAAGCCACACTGTGGAAACTAGGAGGGCAGCTCTGCCTCCGATCTGGTTTTACCTTCACACACTGCGAGCTCACGGACTGCTACATGAGCCACCACCTCTTGATGTAGAGCCGGCAGCACCGATTGAGGAGGACCCCGAGGAGGACTTCGATGAGGTCATGGAGGAAGATGAGCCGGAGGATCACGTTATGGATCATGATGACGACGATGATTCTGTTGATGAGGGCGGCGACGTTATAGACCCATTACCTGAGGCCTCGTCTTGTGGGAGCCCTTGTGGAGACCCTGCTTGCAGCCAGTGTCAGTAACCAGTTTGGAGCATTTTGTGGATAATCTTCCGTCATCTGACTTTTAGAGTTATCTTTTGGATGTGGTTCCGGACCCTCTTTCCCTGTGTCTTACTTACTCTTTTTTTTTTAAGTTGTAACTCCTAGATTCCTACATCTGTTGAAATGGCCATTGATAAGGCCCTATCTTATGTACTGAAACTTGGCTTTCATTGGGACATGTTATATATGTATGCTGTCTTCAATTCATGTTGAGTGTTCATCACCTTTATCCGTCTTCATCTCGAAAAAAAATTAACTACCGTTTTTAGTGTACTCATCCATCGAGAAAATGATAATTTCAAAAAGTAACCAGCTTTGTAAATCAGAAATATTTTCGCAATTGGGTAACCATGTGACGCCGAGTTTAGGGTGTCACATTAGTTGTATCAGAGCGAGTCGAGTCTTTCGGGAATGTTTGGGTTTAGGTCTGTTGTGTTGATGTTGTGTATTCTCTGATCAAGTCTTGTTTGAATTACTTCAATGAAGTAATGTATGTTATCCGACGAGTTACCTTTTATTTTCTGGTTACCATCTCACTGATTGTGTCTTACAGGTCAGTATGGAACCAGGAGGAGCGCGCGGGCGTGGCGGTCGTGGCCGAGGCAATGGCGGGATGGACTTCGCTGCCAAAGCATTTACTGACGTTGCTACTGCAATAGCTTTCCAGACTGCCAACGCGGCTGCCCAGAATCAACAGGAGCAGCTAAGAGCTGAACAGGCTGCAGAGGGGAAGAATCTGAATGCCTTTCGACGCCAGAATCCATCGCATTTTGACGGGGACGTAGACCCGACTAAAGCCGATCTTTGGATCCAAGAGATGGAAAATATCTTTGAACTGGTGCACACCCCAGAGCAAGCAAAGGTGCCTTACGCAATATTCCAACTGATTGGAGATGCTGAATACTGGTGGAAGGGAACCAGACAACTACTAGTAGCTGAGCATCAGGCAATCACCTGGGGAGTATTTCGTAACAAATTTCTGGACAAATATTTTCCCCAAAGTGCTCGGACAGAGAAAGAGCAGGAATTCCTGAGGCTGAGTCAGCGGAACATGACGGTGGGGGAATATGCGGCAAGGTTTGCGTCCCTTGCCAAATATTTTCGGTTTTTCCAGAATAACCCCGATGAGGAGTGGAAGTGTGAGAAGTTCGAAGCCGATCTGTGCTTCGAGTACAAGGAATCTGTGATGCCCTTGGAAATCCGGAATTTCCAAGCCCTAGTAGAGAAATGTCGAAAGGTAGAACTGATGTGCAAGGGGCGAGATAGCAGGTGAAATGTTGGAGGACCCGTTTGTCCCAAGAGTCAATGTCAGGGACAGAACCAAAATTGGAAGCAGAACCAGAGGAAGCCATATTACCAATCACCCGGTAACAATCAGAAACAACAGCAACAACATCGTTCCAGTACTTCGGGAACGAGAAGTGGAGGCCAGAGAAATAATAATCAAGGCCGAGAGAGAAAGTGTTACCGGTGCGGAGATCCCAGTCACCTAGCTGATACGTGCTCGAGGAAAGAGATGAAGTGCTTTAAATGCGATCGTATGGGGCACATAGCCAGGGACTGCAGAGCACTGAAAAGAGAACCAGCTACCAATCATGCCCAAGCAAGCAAGCCGACTGCTAAAAGGCGAGTGTATACGATGAGTGGAGCTGAAGCATCAAATTTCGCCGATTTGGTGCAGGGTAAGTGCGATTTCGCCGGTAATCTTTTAACTGTACTTTTTGATTCAGGTGCAACTCATTCTTTTATCTCAATGGATCGTGTGAAACTTCTAGACTTACCTGTTTCTTCCTTACCATATAACTTGATTATTTCTACCCCAACTACTGAGCTAGTAACTGTTAATTATGTTTGCTTAAATTGTCCTATCATTGTTCAGGATAGGCACTTCCTTGTAGATTTAATCTGTTTACCTTTAATACAACTAGATGTAATTCTAGGCATGGATTGGTTATCTTCCCAACCATATCCTGATAGACTGTGCTCAAAGAACATTAGTCTTTAGGGATGAGATTTCTGGATTACTATCTGCTAGTCAGGTAAGAGCTTCTTTGAAAAAGGGAGCTCAATGTTACATGCTGCTGTTTTCCTCGGATGTTAAGAGTGAGTTAGACTTGGGGTATACACCTGTCGTCAATGAGTTCCCAGAAGTTTTTCCCGAGGATGTACCTGGTCTACCTCCTGTTCGAGATATCGAGTTTGTGATTATCTGGTTCCAGGCACTAGACCAATATCCATGGCACCGTATCGCATGTCACCATCGGAGTTAGAAATCTTGAAGGAACAACTTGAAGAGTTGATGAGGAAGGAATTCATCCGACCCAGTGTATCGCCGTGGGGAGCTTCGGTTCTGTTAGTAAAGAAGAAGGATGGGACTTCTCGACTCTGTGTAGATTTTCGGCAGTTGAACAAGGTTACGATCAAGAACAGATATCCGCTCCCAAGGATTGATGATCTCATGGACCAGTTGTGTGGCGCGACCGTATTCTCGAAGATAGATTTACTGTCAGGCTACCATCAGATTCGTGTGAAAGCAGAGGATGTCCCAAAGACAGCGTTTCGAACACGCTACGGTCATTACGAGTACCTAGTGATGCCGTTTGGAGTGACGAATGCCCCTGCCATATTCATGGACTACATGAATAGGATTTTTTGTCCTTACTTAGATCAGTTTGTTGTCGTCTTCATTGATGATATTCTGATCTATTCTCCAAACAAGGAAAGGCATGCTGAACATCTCAGCATTGTTCTTCAGACCTTGAAAGAGAAGCAACTCTATGCAAAGGAATCGCAATGAATCTGTCAAAAGTCGAGGCTGGTTTAGAATGGAAAAGGCCAACAACGACAACTAAAATCCATAGCTTTGTGGGCTTAGCGGGCTACTATAGGAGATTCATTGAGGGATTTTCCAAGATAGTGGGACCCCTTACCCAGTTAACTCGGAAAGACCAAGCGTTTGTTTGGACGGAGGGTTGTGAAGGAAGTTTCCAAGAGCTGAAGAGAAGGTTGACAACCTCACCCGTGTTGATCCCACCTGATCCTAAGGAACCTTTTGAGGTTTATTGTGACATTTTGCATCAGGGATTGGGATGTGTGCTGATGCAGAACCAAAAGGTCGTAGCATATGCTTCAAGACAGTTGAAGATTCATGAAATGAGTTACCCGACGCATGACTTGGAGTTAGCAGCAGTAATCTTTGCCCTGAAAATCTTGAGGCATTATTTGTATGGAGCTACTTTTAATGTTTTCAGTGACCACAAGAGTTTGAAGTACCTCTTCGACCAAAAGAAGTTGAACATGCGTCAGAGGCGTTGGTTGGAGTTTTTGAAGGACTATGACTTTCAACTACAGTATCACCCTGGAAAGGCGAATGTGGTGGCGGATGCACTGAGCAGGAAGTCAATATACGCGTCAGTAATGATGGTTAAAGAGCAGGGATTGTTGGAACAATTCCGGGATCTAAGTTTATCAGTTAAGACATTTCCGGGAAGGCTGTGTCTAAATAGGATCACTGTTTCGAACGGATTGATGGAACAAATAAAAGAGAAACAAGGGAGTGATCAGTATCTACAGGAAGAAAGGGACTTAGTGCGACAAGGAGCATTATCAGAATTCAGAGAAAGAACGGATGGAATTTTGAGATTCGGTGAAAGAATCTGTATACCAGATGATGCCGAGCTTAGGAAGTTGATTTTAGAGGAGGCTCAAAGGAGTAAGCTGAGTTTACACCCAGGAGCCACGAAGATGTATCAAGATCTCAAGAAGTTATATTGGTGGTATGGAATGAAAAGAGACGTAATGGAATACGTCGCTTCTTGTCTGATATGTCAAAAGGCTAAGATTGAACACCAGAGGCCAGCAGGAATGTTACAATCATTGGACATCCCAGAATGGAAGTGGGACGGTATTTTAATGGACTTTGTGACCAGCTTACCAAGAACTCGGAAGGGACATGATTCTATATGGGTAATTGTGGATCGACTGACCAAGTCAGCTCACTTTTTACCTATTAGCATGAAGTACCTGATGAAAAGGTTGACTCAGATGTACATCGACGAGATTGTCAGGTTGCACGGTATACCCTCGAGTGTCATTTCGGATTGTGATCCAAGGTTTACGACAGAATTTTGGAAAGGACTACAAAACTCTTTGGGAACAAAACTCAAATTGAGTTCTGCGTACCATCCACAAACTAACGGACAGTCAGAGAGGACAATCCAATCACTCGAACATTTACTAAGAGCGTGCATGATGGAAGACATTGGGAGCTGGGACGAGTTCCTACCGTTGATAGAATTCACCTACAACAACAGTTTTCATTCCAATATAGGGATGGCACCCTATGAGGCTTTGTATGGTCGACGATGCCGAATACCTTTGTGTTGGTACCAGGATGGTGAGAGTTTGCTGTTAGGACCAGAGATCGTACAACAAACGACCGAGAAGGTAAAGATGATCCAGGAGAAAATGCGGACGGCCCAAAGTTGACAGAAAAGTTACGCTGACGAGATACGACGACCTCTTGAATTTGAGAAAGGCGAGCATGTATTCTTGAGAGTCACACCAACGACTGGGATTGGCAGAGTGATAAAATCCAGAAAGCTTACTCCTAAATTCATTGGACCCTACCAAATTCTTCGTCGTGTAGGTCCAGTAGCGTACAAAATATCTTTACCTCCTTTTCTTTCCAACATTCATGATGTTTCCCATGTCTCTCAGTTGAGAAAGTATATTCCTGATCCATCACATGTTATTAAACCTGATAAAGTACAATTAAAAGAGAACCTATCTTTTGAGACTTTGCCGTTACGAATCGCGGATAAGATGCTGAAGCAGCTCAGAGGTAAACAAATCCCTTTAGTCAAAGTCATCTGGAACGAGACAACCGGAGAAGCTACATGGGAAGCGGAGAACAAGATGAAATTGCAATAGCCTGAGTTATTTCAAGGTGCGTAATTTCGAGGACGAAATTCTTTTTAGAGGGGTAGTATTGTAACACCCTATTTTCCTATATTTTCTGTAGCAATACATACATATTTAAATGTGTTTATTAAACTCAGAGGATGATTTTAATTAAACTAAAATCATTTCCTTGTGTTGTTATATCATATCAAGTCACGGTAAAATTTTCGGTTGAAAATTCAGATGGAAGCCTGTCTGCGTCTTCATTGCCGGTACAAGTTTACTGTGCAGGAAATCTAATTTTGACCCGTGAACGAAACAATTAGTGTTTTTATTATGTTTCCTTCAACCTTGGTTATTTTGAAAATTTTCGTGCAAAAATAAAATATAATATTTTATTCGGGCGAAACGTCGAAAAAATTATGATCGGAAATGCAACCGGGTACCAAATGGAACAGATTATGGACCATAAAAGAAGTAAGGAGACATGATGGAAAGGGCTATGACACACTCTAAAAGTACCATCATCACACTTTTTAAATTATAATACTATTCTAATCCAAAAGTCTTTTCTCTCTCTTCTTCCATCCAATCAAGCATTAAACCACCAAGCTTGTTCAACAAGCTCTCCCTCTCACTCCCTAGCCGTGAACGCCCCTCCCTCTCCCTATATATACCCCTTCCATTTTCACTTCATCATCTTCCTCCTTCAACCTCCATTAAAGTTCATCTTCTTCCTTTCTTCTTAAAGTTCAAGATCTTAAAGCTTTAGTTTTTATTCATATTTTCTACTTAAGTTCTTCATTAAAGTTCTTCATTATACTAAGGGTAATGCTCTCATATAAATATTTTTGCAAGTTTAATCTTTTATTTCTTAGTTTACTTTATGTGTTCTTTGTATGCTTTAAACTTCTAAAATCTCTCTAAAATGGTAGAAAACTCCTTTTGAGTTGAAACCACTTTCTATAGTCTTGTATTAACTTATATTTTCACATACTAAGAGGTTGTGTAAAACAAAAATCTCTATACATCTCTTCCAATGAAGGCTGAATGGTTGCATTTGTGACCTAGGAAGTTTTTGTTTCAACTTTTGGAATATGATCACGTGTTTGAGTTTCTAACTATCCCTGGATCTTGAATCTATAAATCTTGGAAGTTTTGATAGCTTGTTCCTATGATGGCTGAAAAATATGAATAATTAGGCCGAGGATACTATGTTTCAACTTTCCAAGTATTGATCATGGATTTAGAACTCTTTATAACTTGTTTATTTTATGTTATTAAAGATAGTATGTGTTACTTTCATTTTTCCAAGATGATCATGGACTTGAGCTCCATAAGATATTTGGATGCTAAGCCTAAGAGATTGGAAAGTTTAAGGATTTATAACTTGTTTATTTCATGTTATTAAAGCTAGTATGTGTTATTTTCATTTTTCCAAGATGATCATGGACTTGAGCTCCATAAGATATTTGGATGCTAAGTCTACGAGATTGGAAAGTTTAAGGATTTGTAAATTGTTTATTTTATGTTGTTAAAGCTAGTGTATGTTACTTCCATTTTTACAAGATGATCATGGACTTGAGCTCCATAAGATATTTGGATGCTAAGTCTAAGAGGTTGGAAAGTTTAAGGATTTATAACTTGTTTATTTTATGTTGTTAAAGCTAGCATGTGTTACTTTCATTTTTCCAAGATGATCATGGACTTGAGCTCCATAAGATATTTGGATGCTAAGTCTAAGAGATTGGAAAGTTTAAGGATTTATAACTTGTTTATTTTATGTTGTTAAAGCTAGTATGTGTTACTTCCATTTTTCCAAGATGATCATGGACTTGAGCTCCATAAGATATTTGGATGCTAAGTCTAAGAGATTGGAAAGTTTAAGGATTTATAACTTGTTTATTTTATGTTATTAAAGCTAGTATGTGTTATTTTCATTTTTCCAAGATGATAATGGTTTTGAGCTCCTTAACACATATGGATGCTAAACCTAAGAGATTGGAAAGTTTAGTGAATGCTAGCCTATTTTACTAGCCTTGGCCGAATGCCCTATGTTTTTAACTTAGTAGAATTTTAATTCAACTTTGTTAAAAGATCATTTTTTATGAACTACTAACACTTAAGGATCATAAATCCATGAGTTGTATAATTCTTGGGAATCTCTAACCCTAAGAACTAGTCTTGGCCAAACCTATACCTTGTGGTTTAGTGTTCTTGTTTTGATTTTAACTTGTGATTTTGTGTTCATAACCTTAGACTTCTATCGCGGAGGAAACGAGAACGTTCGTGACTTACCTCATCGAGCATCTAACCTTCTTACCTTCAAAGAAAGTAAGAGGGGATTGCCTAGGGATATTCAATGACTATATGCATGTGTGTATGTGTTTATTTGAGTGATTTGAATATTATTGTGATATTGAGCCAATACTTGAATAACTTGTTTACTTGAACTATTGTGGTTATTACTTGAAGTTGAACATTACTTGCTTTAAAGTGTTATGAATTATATATATGTGATGAACTGTCGTTAACTGTGATATTATTGTTGAGAATATGTTACTGTTGATTGAAGTTTGAGAAGCCGGACTTGAGTCTGTGCACAATGATTATAAAGGATTAAAAGCCTTAATAAGCCTTGAATAGAACTTTGAAAGTATTGGTTTCATTTATAAAAGTTCCTTGTTTAAAATGCTTACTTCAATAAAATGAGATTCTTATTTTGAAAAGAAACGTTGAAGTGTTTTTAAGACAATAGAAATTACCTTTTTATGATCCAAAGTTGGTACGAGAGAAAACCATTTTTCAAACTATGTGTTTTATGAAGGAAAACCCCTTTGAAATTAGTTGACTTTATTTCATCAAGGATTTCAAAAGCAAACGAATTTCCTAATTGTTTTATAAAAGAATTTGTGAAGGAAAAGATTTTCTCCTAAATGATTTAGAAACGTTCCGGTTACTTGGATAAGTGACCGAGGTTTTGTTTTGGTTTTTGATTTTCACTGTGCGAAAAGTAAGCACATGTGGAAGAGAATATTAGTTCACGTGACGTCATCTCTAGTATTCAGTTTACGCACGTTATCTAGGATCCATGTCAAGAATTATGGACCAAGGGTCCTAATTGTGATATTTGGGGCTAGGAGTCCTAATTTTGGAATTGAGGATCGTGTGTCCTAATTTCGTTGTTATGGGCTAGGAGTCCTTATCATGTTGAAATAAAAATGGATAAAATTATAATTATTTCTACGACCACAACCTTAGACCGCGGCCGCGGTCTAAGGTGTTGTGATTGAGCACTCGGACTATGCATCCTGTGTTATAAATTTGCAAGTGATGGAAATTGTGAATAGTCGTTAGCATTGGGCTTCGACAAACGGAAAAGATTGAACACAAAGAAAAGTCTCATCAATGAAAAGTCTTTTATTCATATGCATTTCCCCTTGGCAGACGTGCTTGAGTTACCGAATACCCGCTTAAGATGTGGTATTTGATGATGTATACATCCGAATGGCCGTTATAAGGGATTCGTGATGGTGTTGATCCGGGTACATGAGGTGACGGAGACAACTTGCCAAATGTGGCGTATGAGCCTGATCAACTCTTTATTTCTTAATGATAAAACGGTGATGGTATCTCATGAGATTAAGATTAGAGCCTGATGATTGAAGTGTCATGCATTATCTTTATAAAAATTGATTGATTCGGGTATGAGACCCACTGAAATAATACTTGTTGTTTGCCTATGAGTAATGTTAAAAATGTCAATGCCAAGGTGTTGTATGTATCATGTATGTGGTCATTGTACGATATATCCGTTGTCGGTATCTCACTCTTTCATTTCTACTTGTTATTCTCTATTCCTTTTGGTATCACCGTATGTACATGAGTCAAGATGGATCCCAATATCCCGCTGGTGCCGACAACATCGAAGACTGAGGTCTTCGACGACGCAGGGGATGCTGGGGCATGGCAAATACACCCAGGGGCGACATCTGCCACATACCACGGAGCCATCACCACGACCGATCTAAATGCTGACGGAGACCCAATCCGTAGAAGCCACACTGTGGAAACTAGGAGGGAAGCTCTGCCTCCGATCTGGTATTACCTTCACACACTGCGAGCTCACGGGCTGCTATTTGAGCCACCACCTCTTAACGTAGAGCCGGCAGTGCCGATTGAGGAGGATCCCAAGGAGGACCCTGAGGAGGACCCCGAGGAGGACTTCGATGAGGTCATGGAGGAAGGTGAGCCGGAGGATCACGTTATGGATCATGATGACGATGACGATTCCGTTGATGTGGGTGGAGACGTTATAGACCCATTACCTAAGGCCTCGTCTCATGTGAGCCCTTATGGAGACCCTGCTTGCAGCCAGTGTCAGTAACCAGTTTGGAGCATTTTCTGGATAATCTTCCGTCATCTGACTTTCAGAGTTATCTTTTGGATATGGTTTCGGACCCTCTTTCCCTGTGTCTTACACTTTTATTTTAAGTTGTAACTCCTAGATGCCTACATCTATTGAAATGGCCATTGATAAGGCCCTATCTTATATACTGAAACTTGGCTTTCATTGGGACATGTTATATATGTATGCTGTCTTCAATTCATTTTCTGAGTGTTCGTCACCTTTATCCTCCTTCATCTCGAAAAAAAAATTAACTACCATTTTTAGTGTACTCATCCATCGAGAAAATGATACTTTCAGAAAGTAACCAGCTTTGTAAATTAGAAATATTTCCGCAATTGGGTAACCATGTGACGCCGAGTTTAGGGTGTCACAGATATTCTGCCTAAAAGGTCGGATCCAGGAAGACCAGAGAAGTCTGCTCCTGCCAAGGTATTCATTTGACCATTCAATTAATTACGAATGAAATAACTTAACTGTGATTGCTAATGTATATCTTTGTTGTTTAGGGGATTGACAAAGGGGATCCTGGTGGTGTTTTTAAATGTCTGGTTGTATAGGTTGTGACCTTGGAGGCTGATGCAGCTTTGTTAAGGTTGGAACATGATGCCAGGCCAGGTGACGATCTGTATATCCCAAAGAAGGAAATTATGGAGATGGTGCTCGATCGTGAAATGGCTAGTGCTGCACACATCTCGTTATGGTACACGTAAGTACATTTTATTTGTAAATTAAGTAATTAAATTTTAAATACTATGATAATTAACATGTTTTATCAATATATTAGGTATCTGCATCGCATGTTAGTTGATCAGGGCAACCTCACCCTTTATGGGTTCATTGACCCATGCTCATTCAGGGTGATGTTCTCTTAGCATCAGAAGACACGATCGCCACCATACGTGATATACTTGCCCGAGATGATCATCGGTTCTACCTTGCGCCTTCTCTCAATAAGTAAGTACCAGTTATTTAATTATAGCTATATATGACTTAGTTACTAATTGTTCCGTAAATGCAGTAAACATTGGCAATTGTTGATCTTGTGCCCTCGGTTGAATGTCGTGGTCTTCTTCTGCTCGATGGGAAATAAGCCGGCGAAGCAACTGAAGATCATCATGGAAACATAAGCATTACAATAATTTATAATCAGTAATGAAGTTGTTTTAATCATCTGAAATTTATAAGATATACTTTAATTAATGTTTATTTTCTTATGATAGTTCTATTGATGCAATCCACATGCTGCGTGGTGAAAGGCGTCAGGCTATTAGATGGATTATTCCTAACGTATGATATTTATTAGTACAAATGCTTCAAGCGCAGTGGGTATAATTATTGATTTCTATTTAATTCCTTATATTCTAATTGGGTTTCATTTGTACGTAGTCCCATAGACAACGTGGATCATGAGAATGTGGATATTATGTGATGAAGTGGATGGTCGAAATTATCTCCTCCGATATCACTGAAATATGGCAGGAGGTAAATGCTAATTGGTAACACAATTAGTTGTAACAGTTATAGACTTGCGATGTGCAATGTTGGTTTCCACATCAGTTTTTAAAATAACCGCTATGGAAAGTGGGGTTACCACATCGGTTTTTTTCCGAAATCGATGTGAAAAGTACTGAACAGGATTTATTATCTTGCTGAAATAGAATTTTTGACATCGGTTTTAAAACCGATGTCAAAAGTGGCAATAAACCACATCGGCTGTTTCAACATCAGTTTGAAAACCGATGTGAAAAGCCAAAAAAAACCCGATGTGAAATCCCTTTTCTGCACTAGTGATTAGCGACTGCACCATGATCCAACAAGAAGATGAAGCAGAGTTTTATGCAACACTGCATGCGACTGTTGCAGACTCTCATGATACTGCCGTCCACAAACTCTTGTAGATTGAATGCAATCCAGGAACATATGTAGCTAGCAGAGGTCTTCACCTTCATTGCTGCTTGGCCTTAGGTGGACAGACGTCCATGCCCTAAGACGCATGAACGTGAGCTTTAGTTCATATGTATTTCTCTCTCATTGCCACGTTGCACCTGCCACCAAACAAAAAGAATAACCCTTCGATCAAGTTGCCAATAATTAGTTTGCCATCTATAACCGGTTAGCATCACTCTTATCTCGTCCGTTCATTAAATATATTAATATTTCAACGATCATTTGTCATGGAGTATTGAAACTGAGTTTGTCATGGAGCATTGAAGACAAAGACAATATAAACGTCTCTTTCATGCTTCACTAAACCACAATTCAATTAGTTTCGATATAGAATAAAGCAAATCATTGTTGGTAAGTAACTCCTTATTCTTCTATGTCTTGTCTTCATGCTTCCGGAGAAAGTCAGTTAATTTCCGGATTCGAATGACACAAACGAGGCTTGAGGATAATTATAAATTAGACCCTAACATCTTAACGAGTTACAGATTCCCCCCTTGTACTGTTTGTATGCTTTGACAAGGAGAATCTTTAGACGTTGCTCTTTCTTGCTTTCATAGCCTCACACCACATACATCAAATATGAAAATAAAGAGATCACGTTTCTAAGAAAGATAGATAATAAGAACACCTAATAAAATATTTATATTTTCATCCCAAAATAAAGGCTCTCCGAGCCATAAACATTCTATCCACAATAGAAGCTCTCCGAGTCGTAAACATACATAAGATTAACAATAATCCAATAAAAGATTCTTAGAGTCATAATACCTATAACTAACATCTTCAAGGATTAGGACTAATATCCCAGAGTGAAACTGAGAACTTCTCTGCTACATCTGTACACTCAAACCCAAAATATCACAAAAGAAACCAAACAGAAATAATGCAAAGATGAGATACCGACATATGAGTTTTATCATAGCAGTCACATACACGACTCTCACACAATGACATATAATATATCATAACCATAAACACAGGGATCCATTCCCGACAATCAAATTCATTTTGTAAAAATATTTCATGTCACTTCAATATTCACTATCTAATTCACTATCTCCGAAGATCTTAACTTCCCTTCGTCGAGCAATGATTAGGCTGCGATACCCTTAACACAATTGTCTCATGAGATCGGTCTCTAAATTTAGGTCTGGCTCCAATTGTTCAGGGAATATCACGATGGAGCACCTAAAATAATATTGGAATAGTTCCCTATTGAGTACATTCGTGCCGGGTAACCGAATTCCACGACCCGAGGTTGCAAGGCCCCAAGTATTCGCTGGATTTTCGAAGCCCGAATGTCCCTAAGACCCAAAGACCCTAGAATTTATCTTTGGTCCGTAACTAACCAATTTACCCAATTCACCCTTTGTGAAATTGTAGCTCGAATACACAATGGCACGGCTGCCACAAAGGCATAAAAGCCTGACTATGCATGTAAAACAAAGTGTTCTCATTTTCATTTTTCTTTTTCCCATCGTTCTTTCCTCGTCAAGGCTTACGCTCTCGACTAATTTTAAATCAAGTATTAAATGAAACTTTAATACTCACATAAGATTTTATCAAAAAATCCATGATTCACAATCTCCTTCACAACCGAACACTAGTCCGACGTCTCGGAATTCTAGGTTCTATCTTTCCTCGAAACTAGAATAGGAACTCTAGCCCGTCAATCCGGAACACTAGGTCCTTTCTACTTTCTCAAAACTCAATACAAGAACTCTAGCCCGTCAATCCGGAGCACTAGGTCCTTTCTTTTCCTAAAAACAAGAACTCTAGCCCGTCAATCAGGAGCACTAGGTCCCTTCTTTTTCACTCTCTTTCAGAGGTTTTCGTTCAGTGAAAACTAAATCGAAAAACAAAAGTTCAAGAGTTTCCAAATTTTGTGTCATAAATACTTTTCGTTCTTAGAAATACTATTTCACTAAAATTGTTTTCTTTTAGAAATCCGTTTTCTGAAAACTTAGGAAACCACTGAAATCTTTTCTCAACTTAGAACCAAATACAAAACTCTTGTAAATAGATTTATCAAAGGGAGCATTTTCTCTAAATTTTACCATTTTTGAACAACTTTTGGTAAAACCTAAGAGAAAATCTTTGTTTTCAAAAGACTTTTCTTTTCAAAAATTCTTTAAACCTTTTCATGAATTTTGATATTTCCCATTTTCTTTATTTCCTAACTTTGTTCTATCTTCACACTTTCATCATTTAGGATTTTCTTCTCATTTCCAAAGAAAACAAAACACCACTTTTTTGATATTTCTGAGTTAAAGTACTTTAATGTCTTAATTTTGATTAACAAGCAATGACCAGTGTCATGCTATCAGCCAATCACAGTCAAGCAAAACAGTAATATAATCAACAAACAATAACATTAAAACTCCAATCAAACTCTAAACAATTCAAGCAAGACATCATTACAAAGATTTAAAAATTAACATACATTCAAACACGACAATAAGTATGTAACTACTAAAACTCTTCAGGTAAACTCCCTTTACCTCTCAAAGAACTTAGCTTCCGATTTAAAACTTTGTCGTGAATCCGGAAACCATCAATGCACGTACACGATAATCTAGCTTGTCCTTCATCAAAAATAACACTCAATCAACAAACAAACAACTAAATCAAGCCTAAAATCCTACATGTTGGTTTCGGCCAAGGCCTGACTTTGGGGTTCAAAATCCTTAAAATTTCTAAACTCTTGGATTAGTGATTTATAATCACTTAAAACCCTAAATCAATGATCATGGCATAAAGATTGAAATTAAATCTTCCAATCCTTCAACAAATGATTTTCGGCCATGACCATTAAAATGGTTTAGAGACTCTAATTTAACTCAAACAACATAGATCTAATACCTCTATAGCTTATAAGATTGAATCTTGTAAAGAAAATGAACAAAATCCTCCTCCCCCACATAACCCTAGGTTCTGCCTCCTTAGGTTAAATAGGTTCGAAAACTTTGTTTGATGCAAGCTTCTAGATCTAGAATATAGAGGTAATACTAGGATTATAGAAATTGGTTTCATATTTTTAGGATTTTTCTATGATTTATGGTGATTTTTTCAAAGTTCTAGATCTAGAAACTTAAAAGTCATGAACATAGATGAAATAGACTTTGAATCATGAAACTTATTGAAGAACATAGACATGATTAGGGAAGGAGAATATGATTCACCTCTTGAAGATCAAAAACAAGTGAAGATCCAATGACTTGCTTCACAAAATCAAGCTATGTAACTTAGGAGTTTTAATGGAAAATGGCAAAGTTGATGAAGAAGATGAACATGGTCTTTTATAGAAGTGAAATGGGCTCACTTGGGAGGGTTTGGTCGTGATTTTCAAGGGCATAAGGTTCCAAACATAAATTTTTAGGGACAAAGGAGTAATCTTACAAAATGGCACTTTTGTGATAAAATCCAACATTAAGGACAAAATGGTAATTTCCAAAAAAAAACATCATGACAAACATGTGGTGAGGAGTGGTTGGTGATGTGGCTGATTTGTTTCCACAATTTTTGGGGACAAACTTGGCATTTCAATGAAAGTTCGAGGGTAGAATCGTCCAAGGGTAAAATAGTCTTTATACTAGTTTAAAGAAATATCTATATATTTTGTAAAAAGTAAACATGACATGGGTGACTCATCCATGTGACTCACCATCCTAGGTGGCAAGAGGTCTCAGCATCCGACGTCGGGTTTTGTCTCTGCAAGTCCGCTCTCGATTCCGTCGATTACGTGATTTAGGGTTTTACGCCCAAATCGAGTATACTAACATATTTATTTTGAAAATTTTCAAAATAACCTTTATTTTTGTAAGTGAGATATAAAATCTATTAATTTCATTCCCAGGTCAAAATTAGGTTTTCTGATCAGTAAAATCTTACTGTTAGCGAAAACACAGACCGGGTTCCGTCTGAATTTTCAACCAAAAAATTCACCGTACACTTATAAAAATAAGTATGATATGAATATGACTTTGCTTTTCACAAAATCATTTTCTAAGTTTCAGATAAAAATATAAACGTTTATTTATATTTATATCGATCTTAGAAAGCGGAAAATTTGGGGTGTTACACTTAGTCTCATCATAGCGAATTCAAATGATTTAAGTTTATAGTGATACTTCGTAGACCAACCGGAGAGCTAAAGACCTAATTATGGTGGATTCAAAAAAAAATTATAAAAATAACCCACCTAACGTACGGACAATCCTCTAGTCAACATTTCTAAAAAAAAAATCCTCTAGTAAACATAAAATAGTAAAAGCATATAAAAATAAAATTGAGTTGAAAAACATTAATAACACTCTATTGTTAAATACAAAAATATTATTATTAAATGAGTTTAATTGGTATGCATCATCAGTGTAAAGTTTTTTATGCTATCAAACAATTTTAAATCATGGTCTGAATGACTTTTAAGGTGGTTTGGATAAGAATCAAAGATTTTCAATAACATCGCAATTTATTATTGATTGATAGTATAAAAAACATTTACACTGACAGTGTATACTAATTAAAATCTTATTAAATTAACTATCTAGGACACTATACTATTATATATTATATCCCAATAACTGATGGAACCTTATATTTTTTAAAAATAATTTTCATTATTAAATTAATGCAAATTGTCAATGTTAGTGTATTATTAAATATTACTATTAAATTTCCTTAAAAATGTTATTATTAAATCAGAACTATTAATGAGATGGAATTGTTATTAAATTCAAACAATTAATGACACAAACATTTTTAAATATTTATATTATTATTATTATTATTAAATTAATAAATTCTAACAATTAATGATATTTTAAATTATTAAATATATTATTATCATTAAATTCCAAGTATTAGTGACATTTTATTATTAAATATTATCATTAAATTTACTTTAAAAACTTAAAATATGATTAAATATTACAATTTATTTTGCATAATTAACAGGCGTTAGATAGTTTATAAAACATTCTCTCAAAAAAATATATAGTTTACAAAACAAAATTTAAAAAGCTTAGATTATAGACATCTGAAAGAGCTTAGAGATATCTTGTGAGAAAAACTTATAATAATAACTTTATAAAAATATATTGTGAAAGTAATTTATCTTCTTATATAGTTTATGAAAATATATAAGCTTTTTTGAGTTTATTTCAATATGTTTATTAAAGAAACTTATGAAAATAGGCTCTTTTAGCTAATTTCAAAACAACTTATAAAAATGGTGAAGGTTATGGTGCATCACTCACCAAAGTGGTATAGTGGTGCACCACCTAAGTGGCATAGTCTACTCAATTCATTTTGCCATTTGAGTTAGTTGATTTTTCAACTCATGTTCTGACCCACACCTTTTGACTAACCCAGGTGGCAAAATGAATGGGACACATTTTGCCACTTGGGTGGTGCACCACTACACCACTTTGAGTTAATAAATAAATAAATAAATAAATTATAGGTACTTTATATTAAAAAACATTAAATAACTTGAAAAGTAAATAAAATAATACTTTTATTTAAAATATGTTTATTGTTTTTTTAAGTAATTATAAACACCAAATATTACAAAAATCTGAATTTGATGTGGTTTAATTTTATTTGGTGTTCCAAACAAGATAACGACTATGCTTGACAAGATCGAACTGCTAGTTTATAGAGTTTTTTCACTAGATTATATATTTTTTTATAGGCTACTTGAAGTAGCACTTGAACTTATAACTTATTATTTTTTCTCTCAATTTTATTCTTACTATTTTAATTAAATTTATCCTTTATTCATACATCAAGAACATTTATTTATCACTTGAACTTATTGAGTCAAGACCTCTCCGAAAAGCTTCACTGACAGTAATATGAAATGGAACTCAGGCAAAGGCTAGGGTGGGAGACCTTCAAATGTCTCCCACCGTGAGGTGGCGTTTGGTATCTGGAATGTTTCATTCCTAGGAAAACTACATTTCTGGGAATGTGATTCCCGAGAATAAAGTTTTCCCACCTTCACACATGGGAATAGAGTTTTCCCAAGTTTATAACTACCATTCACTAATTTTATTCCCGTGAATGTTTTATGCCTGGGAATAGATTTTTAAAACTTGTAGCAAACATAGGAAAACTTTATTCCCATGTCAACATTCCCGGGAATACTTTTTTAAAACTTATACCAAACGCTACCTGAGAGACTAACAAGGGGCCCTTTTTTGCAATTTTTTTTTTACTTTTCAACCCTTCCCTCTTCTTTTTCACCCCTCATCTCTCATTCGCCATCCCTCCCAATCCCTACCCTTATCGTGCCTGCATCTGATGTTTGGAAGGAACTCCACACTCGATTTTCTCAGGGTGATTTACTAAGGGTTAGTCAATTGAAAAAGGCATTATCTTCTCTTCAACAAGGTAACTTGTCAGTCACTAAATTCTTTACACAACTCAAGACTCTATGGGATGAACTCTGTAATTTCTTGCCTATGCATGTCTGTAAATGCACTACTCCATGTGCTTGTGATGCTATTTTAAAGTTTTTTCAAAAGTATAGGGACAACGATAGTTATTCAACTACATTAACTCATATCATGATGCTTGACCCCTTGCTTGAATTAGCCAAAGTATTTTCCATGATTGATCAACATGAAAGGCAGATCAATATTGCAATAGTTCTTAATCCTATTGCATTGGCTATACAAACTCTTCACAATCAAGGTCAAGGTCGTGGCAATGGTGCATCAGGGGGTAGATCAGGTAGCCGTTTTGGAGGAAATGGAGGAAGATCCAATTCTTCATTACATTGCACACATTATGGCCGCAACAATCACACATATGACAATTGTTTCTTCAAACATGGCTTTCCACCGGGTTATGTGTCCAAGAAAGCTCAAGAAAAAGCTGCAGCTAATCAAGTCATGGTTACTGACAATCAAGAATGTTCTCAAGGTATTCTTGGGTTCTCACAAGCTCAAATTCAAGGTCTACTAGCATTGCTTCCACAATCTTTACCTACCTCTACTTCGCATTCCACAAACTTGGTCAGTACACACCATGTTTCCTCACAAGAACCATCAGGTAACAAAATCACATCCTGGATCATTGATTCAGGTTCAACCAACCATTTTTGTTCTTCTTTATCATTCTATTAGTTATAGTTCCATTCCTTCAATAATTGTTTCTCTCCCAAATGGCCAACAAACTTGTGCCACAATGTCAGGAACTGTACATCTCAGTTCATCACTGATTCTAACACATGTTCTTTATATCCCAAACTTCTCTCTCAATTTAATTTCTGTCACTCAATTAACTAAGTCTCTAAATTGTCATTTTTCATTCATTAACATCTCTTGTCTTATTCAGGATGATTGGCAGAGCTGAGGCAAAATATGGCTTGTATGTCTTGATAACTCCCCGACCCTTATCTCAGTCATTTGTCTCCAATGTACATGTTGCAGCAGCAAGCATTTCACCATCCCCTTGTAATTCTCAATTTGATTTGTGGCATTTTCGTTTAGGTCACCCTTCTCACAATTGTAGTTCATACTTACATAAGCAAAATCTTATTCTTGTACCTAGTCATAGGGCCTGTGACACATGCCATTTTTCAAGGCAAAAGAGATTAGCTTTTCCTCTTAGCAATTCCGTATCACAATCTGTTTT
The DNA here is from genome assembly GCA_030762895.1 of Sophora flavescens. Lineage (NCBI taxonomy): Eukaryota > Viridiplantae > Streptophyta > Magnoliopsida > Fabales > Fabaceae > Sophora > Sophora flavescens. The sequence goes on along the minus strand of CM061062.1, from coordinate 14,634,374 downwards.
TGATCTAATACACATTGATATATGGGGTCCCTTCTCTATCCCTTCTTTGAATGGTCACAAATACTTCCTAACCATTGTGGATGACAAATATAGGTACACTTGGACCATCCTAATGAAATTAAAATCAGAAACTAGAACTCATATCACTAATTTCATCAAATTTATTGAAACACAAATTCAAATCACTATCAAAACTATTAGATCAGATAATGGCTTGGAATTTGAAATGCCTCAATATTACTTGTTTAAAGGCATCATTCACCAACATACATATGTTAAAACACCCCAACAAAATGGGATACTGGAAAGAAAACACCAACACATTCTAAAGATTGCCAGATCACTCATGTTCCAATCCCAAATCCCTATCCAATTATGGTCCTACTCCATTATTCATGCAGTTCATATCATGAATATGCTACCATCTGTAAAACTGAAACAACAATCCCCTTTCTCTATTCTTTACAACAATGCATCAGATATCACCAACCTAAGAGTATTTGGCTCATTATGCTATTCTTCAACACTCACTGTAAACAGAACCAAATTTGATTCTAGAGCCATAAAATTCATCCAGCTAGGCCACCAAAATGGCACAAAAGGTTTCCTACTCTTTGATCTTAACTCTAGAGAAATATTTCTCTCAATGAATGTGATCTTCTATGAAAACATATTCCCTTTTGCCACACAATCTTCTGCACACTCACAACAAGATCCATTTCAAATATCATTCCCTTCTCATTCTTCTTCTCCTGATCATGATCACTTACCTTCTCATTCAAACCTTGCACAACCATCTGTGCAAGTTAATGAAAATGACGATGTTACAGAAACTGAACCTGTTCCTAATCCTGATGCCATGACAAATCTTTCTAACTCTGATTCAATACTAGAAACAGATGCAAACCCTCCCTTAAGACAATCCACTAGGGCCAGAAATCCATCAAATTATCTCAGGGATTATCACTGCAACTTGCTAACTGCTGCCACAAGTCAACCAACAACTTCAGGTACTCTTTATCCTCTATCTCAATTCCATTCTTATAGAAATTGTCTTCTGCACACACACACACACACAATATCTGTTCCATTTCTTCTAACCTTGAGCCTAAAACCTATAAGCAAGCCATTAAGCATGATTACTGGACAAAGGCTATGAACCTTGAAATTGAAGCTTTGGGGCACAATAACACCTAGATCGTTGCTGATTTGCCACAAGGCAAGCTCCTATAGGATGCAAATGGGTTTTCAGAACCAAATTCAGAGCGGATGGCAATAATGAAAGACATAAAACACGCTTTGTATCCAAAGGCTACACTCAGCAGGAAAGAGTGGACTATTTCGAAACCTCTTCTCCTGTTGTGAAGCTTACAACAGTCAGAATTGTCCTTGCACTAGCTACTGCCAAGCATTGGCACTTACATCAATTGGATGTCAACAATGCCTTCTTGCATGGGGACCTCAATGAATAAGTTTACATGACAATCCCTCAAGGTTTCCAAACATCTAGGCCAAATCAAGTGTGCAAACTTGTCAAATCTCTTTATGGATTAAAACAGGCCAACGGCAAATGGAACCATAAACTCATCACTACACTCATCTCCTTGGGATACAATCAATCCAAATCTGATTATTCTTTATTTGTAAAGAGTTTTTGTTCCTTCATCATTCTACTATTGGTCTATGTTGATGATGTGGTTCTCACAGGCAATGATCTCAATGAGATCTCTTCTGTCAAACGATTTTTGGATTCTCAATTCAAGATAAAAGATCTTGGATCCCTCAAGTTCTTCCTTGGCTTAGAAGTAGCCAGATCAGTAGATGGCATCATATTTTCACAAAGAAAGTATGCACTTGAACTCATAGATGATGCTGGACTGCTTGGGTCTAAACTTGCCACCACACCTATGGCCTTTGGACTTAAGCTCTCCAAATCACAAGGTGAACCCTACCATGATCCTACTGCATACAGAAGACTAGTAGGAAGGTTGCTCTACCTTACCACAACAAGACCAGGTATCTGCTTTGCCGTGCATCAGCTAAGTCAATTCATGTCCACTCCAATGCATGATCACTACTTAGCTGCTACTTGAGTACTTAGCTACATCAAAAGTTCTCCAGGGCAAGGACTATTCTTCTCATCAAATTCTGACATGAAATTAAGTTCATTCAATGACTCAGACCAGGCTTCATGCCCTGATTCCAGAAGATCAGTGACAGGTTTCTCAATTTTCTTAGGACCTTCCCTGATCTCTTGGAAATCCAAGAAGCAACAAACCATATTTCGATCATCCTGAGAAGCTGAGTACAGGGCCTTAGCTTCTGCCACTTGTGAAATACAGTGGCTGATGTACCTGCTATATGACATGAGAGTCCTTACTTCCCTCCTAATCACATTATTCGGTGACAATAGATCAGCTATTCATATAGCAAACAACCCAATTTTCCATGAAAGAACTAAACATATTGAGCTGGATTGCCATCTAATTTGAGACAAAGTTCAATCAAGTATCATCCATCTTATGCAAATCTCCTCTGCTGATCAAATTGCAGAAATACACACTAAAGCATTAGAACCAGCTCCTTTTCAGGCATTATTGTCCAAGTTGAGCATGAAAGACATCTATGCTCCAGCTTGCGGGGGGATGAAAGACTCAACAGATTCAACCAAAGCAGTTAAAAGCAGTTAGTTTAGTTAATTAGTTGCAACTGTATTGTAGCTCAGCTGTATGCTCTCACATGTATATAAATAGATGCATACTCAATATGCAAGTAATGAAAATGAAATCAATTCAGAAAATTTCTCTATTCTTCTCGTTTTCTTACACTTTTCTCCATATTGTAATTTGTGCACAGACCTAGAATCTTGCTTTGTATGCCCATCACACGTATTTGTGTCACAAACTACATAAAATACAAGAACAAATCAGTTAAAGGTAAATATAAATTTGTTTAATATCAACTACTAGTTTGTTCAAATTGTGACAAAGGAAACAAAATAATAAAAAAAGTGCTAACAGCATACTGTTTTATATAACACTCTCCAACCACTACCAAAAATTCACTATTTAGTAACCGCTTTATAGATCAAAAAATTTCGGTCACTGTAGTGACTGATTTAGTGACCGATTTTCCAAATCAGTCGCCAAATCGGTCTCTAATTTGGTCGCCAATGAGTTTGTGACCAATTTAGAGATCGATTTTAACTAGTCGCTAAACCACTGGTCGCTAATGTATAGTGACCGATTTAGTGACCGATTTGAAATTTTCGGTCACTAAATCGATCGCTAAATCTGTAACTGAATAGCGAATTTTTGGTAGTGGACACACTCTTGATTATTAGGTGAATTTCATATGAGATCCACTAAGTAAAGTGAACCACACATAACACTTATGGTCCCACATGAAATTTATCCAATAACAAGGATGTATTTGAGAAAGTGTCAAAGAGGACATCAGCCATCAAAATTTCTAACACTTCTTGAACATTGTTCACAGCCAGTGTATCAATCCCTAGTGATAACAACCTTGAGTGCTCCACGACCCTGGATGAAATCACATCATCCACAAGCAATGCAGTGTTCATGAAAGGATTATCTTTGAGGGGCATTTTCTTCTCCCCGAAGTTTCTTTGTTGTTTAAAGCCTGTAGTGAAAACCATGCTTTGATAAATCGATATTTTTTTTTAAGTAAGGAGGCATGCAAAAGCATCACAATAGAGACTAACATCCCAGCTAGGTTGGCACCTTAGTCACTATCCATCATATGCAGCACACCCCAATTTATTAAAAAAGAACAAAAACGAACAATACAAAAGCATTGGGGGGGGGGGGGGCAGAACCAAACCCATGAAATCACCTAAAACAAAAATTAGGGAGACCTATTCTATTATTATGGAAATCATCCCTAATGAAACTAGGTATCAAGTCCCACCAAAAAAAGCCATTAATCAGCAAGCCATGATTGGCAATTTTATCTGCACAAGTGTTGCCTTCACGAAAGATGTGAGAGGAACCAAAACGCATATCCCTTATAATGGACAGGCAATTTTTCCATCTATTTCTTAGTTTCCAAGGAACCATAGATGGAGAGGAGATCGCATCTATTACCATTTGGGAGTCACATTCCAGCCATAACGACCATCCTTTCTTATGGGCAATTTCAATTACCAAGATTGCACCCATTAGTTCCGCATAGAAAGCAGAATTGACACCAAGATTGGTTGCAAAACAACCAAGGGTAGCAGCACTATGATCACGAAAAATGCCACCACAAGCAGAAGGACCCGGGGCACCTCTAGCAGCCCCATCAGTGTTACACTTAACCCAGTAACAAGGAGGAGGGTGCCATTTAACTTCAGTGATTTGGGGGGCACGATTAAGATGGCAGCCGACTTTAAAATCGTTCAAAATCCTAAGTTCCTGAGAGGATGCAGATGTTGTGCCATTGCTCAAGTTATCTGCCAGGCTAACCTTTGCAAGGATCATGTTTTTGGCAACCTGCAAAGGGATGGATCTGTCATCAAATCTTGATTTATTTCTGCAATGCCAGATTGCCCAGATGATACTTGATATTGCAGCAGTCAAAATGTCCTTTACTTGAGAGCTCCATTGATGCTCACAAATTGAAAAAACAGTGAGCATTGAAGTTGTGTCTATAGTCAAGCTAAGTATGTTGCTCAGCCAGGACCACAAATTTTTTGCAAAGGCACAATGAAAGAATAGGTGAGTAGTTGTTTCATAACTACAACCACATAAATTGCATCTGGAGACAACCATGCAGCCATTGGCCCAAAGATTATCATCAGTAGGCATACGGTTGTGAATGATTCTCCAAACCAAGAAGGAAATGGAGGGAGGGACACAGTTAATCCAAAGAGACTTGGCCCAAGAAACTGTTTGTCCATTACTGTGGAGGAACTGATATGCATCCTTCAATGTTAGAGACCCCGATTCATTCCTACACCACACACGGGAATCCTTACAAGGAAAAGAGGGAAAGCTGATGTGCATGAGTTCTGCAGCAATAGCAGGGCAGTGCTGTAAAATAATGCTTGGAATATTCCAAGAGTTATTGAACCAGAAGTCATTCACCTTTGCTTTTAAAGAAGACTGTAACTGAGCTGGGAAAGCAAGCAAGGAGTTTAAGGGTTTAGACAACCATATATCATTCCAAAAGTTGATATCAGCACCATCACCTAGCATCCAGGCTGAGTTTTCCACAACTGTATTCAGATGAGGCTTGATTCCAGACCAGATTGAGGAGGAGATAGAATATTGGATCACTGTGTTTTCCCTCAAAACTCTTGCTCTCAGAAGGCAGGCCCACTTCTCAGATGAAGAGGTGAATTCCCAGCACAGCTTGAGCATAGAAGCATTGTTGATAGATCTAAAAGATCTAAGACCAAGACCTCCCTCAGCCTCAGGTTTGTAGATTTTTTGCCAAGCCACCATTATGTTTTTTTTGACTTCAGATCGCTGAGACCATATGAAGTTTCTCAGCCAGCAATCAATTGATTTCAACAAGCTAGAGGGCCATGAATAAACCTGAAAGCTATACAACATCATACCAGTAATCACAGATTTGACTAACTGAATTCTGGCCATGATTGACAACAGACTTCCCTTCCATCTAGCTAGTTTGGATATGATCTTATCTGCAATGGATTGCAAATGGGATTTCCTTGGCTTTCCTTTGAACACAGGCAACCCAAGATATGTGAAAGGAAACCTGCCAGCAGTAAATCCTAAAACATTGGCAATGGAAGACATTCTGTTTGCAGAAATATTACCTGCATAAAACTTGGATTTTTGAGTGTTAACCATTTGACCAGAAGCCTCTCCATACTCCTTAAAAATGTACATTAACAAGGACAAATTCTGGATGGAAGCTTTGCAAAAGATAAGAATATCATCCGCATATAGGATATGAGAGGGAGGGCTGAGACCTCTAGGGCCAGCCATTGTTTTGAGCTTACCCTCTTGAACCAACTTGCAGATAGCCCTGCTCAATACATCTTTTGCAATGCAAAAAAGTAGAGGTGACAATGGATCACCCTGCCTAACTCCCCTATTGCAAGAGAAAAAACCAACTGACTTACCATTGATACCAATAGAAAGTTTAGCTGACTTCAGAATAGTTTCTATCCAATGGCAGAACTTGATATCAAAACCAAAAGAATGAAGGACCTTCAAAAGGAAAGACCAGTCCATGGTGTCAAAAGCCTTCTTGACATCAATCTTCAAGGCCAAATTACCACCAAAGGCCCTTTTGTCCAGCATATTTACACACTCTGATGCGAGGTACGACAGACAATCAGTAATATATCTACCTTGTATAAAACCTTTTTGATTATCAGAGACAATCTTTGGTGCAACCTTAGCCAGCCTGTCTGCTAAGACTTTGGTGATGATTTTGAACTGGAAATTAGCCAAGGCAATAGGCCTAAATTCCTCCACTCTATCTGCACCTTGAGACTTAGGGATTAGAACCAAAAGATTTGAATTCAGGTTTGGCAGCAACCAGCCCTGCTCAAAAAACTGAATGACTTCTTTACAAACATCATGCTGAACAATTTCCCAGTAATTTTGAAAGAAGAAGCCTCCAAATCCATCTGGCCCCGGAGCACCATTGTCATTTAGAGAAAATACAACATTTTTCACTTCTTCAAGGGAAGGAAGATTTGTTAGCATAAGATTGTCTTCTCTAGATACCATCGGGCTAACAATTCTGTCAACTAAGCCATTGTCCATGCACTGATTTTCAGTACTGAAAAGCTTGGTGTAATAATTCAAAACATGATCCTCTATATCCTTTACATCAAGCAGAACTTGATCCTCATTTCTGAGCATGGAGATTTGCTTTGAGACATTCCTAATCTTGGTGATCCTATGGAAGAACTCAGTGTTCCTATCTCCTTGAATGTGCCAATCCAATCTGGATTTTTCCTTCCAGAATTCTTCCTGGTAGTGCAAAGCATTTTGCAGTTCAGTTTGGGCCTTCTTTTCTTGCTCAAATAACAAATCAATCATTCCTGAGGAGTTAATTATTTACTGAATGCTGTCTACTTTGGCCATGGCAGAAGCAACTTGGATGTTCACATTCCCAAAAGAGTCTTTATTCCAGCTTTTTAACCTTCCTTTCAACATTTTTAGTTTTTGAGACAGTATGTACATAGGGCAACCTATTACCCCAGAATTCCAAACCTCTTCAATTATCTTAGTGCAGTCAGGGTGAGAAGCCCACATCTTCATGAATTTAAAAGAAGAACTGAAGTTACTGTCCTCTTTCCTCAAAGGCAGAAGCAAAGGATGATGATCTGATTTACTTCTAAGGAGTGTGCAGCAAGCAACACTAGACCAATAACTAAACCATTTGTCATTACAAACCACTCTATCAAGCCTTTTCTCTGTTAAAGCATTACCTCTTCTGCCATTAGACCAAGTGAATAGAGCATCACGGGTCAGAATATGAGATAATTGGCAACTGTCTGACCAAAGCTTGAACTCCTCAGAAGCAATCTTCAAAGGCAAGCAACCACCCCTTTGCTTATGAGCACCAAGGACCACATTGTAATCTCCAATGAAGCACCATGGTCCATCATTAGCTTGTTGTAGAGCCAACAGTTCAGCCCACAACTCTCTCCTTTTCAGATAACTAGTACTAGCATATATAGCAGAAATGAATACTTCCTGAGATTCCAACTTCAATGAGAAGGAAACCTGCTGGTTAGAGCAAGCAATAACAGAAGGTTGCAATGTTTCATGACAAATACACCAAAGATTAGGCAAGAGGGAATTCCTATCATTAACTGCAAAAACTTTAAGATTCAATTTCTTCCAAAACCTATCAGGGAATTGATCAATGCTGATCCACGGCTCAGCAATGAAGATAATCTCAGGCTTATTTGAAACCAGAAATTTCTTCAAAACTAACCTAGTATCTAGATTGCCAATTCCTCTAACATTCCAGAATAGGAGCTTCATCATGCAAAATTACTAGGACCAGCCCTATTTCGGGCTTTTGTTTTACCAGCCTTTGCTAGGGCAATCTGTTTTTTCCTCGGTTTTTCTTCCGAGATTTGAAATGAATACTTCAAAGTTACCTTGTTTAGGCTGAGCTTCAAGGCATTCCTCTTCCACATCAGTGTCTTCCTCCTCAATACCATTACTCCAGAATTTAGACACAATCCTAATATCCTGCTGAGCTTGCTGAGGAAGATCATGCACTAAGGATGGTATAACTGCATTAATACTCTGGGGAATAGAATTGCCATTGTGTTCTAAGCCACCCATTGATTCAGAGACATGACTAATAGATTGCACTCCATTACCAGTGTTTTCTGCACCAACCATTGGAGTATGAAATCCAGGATCAGATAAAACTCTGGCTGCCTGGGGAGATTCCGGATGAATTGATTCATCATATTCAGAAGTATTTCCATCCTCCTGAATTCCTTGTCTATTTTCTGCATTATTGGCAATCTGCTACACTACTGCATTATTCATTTCTGGAATACCTCCATTGGTATCAGCCGAAACAATGATATGAACCTGATTTCCACAATTAACTGGATCCTGACCTGAAGCTTCCTTTTCACCAATCACAAGCTCAGGGATAACCCTATCTTCAACATCTAGTTTCCTGGCACTTGGCTGTTTAGGAATATAAGCAAATTTTGGTTTCTGGTTTAAAGGCTGTTCCTTTCGGGGTGCAGGATTGTTAAGGTTTCTCTTACATTCCCCAGCAGCATGCCCTATCGAGAGGCAGCATGAACAAAAAGAGGGGAGTCTTTCATAGTCGAACGTAACATAAAATGCATGAGCCTCCCTTTCAACCCTGATACCAGTTGGGATAGGTCCAGAAAGATCAATATCAACCAGGATTCTGGCAAAGTGGACAAAGACTTTGTTTTTTGTAGATTCATCTAAAGCAATTGGAGTGCCTATTCCATTTGCAATCTCAAAGAGAATTTTCGGCTTCCAATACTCCATAGGCAAATCATAAATTCTCACCCAGGATTGAACATGGGTCTGTTTTTGAAGATTCGGATTCAAATCTGGACTCCATTGATATAGCCTTAACATGCCTGGTTGCAGATTCCAGGACCCAACAGCCCAAACACTACGCAGATCTTCCAAGGATGCAAAGTTGAATTCATAATATCCTTTGCCAAAAAGAACGAGTGGGTTATAAAAATGTATTTTAGGACGACAACTCGGATGTCGTCTCACAAGGACTCTTGACTTGTTATTTACCACAAAAATCAGATTTTTTTTTGGGGGGGGGGGGGGGGGGGGGGATTTGGATTTGAATGCAATTAAGAAAACAAAGCAATAACAGAGCAAGAAAACAGAGCAGTTGAAAAGATTATCAAATGACTAAAGACGATTAATCTACTGTTCTCGATTTCCCAACTATCATCGGTTCATGTGATTCCAAGCTCTAAGCAGATTCTAATCCCCTCCCGGTTGTAGCAACAATTTACAAGCGAAATCAATACTACAGATATATATTCCTATTCCCGAATTAAGCAAACGGGGTTAAGCCCTTCGTGAACTAAGCGAACACAAATTGAACACACGCGAATTAAGCAAATGCGATTAAGTATAGGAACATAACATCACCGAAAATAAATCAACACAACACAATATACTCCTGAATTAAGCAAACAGAAATATATAGCATGGCATTGAAAAGAGGAAAGCAAACCAAATAGGAATGACAGAACCTCAAGTATAAATGGAAATCAATTACAGTAGACTAATCTTAGGAGACTAGCTCTCCATTCCTAATTTCGCAGCTATCTAAACTAAAAGAAAACAAAAGACAAAAAGATAAAAAAAAAAACTCCTCAGCTCTACCTTCAAACAGGCCTAAATACAGTTTCTGAATTCCACGAGTTCGCCAGGCGATCACACCTTCGCGAGGCGAATAATGCGAACAGTCTTCAGTGTTTGGCGAGCTCGCGAGGCGATCTGATCATTCGCGAGGCGAGACTCTTCAAATTCCAAACTGTAACGCCCGTGACCTTCAACATGGATAAGCCGTGATGGCTTCTGGTCTTCCAGGGTTTGATTACTCGCGAGGCGAGTCATGTTTCGCGGGGCGAGATAGAGAGGATTGCAATTCTGGAACAGTCACGCTTCTGGTTCGTGGGGCGAATGCCTTCTCGCGGGGCGAAGAACTCCAGAACTGCTTCTTTTTATTAACCTGAAAACAAGAAATAGCATAAGTGCTTTATTTGACTCTAAATCAACTAAATTAACCTAAAAATACTTTACAGACTCAAAATGTTGCTTAAAGACAATCAAGTCTAATTTGGGCGAAAAGGATATATAATTAGCACAAAGCCAAGGTTTTTCTAGTTATAAAACTAGACTAGCCAGAGGCTGATCAAAATACCCCAAACTTAAACTTTGCTTGTCCCCAAGCAAACTAAAACTCAAAAACTCAAAAAGACTCAATACATGGCAAGCTTAAGGATTCAATCAACTTCGCACAAATTTCAAGCAATTTCATCAAAACATTTTTCTTAAATGTCCCCCCCCCCCCCCCCCCTTCAAAGCAAAGTAATCCCCACAATCTTTTATTCTGAACATTTGAGAATTTCATCATTCAAACAATCATTAATCTAAGCAGGGGATCTAAGTTACACACAAGAGGGAGATCACCAAATTCAAACAACTGCCTTCCTCACAAGGGAATTTAGTGTTTCACTCAATCGCTCAGTTTTTGTCTAGGTTAACAACATTTCACTCAATTTCACTTTTAAGAGCACTTCCCATAAATTTGATTTTCATCTCAAAATGGTTCCCACAGAAAACATGCATGCAACATCAACAGGTCTTTTATGGGTTGTAATGGGGCCTGGCTAAGGGTAGGATATACAAAGGTACTAGGCTGAAGTGCCTAGGAACTAAGAGAGCATGAAACAGTTTGATACATTGAATTTCCACTCAGATTCCTTTTTTCATTTTTCTTTATGCTTTGGGTGACTACAACCTTCTTTATTCAAATAGCCTTTTTGACAATTTCTTTGTCCATAAATCGATATTGTTTCTGTATAATGGAAAAAAAAATAATTAGCCTATATAGAATATCAAGTGGCTGGTAACAAATACTAGCTTTTTTTTTTATCATATTATAGGTATGAAATATCCACCGACTTCGTTGATGACTCATCTCCGCCAGTGGTAATTAACAAATACTTGCTTAACAAAACTAGTTTTAATTAGAAGGACACATTCACACCATGTTAAAAGTATTTTGATGTTTCAAGGAGGCAACAAACTGATGAATATCAACCTAATTAAACCTAGATTTTGAGGGATGAAGTACAAATATATACTTTAAAGCTCCAATGTATAACCCCTGACTAATAAGAATGCTATTAAAGAGTTGTGATCTACCAGAAACCTTAGTATCCAATTATAGTAATTGTAAATAAAATGCATTTACATCTTACAAAACTGCAAATTGTTAGGCACAAGAAAGTAAAACCGCAAGACAGCTGAGAAGCTTTGAAAGGTGCTAACTACTAATGAACTCTATATGGAAACTTGCCTATACCTCTTGATTATCAATTTCCTTGTCATTAACAATGCACAATCATGAGCTTATATAGAGTGTGCATTAGAAAGCTCTTGCCTACCATGAACACACAAATGTATTTAATTTAATTTTGATCCATCAATAGCGTAAATATTTTACATAATATCACCTCATCGTATATTTCCAAATCATTTAAGGAATTTGACAATCTTAATAGCAATTTAGGAAATTAAATTCTTTAGTGATGTACCAACACATTATTGAATGATAGTGTAACAACTTAACATTGATCGTGAATTAAATTTAAACATAAAGCATAAAAAACATCATAAATGCAGTAAAAAAAATCAGATTTGAAATAAATTTACCGTGGAAGATTTAATGAACTTTTTGAACCTTATAGAGTGAGCGAGTTTTGATTTTAGTCCCTTCAATTATATTTGTTGGTTTTGATCCTTGTAAGTTTAAAACTTTTGGTTTTAATCCCTTACTGTTGGCAACCTACCATTAAGTGCTGACATAACAAACGGAGTGCCATGTCAACACTAACACGTCATCCTAAATATCATTATTTAAAGCTACGAAGGCATTAATTGATTTATTTTAATTTTTTTAAAATTATTAACATTATTATTATGTGGCAACCTATGTGGCTTTAAATAATAATATTTAGGATGATGTGACGGTGCTAACATGACACTTTGTTAGCCATATCAGCACTTAACAGTGGATCATTAACGGTAAGGACTAAAACCAACTGTTTTAAACTTACAGGGGCCAATATAGGGACTACAATCAAAATTTACCCACTATGCAGGGACCAAAAAGTTTATTAAACCAAGATTATATTACATAGTCAAGCATGCAATCCAGATTTTTATCATCTTAGTCCAGGTAAAAAGTGACATATCACACATTATTACTTTTATTAGTTGTGTGAATGTCAACATTTATTATTTTCAGTTTGTCACACACAAATATTCTATTGACATCAACACCACATGAGAAAGTAGAAATTAAGAATAAGAGTTGATTTAACTAGCAGTGTGACACCCGGTGCTGATGAGGGTGGGGAGTGGTCGCCGGTGCAAGAAGGCACGGAAAAGGAGCTGCTCCTGACAAGCTTCTAGGCGGAGGGACACGTGAATGAATAGATTACACACCCAAATGAGAGGGATCCTGAGACTGTGTAGGTATGGGACTATACAGTTGAGGATGACTTATATGAATTGATTTGTACTACTTATACCAACAAGATGTATCTTCTTTTCGGGAGCCCATCACTTAAGAACTCCACAGTTAAGTGTGCTTGACTATGAGCAATTCTGGGATGGGTGACCTTTTGAGAAGTTTTCCTAAGAAGCGTGTGAGTGAGGACAAAGCATGCTGAAAAGACCCATGTTGACCTGTGGGGACAGTCGTCAATCCATAGAGCAGCCAGGGATGTTACAAATGTTATCAGAGCGACGCCTCTCCCAGTACGGTGTGGTTCGAGGACAAACCAAGTGGAAGCTGGTGGGCATGTGACACCCGGTGCTGACGAGGACGGGGAGTGGCCGTCGGTGCAAGAAGGCTTATATGAATGAACTGATTACACACCCGAATGAGAGGGATCCTGAGACTGCGTAAGTATGATACTATACAGTTGAGGATGGCGTATATGAATTAATTTGTACTACCTATACCAACAAGATGCATCTTCTTTTCGGGACCCCATCACTTAAGAACTCCACAGTTAAGCATGCTTGACTTGGAGCAATTTTGGGATGGGTGACCTCATGGGAAGTTTTCCCAGGAAGCGTATGAGTGAGGACAAAGCACGCTAAAAATACTTGTGTTGGTTTGTAGGGACAGTCATCAATCCATAGAGCAGTCAGGGATGTTACAAGCAGAACCAAACTACTTAAAATCTCTGGTGGGTAAAATTTACCACTAAAGGAAAAACACATGGATTTAGTTTGATTTTGATCCACATTGCCAATATAAAACATTTAAATAATATGTTCTTTCCAACAAATGTCTTAAGGACATGAATTAAGAAATCAAAGATATAAATCTTTTATTAAAAAAATGGGTGTATTCAATATATTAAAATTTCAAAAGTTGTACGTTGCAATAAAAGTTTTTTATTTTTATATTCTTAATCGATTTTCTAAGAACACTGATTACTATTTTGCCTATATAATATTATCTAGTCATGTATTACCAAAACCATCAAAGGAAAATGACTTATGTTATGGACCGGTCTTCAGGCATTGCCTAATATGTCAACCTGAATCCATCATTCAAAAATCAACAAGACAAGCAACTTCAACGCACGTCCATAAAGGTTGCCATTGGTGTCCGACACCCCCCCCCCCCCCCCCCCCAAGCATGTTATAGGGCAGCGCGTACTTGACTCTGCACTTAGTCAACTCAAAACATACACCTTACACACGCAACATAAATAAGGGGAATGATTCCATGGGTCCCTATGAGTCTATGTAGACAACCACACCCTACCATTATAAACCAGGGAGTATTAGGTAGTATTCACATATACTATTCACCCTTTCTCATTCCCCTTCTCTTATCTTTTCAATCTTCTCCTTCATACACTGACTTAGGCATTAGAGTGCCTTGCAAGTACCACACCCACCTTTCCGCAGCGGATGAAGAAGGAGCCAAATCTATCAAGTGATCGGCCATTTGGATCGACCTAATAGCTCGAACAGGTCAGTACATTGGTGCCATCTGTGGGAACTATAAATTTATATTTGTTGAGATTTCATGAGATAATCCTCTCTTAAAATGATATCTCTAGGCTGAAGAAAATCATTCACATGGATTGTGTATTACAAACATGAATCATATAAGGGACATTGTGTTTACCTCTTGAAGCGTAATTTCATTTTGATCACTAGTGTTACGAAGGGACGACACCTCTACTCAGTCCACATGAGTAAATGGGTGTCGGAGCAAAGTGTCTTATGCTAGATGACAGCTATGAGAAGGCAGGGCTAACAGGTCTATGTTAAAGGGATAGCACAAGCCTATTTATAAGTTGTCAACTCCGTTTACCTAACTGCTTACCCTATTTGGTCTTGTACGCTACAAGCTCAATTATCCTCTATATTAATTAAATCATATTTAATTAATTTAACTGTTCTGCATTTGCACTATGTGTGTGACCCTATAGGCTCCCACTAAATTGACAATAATATTAAAATAATATCAAATATTAATTAGAATATTTATTAATATAAACGATGAGCTGCATCTAGCAATGCATCATTACTACCCAATTTATGAAAGTATCAGTGATATGAACTTTAGCTTTACCGCGACAAAAAATCACTGTGCAATAAATGTCCCTTCGTCCATATGTCATAATTGAACACAAGGTATAAGAGTGTCATGCTTGTTATGTTGAATTATTTATTCCTCGATCCCCGAATAGACTTGTAATAAAAAACGAGCCCAATATCACATATTTGTCCATTTTCGTGTGGCCACGTACATTTCACGTCTCACTCTATCGAGGCGCTCGACGAATCCTATCTACATCACTCACACCCCTCAACATGATTCATCACAGGCCCAATAACTAACTTTATGATCACCATGTTATGCATGATGTTGGATAATATTAAAGCCTACAACTTCACATGTAGGAATCGTTGCGACTCCAAGTCAAAGGACTACTTCACTATGGACGCAATGAGAATACTTATGACACTTACAAAACTATTATGAAGTATTACCATAGTGGGTCAATCCAGTATAAATATTGATTCTAATGTTTATACTTGTGTGCCTACTTGATATCGCATTTCCATGACCCGTGAGATGTGGTCATCAGTCTACTCACATAATAGTCTCTATGTATTATTGTCGTCCTAATTAATAATAATACTCGACTACAGATATTTAAGAATAGCGTTCTATTATTTAATATGGTCTCACAATTAAGTCATGTACTTAATGTTTCATTGATTGAATTGCATATTTTAAGGACTTTATTATGCTATTAAAATATATATATATATATATATATAAATAACATAACATAATAAATGAAATGCCTTATATATATAACCAAAGTCATCATACAAATGTAAATCTAATAAATAGATTC
Organism: Sophora flavescens; assembly: GCA_030762895.1. Taxonomy (NCBI): domain Eukaryota; kingdom Viridiplantae; phylum Streptophyta; class Magnoliopsida; order Fabales; family Fabaceae; genus Sophora; species Sophora flavescens. The sequence goes on along the minus strand of CM061062.1, from coordinate 14,618,704 downwards.
GCCACTAAGGCTTACACCAACACTATTCCCACTTACCACCATGGTTGACAGTAGAAGAACACATGACACAACTAGAATAATAGAAACTCGGGGGGGGGCAAAGCTAAAGCTGAGTAGACCTCCCTTCAATCAGAGAGTACGATTTGTTCTGTTGAATGCACAATGACTAAAACCCAACGAGAAAGAGGCTTCACATCAGTGGGATCTGGTGTGCGTGGATTCCGGCAAGTGTACCAGATTCGTCGCCAAGTAATAAAAAGATATTGATCCCACAGAGACCGTGATCTCAAATCACAAACAATTATCAAATCAATTAAACTGGACTATATAAAGAGGATTTTGAAACGGCTTTGGTTTTCGAACTAATAATCAAGTAACAATCAAATTTAAAATTGCAATTAAACAAAACAGGAAAGCAATTCAAATTGGGGGTTTTCAAATTCAAAAGGGATTCCTAGGAATTGGGTTACCAACAAGATTGTTTATGTTACTAAATTGACTACCCCTTGTTAATTATCTAAATTGCTTTGAAGGCGAATTTATCCTAAATTAGTTAATGCTCCCTCTCAGGTTACAAAAACCGTGCCCAATTAAACCAACCCCTACTCTCGTGGTAGTTGAATTTAGATTGAACCCTTTACGCTTTGTGACAATTCGTTAATCCTCGAAGGTCCGCTTCTAACTCTCGTGATTTAAGTACTAAGTCTGATTCTATAGATCCGACACCTAAGTTCACCGCTAGGTTCCTCCTTAGAGTATCTACGACACGCAAATAAGTGGCCACCGAATTCACGAGTAATTAAAACAATAGAAATCAGATCTAAAGTAAAATCAAAATTAACAAAGGTAAAACATCAATTCACAACATAAAAACAGATTTTGGGCATAGCCCCAATCCCTAGAAATAAAGCTACTACTCAAGCATTGCCATGGTGATGACAAGCTTGGTTAACAACAACATAAAATAAAACCTAAGAGAAGAGAAGAAGAAGGAGAAGAGAATCCTAATTTTGCCTAAGCGTGGCATCCCAAAAAGCCTCTTTAGTCCCTGCCTAATTACCCTATTTATAGATTAGGGTAATTTGAATCCCAATCAAATACAAATTCAGATGAAATCAGTTTATTCAGATCCAAATATTGCACGTCACGGCCGTGATGGCCATCACGGCCAGGCCATGACGGATTTTGCCTTGGGCACTGCTTCACCGATTGGTCTGTCACGTCAGTGATGCTCATCATGACTAGGCCGTGATCAGTTCTGCCAGTGAGGGTCTGGTTCAGCTGACATGTCACGGACGTGATGCTCATCACGACTTGGCCGTGACCAGTTCTGACTTTAGCCTTCTTTCTTTTCAGTTTTGCTCGATCACGGCCGTGATGGCTGTCACGGCTAGGCCGTGATGGGCTCTGTTTGGCTCATTTTCTTCACTTTTCAAGCCCCATCTTCATGCAAGCTCCATCATGGCTAATATTGAGCATTTAATACTTAATTCTTGCATAACAACACCACAAAACCGCCTTACCCGTTCCAAGGTAAAAATTAACAAAAATCAAATTAAAAATGCCTAAGCTATATGAAAATGCATGCAAAATATCAATGAAATATGAGGTGAAATCACACTCATCAAACCACCCCAAGCTTAAGACTTTGCTTGTCCTCAAGCAATAACTAAGGCCAGACAAGATAAACAACCAGAGCATGGATAATGAACCAAGAACCCGAGTAACTAATCCAAGTGACAGGCATTTTCAAATAAGAAACCAAGAGACAATCGATTTCAAGTCCAATTAGAAGCTTAGGTTTTCTAAATTCATGTCGCTCACTAATTCGGGCACTCTTCTCACCTCACTCAAGTGTTTAAGGGTATATGACAATTCGTTCAATTTCCTCAAAGAAAGTTTCCTACCATAAGCTTGACTATTAACCAAATCTCTACTTTATTAATTAAAACACATAAGAATCAAGAGGTCTTTATTTTGGTTGTAATGGGGCCATAGGATTAATTATTAGGCGGGGAAATCAAGAAAGCGTATATTCAAGAAGGGTAAACAGAATATCAAACATTGCAGAGCATGAAAACCTTCCAGAATACCTTTTTGGGCTTTAGTTCACTTTTCCACCTTTCTTTCTTTCTTTTTATTTTATTTCTCACTTTCTTTTTGTCACCCCCTTCTCCATTTTATTTATTTATTTCATTTAATTTATTTGGAGAAGGAGAGATTTTTAATTCAAGAGAAATAATTTTCTAACTTTCTCATCCCACAATTCATTTTTCAAACTACCTTTTTACCCTTTTTGCAATACTTTAGAAGGTGCCATACCAACCATCATTCAATAAATTATTTCAAGGTACCAAGAAAAGTATTTTATTCTTTTAGGCTCAAAATTGGGCAACTAAGGGTAGCATTTAGTCAATCAAAGCTCAGAAGGCCGGAAAAATACATAGTGCCTCAATCATTTTCAAATATGTTTTCAAAAATTTTGAAGTTTCAAAACGGTTTCAAGTCAAGTTCTAGAGAATAAAATCCAAGAGGAATAAAACACTCTATCACAAAGAATGGGGTAGATTTAGTGAGTACTCCTTTTAGGCTCAAAAATCTCACATTTAGTAGTTTACAAATCAATGAGAAACACAAATCTAAGGAACCACATGCTAATTATCAACTATCAAAAGATCATCTCAAGCATTTTTATTTTTAGCCTTATCACAAGAATAAAAAATTGGGTTAAAAAATTCACTGTCTCAATTTATTTGGCACCAAGTTTTTACAATTGGATGCATAATCTAAGCAAGGAGGCAATCTAATCATGTGATCATGCAAAACTATGCCTATATGAATGCAACATGAAAAATGCAAAAAATTGTAAATATACCCCTACCCCAAGCTTAAAAACTTACATTATCCCCAATGTAAATAATCAAGTCAGAGAGAGGAGAAAAATGGAACAACTCACCGAGGTGGTAGCGGGTGCTGGCTCACATGCCAGTCAAAGAGCTATTGGAAGATGTGTCACGGCCGTGATGCTCATCACGGCTAGGCCATGATCAATTCTGGCTATAGGAGCTGGCCTGTCACGGCCGTGACTCCCATCACGGCTAGGCCGTGATACACTCTGACTTTATGGTCATTCTTATCACGCCCGTGATGGATATCACGGCTGGGCTGTGATCCTTTCTGATCTTCTCTGGTTAGCTAATCACGGCCGTGACCACCGCCACGGCCTGGGCGTGATGACTTCTGACTTTATCTGTCCTTGCCTTTTTGCTCTTCCTTCCTGTTGATGAAATCTAGGCAAGTATACCTAGTCGTGCAAGTAATACGGTGGTGAGACCGGTTATCGTATCCATAGGGATCGGTTGCCAATTACCAATTCACAAATCAAGCAACTATCTAGACTAAATGAAGAAAGATCAAAACATAAAATAAAGCAATAAAATATTTTTGGTCTTTTTGGGATTTTTTATCAAACACTTGGAATGCAGAAAGAGGTGTTGGGATAAAATTTCACTAAACCTTGGCCTCATACAATTCCAAGACCACCAATCTAGTTTATACTTCAATTATTAAAATCAACCCACGAAATTACTCAAGGCCTGATTCCTCAGATGACAAGAGCCTAAATCCACAAATAGACCCTAATTCCTTAGGTGACCTAGATTAATGAATTTGCATTAAGATTAAGGATTATGCGATTACTAATAAACCAAACCCCATTCCTAGATGCGAGGTTTACTAGGTGAATAATTCCATATCAACAATTGATAAGAACGTCCCCATTGTAAACCAAATCTTAGAATCAGTTCATGGGTAGCTAAACCACGAAAAGCATTAAGCGACAGAATTAAACACTAATAAGAAGAAGGCATAAACACAGATTGATGAATCAAAGCAATTACATAATATTTAGTTTGGCTACATCTAATCCCAACAACAGGGATTTAGCTACTCATAGAGAAAGCAAAAACCAGAACAATAGGAACAAAGGAAAGAAGAAGGGAAAGAAGAAACTCCATGGGAGGTTTCCACAGCCGTCACCGCAATCCCTGGTTTAGAGCAAACATCCCTTTAGGGTTCCAATCCTTCCTCGGCTGCAGCCTCCAAGGTCTTCCTAGGGTGAAAGTTCTCCTAGGGTAAAAATCCCTCTTTTTCTGTTTGGAAGAATCTCCCTTTTTTCTGTTCTGTGCGGCTTTATTTATAGATCAGGCACACGTCACGGGCGTGATGGCCATCACGGCCAGGCCGTGACATGTTCTGGAATGGGCGCGCTTTCAAATTTGGAGCATCACGACCGTGATGCTCATCACGGCTAGGCCGTGACAGCTTCTGACTTTTGCCTTCAATCTTCTCAATTATTGCTCGATCACGGCCGTGATGGTCATCACGTCTAGGCCTTGATGGGCTCTGCTTGGGTCATTTTCTTCACTTTTCAAGCTTTTTCTTCATCCAAGCTCCATCATGGCTGATTTTGAGCATTTTCTCTTTAATTTCTGCAAAACAACACCACAACACCGCCTTACCCGTTCCAAGGTAAAAACTATCCAAAATCAAACTAATCATGCCTAAACTATATGAAAAATGCATGCAAAACGATAATGAAATATGCATTGAAATCACACTCATCAAATCACCCCAAGCTTAATATTTTACTTGTCCTCAAGAAAACACTAAAGCCAGAAGATATGAATAATCAGAGCATGGATAGTGAACTAAGAACCCGAGTAGTAACTAATCCAAGTAACAGGCATTTTCAAATTATTCAGCAAGAGACAATCAATGTCAAGTCCAATTAGAGCTTAGGTTTCCAAGATTCATATTCTCACTGATTCGGGCACTCTTTCTCACCTCACTCAAGTGTTTAAGGATATATGACAATTCGCTCAGTTTCCTCAAGGAATGAATTCTACCATAAGCTTGACTATCAACCAAATCTCTACTTTATTAATGAAAACACCTAAGAATCAAGAGGTCTTTACTTTGGTTGTAACGAGGCCATGGGATTGATCGTTAGGTGGGGAAATCAAGAAAACGAATTTTCAAAAGGCTACACAAAATATCAAGCATTTCAAAGCATGACACCTTCTAAAGTACCTTTTTGGGTTTTTGATTCATCTTTACACCTTTCTTTCTTTCTTTTTATTTCATTTCTCACTTTCTTTTGTCATCCCCTTCTCTATATATGTTTATTTCTTTTATTTTTCTTTTATTTGGAGAAGGGGAGATTTTCAGCTCAAGAGAAATATTTTATGATTTTCTCATCCCATACTTTTTCAACTACCTTTTTACCCTTTTTGTGCAATACTTTAGAAGGTCTCCTATCAAGCATCATTCATCAAAATATTTCAGGGTACCAAGAAAAGTATTTTATTCTTGTAGGCTCAAAATTGGGCAACTAAGGGGTAGCATTTAGTCAATCAAAGCTCAGAAGGCCAGAAAAATACCTAGTGCCTCAATCATTTTCAAAAATGTTTTAAAAAAATTTTAAGCTTCAAAACGGTTTCAAGTCAAGCTCTAGATAAATACAATCCAAGAGGAATAACACCCTATCACAAAGAATGGGGTAGATTTAGTGAGTACCCCTTTTGGCTCAAAGTCTCACATTTTGTAGTTTAGAAATCAATGAGAAACACGAATCTACGGAACCACATGCTAATTATCAACTATCAAAGGATTATCTCAAGCATTTTTATTTGTAGCCTTATCACAAGAATAAAAAAATTGGGTTCAAAAATTCAAAATCTCAATATAATTGGCACTAAGTTCTCACAATTGGATGCATAATCTAAGCAAGGGGCAATCAAATCAGGTGATCATGCAAAACTATTCCTAAATGAATGCAACATGCAAAATGTAAATGCAAAATACCCCTACCCCAAGCTTAAAAACTTACATTGTCCCCAATGTAAATATTCAAGTCGGAGAGAGGAGAAAAATGGAACAACTCACCGAGGCGGTAGCGGGTGCTGGCTCACATGCCTAGGCAAAGGGATGCTGGAAACTGTGTCACGGCCGTGATGCTCATCACGGTCAGGCCGTGATGCATTCTGGTCCATAGGGGTAGCCTGTCACGGCCGTGACCACCATCACGGCTAGGCCGTTATGCTCTCTGATCTTCAGGGTCCTCTCATCATGCCCGTGATGGATATCACGGCTGGGCCGTGATCCTTTCTGGTCTTCACATTAAGCTCATCACGGCCGTGACCAGTGTCACGGCCTGGGCATGATGATTGCTGACTTTGCTTTTCCTTGTCTTCTTGCTCTTCCTTCCTTCTTTCCCTTAAATCACTTGGCAAATTTCAATTTATTATTTTTCCTCTTGATCTTCTCAAATTATTCAAGAGTTAAATTCAAAAACAAAAACTAACTAAAGAGAAGGGTTAAGGAAACTTGGGTTGCCTCCCAGTAAGCGCTTCTTTAACGTCACTAGCTTGACTGCTTAGGATCCTCCTTCCGGTTCCCATGGTCTGTGGAGTGGCGATTGTAGCAACAATATGACTCTATCCACAATTCCACCTAGCCCGTGTGTGAAAACTCCATTGACCTCTACAATTATGAACTCACTTCCTCTCGGGTCAAATGGTGTTTTCACGAGGAAGTTTGACAGACAAGTGGAAGGGAATAACTTAGCAGTGTCCACACATGCATGTAAGCCGACATATTTGTCTAATGCAGCAAATTCAGCAAGCATGGTGGAGTCCACTACCACTTCATCTTCATTTTGAACTATCCCCAAAACCAGATTTTCCTCAAATTGTGCTGCATGTGACTCTTGTACTAACTGTTTGCAAATTTCCTCAACTTGCATTTTGAAGTTTTGCATCAGAGCTTCGACATAGTCACAATTGGCTCTTGCTTTGGCCTCAGAGGCGGACAACTCCTGGGAATATTGTTCTAGAGCAACTTTCAAGGGTGTTTGCTCATTCCATTCCCGTTCCTCAATTTCCCAAGGACTTGTGAAAGGTAATTCTTCTTTTTGTGACTCGTCTACCACCACCACTTCATCTTCATTTTGATCCATCCCCACAGCCATATTCTGCTCAAATTCTGCTTCATGTGGCTCTTTGGGAATCGGTTGTAAACATGGTGGTGGAGGTGGTAAATATGAGCAAAAGGTTTCCCAGTCCTCCTTGGAGAATATATATATATATAAGCCTACCCGTCACAGAATCAATTTGTGCTGGGATAATATGATTCAGCAAATCTATGCAGTCTCCCAAACACCAGTTGTCCTCCACAGTGTGACTTGAGGCTTCCTCATCAAGTGGATAATAATAATTGTCCATGAATTTCGTCCACCTTCCACAAACAAAACTCAAAACAAAAGATCAAATATATATAGAAAAAAATATGTCTGAATTAGTTGCCTCCTTTGTTACTAATGATATTGGCAAAACCAATCCCCGACAACGGCGCCAAAAACTTGTTGATGAAATCTAGGCAAGTATACCTAGTTGTACAAGTAATACGGTGGTGAGACCGGTTATCGTATCCACAGGGATCGGTTGCCAATTACCAATTCACAAATCAAGCAACTATCTAGACTAAATGAAGAAAGATCAAAACATAAAATAAAGCAATAAAATATTTTTGGTCTTTTTGGGATTTTTTATCAAACACTTGGAATGCAGAAAGAGGTGTTGGGATAAAATTTCACTAAACCTTGGCCTCATGCAATACCAAGACCACCAATCTAGTTTATACTTCAATTATTAAAATCAACCCACGAAATTACTCAAGCCCTGATTCCTCGTATGACAAGAGCCTAAATCCACTAATAGACCCTAATTCCTTAGGTGGCCTAGATTAATGAATTTGCATTAAGATTAAGGATTACGCGATTACTAATAAACCAAACCCCATTCCTAGATGCGAGGTTTACTAGGTGAATAATTCCAGATCAACAATTGATAAGAACGTCCCCATTGCAAACCAAATCTTAGAATCAGTTCATGGGTAGCTATACCACGAAAAGCATTAAGCGACGGAATTAAACACTAATAAGAAGAAGGCATAAACACAGATTGATGAATCAAAGCAATTACATAATATTTAGTTTGGCTACATCTAATCCCAACAACAGGGATTTAGCTACTCATAGAGAAAGCAAAAACCCGAACAATAGGAACAAAGGAAAGAAGAAGGGAAAGAAGAAACTCCATGGGAGGTTTCCACAGCCGTCACCGCAATCCCTGGTTCAGAGCAAACGTCCCTTTAGGGTTCCAATCCTTCCTCAGCTGCAGCCTCCAAGGTCTTCCTAGGGTGAAAGTTCTCCTAGGGTAAAAATCCCTCTTTTTCTATCTGGAAGAATCTCCCTTTTTTCTGTTCTGTGCGGCTTTATTTATAGATCAGGCACGCGTCACGGCCGTGATGGCCATCACGGCCAGGTGGTGACATGTTCTGGAATGGGTGCGCTTTCAAATTTGGAGCATCACGACCGTGATGCTCATCACGGCTAGGCCGTGACAGCTTCTGACTTTTGCCTTCAATCTTCTCAATTATTGCTCGATCACGGCCGTGATGGTCATCATGGCTAGGCCTTGATGGGCCCTGCTTGGGTCATTTTCTTCACTTTTCAAGCTCAGTCATCATCCAAGCTCCATCATGGCTGATTTTGAGCATTTTCTCTTTAATTTCTGCAAAGCAACACCATAACACCGCCTTACCCGTTCCAAGGTAAAAACTATCCAAAATAAAACTAATCATACCTAAACTATATGAAAAATGCATGCAAAGCGATAATGAAATATGCATTGAAATCACACTCATCAAATCACCCCAAGCTTAATATTTTGCTTGTCCTCAAGAAAACACTAAAGCCAGAAGATATGAATAATCAGAGCATGGATAGTGAACTAAGAACCCAAGTAGTAACTAATCCAAGTAACAGGTATTTTCAAATAATTGAGCAAGAGACAATCAATGTCAAGTCCAATTAGAGCTTAGGTTTCCAAGATTCATATTCTCACTGATTCGGGCACTCTTTCTCACCTCACTCAAGTGTTTAAGGATATATGACAATTCGCTCAGTTTCCTCAAGGAATGAATTCTACCATAAGCTTAACTATCAACCAAATCTCTACTTTATTAATGAAAACACCTAAGAATCAAGAGGTCTTTACTTTGGTTGTAACGGGGCCATAGGATTGATCGTTAGGTGGGGAAATCAAGAAAAGGAATTTTCAAAAGGCTACACAAAATATCAAGCATTTCAAAGCATGACACCTTCTAAAGTACCTTTTTGGGTTTTTGATTCATCTTTCCACCTTTCTTTATTTCTTTTTATTTCATTTCTCACTTTCTTTTGTCATCCCCTTCTCTATATATGTTTCTTTATTTTATTTTATTTTTATTTGGAGAAGGGGAGATTTTCAGCTCAAGATAACTATTTTCTGATTTTCTCATCCCATACTTTTTCAACTACCTTTTTACCCTTTTTGTGCAATACTTTAGAAGGTCTCCTATCAAGCATCATTCATCAAAATATTTCAGGGTACCAAGAAAAGTATTTTATTCTTGCAGGCTCAAAATTGGGCAACTAAGGGGTAGCATTTAGTCAATCAAAGCTCAGAAGGCCGGAAAAATACCTAGTGCCTCAATCATTTTCAAAAATGTTTAAAAAAAATTTTAAGCTTCAAAACGGTTTCAAGTCAAGCTCTAGAGAAATACAATCCAAGAGGAATAACACTCTATCACAAAGAATGGGGTAGATTTAGTGAGTACCCCTTTTGGCTCAAAGTCTCACATTTTGTAGTTTAGAAATCAATGAGAAACACGAATCTACGGAACCACACGCTAATTATCAACTATCAAAGGATTATCTCAAGCATTTTTATTTGTAGCCTTATCACAAGAATTAAAAAATTGGGTTCAAAAATTCACTATCTCAATATAATTGGCACTAAGTTCTCACAATTGGATGCATAATCTAAGCAAGGGGAAATCAAATCATGTGATCATGCAAAACTATTCCTAAATGAATGCAACATGCAAAATGCAAAATGCAAATGCAAAATACCCCTACCCCAAGCTGAAAAACTTATATTGTCCCCAATGTAAATATTCAAGTCGGAGAGAGGAGAAAAATGGAACAACTCACCGAGGTGGTAGCGGGTGCTGTCTTACATGCCTAGGCAAAGGGATGCTGGAAACTGTGTCACGGCCGTGATGCTCATCACGGGCAGGCCGTGATGCATTCTGGTCCATAGGGGTAGCCTGCCACGGCCGTGACCACCATCACGGCTAGGCCGTTATGCTCTCTGATCTTCAGGGTCCTCTCATCACGCCCGTGATGGATATCACGGCTGGGCCGTGATCCTTTCTGGTCTTCACATTAAGCTTATCACGGCCGTGACCAGTGTCACGGCCTGGGCGTGATGGTTGCTGACTTTGTTTTTCCTTGTCTTCTTGCTCTTCCTTCCTTCTTTCCCTGAAATCACTTGGCAAATTTCAATTTATTAATTTTCCTCTTGATCTTCTCAAATTATTCAAGAGTTAAATTAAAAAACAAAAACTAACTAAAGAGAAGGGTTAAGAAAACTTGGGTTGCCTCCCAGTAAGCGCTTCTTTAACGTCACTAGCTTGACTGCTTAGGATCCTCCTTCCGGTTCCCATGGTCTGTGGAGTGGCGATTGTAGCAACAATATGACTCTATCCACAATTCCACCTAGCCCGTGTGTGAAAACTCCATTGACCTCTACAATTATGAACTCACTTCCTCTCGGGTCAAATGGTGTTTTCACGAGGAAGTTTGACAGACAAGTGGAAGGGAATAACTTAGCAGTGTCCACACATGCATGTAAGCCGACATATTTGTCTAATGCAGCAAATTCAGCAAGCATGGTGGAGTCCACTACCACTTCATCTTCATTTTGAACTATCCCCAAAACCAGATTTTGCTCAAATTGTGCTGCATGTGACTCTTGTACTAACTGTTTGCAAATTTCCTCAACTTGCATTTTGAAGTTTTGCATCAGAGCTTCGACACAGTCACAATTGGCTCTTGCGTTGGCCTCAGAGGCGGACAACTCCTGGGAATATTGTTCTAGAGCAACTTTCAAGGGTGTTTGCTCATTCCATTCCCGTTCCTCAATTTCCCAAGGACTTGTGAAAGGTAATTCCTCTTTTTGTGACTCGTCTACCACCACCACTTCATCTTCATTTTGATCCATCCCCACAGCCATATTCTGTTCAAATTCTACTTCATGTGGCTCTTTGGGAATCGGTTGTAAACATGGTGGTGGAGGTGGTAAATATGAGCAAAAGGTTTCCCAGTCCTCCTTGGAGAATATATATATATAAGCCTACCCGTCATAGAATCAATTTGTGCTGGGATAATATGATTCAGCAAATCTATGCAGTCTCCCAAACACCAGTTGTCCTCCACAGTGTGACTTGAGGCTTCCTCATCAAGTCGATAATAATAATTGTCCATGAATTTCGTCCACCTTCCACAAACAAAAATAAAAAAAAAAAGATCAAATATATACAGAAAAAAAAATGTCTGAATTAGTTGCCTCCTTTGTTACTAACGATATTGGCAAAACCAATCCCCGACAACGACGCCAAAAACTTGTTGATGAAATCTAGGCAAGTATACCTAGTCGTACAAGTAATACGGTGGTGAGACCGGTTATCGTATCCACAGGGATCGGTTGCCAATTACCAATTCACAAATCAAGCAACTATCTAGACTAAATGAAGAAAGATCAAAACATAAAATAAAGCAATAAAATATTTTTGGTCTTTTTGGGAATTTTTATCAAACACTTGGAATGCAGAAAGAGGTGTTGGGATAAAATTTCACTAAACCTTAGCCTCATGCAATACCAAGACCACCAATCTAGTTTATACTTCAATTATTAAAATCAACCCACGAAATTACTCAAGCCCTGATTCCTCAGATGACAAGAGCCTAAATCCACTAATAGACCCTAATTCCTTAGGTGACCTAGATTAATGAATTTGCATTAAGATTAAGGATTACGCGATTACTAATAAACCAAACCCCACTCCTAGATGCGAGGTTTACTTGGTGAATAATTCCAGATCAAGAATTGATAAGAACATCCCCATTGCAAACCAAATCTTAGAATCAGTTCATGGGTAGCTAAACCACGAAAAGCATTAAACGACGGAATTAAACACTAATAAGAAGAAGGCATAAACACAGATTGATGAATCAAAGCAATTACATAATATTTAGTTTGGCTACATCTAATCCAAACAACAGGGATTTATCTACTCATAGAGAAAGCAAAAACCAGAACAATAGGAACAAAGGAAAGAAGAAGGGAAAGAAGAAACTCCATGGGAGGTTTCCACAGCCGTCACCGCAATCCCTGGTTCAGAGCAAACGTCCCTTTAGGGTTCCAATCCTTCCTCAGCCGCAACCTCCAAGGTCTTCATAGGGTGAAAGTGCTCCTAGGGTAAAAATCCCTCTTTTTCTGTCTGGAAGAATCTCCCTTTTTCTATTATGTACGGCTTTATTTATAGATCAGGCACGCGTCACGGCCGTGACGTGTTCTGGAATGGGCGCGCTTTCAAATTTGGAGCATCACGACTATGATGCTCATCACGGCTAGGCCGTGACAGCTTCTGACGTTTGCCTTCAATCTTCTCAATTATTGCTCGATCACGGCCGTGATGGTCATCATGGCTAGGCCGTGATGGGCTCTGCTTGGGTCATTTTCTTCACTTTTCAAGCTCTGTCTTCATCCAAGCTCCATCATGGCTGATTTTGAGCATTTTCTCTTTAATTTCTGCAAAACAACACCACAACACCGCCTTACCCATTCCAAGGTAAAAACTATCCATAATCAAACTAATCATGCCTAAACTATATGAAAAATGCATGCAAAACGATAATGAAATATGCATTGAATTCACACTCTTCACTTCCTTCTTAACCTGAAAACACTTGGCAAAACCATCAATCAGTGATCTTTCTTCTCTTAATCTACTCTGATTATTCGAAAACAAAATTCAAAAACAAATGGAAAAGGGAAAGAAAACTTGGGTTGCCTCCCAAGAAGCGCTTACTTACGGTCTTAAGCTTGACCATGCTTCTTTCAATCAACCGGGATCAACTGGGCTTGGAAGTGCAAAAACACTTCTCACTACAAAAAAAGAACTGTTTAGCGACCGGCATATTCGGTCGCTAAACTTTCTAATTCGGTCGCTATTTAATTTAGCGATCGATTCATGGTGGTAGATGATAACCTGGTCGCTAACCTTTTAGAGACCGAAATAATAATTCGGTCGTTAAATGGCGACCGTAATTGCGGTCGCTAAATAATAAAAAACGGTCGCTACACGATTGGTCGCATTGTTTGGGTAACCATTTTTAGCGATCAATTATCGGTCTCTAGTTCGGTCGCCAATGTTGGTTATTGTTAACCTATATTAGCGACGGATTTTCGGTCACGATACCACAATCTGTTAATGGTAACTAAAGTTTAGCGACCGAATTATTGGTTTCTAATTCGGTCGCTAAACTGGTTTTTATTTTTTTTTTAAATTAAATTTTTAAAATAATAAATTTTTTCTGTTTTTCTTTAAAGTTTAGAAAAAATACTAATAAAACACACCAAATTACTAATGAAATATACAATCATAAGAAATAATGAATATATATTAAAAAAAAATCCAAAGTGCCGTACAAGAATCGTTTAAAGTCAAAAATATGAAAAAAAAATCAGTCATGATGAGGGGGAGGTGGAGGAATCCAATCATCCTCAGCGTCCGTACCACCGACGTCTGCTATCTGATCGTCCTCTGCAGTAGCAGCATTAGTAGCTGGCGGCGGAACTGGAGGAGCAACAGTAGGCGGCACAACCGTCATAGCATCACCCTGAGCAACTGGAGTCTGGATCCTCATCTGCTCCAACACCGGCCACAGTGTCTGGCCTTGCTCGATGCTCGTCTACATCAGCTGTTGGTGTGCTTGAGTCAACTATGCAATCTGGTTCGCCATCTGCTGCTCTCTCTCGATCTTCTCTCGAAGCTCCGCGTTCAGCTGCGTGATGGTGTCCTGCATTTGGTTGAACTGCTCCTGAGGGACGGTATCGGCGTAGGAAGGAGCAGGCGTGCCGGATGATGAAGCGATAAACTAGCCTCCCAGGTGTCTGAGGCCATACACGTGCCCCTTCTTGATCTTGCCCCCGACGATAGGAGAGCTGGGCCCATCACCAGTCAAGGCCTCATCTTGTGACTGTGAGGCATGTGATATGGCATCGTCTTTCTTCTCGTTGAAGACCACCTACAAGTAAACACTAAATTGTTTTTTTTCTTACAGCATAGTTATGGGCCTTGTCGTTGACCCATGTCCCCGACTTCAACTTCTTCGTCCTCTCCACTAACTCCATAGCAGTGGGGGCCCGCTGTTTGTGCTTTCTGCACAAAAATATAATCTTAAATTCATAAGAATAATGAAAAATGAAAACTAATTAAATAGTATAATAAGTCAAAAGTTTAATGTATTACCAGCTCATCATAGTGGGCGACGGCTGATTTAGACCCGCCGGTCCAAGCACATGCGCCACCATCAGAAGCTCGATTACGCCGAGTTGTGGCCTGGATCTCCTGGAACTTCTCAGTAGCCCAGTACTGGTCTAGTAGCCTCCTGATCTCAGGATCCACCCACTTCCCCTTATTCTTACCCTTCCTCGGCTTGTTCATCAGATTCTTCATGACCAATGAGCCTTTATGCTCAAATATGTCCCTGACGAGACCCTCTAAAGCTACGTCCCACCTATACTCTTTCTGCAACGTACAGTTGTTAGGGAATTCGTTTTTGTGTGTGTGTGTGTGTGTGTGTGTGTGTGTCTATATATATATATATATAATGTAAATTTAATTTAAATAACTTAATAAATTGTTACCTTAAACTCTAGAAACAACTGATCCCTATGGCCCCCTAGGATGGCCTTCCATGTAGGCCATGGACCATTAAACTTGCATTGCAGGATCTTCGATATCGAATCAGAAGGGCCCTTCGTGGGCAGAAAGCTGCAGCAAAATTAGAGCATTAATAAATGTTATAAATAAATTTAAAAAACAAGTAAATAGAAATTAACGATACTTTATATATATTAAAAAATTAAATTAGCTTACTTGTTATCCCCCCTGGGGATAAGAAGAATCCTCCTGTCGGATGGACCACGACTCTCCTGTCCCGATGATGATGATGGTCCTGTCATAGGTGTGGACGATGAGGGTGCAGCCTGTGTCCCGACCACATGAGGCTGGGTAGGGGTTGCAACTCCATCACCCTGAGGTGTCCCGTCCACAGAGGTGCTGGTATGGTGGTCTCGATCTGAAGGCTGTGGGTCGGCCAGCGAAGGGACTCTCGCAGCACGACCTCTGTCACGACCTCCACGACGACCCCTACCTCTAGAGGAAACTGTCATCTGTGTAAAAAATGAAAAGATGATTACACAACAGTGTAAATAATACAAAAATAAATTACCTAAGTAGAATGACATTTACACAATGAATTATGACATAAATAAATTACCTAAGTAGAATCTCCGTCACTAAATTCACCATCACTCTTATCAGTCTCACTTGATCGGAATGTGCCTTCGCTAGATGCGTCCAACTCGGATTGATCCATTAACTCTCTTTCAACTTCTTCCCCATTTCCGGAAATGTCCGCTAGAGAATTAACAATAATGTCCGGCATAATTTGCAATGGTACGTGGGGTCTTGAAAACTCATCATCTTGGTACGGAGCATCATTTTCAGGCGGGTTGATTACATTATCAGTAATTATACTGCGAGCCTTTATCTTAATAACACCCAACCAGCCTTGATGTCCTTCGGGATATGGCAAGTAATAAACCTTATCTGCCTGTTGTGAAAAAATGAATGGGTCGTACGCCTTATTATACCTTCGAGACAACCTAACTTGAACAATACCATATTTTTTATCGATTTTTGTCCCTACGTCAAGAGTAGGATCAAACCAATCACACTTGAAGATAACTAACTTCAACACGGGGAAACCGGTATAATCGAGTTCAAGGATGTCAGTTAGAACCCCATAGAAATCATCCTCTACATTGCCATCAATGGCTCGCACACAAACACCATAATTACAAGACTGCATTCCTTCATTCCATGTTTTTGTGTTAAATTTATATCCATTTACAATGTAAGTATTCCATGATGTAACTCATCTGTTAGGCCCCCATGCCAAATTTGTCAACAATGGATTTTGAACATTGTTTTCTGGATCTAGTACCTAAAAAATAAAATATTATATTATTCTTATACATGCTATATATTTAAGGAGATAAAATGTATTGCAACAAATGAAGATGCTTAACCTACATATTTACTGAACCACGTAGCAAAGTGAGAAGTAATTTCTCAATCAACCTGATCGTTTGAAATGTTAGGTTGGAGATCCCTTAGAAAATTGTCGTACATCCTACATATAGGAGATTAACAGCAGGACGATTAATAATCATAAATGTCAATTGAACTTATAAAAGACATTGTAGAAACTTACTCTAAATATGGCGCCATCTCTTCACAATTTTGAAGGATATACAGATGAGCAGCATTAATGTCACGCTGCTCCAAGAAATATCCTTTTGATTTGCCACTAAATCTGCCCGGGTAGTTGAATATTGATATAGGAGGACTAGTTGAACTTCCTTCGCTCGAATCAACGTTTCTAGGCATCCTTGTCCTTCTCGTGTTAACTTCGTCCGGATAGTAATAAGAGGAAAAAGTGGAAGTCTCCTCTACTAAGTATGCTTCACACAAATGGAACCCTCCACTCATGCCTTGTTCTTGACTTTGTGTTTAAGGGAGTGCAGGAACCTATTAAAGAGGGATACATACAAATAATTACTAGTTTTAGGGAAAGCTAAACTACGATTTCGTGTTCGTGAATTTCATATGTATTAAGTAAAATAGTTGATGTTGTTTACCTCTCAAATGGATACATCCAGCGGTATTGGACTGGGCCACCAACTCTTGCTTCGTAAGGTAGATGAACTGGCAGGTGTTCCATGGAATCAAAGAAACTCGGCGGGAAGATTTGCTCCAGCTTACATAACAAAACGGGTATCTTGACTTCCATATCATTTAATTGATTCACATTTAGTGTTGTCGATGTAAGCCCCCTAAAAAAGTGGCTAAGCTCAACAAGTGGGTTCCAAATTGGCTTCGATAATGCGTCGAATGCAATTGGAAGCAACCGTTGCATGAACACGTGGCAATCATGACTCTTCATTCCATGTAACTTTGTTTCCTTCATGTCAACACATCTACCCAGATTGGAAGCATACCCATCTGGTAACTTTAGTTCTTTAACCCACTTACAGACGGCCACTTTCTGTGTTTTGCTTGGTGTATAACTTGCCTTCGGTTTGATAAGTCTGCCACGACCACCATCCTGCAACTCAAGCTCCTTCCGATTACAAATTTCAACCAGATCCAATCGGACTTTATTTGTATCCTTTTTCCTCCCCTTGATGTCCATCACAGTGTCAAACACATTCAAAAACACATTCCTCTCAGTATGCATGACATCAATGTTGTGACGGAGTAGCTGCGTCCTCCAATACGGCAACCTCCAAAATATACTTTGTTTTGTCCAATTATGGTTGACACCATAATCAGGAATATGTTCTCCTTGGGATTCATGGATGAGCGGTAAGTATTGTACTCTGCGCCATACATTAGGACCAGTCAAACGTGCTGGAGGCGGTGTTGTCTCCGCACAACGCTTCTTGAATGCATTCTTGTTCCGCCTATAAGGATGATCTTCTGGAAGGAATTGATGATGACAATTAAAATATGAGATCTTTCGACTGATTTTAAGCATGAATGCCTTCGATCGCTCCATACATATTGGGCATCCAAGCTTCCCCGCGGTCATCCAACCCGACATCATCCCATAGGCGGGAAAGTTGTTGATCGTCCACATCAAAGCTGCTTTCATGATGAAATTCTGCCTCAAAGATACGTCATATGTCAACACACCATCATTCCACAGCATCGTCAACTCATCTATCAGTGGCTGCAAGTACACATCAATCTTACCTTTTGGATTAGACGGACCCGGAATTATGACTGTTAGGAACATAAACTCCTGCTTCATGCACATCCCCGGGGGAAGATTGTACAGAGTCAGGATAACCGGCCAACAAGAGTATGCTTTTCCATACTGCCCAAAAGAATTAAATCCATCAGTAGATAACCCCAATCGGATGTTACAAGGGTCCTGCAAAAATGCCATATGAACCCTATCAAAATGCTTCCAAGCTTCTCCATCAAATGGATGACACAAGACATCTTGCTCCCTCTCATGCTCACTATGCCACCTCATGTGAGCTACAGTGGCCATCGAACAGTACAATCTTGTAAGTCTTGGCACGAGCGGAAAGTACCACATCTTTTTTAGCGACCTCTTCTTCTCAATGCCCATCCTAGTGGTTGTCTTATACCGATCCGCACCACAAAATTGACAACATGTTATGCTTTCCGATGAGTCATCCTTATAGTACAACATACATCCATTCGGGCAACAATCAATTTTCAAACAACCCAGGCCCAAATTTTCCACAGACTTCTTAGCATGATAAAAACTAGTAGGCATCTGATTGTCTTCTGGTAACACCTTGGACACTGACCTGGTGAGGCGATTAAAACAGCCTTCTTGTATATTGTAGTCAGATTTGATACTCAACCATTCCATGCACATCGACAACTCCGTGTACTCCCGACATCCTTCCCACAATGGAGATCGTGCAGAACTCAGCATATCATAGAATCTTTGAGCTTCGGGATTCGGATTCTCCTCTATGTATTGGGAACCCATTCCACCATCTTCTCCCCCATCTTCTTCTAGTACAACACCAACCAATGGTCCGGCATGATCCATTATCATCTGCTCGTATGGATTCAATTCGTCCCTCCGGTCACCACTTCCATAGTATGAACCTTCAAACACAATCGGGTTTAAATCAGGAAACGTCTCACCATGGTTACTCCACCAATAGTAATCAGGCATGAAGCCCTTCTCATAAAGATCGGCTACAACTCCATCCACGCTTTTGAAAGATTGACACTTGCATCTTTTGCAAGGACACCTCAAATGATCACCGCCTAGCCGTATAAATCTCTCCTGGCTAACAACAAACTCTATAAACTCACCCACTCCAACTCTATACGCTTCCCTAAGATGTTTATTCCGATCCAACCTATGATACATCCATTTCCGATTCTCCGGAATATCCATTGCTGGAAATTAAATAGCCTGACCAATCCTACAATAACACTTATATATTACGGTGCATTCCAATAACTCCATCAATCTCGTTCTTATGACAAGGTATGAACCTATCCCATTCGAGAAGAAACCTTTACCACACTCGGCTAATAATAGTTATTCCCATATTCAAATACCTTATACTTGACAAAATTTTGGTAGCATTTCCCATCGGTCTCCAAGTACACGACTCAAGCACGGTGAGAATCACCGTGATCAAGTATGCACCAGGAGAACAAAAGGAAATGCATCAGACCGAGATTTCAACAAGTATATAAGGCATTTAAACATTGAAATGACTATTGTACGAGTGTGAAAAAGGTTTTTTCCCAAACTGTCCCACTTGGTACACATGCGTGCCTCGAGAAGGTACATTGAAATGACATTGAAATGACTATGCGTGCCTCGAGAAGGTACACATGCTCATTAATATTGAATCTCAAATAGGAAACTAAGGCTTTCGTAACTTAATAATTAACTCTAGCAGAAAATGAAACCGTTGACTTATAAGGATTGCAGCATACTTCAACAAATATATATTGAAGCATATTTCAATACAAACTTAGATAAAATATAGTAGCAAACATCCTATTGCGCTCCGCTCTCCACTAACAAGTAACACATAATTGTCAAACACATGCATAACTTCTAAATTAGCAACACACAACAAGCATCCCGCCTTTCTGACAGGATCACATCCTATTGAGCTCTGCTCTCCACTAAGGCTATTCTAACTCATTAACCATAACAGAAGATACAAATTTAACTATATATACATAGCACAATTTTAGCGACAAAAAGTTAATAAGGACATACAAATGGCAATCAAGCCATAGAATTGACACATCCATCCTATTGAACTCTGCTCTCCACTAACAAACAACATATAAAGTTTACAACCACATGCATCAATTTTAATCTACCAGCACACAACCAGCATCCTATTGAGCTCAGCTCTCCACTAACAAACAACATATTCAATTGCAACCACATGCATCATTTCTAATCTACCAGCACACAACCAGAATCCTATTGAGCTCAGCTCTTCACTAACAATCAACAAATCAATTCAAAGTCTTCAAGAACCACTAGCAACAAAGAAAAAGATAGAGTATTTGACCTACCTCAACTCCAAGCAAATAGTGAAAACGGGTGACGACTAGAACGGTTATCAATCGACAAAGAAAACTGTAAGAAAAATAATAACATTATCAAAGGCTCTTGTGATAAAAGTATAAACTTGGAAATCATTAACCTACTTGCACACTTGCCACTCATGAAAGTATAAACAAAACATTTTCATTACATATCAGTACCATAGCTTGTTTAAGCCGGGCATTGTTTTAGTGGCAAAGCAATAAAAACTTAGATAAAATATTGTAGCAAACATCCTATTGATCTCTGCTCTCCATTAACAAGTAACACATAATTGTCAAACACATGTATAACTTCTAAATTATCAGCACACAACCAGCATCCAGCCTTTCGGACTGGATCACATCCTATTGAGCTCTGCTCTCCACTAACAAACAACACATATTGGCAAACACATGCATAAACATTAAATTATCAGCACACAAATCCTATCGAGAAACAACATATAAACCCACTGATCCTATTAAAAGTTTACAGCACAAACTCATTGCACAGAGTAACTAAAATGAGCTTCTCTTGTGCTCACTTGTAAGTTGTAGCTTGTATGCTAGATGGGTAAATAATAACAGAATGTAACAAATACTGTATGACAGATAAGCCAAACAGTACACATACATATACATACAAAGTAAAACAAGAAATTGATCAAACCAGAGCATTCATATAAATAAATAAATAAAAAGATCATGGCTCATGGCTGTTAGGCCTTCATGTGACAACATAAAAAAATTAAGCATCATCAACCAAGCATAATCTTAAAGTAGGTTAAAAGGGTATCATATAACATATTTTGAAACAAATTGCTATTTAAGGGTATCTAACATTGCTCTTTAAAATAGTGCTACCAACATAAAAAACTTTCCAGTATCACTCTTCATTTTCGTTGTCAGGAACCATGGGCACCCACACAAAGCAATTTAAATGAACCTTACACCTATATTAAAACCATTCAAAATTTTCACTTTCATGATACACTGCTGTTATACATATCGATTTGTTTTGAAGCATGAATAAATATTAGGAATAATTAAATGAACCTAAGATGAAAAACAAATGATGACAGAAAAGAGATATAACAACAGATTGACACAACAAACCATATGAAGGCAACACAATAATCCATGTTGAAAATCCAGTATTCAAACACACAATCAATGCTGCTGTCTAGATTCACACATTTGTTATATTCATCACAATACCAATACAACTCATGCATTCTCTAAAAAGTGCACCCATATTATTGACATATGGTCTACTATTTACCATTACAGATTTACAGGGTAATGGATTTGTGAAAATAAAAATAAAAGAAGCAAGTTGCAATTTTTGCTCCAAAAATACAAACAAAATAGAGCCTTCAAAGAGCCAGAAAGCAGAGAGCAGAGGGCAAAGAGCAGAGAGAGGGAACTTACCAGAGGTGGTGATGGACCGGTGGTGCACGGTGGCTCTCAAGTGGTGGTGGCTCTGCAGGGAGGCAAAAGAAAATACAAAGAAAATTAAAAAAAAAACAACGCAATAGAGGGGAAGAGAGATAGAGAGAGACAGGGAGATAGAGGGAAAGGGATACATGGGCTCGCAGTGGTGGGGGTAGGGGTGGTTGTCGCCGGACCACGACGGCTCGCAATGGTGGGGGGTGGGGGTAACAGAGAAGAGAGGGAGACGGGAGGGAAAAGGAAATGGGGGGCAAGGAGGGGTGGCACGTGTTGGTTCGTGGTGGGGGTGGGGATCGCTCGTGGTGGCCTCGCCGGAGGAGCTATCGGACAAAGAGAGGAGGAGAGGAGCTGAGCAGGGAAGGGAAGAAACAAGAGGGAAAAGGAAAAATGGGGGGGGGGGGGGGGAGGCCGTATGCGTTTTAGGGTTTTTATGATTAGCGACCGAATTATTTCGGTCGCTAACTAGGTTAATTTGAAATTTGAATTCATTAATTTAGCGACCGATTTAATATCGGTCGCTAAATCGCTCTATTTAAATTTTTTTATGCGTCGTTTAGCGACCGAATAAATATCGGTCGCAAATATAATTACAATTTAACTATTGCATTTAACTCGGTCACCATTTCGGTCGCTAAAAAGTCAGCAGTTTTTGACTTTTACTTTCCTTTATTTAGCGACCGAAAACTATGCTACGCTCTTTTTCGGTCGCTATTTCGGTCGTAGTATCAACTATAAACAGGTTTCATGTAGATCCTACAATCGGTCGTCATTTCGGTCGCAAACAGTAACCAACAAATTCGGTCACTATTTTCGGTCGCTAAATAACCTTTTTTTTGTAGTGTCTCTTCCATGGAAGTCCTTCAAAGAGCCGATTTTGTTCCTATGGCCAATTGCGCTTTCGCTTCGCTATCTTCACTCTGAGCTTCATGGCCCTACTCCCTCCCGACGGGGGTTTTATCTCCACATGATGAGTAACTCCAACTTCATCACCCTTGGGTACATCATTCGTCATGCAAGTCTTCGGAGTTGCTTCCATGTTACGCTCTTCCTTCACCTCTGGAGACATTATATCGATCCTGCACACATGACTCTCAAAAGGAGGGTTGTTATATGAGTTAGTCAAACCAAAATCTACCCTACCTTCTTCTACATTTAAAGAGAGCTTGCCATTTTTTACGTCTATTATCGCTCCAGCTGTGGCCAAGAAAGGCCTTCCAAGAATGATAGGGAATTTAGAATTCCCGTTCATATCCAACACCATGAAGTCGGTAGGAATGAAAAATTTCCCCACCTTTATGGGGACATTCTCTAGTATGCCTAGAGGAGTTTTAGTTGAGCCATCCGCAAATTGTAAAGAGAATTTGGATGGACTCAATTTCTCGACTCCCAACCTCTCAAAGATAGTAAGTGGCATCAAGCTCGCACTAACCCCTAAGTCACGTAAGGCTTGGTCTATTTCCACTTCTTCAATTGAGCAAGAAATAGAGAAACTTCCTGGATCTTTTAGTTTAGGAGGCATATTAGTTTTTATCATGGCATTATGCTCCTCAATTAAGCTCTTAGTTTCTATTTCTATTTGCTTTCTCTTGACCAACCTTTGTGGGAAAGGTATTGGGGGTTGGTAAGGTGGTGGAGGGACATACTTTGATTCTATCTCTTCATCTTCGCTCATGTCCTCCTCACATTCCACATCCTTTTCAGCTACCCCAAGCTTATCATCCCTCAAGTATATAGCATTACAATGTTCATTGGGATTAACTTCGGGTTGTCCCGGAAACGTACCCTTAGGTCTAGAGTATGTACTAGCTTGTTGGGCAATTTGAGTTTCTAACATCTTATTATGGATGACTAAGTTATCTACCTTAGATGCTAACTCTTTTATTGCCTCGTTGACTGCCCTACCTTGTTGCCTAAACTCTTCATTTTGTTTTGTTTGAGTTTCAACAAAGTTTTCCAAAAGAGACTCAAGTTTAGACTTTTGTACCTGAGGATACCCCGATGCGGGTTTCCTATTACCTTGGCCTTCCTGGAATTCGTGGTTCAGGGTGTTGTTGTAGTTCCCATAGGAGAGGTAAGGGCTATTCTTCCTTCCTTGGTTGTAAGGATTTGGGGGAGCATAATTTGGCAACTTCGGGTTCGTGTCATAGAAGTTGTGACAAGAGTTCACTTGTTCACCCGAAGCACCGGATCCATGGGCAATACCTCGTGGGCACTCCATTATGTCATGTCCCTGCATTCCACAAATCTCACAAACAATATTAGTAGCACCTATTGAACTCACATTAGCCTTTTCAAGCTGATCAAAATGTTTATTCAGTGAGTCAATTTTAGACATAATGAGATAAGTTCTATTCATTTCAAACTTACCCCCCGAAATCTTTTTCGGGTTATTACCTCGTTCCGAGCCCCATTGGTGGTAGTTGGTGGCTACGTTTTCAATGATATTGAATGCTTCAGTCAGAGGTCTGTTCATAACGGCTCCGCCAGCTGCTGAGTCAAGTGACACCTTCGAAGAGTAGTCCAATCCGTTGTAGAAGGTATGCACTAATAGCCACCTCTCGAGTCCATGATGTGGGAAAGACTCCAGCAACCCTTTGTAGCGATCCCAAGCTTCGGATAAGCATTCTCCGTCCTTTTGGAAGAAGCCGGTGATCTGAGTTCGTAGGTATGCCGTCTTGGATGGAGGAAAGAATTTCTCCAAGAATGCCTGCTCCAGTTTGTCCCAAGTCGACAAGGTATTAGCGGGCACTTGCTTTAGCCAAGCTTTTGCCTTTCCAGTAAGAAAGGAGGGGAATAACCTCAAGCGTATAGCATCGACCGGGTCACCATGAGTCCTAACTGCATCGACGAACTCCAAGAATGTCTCCACTTGATCAGTCGGGTCCTCCGAGGGCAATCCTCCGAATTGATGTTGCCTAATCATGCTAATTAGCATAGGCGGTATAGTGTAGTTCTCCGCCTCGATCTCTGGCCTAGCAATCCCAGTTCGCAAACCCCTAGCATTTGGGGCTGCGTAGTCCTTTAGTGGTTTGGTATCCGAAAGATTCGTCATGAGTGTAATGGGAGTCAACCTTTCTCTCTCTCTTTGTAGTCTCCTACGTCTATGAAAGGTTCTCTCGATTTCGGGGTCAACCTCAATAAGGCTTCCAAGACTGAGGGATCTTTGCATAAAAGAGAAAAACAGAGAGAGATAGATACTCTAGAAGGAAAAGAGATAAATGAAATTTTTTTTAACAAAAAACAATTAAAAAGAAAAAGAAGTCTAGAAAAATCAATTTAAAAATTAAATTGAGATTCAAGAAAGCACAGTCCCCGGCAACGACGCCAAAAACTAGGTGTGCGTGGATTCCGGCAAGTGTACCGGATTCGTCGCCAAGTAATAAAAAGATATCGATCCCACAGAGACCGTGATCTCAAATCCCAACTAATTATCAAATCAATTAAACTGGACTATATAAAGAGGATTTTGAAAAGGTTTTGGTTTTCGAAATAATAATCAAGTAACAATCAAATTTAAAATTGCAATTAAACAAAACAGGAAAGCAATTCAAATTGGGGGTTTTCAAATTCAAAAGGGATTTCTAGGAATTGGGTTACCAACAAGATTGTTTATGTTACTAAATTGACTACCCCTTGTTAATTATCTAAATTGCTTTGAAGGCGAATTTATCCTAAATTAGTTAATGCTCCCTCTCGGGTTACAAAAACCGTGTCCAATTAAACCAACCCCTACTCTCGTGGTAGTTGAATTTAGATTGAACCATTTAGGCTTTGTGACAATTCGTTAATCCTCGAAGGACCGCTTCTAACTCTTGTGATTTAAGTCCTAAGTCTGATTCTATAGATCCGACACCTAAGTTCACCACTAGGTTTCTCCTTAGAGTATCTACGACACGCAAATAAGTGGCCACCGAATTCACGAGTAATTAAAACAATAGAAATCAGATCTAAAGCAAAATCAAAATTAACAAAGGTAAAACATCAATTCACAACATAAAAACAGATCTTGGTCATAGCCCCAATCCCTAGAAATAAAGCTACTACTCAAGCATTGCCATGGTGATGACAAGCTTGGTTAACAACAACATAAAATAAAACCTAAGAGAAGAGAAGAAGAAGAAGAAGGAGAAGAGAATCCTAATTTTACCTAAGTGTGGCAGCCCAAAAAGCCTCTTTAGTCTCTGCCTAATTGCCCTATTTATAGATTAGGGTAATTTGAATCCCAATCAAATACAAATTCATATGAAATCAGTTTATTGAAATCCAAATATTACGTGTCACGGCCGTGATGGCCATCACAGTCATGCCGTGACGGATTCTGCCTTGGGCACTGCTTCACGGATTGGTCTGTCATAGCCGTGATGCTCATCACGGCTAGGCCGTGATCAGTTCTGCCTGTGAAGGTCTGGTTCAGCTGACATGTCACGGCCGTGATGCTCATCACGGCTTGGCCGTGACCAGTTTTGACTTTAGCCTTCTTTCTTTTCAGTTTTGCTCGATCATGTTGAGTCCCCGGCAACGGCGCCAAAAACTTGTTGAGTCACCGGCAAGTGTACCGGGTCGTCGTAAGTAATAAAATAAACACGGTAAGTAATTACCGAGGTCAAACTCAGGGATTGGGCTACCAATTCAACCAATTCGCGGGAAATCCGATACGTTTGGTCAAGCGACAGAAAGTGGTTGAGAGAGAGAGATTATTATCACAATTCAATAACAAATCAAATAAAGCTAAGGTTTTAAAATCAGAAATTAAAATATCCAAGGTCTCAAATCCACCTACCCAATCATGTATAGTACCCAAGTGATGATGTATTCCTTCCTAAGTTCAATTACAATGTCAACCGAGACCCCCAATTTCTCCTATATCCACTGTCGTGCTCAATAGGACGTATTCAACGATTGGATTAATTACTTACTAGGTCTCATAATCCTAATCTCGAATTCTATTAATTCTTGTTCCCTATAAGGTTGCACTAATCTCCTACCCACTGTCGTGCAATATTCGATTAGTGATCCCAATTCAAGTTCTAAAACGTGAATCGCCGCTCGGCCTCAACACGTTTAACTAGTTAATCACGCAAAACATATGATCAACACAACCAAATCAGAATTGGAAAACATTCATTGAGAGAAGGGGAGAAAAACATACATCACATGAACACTATACCGCCATGGGCGGCTTCATTGATCCCTCGGACGAGGGGATTAGTTCCTCATGCCCGTGACGACGCACAAACAATCCGACATAATCTCCATAATAAAATAAAATAAGAAAAAGGGAGACGCAGCTCCAGAAGAAGGAATCTAAAAGATCTACAATCTGTTCTGATGCCAAAAAGTTCTCTGAATCTG
This sequence comes from Sophora flavescens, assembly GCA_030762895.1. NCBI lineage: Eukaryota > Viridiplantae > Streptophyta > Magnoliopsida > Fabales > Fabaceae > Sophora > Sophora flavescens. The sequence continues at coordinate 14,591,479 of CM061062.1, read as the reverse complement.
TTCTGCACTGCCTTATTTATAAGGAGGCCAAGCATCACGGCCGTGATGGTCATCACGGCTAGGCCGTGACGGCTTTTGTTTCTGGTACTTTTGTGGAATTCAGACCCTCGCGACGCGAGCCTTCTTTTTACAGCCCATGATGTGAATCACGGCTAAGCCGTGACGGTTGATGAGCCTCTGGTTGACCGGTTTTATAACTAGTAAAGACCTTGGCTTTGTGCTTATTTTATATCATTTTTACCCAAATTAGACTTGATTGTCTCTAAGTAGTATTTTGAGTCTGTAAAGTGTTTTTAAGTTAATTTAGTTGATTTAGAGTGAATAAAGTATTTACTTTTATTTTCTATTTTCAGGTTAATAAAAAAGAATAATTCTGGAGCTTTCGCCCCGCGAAGAAGAGCTCGCCTCGCGAGCTACCCAATCATGAAAAGTCAGAGACGATCACGGCTTGCCCGTGTGGAAGGTCACGGGCGTTGCAGTTTGGGAATTTGAAGAGTTCGCCTCGCGAAGATATGCTCGCCTCGCGAGAAGACAAAGAGTTGCAGACCTTTCATGTTATTCGCCTCGCGAGCAATGCTTCGCCTCGCGAGGACTTGGATTCCAGAAACGTGTATATAAGACAGTCTTAGGCAGAACTGAGAGTCGAGTCAGAATTAGCCAGTTTTGGCTAGTTTCTGAGTTTGTAGTCTTTTGTTTTCCTCTTAGTTTATTGTTTTCTTTTGTAATGGAGAACTAGTCTCATAGATTAATCTACTGTAATTGGTTTCCATTACCACACTTGAGGTTCTGTAATTCTTCTTTCATTTGATCTTCTCTTTTCAATGCAATGCTGTATGTTTCTGTTTGTTATTTCAGGAATATATAGTGTGGTATTGTTTCATTTCGATGATGTTATGTTCCTATATATAATCGCGTTTGTTATTTCGCGTGTGTTCATTCATGTTCGTTTGTTCATGAGAGCTTAACCCCGTTTGTTATTTCGGGAATAGGAACATACATCTGTAGTAGAGGTTGCGTTGTTAATTGTTGCTACAACCGGGAGGGGATTAGTATCTGTTTAGTAGAATATGCATGAACCGATGATAGTGGGGAAACCGAGAACAGTAGGTTAATCGTCTTTAGTTTATTTGTTAATCTCTTTTCTTACTCTGTTTTTATTTTGTTTCCTTTATTTTATTTTAATCTCAAAACCCCCATTTCTAACTTTTACTAATTTTCTGTTAATAATAACAACAACTAAAGAGTCCTTGAGAGACGATACCCGAGTTGTCGCACTATACTGCATTATTTTATAATCGCTCGTTCTTTTTGGCGCGTGGCGACAGCGCGTTCAAAAATTGGCGCCGTTGCCGGGGACTCTTGTTTGTTGTTATTAGCAGAAAGTTACATTTAAAAAAAAAAAAACCTTTTGCATTCCTGAATTAGTTCTGTCTGCTTTGTCTGGATGTTTGATTGCCATGGATAATTACATGTATGGATATTTGCCTAATGTTTATTATGAACCACCACCTTGCATGTATTATCCTAATTTTAGTGAGCCACCACCATACTATCCTAGCCAAATGACCACCTCTGCACCTTCCGAACCTTCACCGAGCACCTTGGATGAGATTGCTTCAATGCTACAACAAATGGAAGAGAACAATCAACGGATGGCACAACAAACTCTTGAATTTCAACAGAAGATGGAGGCTGAATACCATAGGAGCCAAGCTGAATCTCAGAAATTGTCCGCTCTAATTGATCAAGTTACCACCAACTCGGCTGCAATGCTAACTCCACAGCCCATTGAAGAACATAAAGATTCACAAGTCATTCTTGAAAATATTTCTGATGATTTTGATAATGTTTCTGTTGATGAAGAATTATGTGTTGAATCCCCTGATCCTAATGCTTGTTATTGTGATGGAACTGCTTTGTGTGTAGAATGTTTTACAGGTTTATACTTTTCAGGAAAAATAGAAAATGCAGATCGTTTTGCAGGTTTATTTTTTTCAGGAAACTTAGAAAAGGAGGATCAGGAGGACATCCGCTCCCCCGTGCCTGAAGATGATGAAGAATCTTTGGAAGTAGATGATTCAAGTAACTCAAATGCATGTGTTGAGAGTAATGGGATGATGAATTAATTGCTGAATTTCCAGACATTGTAGATTTTTCTGATTCATTTTCTTGTAATATATGTACTAACTCTAACCTTTGTGTGGTGTGTGCTGAAATTTCTGCGTGTATAGCAGGTGATAACTTTGTTAGTGCAGTGGATGAAAACCTTGCAGAAGTTGAAGCAGCACCGGTAACCGTTTCTAACTGTTTGCCACCTCCCCCTGAGGAGCCACCAGTGCTGGATTTTGCACCCTTGGATTTTGCACCATGGCCAATCCAAGAGGTTGAGCCCCACTTCTATTGGGGAGACTTTATTGAGAAAGAGGTCATCTGTGACCCGAAGGGGAGTGAGGAGTCCGCCGCACTCGGCGAAGTCATCATAATTGTCAAGTGCTCACCTCCGCATCAAAGCTGCAAGTTAGGGAGGCTTGGAATGAATTTCAGTCCTTTGGCTACCATGTGGGCCTTATGCTACAGGCAGTGGGATCCTGGTGGAACCGCCCTTCAATGAGTTTTCTTAACCCTTTCTTCTTTTTTAATTTTCTTTTCCTTGTTTTATTTCTGTTTTGTTTTTAATAAAGCTCCTGAATAATTTGAGAAGCTCAGGAGTTGTGTTAAGTCTTGGTTATGGCAAGTTTATTGGATTTTATTAATTTTTGCATAGATGGATTGCATGATAGTGTTGACTGTTTCCCCCCTAGGATTTGAAAATTTTTTGAAAAATGATCCCCATATGATTAAAAACTGAACTTTGAGATTTTATTATGATGGCATGATTTATGATAAGTTTGGGGTGATAGGAAACACACACTAGGGATAGTATCTCTGTTCAAATAATTTGCATAAATGTCCAGGTGAGGTTTTGAGCCTCCAACATGTTTTAAACTGTGTGAAAATCACTTTTTAAGTTGCACTGTCCTGAATTTGCTTGAATCTCTTTTTGGTTTGCATGATTATATGTTTGCTTCAGATGATTTAGGCATTTTCTTTGTAAATAGCTACTTAGCCTAAAAATAACCATCCCTAATGCATGTTCCTTAGTTAGCCCCATTGAGCCTATTAGCCTGTTAATTCTTGATAACCTAATGTTATAAGCCCAAAAATCTGGAAAACCATGTTAACCCGATCTTAGGATTAGGAGAGCATGTAATCTTAGAATGGGTGCAAGAAACTAAAGTTTGGGGTGGCTGCAAGGTGTAATATGTTGTTTGGGATTGAAAAAAAAAAAGTAAAAATGAAAAGAAAAAAAAATAGAAAAAAAAAAGAAAAAAAATTTAAAAGTGCAAAAATGCCAAAAAGAAATAAAAGAGGCTGTAGCCACCCAGAAGCATAAAGAAGAAAAAAAATTAAAAAGGAACTTGAGTTTAATTTCAAAGTGTAAATAATGTTAATGCTCTCTTAGTTCCTAGGATCTTCAGCCTAGTACTTTTGTATATCCTACCCTTAGCCAGGCCCCATTACAACCCATAAAAGACCTTCTGATGTTGCTTGCATGTTTTCTGTGGGAGTCATTTAGAGATGAAAATCAAATTTATGGGAAGTGCTCTTAAAAGTGAAATTGAGTGAATGTTGATAGCCTGACACAAACTGAGCGATTGAGTGAACATAAATTTCCCTTGTGAGGAAGGCAGTTGTTTGAATTTGGTGATCTCCCTTTTGTGTGTAACTTGGATCCCCTGCTTAGATTGATGATTGTTTAAATAATGAAATTCTCAATTGTTTAGAATAAATGATTGTGGGGATTGTTTTGCTTGTAAGGGGGGAACATTGAAAGAAAAATGTTTTGTAGAGCATTGCTTGAAATCTGTACGAAAGTTGATTGAATCTTTTGAGCTTGCCAGGTCTTGAGTCTTTTTAAGTTTTTGAGTGTAGTTTGCTTGGGGACAAGCAAAGTTTAAGTTTGGGGGTATTTTGATGAGCCTCTGGTTGACCGGTTTTATAACTAGTAAAGACCTTGGCTTTGTGCTTAATTATTTTATATCATTTTTACCCAAATTAGACTTGATTGTCTCTAAGTAGTATTTTGAGTCTGTAAAGTGTTTTTAAGTTAATTTAGTTGATTTAGAGTGAATAAAGTATTTACTTTTATTTTCTATTTTCAGGTTAATAAAAAAGAATAAATCTGGAGCTTTCGCCCCGCGAAGAAGAGCTCGCCTCGCGAGCTACCCAATCATGAAAAGTCAGAGACGATCACGGCTTGCCCGTGTGGAAGGTCACGGGCGTTGCAGTTTGGGAATTTGAAGAGTTCGCCTCGCGAAGATATGCTCGCCTCGCGAGAAGACAAAGAGTTGCAGACCTTTCATGTTATTCGCCTCGCGAGCAGTGCTTCGCCTCGCGAGGACTTGGATTCCAGAAACGTGTATATAAGACAGTCTTAGGCAGAACTGAGAGTCGAGTCAGAATTAGCCAGTTTTGGCTAGTTTCTGAGTTTGTAGTCTTTTGTTTTCCTCTTAGTTTATTGTTTTCTTTTGTAATGGAGAACTAGTCTCCTAGATTAATCTACTGTAATTGGTTTCCATTACCACACTTGAGGTTCTGTAATTCTTCTTTCATTTGCTCTTCTCTTTTCAATGCAATGCTGTATGTTTCTGTTTGTTATTTCAGGAATATATAGTGTGGTATTGTTTCATTTCGGTGATGTTATGTTCCTATATATAATCGCGTTTGTTATTTCGCGTGTGTTCATTCATGTTCGTTTGTTCATGAGAGCTTAACCCCGTTTGTTATTTCGGGAATAGGAACATACATCTGTAGTAGCGGTTGCGTTGTTAATTGTTGCTACAACCGGGAGGGGATTAGTACCTGTTTAGTAGAATATGCATGAACCGATGATAGTGGGGAAACCGAGAATAGTAGGTTAATCATCTTTAGTTTATTTGTTAATCTCTTTTCTTACTCTGTTTTTATTTTGTTTCCTTTATTTTATTTTAATCTCAAAACCCCCATTTCTAACTTTTACTAATTTTCTGTTAATAATAACAACAACTAAAGAGTCCTTGAGAGACGATACCCGAGTTGTCGCACTATACTGCATTATTTTATAATCGCTCGTTCTTTTTGGCGCGTGGCGATAGCGCGGTCAACGGTCTCTGACTTGTGTGGGTTTTAGGTCACGGCCGTGATGTACATCACGGCTAGGCCGTGATGGTCTCTGTCTTGCAAGTCTTCATTATTCGCGAGGCGAGAATACACTCGAGGGGCGAGCAACTCCAGAATGGCAATTTCCACTATTTCTTGACTTTCCTTGACTCCTGGAGTTTCACTTCTAACCTGAAACAATAAAAAGACACAAAAAGCGTAATTCTATTCAAAATAGACTAAAAACTACTAAAAATGCCTAGAACGAGTAAAAGTCTACTTATGAACAAAACAAGGCCAAATTTGAGCGAAAACGAGATTGAACTCGAATAATTAGCACGGAAACCACAGTCCATCTAGTTATAAAACTAGATAAGCCAGAGGCTTATCAAAACACCCCAAACTTAAACCTTGCTTGTCCCCAAGCAAGCTAAAACTCAAAAAGGACTCAAGACTTGGAAAACTTAAGGGATTCAATCGATTTCGCACAAATTTCATGCAATCTTAACAAAACAGTTTTTCTCCAATGATTTTCCCCCCTTGCATCAATGTAATCCCCACATTCATTTACTTTAAACAATTGAGAGCTTCATCATTCATGCAATCATTAATCTAAGTTGAAGATCAGAGTCACACACAAAAGGAAGAACACCAATTTCAAACAATTGCCTTCCTCACAAGGGTATGTAAAATTTCACTCATTCGCTCAAATTCGTCTAGGCTATCAACTTTTCACTCAATTTCACATATCAAGAGCACTTCCCATGAATTTGATTTTCATCTCAAAAATGGTTCCCACGAAAACATGCATGCAACATCAGAAGGTCTTATAAAGGTTGTAATGAGGCCTGGATGAGGGTAGGATAATCAAGGATACTAGGCTTAAGTCCCTAGGAACTAAGAGAGCATGAGCATTTGACACATATTCAACTCAAATTCCTTTTTCCATCTTTCTTTTTGCCTCGGGTGACTACAGCCTTTTCCTTGCTAATCTTTTTGTTTTCCCCCTTTTCTTTTGGCAAATTATTTTTTTTTTTTTTGCCTTGGGTTTCAACCTTTATTTTTCTTTTTCTTAACCCAAAATGACATATCACCTTGTAGCCACCCCAAACTTAGTTTCTCACAACCTTTCTCTTGCTAAGCTTCCATGCTCTCCTAATCCTAAGATTGGGTTAACATGGTTTTTCCGATTTTGGCTTATAATATAGGGTCATCAAGAAACAATAGGTCAATTAGGCTCAATGTGGCTAACTAGGGAACATGCATTAAGGATGGTTATTTTTAGGCCAAGTAGTTATTCAAAGAAAATTGCCTAAATCATTTGATGCAACATATAAACATGCAAACCATGAAGAGATTCAAGCAAATCCGGGAAAGTGCAACTTAACAGTGATTCACACAATCAAAAACAAAGTTGGAGGTTCAAATCCTCACCTGGACATTTTTGCAAATTGTTTGACCGAGATACAATTCCTAGTGTGTGCACCCCCTCACCCCAAACTTATCATAAATCAAGTAATCACAATAAAATTCTCAAAGTTCAATTTTCAATTTTTTCACATGGGGATCAATTTTTCTAATTTCAGAACCTAAGGGGAAATCATCGATGGTCAAAATAATTCATGCAATCAATCTATGCTCAATTTAATTGAATTCCAACAAGCTTGCCGACACGACATTCATACACAAACTCTTGATCTTCTCAAATTATTCAAGAGCGACAAACAAAAACAAAAGTGAGGAGAGGAGAGGGTGCTCCCTGATCAAGTTTCCATGGTTGCCTCCTCATCCAATTGGTCTCACATGCTCCCTTCTGTTGCATAGCATCCTGGAAGAACTCCTGCAAATTAAAACCTTAAGTGCAGATTCGCGAGGCGAGAGACAACTCGCGAGGCGAATCTGGAATCCCAACAGATGATGATGCCCAGAATCGCGAGGCTAAAGCAGCCCTCGCGACGCGAGACAGAAAAGTGAGCAAGCCTCTGAGATTCAGGGCTTCTGTCTCGCGCGGCCACTGTGGATTCGCGTGGCGAATCAAGCTTCTTTTTTTTAATAATATAAATGAAAATGACAGAAACTAAAACCAAAGGATACCTAGCTTGGGTTGCCTCCCAAGTAGCGCTTGTTTAACGTCCCGAGCCTGATTCAAGTCACCCCAGAGGGTTAATCCGGACGAAGATCTTGCTTGCCATGCCATGCCTCAGTCCGTTTTCTGTAGGCTCTTGCCCTTTCATATGCTCGCATGCTATTCCCGGACAACTCCTTTAAGTCCAGCATCCTTCTATAATCAGCATGAACTCTCCACTCCGTGATGGTCCCTATTGGGATCAACTGGTTGTTTTCATTGACCACCACGGGTGTGCCACCTTTCAACTTCGTTGCTTTATCCTCTTTTTCCATGCCCTTGTTGTTGCGCTCTTCCCTTGCATATTCATCCCTTGGGGAACTCGGTAAGGCTTTCATGTCTTTCAACCACTTGAGATAGACCTCATCCCCCTTAGGGTCTTTTTGCTCACTACCATCATCATGGGATTTTACCAACACTTGAGCAAGTGAAGAACCATGGGATTCTTGAGTTGCCTTTGCCCTTACAGTTGATTCCACCATATCCACTCGATACACTTCCGACCTCTCTGCAGGGTGCTTCATTGCTTCAAAGAGATTGAAGACTACCTCATCATCTTGCACCCTTACAGTGAGTTTCCCTTGTCGCACATCTATCAAGGCACCCCCAGTGGCCAAGAAGGGCCTACCCAATATGAGAGGGATCTCGGCGTCTTCATCCATATCAAGCACTACAAAGTCCACCGGAAATATAAGCTTGTCCACCTTTACTAACAAGTCTTCGACCACCCCATAAGGATATTTTATAGAGCGATCGACTAGTTGGAGCGACATCCGTGTATCCTTGACTTCTTTGATCCCCAACCTCTTCATCATGGAGAGGGGCATCAAGTTGATGCTTGCCCCTAGATCACACAATGCCTTCCCTACAGTTATCCCCCCAATGGTGCATGGTATCGAAAAAGAACCGGGGTCCTTCAACTTTGGAGGTAGTTTTCTTTGAAGAATGGCACTACACTCCTCAGTCAAAGCAACCGTTTCCTCATCCACTATTCTCCGCTTCTTGGAGAGAAGCTCCTTCATAAACCGGGCATATGATGGCATCTGTTCCAAGGCTTCCGCAAATGGAATGTTAATCTGAAGTTTGCGGAAGACATCAAGGAATCTGTTGAACTGCTTATCCTGTTGAGGCTTCTTCAATCTTCCAGGATACGGTACCTTCATGTAGGGCGGGAGGTCTTGGGGTTCAACCTACTTCTTCTTTCGAAACTCTTCATCCACAAGCTTCAGCCTTCCCCCTTGCTCTGGCGCCTTGTCACTTGCCAACTTCTCTTTCTCAGGTTGCTCTTCCTCAACATGTGGTTGTTCCGGGGCCTTGTCTTCCATTAAACTGGTTGCACCCTTGTTAGATCCCAACTCCCTACCGCTTCTAGTTGTTATGGCATTGCAATGGGCCTTAGGGTTGTTCTCGGTATCACCTGGGAAAGTGCCTGGGAGACGCTCATTTAGTTGCTTCGCGAGCTGAGCTATCTGCGTCTCAAGATTCTGAATTGCCGACCCTGTATGAGTCGCCAAATTGTCAATGGCAGTGTTTGTGTTGATTGACAATTTCTCCACTGCTGCACTCATCTTCTCAAAAGCCAGCTCCCACGGTTGTCTTCCACCATCTGTTAGTTGCAATTGATTAGTCCCTGGAAGAGCCTGCTGAGTATTGTGCTGCTGGATCCCAATGTTTGGCCTCAGACCCTGTTGAGGTTGTTGTTGCCCAGCTAGACCACCACTAGCATTACTCCAAGAGAAACCCGGGTGGTCTCTCCTCATATACCCCCTATTCTGATTCTGACTGTAGTCATTCTGTCTGTTCCTCTGATAGTTATTATGGGGCACAGTGTCATAGAAGTTGTGGCATGAGTCCACATGTTCCTGAGAGAAGTTGAGCGGACAACTATGAGTGTCATGATCTCCATTACAATTGTCACAACCCGGAGGCATCCCCTCGTGTATCACATTAACCCTTTTGCTTCCAGACAAAGCCTCATTCTGCATCTTCAACAATCTGTTTTGCTCGAGAATGGCTTCCATTGTCGCTGAACTGATTCCACTTGAGGTTTCCCTACCACGGTTGTAATCATTATATGACATCTTTTCCAATAATGCCCATCCATCCTCAGCTGATAAATAGGAAAAAGAACCGCCAGCTGCGGCATTACAGTTCATCTGATAGCGTCCCCTCAACCCGTTAAAGAAATGATGAACTTTGGAGACCGGGTCAAATAACGCTGAAGGGCATCTTCTCAGGAGCCCGTTGTACCTCTCCCAGGCCTCATTATAGGTTTCATCTTCATGTCCTTTGAAGGATGTGACGGCAATTCTTGCTTGTGCCGCTTTCTGAGGGGGAAAATATTTGGTTAGGAACTTTTGTGCCATTTGCACCCAAGTTCTGATGCTGTTCCTATCCAAGCTGTCAACCCAATCGCGAGCGACATCCCTAAGAGAGAGAGGGAAAAGCCGCAAGCGAAACTCATCTTGTGAGACTCCTCTTGTCTTCTGCAAGTCACAAGCTTCAAGGAAGCGAGTGATGTGTCTATGAGGGTCCTGTTTGCCACTCCCATCAAACTGATTATCACGGATCTGGAATGTGACACATCCTTCCACTCTGAAGGAGTCTGTATTCAGGTTGCCCCTCACAATAGAAGAATCACAATCTCCCAAGCTGGGTAGATCGTACTCGAAGAGAGGTTTGTAACGAGGAGGAGGAGGAGGAGGGTTTTCTTCGGCCATGTCCTCAAGATTAATCGCTTCAAACCTCTTTCTTTCTCTGACTTCCTTCCTTAAGCGCTTCTCAGTCTTGGTGATCTCCGAATCAAATAGCAAGTCCTCTTGTGAAAGGGTACCTCGCATACAAAAACACGGCAAGACCAAGTGGAATCAAAGAAGTAGAGAGAAATAATAAGGAAATAATAGAAAAATAAAAATAAAATCAACTTAACCAATCAATCAAATTTCCAAAAAATTAGGAAAATTGGTTGTGCCAATCCCCGGCAACGGCGCCAAAAACTTGTTGAGTCCCCGGCAACGGCGCCAAAAACTTGTTGAGTCACCGGCAAGTGTACCGAGTCGTCGCAAGTAATAAAATAAACACGGTAAGTAATTACCGAGGTCCAACTCAGGGATTGGGCTACCAATTCAACCAATTCGCGGGAAATCCGATACGTTTGGTCAAGTGACAGAAAGTGGTTGAGAGAGAGAGATTATTATCGCAATTCAATAACAAATCAAATAAAGCTAAGGTTTTAAAATCAGAAATTAAAATATCCAAGGTCTGAAATCCACCTACCCAATCATGTATAGTACCCAAGTGATGATGTATTCCTTCCTAAGTTCAATTACAATGTCAACCGGGACCCCCAATTTCTCCTATATCCACTGTCGTGCTCAATAGGACGTATTCGACGATTGGATTAATTACTTACTAGGTCTCATAATCCTAATCTCGAATTCTATTAATTCTTGTTCCCTATAAGGTTGCACTAATCTCCTACCCACTGTCGTGCAATATTCGATTAGTGATCCCAATTCAAGTTCTAAAACGTGAATCGCCGCTCGGCCTCAACACGTTTAACTAGTTAATCACGCAAAACATATGATCAACACAACCAAATCAGAATTGGAAAACATTCATTGAGAGAAGGGGAGAAAAACATACATCACATGAACACTATACCGCCATGGGCGGCTTCATTGATCCCTCGGACGAGGGGATTAGTTCCTCATGCCCGTGACGACGCACAAACAATCCGACATGATCTCCATAATAAAATAAAATAAGAAAAAGGGAGACGCAGCTCCAGAAGAAGGAATCTAAAAGATCTACAATCTGTTCTGATGCCAAAAAGTTCTCTGAATCTGTTCTGCACTGCCTTATTTATAAGGAGGCCACGAGTCACGGCCGTGATGGTCATCACGGCTAGGCCGTGACGGCTTCTATTTCTGGCACTTTTGTGGAATTCAGACCCTCGCGACGCGAAGGGTGTCTCGCGACGCGAGCCTTCTTTTTACAGCCCATGATGTGAATCACGGCTAAGTCGTGACGGTCTCTGACTTGTGTGGGTTTTAGGTCACGGCCGTGATGTACATCACGGCTAGGCCGTGATGGTCTCTGTCTTGCAAGTCTTCATTATTCGCGAGGCGAGAATACACTCGCGGGGCGAGCAGCTCCAGAATGGCAATTTCCACTATTTCTTGACTTTCCTTGACTCCTGGAGCTTCACTTCTAACCTGAAACAATAAAGAGACACAAAAAGCGTAATTCTATTCAAAATAGACTAAAAACTACTAAAAATGCCTAGAATGAGTAAAAGTGTACTTATGAACAAAACAAGGCCAAATTTGGGCGAAAACGAGATTGGACTCGAATAATTAGCACGGAAACCACAGTCCATCTAGTTATAAAACTAGATAAGTCAGAGGCTTATCAAAACACCCCAAACTTAAACCTTGCTTGTCCCCAAGCAAGCTAAAACTCAAAAAGGACTCAAGACTTGGAAAACTTAAGGGATTCAATCGATTTCGCACAAATTTCATGCAGTCTTAACAAAACAGTTTTTCTCCAATGATTTTCCCCCCTTGCATCAATGTAATCCCCACATTCATTTACTTTAAACAATTGAGAACTTCATCATTCATGCAATCATTAATTTAAGTTGAAGATCAGAGTCACACACAAAAGGAAGATCACCAATTTCAAACAATTGCCTTCCTCACAAGGGTATGTAAAATTTCACTCATTCGCTCAAATTCGTCTAGGCTATCAACTTTTCACTCAATTTCACATATCAAGAGCACATCCCATGAATTTGATTTTCATCTCAAAAATGGTTCCCACGAAAACATGCATGCAACATCAGAAGGTCTTATAAAGGTTGTAATGAGGCCTGGCTGAGGGTAGGATAATCAAGGATACTAGGCTTAAGTCCCTAGGAACTAAGAGAGCATGATCATTTGACACATATTCAACTCAAATTCCTTTTTCCATCTTTCTTTTTGCCTCGGGTGACTACAGCCTTTTCCTTGCTAATCTTTTTGTTTTTCCCCTTTTCTTTTGGCAAATTTTTTTTTTTTTTGCCTTGGGTTTCAACCTTTATTTTTCTTTTTCTCAACCCAAAATGACATATCACCTTGTAGCCACCCCAAACTTAGTTTCTCACAACCTTTCTCTTGCTAAGCTTCCATGCTCTCCTAATCCTAAGATTGGGTTAACATGGTTTTTCCGATTTTGGCTTATAATATAGGGTCATCAAGAAACAATAGGTCAATTAGGCTCAATGTGGCTAACTAGGGAACATGCATTAGGGATGGTTATTTTTAGGCCAAGTAGTTATTCAAAGAAAATTGCCTAAATCATTTGATGCAACACATAAACATGCAAACCATGAAGAGATTAAAGCAAATCCGGGAAAGTGCAACTTAACAGTGATTCACACAATCAAAAACAAAGTTGGAGGCTCAAATCCTCACCTGGACATTTTTGCAAATTGTTTGACCGAGATACAATTCCTAGTGTGTGCACCCCCTCACCCCAAACTTATCATAAATCAAGTAATCACAATAAAATTCTCAAAGTTCAATTTTCAATTTTTTCACATGGGGATCAATTTTTCTAATTTCAGAACCTAGGGGGAAATCATCGATGGTCAAAATAATTCATGCAATCAATCTATGCTTAATTTAATTGAATTCCAACAAGCTTGCCGACACGACATTCATACACAAACTCTTGATCTTCTCAATTTATTCAAGAGAGACAAACAAAAACAAAACACAAACAAAAACAAAAGTGAGGAGAGGAGAGGGTGCTCCCTGATCAAGTTTCCATGGTTTCCTCCTCATCCAATTGGTCTCACATGCTCCCTTCTGTTGCATAGCATCCTGGAAGAACTCCTGCAAATTAAAACCTTAAGTGCAGATTCGCGAGGCGAGAGACAACTCGCGAGGCGAATCTGGAATCCCAACAGATGATGATGCCCAGAATCGCGAGGCTAAAGCAGCCCTCGCGACGCGAGACAGAAAAGTGAGCAAGCCTCTGAGATTCAGGGCTTATGTCTCGCGCGGCCACTGTGGATTCGTGTGGCGAATCAAGCTTCTTTTTTTTTTTAATAATATAAATGAAAATGACAAACTAAAACCAAAGGATACCTAGCTTGGGTTGCCTCCCAAGTAGCGCTTGTTTAACGTCCCGAGCCTGACTCAAGTCACCCCAGAGGGTTAATCCGGACGAAGATCTTGCTTGCCATGCCATGCCTCAGTCCGTTTTCTGTAGGCTCTTGCCCTTTCATATGCTCGCATGCTGTTCCCGGACAACTCCTTTAAGTCCAGCATCCTTCTATAATCAGCACGAACTCTCCACTCCGTGATGGTCCCTATTGGGATCAACTGGTTGTTTTCATTGACCACCACGGGTGTGCCACCTTTCAACTTCGGTGCTTTATCCTCTTTTTCCATGCCCTTGTTGTTGCGTTCTTCCCTTGCACATTCATCCCTTGGGGAACTCGGTAAGGCTTTCATGTCTTTCAACCACTCGAGATAGACCTCATCCCCCTTAGGGTCTTTTTGCTCACTACCATCATCATGGGATTTTACCAACACTTGAGCAAGTGAAGAACCATGGGATTCTTGAGTTGCCTTTGCCCTTACAGTTGATTCCACCATATCCACTCGATACACTTCCGACCTCTCTGCAGGGTGCTTCATTGCTTCAAAGAGATTGAAGACTACCTCATCATCTTGCACCCTTAGAGTGAGTTTCCCTTGTCGCACATCTATCAAGGCACCCCCAGTGGCCAAGAAGGGCCTACCCAATATGAGAGGGATCTCGGCGTCTTCATCCATATCAAGCACTACAAAGTCCACCGGAAATATAAGCTTGTCCACCTTTACTAACAATTCTTCGACCACCCCATAAGGATATTTTATAGAGCGATCGGCTAGTTGGAGCGACATCCGTGTATCCTTGACTTCTTTGATCCCCAACCTCTTCATCATGGAGAGGGGCATCAAGTTGATGCTTGCCCCTAGATCACACAATGCCTTCCCTACAGTTATCCCCTCAATGGTGCATGGTATCGAAAAAGAACCAGGGTCCTTCAACTTTGGAGGTAGTTTTCTTTGAAGAATGGCACTACACTCCTCGGTCAAAGCAACCGTTTCCTCATCCACTATTCTCCGCTTCTTGGAGAGAAGCTCCTTCATAAATCGGGCATATGATGGCATCTGTTCCAAGGCTTCCGCAAATGGAATGTTAATCTGAAGTTTGTGGAAGACATCAAGGAATCTGTTGAACTGCTTATCCTGTTGAGGCTTCTTCAATCTTTCAGGATACGGTACCATCATGTAGGGCGGGAGGTCTTGGGGTTCAATCCACTTCTTCTTTCGAAACTCTTCATCCACAAGCTTCAGCCTTCACCCTTGCTCTGGTGCCTTGTCACTTGCCAACTTCTCTTTCTCAGGTTGCTCTTCCTCAACATGTGGTTGTTCCGGGGCCTTGCCTTCCTCTAAACTGGTTGCACCCTTGTTAGATCCCAACTCCCTACCGCTTCTAGTTGTTATGGCATTGCAATGGACCTTAGGGTTGTTCTCGGTATCACCTGGGAAAGTGCCTGGGAGACGCTCATTTAGTTTCTTCGCGAGCTGAGCTATCTGCGTCTCAAGATTATGAATTGCCGACCCTGTATGAGTCGCCAACTTGTCAATGGCAGTGTTTGTGTTGATTGACAATTTCTCCACTGCTGAACTCATCTTCTCAAAAGCCAGCTCCCACGGTTGTCTTCCATCATCTGTTAGTTGCAATTGATTAGTCCCTGGAAGAGCCTGCTGAGTATTGCGTTGTTGGATCCCAATGTTTGGCCTCAGACCCTGTTGAGGTTGTTGTTGCCCGGCTAGACCACCACAAGCATTACTCCAAGCGAAACCCGGGTGATCTCTCCTCATATACCCCCTATTCTGATTCTGACTGTAGTCATTCTGTCTGTTCCTCTGATAGTTATTCTGGGGCATAGTGTCATAGAAGTTGTGGCATGAGTCCACATGTTCCTGAGAGAAGTTGAGCGGACAACTATGAGTGTCATGATCTCCATTACAATTGTCACAACCCGGAGGCATCCCCTCGTGTATCACATTAACCCTTTTGCTTCCAGACAAAGCCTCATTCTGCATCTTCAACAATCTGTTTTGCTCGAGAATGGCTTCCATTGTCGCTGAACTGATTCCACTTGAGGTTTCCCTACCACGGTTGTAATCATTATATGACATCTTTTCCAATAATGCCCATCCATCCTCAGCTGATAAATAGGAAAAAGAACCGCCAGCTGCGGCATCACAGTTCATCTGATAGCGTCCCCTCAACCCGTTAAAGAAATGATGAACTTTGGAGACCGGGTCAAAGAACACTGAAGGGCATCTTCTCAGGAGCCCGTTGTACCTCTCCCAGGCCTCATTATAGGTTTCATCTTACATGCCTTTGAAGGATGTGACGGCAATTCTTGCTTGTGCCGCTTTCTGAGGGGGAAAACATTTGGTTAGGAACTTTTGTGCCATTTGCTCCCAAGTTCTGATGTTGTTCCTATCCAAGCTGTCAACCCAATCGCGAACGACATCCCTAAGAGAGAGAGGGAAAAGCCGCAAGCGAAACTCATCTTGTGAGACTCCTCTTGTCTTCTGCAAGTCACAAGCTTCAAGGAAGCGAGTGATGTGTCTATGAGGGTCCTGTTTGCCACTCCCATCAAACTGATTATCACGGATCTGGAATGTGACACATCCTTCCACTCTGAAGGAGTTTGTATTCAGGTTGCCCCTCACAATAGAAGAATCACAATCTCCCAAGCTGGGTAGATCGTAGTCGAAGAGAGGCTTGTAACGAGGAGGAGGAGGAGGAGGGTTTTCTTCGGCCATGTCCTCAAGATTAATCGCTTCAAACCTCTTTCTTTCAATGACTTCCTTCCTTAAGCGCTTCTCAGTCTTGGTGATCTCCGAATCAAATAGCAAGTCCTCTTGTGAAAGGGTACCTCGCATACAAAAACACGGCAAGACCAAGTGGAATCAAAGAAGTAGAGAGAAATAATAAGAAAATAACATAAAAATAAAAATAAAATCAACTTAAACAATCAATCAAATTTCCTAAAAATTAGGAAAATTGGTTGTGCCAATCCCCGGCAACGGCGCCAAAAACTTGTTGAGTCATCGGCAAGTGTACCGGGTCGTCGCAAGTAATAAAATAAACACGGTAAGTAATTACCGAGGTCGAGCTTAGGGATTGGGCTACAAATTCAACCAATTCGCAGGAAATCCAATACGTTTGGTCAAGCGACAGAAAGTGGTTGAGAGAGAGAGATTATTATCGTAATTCAATAACAAATCAAATAAAGCTAAGGTTTTAAAATCAGAAATTAAAATATCCAAGGTCTCAAATCCACCTACCCAATCATGTATAGTACCCAAGTGATGATGTATTCCTTCCTAAGTTCAATTACAATGTCAATCGGGACCCCCAATTTCTCCTATATCCACTGTCGTGCTCAATAGGACGTATTCAACGATTGGATTAATTACTTACTAGGTCTCATAATCCTAATCTCGAATTCTATTAATTCTTGTTCCCTATAAGGTTGCACTAATCTCCTACCCACTGTCGTGCAATATTCGATTAGTGATCCCAATTCAAGTTCTAAAACGTGAATCGCCGCTCGGCCTCAACACGTTTAACTAGTTAATCACGCAAAACATATGATCAACACAACCAAATCAGAATTGGAAAACATTCATTGAGAGAAGGGGAGAAAAACATACATCACATGAACACTATACCGCCATGGGCGTGACGACGCACAAACAATCCGACATAATCTCCATAATAAAATAAAATAAGAAAAAGGGAGACGCAGCTCCAGAAGAAGGAATCTAAAAGATCTACAATCTGTTCTGATGCCAAAAAGTTCTCTGAATCTGTTCTGCACTGCCTTATTTATAAGGAGGCCAAGCGTCACGGCCGTGATGGTCATCATGGCTAGGCCGTGACGGCTTCTGTTTCTGGCACTTTTGTGGAATTCAGACCCTCGCGACGCGAAGGGTGTCTCGCGACGCGAGCCTTCTTTTTACAGCCCATGATGTGAATCACGGCTAAGCCGTGACGGTCTCTGACTTGTGTGGGTTTTAGGTCACGACCGTGATGTACATCACGGCTAGGCCGTGATGGTCTCTGTCTTGCAAGTCTTCATTATTCGCGAGGCGAGAATACACTCGCTGGGCGAGCAGCTCCAAAATGGCAATTTCCACTATTTCTTGACTTTCCTTGACTCCTGGAGCTTCACTTCTAACCTGAAACAATAAAAAGACACAAAAAGCGTAATTCTATTCAAAATAGACTAAAAACTACTAAAAATGCCTAGAACGAGTAAAAGTCTACTTATGAACAAAACAAGGCCAAATTTGGGTGAAAACGAGATTGAACTCGAATAATTAGCACGGAAAGCACAGTCCATCTAGTTATAAAACTAGATAAGCCAGAGGCTTATCAGATCACGGTCGTGATGGCTGTCATGGCTAGGCCGTGATGGGCTCTGTTTGGCTCATTTTCTTCACTTTTCAAGCCCCATCTTCATGCAAGCTCCATCATGGCTAATCTTGAGCATTTAATCCTTAATTCTTGCATAACAACACCACAAAACCGCCTTACCCGTTCCAAGGTAAAAATTAACAAAAATCAAATTAAAAATGCCTAAGCTATATGAAAATGCATGTAAAATATCAATGAAATATGAGGTGAAATCACACTCATCAAGATCCCACCAACAGAGAGCTTATGGAGCGCAAAAGGTAGCAGATTGTTGTAGCAAGCTCGCCAAATCTCATAACTCACAAAGACAATCATGAGGGAACACCAAGGAGAGTCCAATATCGATTCCATGACCTACACCATATCCTGTAAGTGGCACACCAGAACCCACCAAGGCCATCAATTAGGGAGCCGACTTAAGCTATGCAGTCGAGCCGGGTTGGTCTAGAGCGACGAGCTCTGTCACCCCTTCACACACAGCCAAAGGAACAACAACCCACCAACCTAGAGTTGTATGAATGAATCACCAATCCCTGGGAACACTTGGATGCATTCATTGCATCCACATTGTATTAGGAAGCTTTTGATCCTATTATCTATCGAACCTTACAAATAACCCTCAAAAAGTTCACATTAAGATGTCTCACCACCCTCGCACCCGGGTTGGTTGCTTGCTTTGGGGACCCAATGACCAAATTTGTGATGCACTTCACAACGAGTAAGGAGTGGCCTAAGTCGACCCATCGTCTGGCTTAGGTTAAGTAAAAGTAAAGGGAAACCCTCCATTTCTTCTTAACAAGGTTCAATCGAGAAGCCGTTCAAGTCCAAGATCTAGACACGAAGGTCATTTACCATCTCCTAGTAGCAGGACTCCCATTAGATCCATTTGAAAATTCATTAGAAAATAGGGCCACCAAAAGTATAAGGAAACTCACTATTAAGGTGAAAAGGTACATCAACTTGAGGAGTACGAGTGAGCTAGAGGATAAATCCCCCAACATAGAAAAAGTGAAAGAGCGGGAACCCCACAGTCGGGACAAACAAATGGGCAACATTTCAACAAAAATTAGGGAAAGTCTTAGAGGTTTGACAATTGCATGCTTTTGAATGCGCCCAAAGCTCAAATATTTCAAAATGTCATGAATATTAAATCCCAGAACATACCTAGGTTTGCTCTGCTCCAAAGGAAAGCACGAATAGTCTAGTCAAAATATTGCGCCTTCTCTGGTGGTTATGGCATTGGGCATGACATCGACGATTGCATCCTCCTCTGGGACGACACAGTGGGGCTCGTCAAGAACGGGCAGCTTGCCCTATATTTCTTGAGCATATAATGTCTGATAAGATATCTCGTCTAAGCTCACGATCGAGCTCCAAAAGTCTGGACAATAATCGATCTTTCATCCAAAAGAGCATAGCAGTACCAAGTATCATCTGCATGATAGTGCTTGTTGAGGTACATAGTAGTTGGGTGAATCCCATCATAACTTACCTCTAGCATGTCACTTTGCCCTAGGATCCTATAGTAGCAAAGAAGATTGTCTGCACCTCTGCTTGTTTCACTTTCTTTCAAGGGCGACTATGTAAGAAAGGATTCTAAACCCTCTGGTCAAGTGTCTTGACCTTAAAGAAGCAGGGTATATGTTGGACGAGATACGCAAATGGATATTTAGCCACCACCTTGTAGATGTTGATGAGTTTAAGTCTCAAATGAGCTTTCGTGAAGAATATCTCCACCTATTTTCAAGATTGAATAAATGAAAGTGTTTTGGTGATGATTGATGATGATGTAATTGTTTTGATGTTTTATGTTTGCTTTAATAGGTTTTGATGTATGTCATTATGTAACCTAGTTTGATTACATGGCTTAACAAATG
Source organism: Sophora flavescens (assembly GCA_030762895.1). Classification (NCBI taxonomy): domain Eukaryota; kingdom Viridiplantae; phylum Streptophyta; class Magnoliopsida; order Fabales; family Fabaceae; genus Sophora; species Sophora flavescens. Next base: position 14,571,754 of record CM061062.1, on the reverse strand, counting down.
AAAAAGGTAAATGCTTAACCTAAAAATAGAAATCAATTAGAGCTACTATAAAATGCCAAATGATGAAAAATATTTTAAAAGTATATAACTAATCACATACATAGTTGTTTATTGGTCTACTTTAAGGAAAACTCGAAATTCCTTCAAGAGTATTCAAATATCAACTTATGTATGCCATTACTCAAGCATTTGGAAATTTTAGAGAGAGTATTAGAATACCCATGTTTGGTAATTGAATACCCTCTGTTCTGTTGAGTTTGTTAGCTTCTGTTACAAGGAGTATTCGAATACCCTGACAAAGTATTCGAATACTCACCTGAAAAATTAGCAAACTTCAACTTTTTTCAGCTCCAATTGAAGTCTATATAAAGGGCATATGCACATGAGTTTTAGAAACGAAATCATATGCAAAAATATACTATTATAATGCCAAAATAGAGAGCCATCTATTCATCCTTTGTTATAAGTGATCTTAGAAGCTTTTCAGGCTTTGTTGCACAAGTGTTGTGCTAGGAATTTCTCTTCTACTCATTGTATTTCTTAGTTTGTATTGGGAGTGTGAATCCCATAGTGACTCAAGAGTGTGGTATCTCTTGAGGGGTGTAAATCTTTGTTGTGTGGTATCCATCAAAGTGACTATTGGAGAAAAATCTTTGTTGGTGTGGTATCCAATAAAAGTAAGGATGAGGCATCCATTTGTTTACAAGAGTGTGGTATCTCTTGTGGTGATTGTTGGTGAGATATCCAACAAGGTGTAAGGGTGAAGCATTCCTTTGTGAGTTGTTGGTGAGGTATCCAACAAGATTCAAGAGTGAGGTATCTCTTGAGAGTGTGGTACTTGTGGGTGAGGCATCCTACAAGGGAGAATGACTTTTGTAAGGAGTGTGGTATCTCTTGTACAAACTTTGTCATAGTGAATTTCTCCAAGAGGATTCTTGGGGACTGGACGTAGGCCACTCAGGTTGTGGGACCGAACCAGTAAAATACTTGTGTCACTTTCTCTTAGCTTATGCAATTGAATATCTTTCTTTAAAGTGCAATCTTGAATTGGTCTTACAATTGTTTCTTGCTTAAGCTTCAAAGAAAATTACTCTCTTGCTACTCCATTTGATTCGAAAAGTTTTTTAAAAGGTCAATTCACCCCCCTCTTGACTTAGAATTGTTTCCACATCCTTCACACCTCGGGAAGAGCTCCCTTGCAAGAAAGGTCCTTCAAGCTGGTTACTTTTGGCCATCTATGGAAGTCGACAGGGCAACTCACGTGTGTACCTATGATTAATGCCAACGCTACTCAAACCTCTACAACACCCCACCAGAAGATCTCAACACCCCCTCAGCTCCTTGGCCATTCTACAGTTAAGGGATAGACACTCTGGGTCATTTTCCTCTGCTTTAGTTCAATTGAAGTTTCTAATAGTAGCTGTAGAGCACTAATGGTATCCTCATCTCATAGTCAGAGACTATTCCCTTTTGAAACATAAAGATAACTGAAGTGAGTGTTGTCTCTCCCAACAAATCATCTTTAATACACACAACATGAATCAAACTCCTAACAACATACTTAAGAAACACAGTTATCTACCAACTATGTTGGGCTTTGTTGGTATATATGTTGTGGATACCAGCGATTTATACAGTTTTTTTAAAAAAATGAAGTTATTATTACCAACAAGACCTTTAAAAAAAACTAAATAAAGCAAGTCGGGGATCAGTTCCATTACAGGGGATGTTAACGGGGCAGGGCGGGGGCGGTTAATACTCCCACTCTCCCAATTTTACCCTGTTCTCCGCCATGAGGAGTTTCTCTGCCCCCGTCCCTGTTCCCCGCGGGAAGTTAAATTCATAAAAAGAGGTAATAAACTAAAATCCAATAAAATATAAAATGTATAAAACTTAAAATTCTTAAATTTAAAGTTAAAGAACTCTCCAAAATATTGCAACAAGTTCAAATTCAAATCATACCAACATGAGATTCAACAAAAAATAAGACAATATCTAAGACTACATCCATTTAATTCTTCTTATCATGTCCAACATTTAATGTATTTAACATTTTGGTGGTAATGCGATGGACAAGTAACACCGCAGCGAGATATGGACGAATAAAGTTATTACTCAGATGGTGCGAGGGACTATATGCGTGAAGAGCTAGAAAGAGAGGTCTGGTCGTTTGGAAGTGAAAGGTGAAGACTGTATAGGAGGAACTGAGAAACCGAATATGGTTAAGAAAGTTAGACTTGCATTTTTTCAATATTATATTAAATTAATAAGTAAAAATATATATTTAGAATTACTAAAATATAATTATAATGTATATATTATACACATATATAATTAAAAGTATATTTTGTAATCTTATCAAGGACGGAGACCCCGCGGGGCAGAGGATATGTTCCCCGTCCTCGTCCCCGAAATGCCTTCAAGGGAATTTTCTCACGCGTCCTCATCTCCAAAGGGAAAAAATCGCCATTTGTGGGGCCCAATTCAACACAATCCTCGTGGGGATCCCCACGTTCAGATGAAAATTGACATCCTTATCCGGTACCCATGTTATTATTGTTTTCTTAATTTTGGAACACCTTGGTTTTTTTATTTTAATACAAAAACGTTATGCCAAATGGTACCCTATAAAAAATATAAAATCAATTAAGTATTGATCGAGTGGTAAGCATCTCAACCCTATAAGGAGAAAAATGTAAGTTCTAATCCTGGTGACAGACACTCTAATTGGGAGGTTCCGAAAACCAAGTGTTAATTATCTGCTATAAGCATGTATGCAGTCGACCAATAATTAGTCTCATAACTGGTCTACAAAATCGAAGCTTGTGGGGATACCATGGGATATGTCACCAGATAGTTAAAGATCTTTATTAAAGTGTTTCATAAAAAAATGAAATACAAAAATAAAAACCTAAAATTAAAATGTAGTTATGGCATTGCTATGGATTAGATCCACGACTTACTTTAAAAATTTTAAGAAAATTAAGTTGGTATTGGTAATAACGATTTCAATTTAATATTTTTTTAAAAAATAATAGGCAAAATAGGTAGATTGATCCAATGCATTTATTTATTTTTCATATTGGTCCTATGAGTATTTTATTTTTCAAATCGGTCCTACACGTTATGTTCTGTTTCCAAGTTAGTCATTTCCGTCAATTTTGACCTAACACCGTCAGTTTTGATCTGACGTAACCATCACCTTAGTTCGACACGTATGTTTATTTATTTTATAAATAAATTATTCGATATATTATTATAAAATAATTTATATATAATTCGAGCATATTTAGAATTAAATATTACTGATAACGTAAATGCAAATTATCAATTATGCATTTATCATTTTTTTAGGTGCAGGATGGAACCCAGGGTATTCCTATAGCTAGAAGTCGTAGGACTAATCCTATGAGGATGTAGAGTACCAATTAAGGAGAAACTCCTCTACTCATAGATGCAGCTCTATTCCCATTACTAGGATTCGAACTATGGACATATGATTAAAAGATCTAAGCTACTAGCTACTTGGATCACTCCTTATGTGGGTTATGCATTTGTCATTTACTACAGTAAAAGGGTCTAAAAATATGCAATTTTAAAAAAGCATTAAAATAGTATACACTATCAATGTAATAAGATTTACACTAACATTTAGTAATATTTTGACATGTGTGCTTTTATGGATATAATATAAAAATATTAAATGTTGATGGCAGCAGTCTTGGTAATAATATTGATTAGATAATAATATTAAATGCTATATTTATTGAATGTAATATAAAAATATGTATATTTATAACTATTAAATATTATATTTATTATATTTGACTTGATAAATAAATTTAACTTGATATTTAGAGAAATTAATGATAATATATATTTTTTTATTACATCATTAATGATAATATTGATTACCAAAATAAAGAAGAAATTACATAAAAGATTATAAAAGTTTTACATTTCATAAAACAATATCATCATAACATAGTATAATAAATTTGAATGATATTTTCCCCCTATTTACATAATTTACATGTAACTATTGTATCAAATATATTAACATAAATTAAAATTTTATATAAGTATGAAATTTTTTTTATAAAAATATTAAATTTAAAATTAATCTATTTATGAAATATGTTTATTGAAGAAACATAACAATTAACTTGGTAAAAAAATTTGACAATTATTTTGACTGAGTTTGATGAAAAAATACATATATTACATAAATAATATTGTTTAAAATAAATTATTTATCCAATTTTTTAACTAAAATATTTTTTCCCTTTATTATATTCTATAATTAAAAAAACATTTGTAGGTCTATTTTATATATATTCCTTTTATAATAATTTTCACTTAATTCTTAAAAATTGATTCCTATAAATATTATAAATAAACCCATGCAATGCACGGGCATTATTTCTAGTTGACAACAATTTGTTAAAACTATTACTGTAATTTTAAAAGTAAGTTACATGGTTAGATTAAAAAAACTCTGACGATGGGTGATTGGATGGTAGTATTGGAAAATACATTAATAATTAATTAATAGGATGAACTTGATGGTGGTAAACTGGTAATTATAATAGAGGTGGTGGGGATTTTGGTTAATTAGTGTCAATGAAGTGAAAAGTACCTAGTTTCTCATCTTTTGTATGATTACTCTTATTCACATAACAAACTACATGAAAACATATCATACAAAATGATACTCGGATAAATTTATATTGTATAAAATGAGCACACAATTATATTAAATAGAATGTGCTTATAAAAAAATAAATGCAATGTGATTTGGTTTAATTTTAGAGTGATGTTAGCATCACACTTTTAAACACATTCATCTTAACACATTTTTATTATTGGGTGGATTTCATATGGGACCATATGTTTTGGTGGCTTTCACATAAAATCTATTCAATAATAGAGAGTATGTCGAGGAGAGTGTGATAAAGGGCGTGTTATTAGCATTTTTCTTAATTTTATTTGGTATGCCAAATAAGAAGGGGTGATTATTAAATAATAAAAAGCAACATAAGCTACACGGAAGCAATATATATTGAAATTGTAGTACACTAATATGCATATGGATATATGCTTTGTAAATAAAAGTTGCACATAAAGTATATATATTTTTCTTCTCAAACAGCTATAAATTTTTTTTATCACTTGAACTCTAAGAGTCCAGTTCTCACCAGAAAGCTTCACTGACAATCGGACAAGAAACCAAACATATAAAATGAAAGTATAAAACTCCTCTAAAATGAACTAATTGTAGAGTGAAAAGATAAGAGTGTATTTACTCTTGATTAACAAAATGGAATGAGATATTAATGTACTTTAACTAATCAAAATTGAATACACCATCATTTTCTCACTTTACACCCAAACTTACTTTAAAGGTGCCTAATCCAACATGAAATAACTGATAATAATAAATAAACCAGCATTGGAAGGGCAGTTGCTTCACATGTTGCGAAGGTAACCAATGGCTTCCGCTAAACTTTCTGGGTCTATAGGTTTCTCAATACAAGCATTAGCTCCTGCTTCAAAAAACATTCACGTATTCTCTGTAGTGTAATTTGTACACATACCCAGAATCTTGCTCTATACACCCATCATACGTATCTCCCTCACAAACTACACAAAACATAAAATCAAATTTCGGTAGATATAAATTTGCATATCAACAATTATGTATGCATTTGTTTGCGTGTCAGCAAAACCACGATACAAAACTACGGTAATAATGCCATTTTTATAAAATTTTCACACAAATCATGAATACTTCAAATAGCTGCTTCCTCGTCCGATCATCTTGGATGCAATTCTGTCTAAATCGTCGCTGTTCTAAACAGAGGCTAAGCCCGTGTTTGGAAATGCAGCAAGGAACTACATTCAATCACAAAATCAAGTTAAAAATGACATCACCGTAATTTTATGAGCCATAAATGTGAAAACTCAAGTAATTAACTTTTCTGTCATGTCCAACCAAAGGTGCTTCCAAACATAGCATAATTTGTTCAAAATGTGACAACTTTAATGTAAAGAATTTTTTTTTAAAAAAGGTGTTCATACCTGAGGTCCACTGATTATGGTCAGATCAAAATCAACGATTATGAAGTTAAAATGACCGCCAACCACCAAAATGTCTATTCCACCTCGAGCGTTGTTTGCAGCCAGTGTATCAATGCCTAGTGATGCCAACATTGATTGTTCCATGAGTCTGGAAGGGATATCATCATCCACTAGCAATGCAGTATCCATGTAAGGAGTCTCTTTCACTGGACGCTTTTTAAGGGGCAAATTCTTCTCCTCATAATCCCTGATTCGTTTAGATCCCGGAGCGCAAGTCATCGTTTGATAAATCGATATAGCTTCTGCATAATTGAGATCGGACATTAGCATATATAGAAAATCAAGTGACTAGTAGAAAATACTAGTTTAAACCAAACAAGTTTTAAATGAACACAAGAACCAACATATAATATTTTAATGTTTCGAGGAGGCAACAAAGGTGATATATATCAACCCAAAGATGGATTTTGAAAATTGTAGAAAAATACTTCAACACTCGATGATACAACCCACAACCCAAAAAGTGGATCCTCTTAAACAAAGGTTCTCAAACTAGGCAGAGAAAATGCATAGCAATCTTGCATACGAAGAACAATGAAGTGAAATTGCAAAACTATGAGGCAATGGAAGGAGCTATTCAACTCTACATGGAAACTTGCCTATAACTCTTGATCTATCAATTTCTTTGTCATCAGCCTGGTCATAGGCTTATATAGGCGGCGAGAGACCACTCTCTATCCTATCAAGTAAGTAAAGATAGAATTTCACCTTTATTTCTCTTCACTTTTTTAATTTTTTTAGAACAAAACCCTAAAAGTTCATTTTTTCTCACCGCTTTCTTTCTACCTAGATTCTTTCTTTCTAACTCATCACTTTTCATTTTCTTTCTCAAACCAAATAAAGTGTAAAGGAATACTTAGGAAGTCAAATTCTTTTTTGACAGGGCCGACCCAAGGGCCAAGCAACTAAAGCCCTTACTTTAGGCCTTAAAAAATTTTATTTATACTACAAAAAATAGTCAGCATCCTGGCATCGGTCGGGCCTATGTACGGAATTTTTTTAAAAACAAAAGTCATTTTAGAAGACCTCTTTTAGAGTTCGCTTTAGGTCTAAATAGGTGTTGGGTCGACCCAGTTTTTGAGAGGCACTATTTAGTGTGAGATGAGAGTACTACGAATGACGTGGACGTGGTTTTATTATTCTTTTTAATGAAATAAAAAAATAAGATGAAAATAATAAAGTCCAAGATAAACAATAACACTTATTCGTCAGTTTTTCGTAACGGAAGCCTTCCAACCGTCCACCATTTCCGTTCTCTTTCTGATATTCAAACAACTCATTGAATGGTAATATAATTTTATATTGACAATTCATGACATTTACAGGCGAACAACTTATTACCATTAAATGAGTTGTTTGAATATCACAAAAAGAATTAAATGTAAACGCATGAAAATTTGTCAATGAAGGTTGGTCCAGTTGGTAAGGATGCGAATCATAACCCACAAGGTTGTGAGTTCGAATCCCACTGCCGATGTGAGGACCTCTTTGGTGGGTAATCTGTAAGTACCTCTGTAAGCGCTCTTTGAGCCGTGAGGCCTGCCTTGACCCTGATGAGCCCCCGCGATCCAACTCACCAAAATTTCTGTAATAAAAAAAGAGTAAGAAAAATTATATTAAAAAAACCGAGTAGCTAGATTTGATAATCTTAATCCTGGTAAAAGGTGAGATTTACACATTGATAATAAATCAACTTTTAATTCAAAGCATTGGCAATGAATTAAATTTACAGGTGACCAACATAACAAATAATAATTATTGATATATGTTGTGGATGCCAGTGATTTATACATTTTTTTTAAAAAATGAAGTTATTATTACCAACAACAACTTTAAAGATGTCATATTGAATTAAAAGAGAAAAGTAGAGAGAGAAGCTCCCCTAGGGTTTTTTTTTGCTAAGTTTTGCCTTATGGACTGCCTTTGGGAGCACTACTGGAAAGCTAAGTGATGTGGAACCGTCAGGGGAGGAAACTGACCAACTTGCAAGGAGCACTAAAAAGGCTAAAATGTTGGAGGACTCTCAAGAAACAGAGTTAAAATAGACTCCTGCACTGATTTTGGAAACTCAAAGCCAGGTGATGATGCTTGAAGATACACAAGGGACAGTGGTGAAGGAGACTCCACAGAAGCTATTCCCTACAGCTACTACTATGGCTATGAAGAGAAGACTAATCTCATATGCGGATGCTTGTATTGGAGTGAATGGAGCGGCCTATGAAGAGGAGCCTTTGGATCTCGGGTTTCTCCCGGAAGATGTTGAGGAGGAGGAGAGTTGCGAGGAGAAAGATCAGGCTGAAAAGGGAAGGATACAGAAGGTGACCCGTTGTGCCCCGTTATTAAGGTTACCAGGGAGGAGATTAAGGCGGCCCAACAACAATGGAAAAGAGCAGTTATAGTCAAACTGCTAGGCAAAAGAGTGGGACTGAGATTTTTCCAGATGAGATTGATGAAGCTATGGCAACCAGTGGGCACTATGGATGTTATCGATTTAGAGAATGATTGCTTCCTTGTTAAGTTTGGAGATTGGAATGATGCTAAGAGAGCTTTCATGGATGGCCCGTCGAAAATCTCGGACCACTACCTCATGGTTCAACGGTGGCAGCCGGAGTTCTTTCCATTTGAGGATGAGTACAAAAAGGTGGCGGTGTGGGTGAGAATTCCGGGCCTACCCATTGAATACTATGAGAAACACGTTCTATGGAGAATGGGGAATGGTCTCGGACACATCATGCGCATAAATAGCAACACTCTACGGGAGAAGGAAGGATCGAGGGGTGAGTTCCAAACCACGGACCGAGCTAAATTTGTTCGTATTTGTATCGAAGTTGATCTGAGTAAGGTCCTGATTTCTAAGTTTGAATTTCACAACATAATCTATAATGTTGAATATGAGGACCTCCACCTTGTTTGTTTTGGGTGTGGCCGCTATGGCCATAAAAAAGGGGTGTGCCCACTGCTGGTTGAGTAGATTCCGAGGACTGAGCAGGATGACAAGGGCCATGATGATCGAATGAAGGCTATGAAGCAGAATGTGTCCGGTAGAAAAGTGGAAAATTGTCAGGAGGAATAAGTTTTTGGGCCGTGGATGATCGCCTAAACAAGAGGTGGAAGACGAAGGGTGCTGCCACGTGACCATGAACGACGTGGGAATGTTGGAGGGGAGAGTAATGGGCAGAAATTATAGGGTCCCAGAGGCCAAGGATCAAGGTTTGTCGTATTGGGAGGTACTGATGATAGTGTGACAGCTCACACTGTGGAGGTGGTACATAAAGCAAATGATAAAGGTAAGCAAAAGGAAATTTCGGTTGAGGAGGTGCCGAACGATACGGAGTACGTCCATGCAGTGGGTGACAATATTCCCCATGCCAAAAATCCGCATAAACCAGGTGGGGATTTGAAGGGGGAGTGGGCCCAAGCAATGCCAACACTAACAGTAACGTGTCACCAAATAGGTCAGTCAGAGCCATAAAGAGTATTGCTAGAGGTGGAGTCCGTATCAACTCGGTGGGCCCAATGGGTAAGGAAGATTCTGTGTTGAACCGATTCAGCTTGCCATGGGGAAAAAGTAACGAGCACCCTACTCAGGCTGTCTGTAACACCTTGTATTTCACTGTTTTAAATAACAGTAATACATATAAATATGTTTATAAATTTATTCGAGTTTTGGAAAATTATTTTAAATAAACGGAGTCTACTACTCAATCCTACTTGAATGTAGGAAGCTACGATTAAAAGTTAGGTTGGAAAGTCGGGCGAAACCCGTCCCGCGAATTCCATTGACAGTATAATAATACTGCTCAAAAGACCTAATTTTAATTCATGAATGAAAGACATAAGTTTAGTATTTTATTTCCTACAATTTTGTATTTTTAGAATTATTTCAAAAAAAAATTGTTTTTTTCGGGCGAAACGTGTAATCGGGTAGACGACGGAAGGAATTTCGGAGTTTCTCAGAACTGATAGAGGGTTTAACTTAGGATTTTGAGATGATTCAAGGGGATGAATCATATTTTTAAGTCTAGAAGGTTTTTCAGGGTTAAATAGAAAATTTATGAATTTTACGCTTAAGCCCCTGAACTTTCTGTTAATTACCCTTTCGTCCCTAAATTAGTTTCTAAGTTTTTTCAAGTGAATTGGGTTAGAATTCTTGTTTCCAATCTCAAATGGTCGTGGCTTAGAAGCCCAAAATTTTCTAGTTCATGGATTGATTCCATAAAGCCTATTTGAAACTATACAAGTTTCCTATCTTAAGCTTAATGCTTAAATTTTCAAGTGGGACCCACAAAAATGAACCCAAGCCCAAACTAACCCAGACCATGCGCAAGCCCGTAAGGATTGATGTCTGCCTCATTGTTGTTGGATGAATCAAGATGTTTCTAGAGTGTTCCACAATTTTCCATATTTTTCAACATCATCCTTGATTATTCTTCAACATTCTTGATTCTTCTCAAACCTTCATGAATTATCCTAAAATATCTTTGACACATAAATTTAGACAACAAAGTCAAGATAAGCTTGCATTAAATGTGGCAAAATCATCATCATGACACTTTATTGACAATTTGCAAACTAGTCGTTCAACTTATGGAATCTTTGCAAATTGGTCCTTAGAACTTAATTGCATTTGAATCCTTTTAGCAAGACAACTCATCATCATCTAGATCCTTCTCAAGATGCACTGGTGCAAAAAAGGGATTCCACGTCGGTTATTTTTGGCTTTCCACATCGGTTTTCAAACTGATGTGGAAATGACTGATGTGGTTTATTGCCACTTTACACATCGGTTTTAAAACCGATGTGTAAAGTATATTTTAAACATCGGTTTTCTTTTAACTGATGTGGAAAATTAATTTATCAATTAATAAGTAGTTGGAAGTTTAACTTTCTACATCGGTTTTTCAATAAACCGATGTGGAAAGTATACTTTACACATCGGTTTTAAATATAACCGATGTGTAAAGTAAACTTTCCACATCGGTTTATTGCAAAACCGATGTAGAAAGTTAAATTTACACATCGGTTTTTTAAGAACCGATGTGTATAATGTCATTTTTTTTTAAGTTATTATTTACAATTCAATCATTCCTTTCCCCTGTTTCAGTAATTCATAACCATCAATTCCAGGAACTTGTTTAAGATCAGTACCCTGATCAAACAAGAAACTAACAGAACACCAAACCGGTCAGTTTTGACACAATTGCAACAAAGTCTTAACCATATCAAAAGCAAAACATACTTCATTCAATTTTCTTGGCACAAACAATCAGCTCTTACACATATGGTTAAAAATACTGACATTTCATCAAATGACTAGTGAGCACGAGAATCAAAACAGAGAGCATCAGGCCTAATTAATTTCGAATGAATGAAAACAACACTTTATCAAGGCTACATCAAAACACGAGAGAAGAAGAATTGAACCAGACCTGAGCACTAATACATATCATCAGTCAAAGGTACACTATAGCTAGTACATGATAAGTTTTTAAACTAACTACAAATATACAAACTATGGGTGGTACACTTCAAGAAAAAAAGTTGCCCAACGCCTCTTTATATTGTTGATGTCAGAATTAGATAATGGAGTTGGATTGTTGAATATCTGCAAGTTTAATTGGACAAAAGATTATATCTTTTAAGTAATAAACTAACATAAAACATATAACGAAGCTATACTATTACTTCTAATTGTGTCAATTAACATTTACCTCGCTCCATCTTTCAGTGATCCCGGAGGAGATAATTTCCAACATCCACTGCATCACACACAGTAGCCACATTCCCATGACCCACGTTGTATACGTGACTACGTACAAATGAAACCCATTTAGAATATGAGGAATTAAATAAAATAGAAATCAATTATTGTACCCACTGCATTTGATGCATTTGAACTAATAAATATCTTACGCTGGGAATAATCCATCTGATAGCCCGAGTACGCCTTTCACCACGCAACATGTGGGTTGCATTAAAAGACCTATATATCATGACAAAAACATTAATTAAAGTATATCTAATAGATTTCAGATAATTAAAACAACTGCATTACTGATTATAAAGTATTTTAATGCTTACGTTTCGATGATCGTCTTCAGTTGATTCTCCGGCTTATTTCCCAATGAGCAGAAGAAGACCACGACGTTCATTCTTGGGTACAAGAGCAACAGTTGCCAATGCCGGCTGTATTTGCGGAACAGTTAGTGACTAATTCATATATAGTTATACTTAAATAACCGGTACTTACTTATTGAGATAAGGCGCAAGATAGAATTGATGATCGTCTCGGGCAAGTATATCACGTATGGTAGTGACCGGGTCTTCCGATGCTACGAGAACATCACCCTGAATGAACATGGGGTCAATGAACCCATAAAGGGCGAGGTTACCCTGATCGACTAACATACGATGCAGATACCTAATATATTGGAAAAACATGTTAATTATCATAGTATTTAAAAATTAATTACGTACTTAACTTATAAATAAAATGTACTTACGTGCACCAAAACGATGTGTGCAGAACTGGCCATTTCTTTATTGAGTGCCATCTCCATAAGTTCCTTCTTTGGTATATACAGTTCACCTGGGCTGGCATCATGTTCCAACCTTACCAAGGCTGCGTCATCCACCATGGTGACAACCTGTATAGCCAGAACTTTAAAAACATCACCATGGCCAGGTGCCCCTTTGTCGATCCCCTAAACAACATAGATATATATTAGTAATCACGGATAATTAAGTTATTTAATTCGTTATTAACTAAATGGTCAAATGAATACCTTGGTAGGAGCAGACATCTCTGGTCTTCCTAGATCCAACCTTTTAGGCACAATATCATTTCCAACATCCTATAACGAATAAAAATAAAGCATTATCTTTAAACAATAATAAATATATTTCAACTATGAATATAGAAAAACACAACTAACCGAATACCTCCGATGCAACAAGAAAGTTGACCAGTCTTCTTGGCCAGAGGATGAAGTTACCGGGGGCCTGACCCACTGTTTGAACCTCCTCAGTGGGCACAGGGACTCGAGCATCAGCATCTCGAATAATCTCAACAGACACCCTCGGTGATCATCCCGGTAATAACCGATGGTGTATGATATTACCTAACTTATTATATGCCCTACCCAATGCCACTAGCGGCGATGATGATGATCATCAACATACGACTCACACCTATCGTGGTCGTTATCATCATCATCATCATCATCATCATCATCATCATCATCAGAAGACATCACCATCATCATCATTTTCGGGATGATGAGGAGGATCACATGAGCCCTTAGTGCTCACATGGACAGAGGGTTGGACAGAGGGTTGGACACCCTGTCATCTCTGCCGGGACATAGAAGTCAATATTGCCATCTGCTGGGCAAACCGCTCGGCCATCTCTCGTCGAAGCTCACTGCAATCTCCTGTTTTAGTCGTGCTCTATCTGCAATCGAATCCCCTGTGGCATTGGTGTGAAGATGAATCATGGTATTGGCGAATGCCGACTCCCCATCCAACACCAATGACACGGCCGGGTGGTGCAGTTTACCGATGGCAGTAGATAAGATATCATTGCGTCCTCTAGGAACAAAGGTTCCTTGGATTAGCTGATCATCCAAGGCATCCTATCACATAAAAATATCAGGTCACATTACAATTCGGTAACAATCTTAAAATGACAATTACAACAAACTATACTTACAATCCTCTCAGCTACTTGGCGGGCCTCCTCGGATGTATATTGTCCCATTTTTCTTTGTCGGCCCCTCTTCCATGAACGATGGCGTGGGGGTGGAGGTGGATCAACAACCTCTAGAAGAGTTTCAGCATTAGGATCCGCCTGAGATGCTGCTACCTGACGTGCTTTCTTTTCCTCTTCAACCATTTTCTTAACAAGCTTTTTATATCCCCCACGAGACATGACATGGGGGTAGACATTCTTGCTTTGGTTTTCCTGCCCTTTTTTCCTCTTCTCCTGTTATAAATAAAAGACAATTAAATTACATAAGTAAATTAAATTAATGCAATTACATAAATTTAGAGACAAATCAAATAAGTTAACCTGAAAGCTGGGATCACGTCGGCTCTGAACAAAGCGATCCCACGTCGCCTTGTCAAGAAACGGATACACCTCAAGTGGGTTCCTTTTACTTTTTGGATCGAATATATAGTATCTGCCCAGGTCGGCCTTAAAACCCCTCCAACGCTCTCCAGCATACTTCAGCAAACGCTTCTTCATAGCGTATGTATCCGGTATGTCAAATGTCAACTACATTAAGACCAAAAGAATCAACGAATTACTGTATGATATTATTAAGATAAAAATAAAGTAGATACAGACAAACACATGACGTAGAAGTATAGATACCAGAATACTCTCCCATATCTGCTCCTTCACGTCCGCCGGTACATCTCTCCACCTATCAATGAGTATACTGGGCCTGTTCCTAGCAAGGGTCGCCACAAAACTGGTAAACTGATCTTCCATTGGCCCAATAGGTTTGAGGTTATCATCAAAATCTACTCTTATCCTTTGATTTGACCCATGGTTGGCAGTCAAATTCCTCATCCGTGTGGCATGTCTACCCTTTCTACCGGTAGACGGGGTCTCTGACCCGCTGCATGAAGGAGGGATATCCTCATGATCAGCCATGTATACCTGTTTAAACACAAAACAAAAAAAACTTGTTAGTATGTCAGGATAAATATCAAACATAACTTATAAATATCGATCAACGTACATAAACATAACTTATAAATATCAACGTAAACATATAATATGCCAAACTTGATGGTAATATCAAAAACTCAAGACCAACAATAGCAAAGAATGAACGAAATGGGTCACAGAGAAGAAATCTGATTATCCACACAAGTCTTGCCCCTGGTTCATGTTTACTTAAAATGATCTATCACAAAACATGACAAAGATTAACCTCATGAAAACGATAAATCCAACCCCGGACCTGATATCATTAATCGACACTCCATATGAATCAAAGGACATATCAACAAGAAACAACATTCATAGTATCCCTTATCCTTCTATAGCTTTATCAATGGTGCCACCAAATAGTAAATTATAATTATATTATAATAGTAAAACAAAGTAGAGTTATACCATGCTGTACATAAGTACCAAAATATGTCTAAATGTTAAAGAAACTGTAACAAGCTGCTCCATGTACAAAGAGAAAACCTAACAAATAAAAACAAACAAACAAACAAAAATATATTTTGAAGCAAAATTTGAAAACAAGTGAAAAGAGAATAAGAGGTTCTTAGAGGGTTTGGAGAGATTCTTGAACTCATGTCTAATCACAAAGTTCCTCAAGAGGATCACCAAAACTATGGCTTACAAAGTTTACACTAAAAATAGTAAGAACTCAGAACTCATGGTTAAACTCAAAATATAAAATAGTCAAAATTCCAGGAACCCCGTGCCAAAAGAAAAGGGTGTTGCAAAAAGTCTACTTTGCAGGCACCAAGAATCCAATCAGATCTCTGTAGCTTTTCATCAACACGGAATACATATTGAAATAGGAAAAGAAAAGCAATATTTCTTAGTAAAAAAAGGTATAAAATCATAAATTTAAAATAAAGGTGATGTGTGTGGAAGCAACTAGAAGATGTCCAACAGTTCTAAGGAAAATGGGCATTAATAGAAGGCACTACAAAGCATCAAACAGAAGTTTTGGGCTATGATATGTATTCCATGTACTGAAGATGTAGCTAACCAAGACCAACCAAAAACTCAAGACCAACCAATGTAGCTAAATGCATCAGTTAAGCTCATCAATTCTAAATTAGAAGGCAAATGCAAAAGTCCATTGGTCGTCAAACTTAACATTCACGGGCAAAATGCAGAAAAAGAAAAATGGGTTATAAAAAAGAGTGTGTGTGGAGAGAACAACTCAAACTTTATTTCTCTTATAACCAAAGGAGCATGGAGCATGGAGCATGGGATTACGGTCTAACAGTGAAAGCATACCCAAAAAAAAAAAGGAATGGGTCACAGAGAACCAAAACCTTAAACTCAATGCTTCTTTTCCTCATCACTTACAACCAAAACCCTAAACAACCAACAAAAAAATAGGTCACAGAGAAGAATAAAGAAAGAAAAAAAAGATAAGAGAAGGGGTTTTTTACCAAAACAGAGAGAAGGCAGAGGTTTTTGTTCACTCACGAGGGCGCCGGAGGAGAGGACGGTGGTGGCTTCCTTGTGAAGAGGAGAGGGCTGAGTTTTAGAGAAAATGACAAACAATAAGAGAAGAATGAGAAGGGAAGTCTGGAAAGGAAGAGAGACAATGAGAGGAGCTTACCTTTGTTTGATGTTGAGAGGGTCAGCATGCAGAGCGACGGAGAGCTGTGGAGAGCAGTGGAGAGCGGTGGAGAACGTAGGTCAACACAAGGGAAAGGGAGAGTTGGAGACTGAGAGCAGCTATTTGTGTATTAGGGCAAGGGAAAAGAAGAATGAGACTTGGGAGGGAGAGAACTCAGATGAATTCTCAGCACCAAAATGAAAAGGGAGGAAGTAATAATACACATCGGTTAATTTAGAACCGATGTGGTAAACTTTCACACATCGGTTAATAAAAAAACCGATGTTTAAAAATAAAATTTTAATTTCTATTTTTTTTTTATAGTTTTATACATCGGTTATTAGAAACCGATGTGGTTAATGACTGTTTTACACATCGGTTCTAATACAACCGATGTTAAATGTTAAAAATTTCTGACTTTAAGTTTTTTTATTTTAATTTTAAACATCGGTTAGAAATAACCGATGTGGAAAGGTTTTACACATCGGTTATTCTTAAACCGATGTGTAATACTTTGATTTTAATTTCAAAAATGCCACCGCCTCCTTTTACACATCGGTTTAGTAGAAACCGATGTGTAAACTCCGATGTAGAATCCCTTTTCTGCACTAGTGATGGCTCCACCATCTCTATAAATACCATACTCTCACTTTTCACTTAGTTTCTAATGCCTTTTTGTTCAAAACCCTAAGTTCATAAGTTCTTTAGTGATAAGTTTGTGAAGCAAGTTTCTTGGATTTCCTTTGTCATTGATCTTCAAGAGGTAAATCCTAATCTTCATTCTTAATCATGCTTATGTTCTTTAGTAAGTTTCTTGATTCAAGACTTATATCATAGTTGTTCATCACTTTAAAGTTTCTAACCCTAGAACTTTGAAAAGTCATAATAAATTATAGAAAAATCTAATGATGATGAAACTACTTTCTATCTTCTTGATATCATGCATATTATCTAAATCTAAGAGCATGATGTAATCAAAAATTTCTTTCCTAAAAACCTAGCCTTGGCCGAATCTATCAAAGTAGGTTTGGTAGAGTTTTTGTTCATGGTTTTCATTAATGGTCTTGTTAATCAAGCTATTAGTATGTATGCTTAATAAATCCAAGTTGGTTTATTAAACTAAGAACCCTAACCCTATGAATATGTTGAGGCCGAATCCTTGTATAAAAGAGTTTGGAAGTTTTGAGTTTCAACTTTAGTTGTTTAGTCACTAATCCATGATTTAGGTTAATTAAGGACCATTATCTATGACTTAATCATGATTAGAAATTTTAAGGATTTTGAACCCTAAAAGTCAGCCCTTGGCCGAAACCCTAACCCTAAAGGTTAGAGGATTTTGTTTCAAATTTTAGTCTTGTATTAAGTAATCAATGTTAGTTAAGACTCTAGTAACTACGATCCAAAAGATAGCATTAAGAAGATAACCCTAAACCTATTTTCTAAGTCTTGGCCGAACCTAGCCCTAAAGTGTCATAGATGGTTGTCATTTGATTAATTATAGTTATGTTGTTTGGTTGAAGGTGGTTGTGTTAACTCGTGGCGGAATAACGAGGATCGTCGTGTACGTATTTCCGGTGCTAGCTCAGGTGGGGAAAAGAATCAACCTATCGTCGGAATCGATAAGTAGTAGATTATATGATAATTGTGTAGGGCGACCTAAACCCTACTAGTAGTCGAGTAATCGACAAGACCAAAATCCTATTGGAAACCTTTTCTGTAAAGCCAATGGTGATTCGGGGATTGTAGGTTTATCGACATTTAAGTTGATTTTAAGTATTTGAGGATGTTTGATTTTATGTTATCGAATTTACTGTGATACGCTGGTTGAGGTATTCCATCTGCATGTGACGTATTATTTCAGTCTTTGAATATTTATGATATTGAGGATGTTTGTTGTCTGTCACGGTCGTGAGGGTTGTCATGGCCAGGCCGTGACAGGTTCTGTTTTGTAGAATTATTGCCTTTGTTGTCTGTCACGGCCGTGATGGCTATCACGGCCAGGCCATGACAGAGTCTGAATTAGTTATTTATTTGGTTTGATTATTATGAGTTGGTTGTGATAAATTGCCTTATATGATATTGAGATGTTGGAATATTCTGTTGATTAATGTGTTATACATGATCTGCCTGGGTTTAATATTGTGCTTAGCTGATTTTTAAGTAAGGATATGTGTTGTTCGGGAGATGATTGTTTGGGTGAGATAATAAAGGTGATTTAGAGGTGCCTAGCCTAATTAAGTGGTTTTATTTATGAGGAAAAAGGTGTTGAGACTTTGATGGAAGGTTGAGGCACTAGGTTGTTATTGATGTAAGTTAGGGAGATTCATTTATAGGTGTATTGTTATTCACAGATGTGTGAGTGGAACACACGAGGTCAGGATATCCTATTTTGGGTATATCGGATATTGCGGGTGAGTACCCTACGGATGTGGATGCCGAGGTAGACTACCGTAATACTCTTTAGTTCTTGATGAGTTCGCATGTTCTTGGCACTGGACTGTTATGGAATGATATTCCTTGACGAGTTCGTATGTTCTTGGCACTGGACCGTTATGGAATGATATTCCTTGATGAGTTCGTATGTTCTTGGCACTGGACCATTTTAGACTAATACTTGTTTAGTCTTTGATGCGTTCGAAAGTTATTGGTACTGGACCGTCCTGGACTACTGACTAAAGTGAAAGGAATAGAGATGGCCACGTCAGTATAGAAGTTTAGTTATATTAGATTGAGGGTAGAGGATGATATAGTGAATTGAGGATGATTGTTGATTTTGGGTGATGCGTGTTTGTGACAATTACTTTATAATTTACTATTACTCTTTTCCGCTTTTTGATGATAGAACTGTTTCTTATTCCCTATATCTTTCTGTGTGTTGTATTTTCTTTCTGATGTGATCGTACGAGAAGACCCGATGGAGGAACCGATTGCCGAGGAGTTAGATGGAACTCCGTATGAACCGGATGCTGGAGGTCGAGCTGTGATCTAGGGCGATTAGAGTATAGACATGATGGCCAGTGTGTCTAAGGAGTATTTATATTTCCGCTAAGTAAGTCTGTAGTGAAGTTTATATCTGTGAGGGATCCTACTGAGAGGGTACCCTTAACAGTGTTTTGGTCTTGTAATAAATAAACATGTGTGTAATTATATATTACAACTTTGGTGTGTTTTATATTTGTAGAAGTTATATGATTATTAATTAAGTTTTAAATTTTTACGTATTTTCAAACGATAGTAAGTGCGTGATTAAGTAAATAAATATTAAGGTTTTAATGTAATAATACGATGGGGCACAACGGGGTGTCTCACTGTCCATATGAAACCGAGTCACAGTGCTGCCGACTCAGGAGGGACCAATATCTTGAAAGCTCCCACTCAAGGTATAGCTACCAACAACAATGGAGTGCATCCAATGGAGGAGGAAACCATCCTTGTCTTAAACCAGCGCCCTCCTGAATGCCCTAAGAGTTTTGAAAGTCCAATGGAGATTGGTGATAAGTTAAACTTAGAAAGGGTCGCAGCACCAGAAGCGATGGAAAAGGGGTGTGTAATGATGCTGCCCATGCTTAGCGAATCTCTGGTATTCGTTTTTCGTTATTTTTATTTGTTTATTTATGAAGATGAAGATAATGACATGGAATTGTAGGGGAGCTGGTTCCAGGACTTTCCCAAACCTTATCAGGGACCTATCTTTATGCTACAACTTGGATATGCTTGTTCTTTTTGAACCTCGTATAAGTGATACTAGAGCAGATAGAGTCATTCGCAAGCTTGGCATCACAGATTCGTTTAAAGTGGATGCTAGGGGATTTTCGGGGGGGATTTGGATCCTCTGGAATGGCCCCTCGGTGAAGCTTGATATTCTCCAGGAATATACCCAGGTAGTACATGCAAGAGTTACTTGTGCAAACCAAGTTACTTGTTTATGGTAGTCCACACTTGCATGGTAGACAGGATCTTTGGAGAAAGCTTGGTGAGTTTACGCTAGCTTGGGCCTTGGCTAGCTATAAGTGATTTTAATGCATACCAGTTTTCTCATGAGAAAAGTGGAGGAGCTAGTCCAAACAGGTACTCAATGCAGTGCTTCAACAGCTGCTTATTTGACTGTGGTTTGGATGATCTAGGGTTTAAGGACCCGCCATTTACATGGGAATGGAGTGGAGTCAAGGATAGGCTTGATAGGGGTGTGGCCAACTCTGCATGGAGAGTAATGTTCCCTGAAGCTTCTATATTGCATCTTCCCACATTTAAATCAGACCACAAGTCCCTTTTATTGTCACTAGAGGCTGAAATTAGGAGGGATAATTCTAACAGGCCTTTCCGTTTTATGGTTACCTGACTCGCCGACTCAACTTTCAGGCTGTTGGTTCAAGAAGCTTGGTCTGGGAATACAGGTTGGTACAATTCAGTGGGTGATTTCCAAAATAAGGTTCAAGAGTGGAATTATTGTTGCTTTGGAAATATTTTCCACAAGAGGAGAAGTTGATAAGGTGTATGGAGGGCATTAACAGAAGACTCTCCATGGGGTTGGATACTCACTTAAAAAAGCCAATTCAAAATCTATGGGAAGAATATAACGGAGTTTTAGCTCAAGAAGAATTGTTTTGGTGCCAAAAAGGAAGATGTGATTGGGCACGTTTTGGAGATAGAAACACTCACTTTTTCCATACAACGGCTATCATTAGGCGTAAAAGAAATAAAATTGAGGCTTTCACCTCTGTTGATAGCTCTTTGGTTAGGAACCCAGGTGAATTAAAGCATATGGCTGTTGAGTTTTTTCGTGAATTATACCAAGCCACTCGGGATCTGGTGCCATTGGATACTCAATGCACCTTTCCTAGATTGGACAACATGAGCTTGTTAAGTTTGGAGGGGTAGTTCACTGTTGAAGAAATAAAAGATGCGGTGTTTAGTACGGGCCCTTTGAAAGCTCCCGGACTCGATGGACTACAACCAATTTTTTACCATAGCCAATGGGACTTAGTTGGGCCTTCTGTTTGTGACTTAATTCAGAGTATCTATGTGAACCCAAGCAGGATAGCTGAGATAAATGAGACTTTAGTTGTGTTGATTCCCAAACTCCTACAGCCCGAGAACCTGAAGTAATTCCGTCCAATAAGCCTTTGCAATGTAACCTACAAGATTGTTACAAAGGTCATTGATAATAGGCTGAGGAGACATATGGCCTCTCTCATTGCTCCGCACCAATGTAGTTTCATCCCTGGTAGACACAGCTCTGACAACATTGTAATAGCTCAAGAGGTGTTTCATACTATGCGTACAAAGAAAGGAAAAAAAAGGTTTTATGGCAGTAAAGGTTGTCCTAGAAAATGCTTACGACCGTTTGAGGTGGGAATTCTTGGACAATGTCTTGCAGGAAATCGGTATTGGAGATCACTTCAGAAGTTTGATCATGACTTGTGTTTTTTCGGTTTCCATGTGGGTCCATTTTTAATGGTGATACTACTGATGCTTTATCTCCAACCCGTTGGATTAGACAAGGAAATCCTCTCTCCCCATACCTCTTTGTCCTTTGTGTGGAAAAATTGGCACATTGTATTCGGGACATGGGGATGGATGGAAGTTGGAAGCCGACTGTGCTTAATAAGGGAGGCCCACCTATAACTCATCTATTCTTTGCTGATGATTTGCTCCTGTTTGGGGAAGCCACCAACCACCAAATGATGACTAATTCGGACTGCCTTAATAGATTCTGCTAGGTGCCAGGTGAGCTGGTTGGTGTGGAGAAAACACGTATGTTGATGTCTAAGAATGTGAACCATAATGTTGCACGGAGTCTTCGAGACATTTCTGGATTCTCTCTTACCCATGATCTGGGAAAGTACTTGGGAGTCCCTCTAATCCATGAGAGGATCAACAGAAATACATATTGTCACATATTGGAGCGTACCCAACAGAGGCTCAGTACTTGGAGAGCAGAGTCCTTATCCTTCGCGGGAAGAGTAACCTTAGCCCAGGCTGTTGTTGCTGCCCTCCCCACATACACCATGCAAACCACCCTTCTCCCCAAGCAAGTGTGCAATAAGTTGGAATGTATGAACAAAGACTTTGTTTGGGGGTCGAGAGAGAATGCTCGGAAGTGCCACACGATGGCTTGGCAGAATATATGTCAGAGAAAGGAATTAGGTGGCTTGGGATTTCGTAAATTGCAAGCTTTCAACCAAGCTTTCTTGAGGAAACTTGGTTGGGGCCTTATTAGTAACATTGATGGGTGAGGGTTCTCCAGAGTAAATATAAGTGTGGATCTAATGTCATTCCACGGGTTCAGAGATATGCTAATGGATCAAATTTGTGGAGATGGATTTTCCTCACCTGGAACAATGTGCTTCACTGTTTGAGATGGAATATTGGTAATGGTCACACAGTGAGCTTCTGGGAGGATAGATGGCTCTTCTCCGGTGTAGTTCTGAAGGACATAGCTACTGGCCCTGTACCTCTCCACGAGCTTCCCCTTCCGATATGTGACTTTATCAATAGTAGTGGTGCTTGGCGGATCCACATTTTCCAGTATCTACTACCTGACCATATTCTGATGGAAATCAAAGACTTTTTCATTTCGTTAATAGAAGATAGGGAGGATGTGGTTCGTTGGGAGAATACTACAAGTGGTGATTTTTCTGTTAAATCATCTTATGAGCTTCTAGTGGGAGACACGAATGAGCTAAGGCAACCGCACATATGGAAGGATATATGGAAATGGCTAGGGAACCAACGTGTATGCTGCTTTCTAAGGAAGTGTGTTAAAGGTGGTTGATAGTGTGATTTTACATCATGTCTCCTGTACACTTTTGCATGCATTTTTCATATAGATTAAGCATTCTTTATTTGATTTTAGTTAGTTTTTCCCTTGGAACGGGTGAAGTGGTTTCTTGGTGTTGTTTTGCAGGAATCAATGAAAAATCTGGTTAACTTAGAGTCAAGGGAATGAAGAAACAGTGGAGAATGCAATTCGGGGAATACTCGCCCCGTGTGAGGTTACTCGCCTCGTGAGACTGAAGACAGCCAGAAACAGCAGAATGTCATCCTTTCTGTCTCGCCCCGCGAATCACACCTCGCCTCGCGAACCTGAAGGCTGACTGTGCCAGAAAATGCAACCATTTCTGTATCGCCTCGCGAATCACACCTCGCCCCGCGATCCTGAGGACCAGAAGCCATCACGCCCAGGCCCTGATACTCATCACGGACGTATTTGAGAAGGACCTTTCGGTTTCGCCTCGCGAGAGATCAATTCTCTGAAACCCAGATTTTTAATATTCGCCTAGTGGTCGCGATGTCGCGCATGCGCCAAAAAGGACGAGCGGGTTTAAAACTGTAGTATAGTGCGACAACTCGGATGTCGTCTCTCAAGGACTCTGAAAATGTTACCTTTCACAAAAATCAGTTTTGGGGGGGGTTGGATTGGAGTGCAAATAAGAAACAAACAAAACAGAGCAATCAAAAACAAGGCAGTTGAAAAGAGATTATCAAATGGTCAAAAACAGATTAATCTATTGCTCTTGATTTCCCACTATCATAGGTTCATACAATTTCCAAGCCCTAAGCAAATTCTTATCCCCTCCCGGTTATAGTAGCAATTTACAAGCGAAACTACCACCACAGATACATGTCCCTATTCCCGAATTAAGCAAACGGGGTTAAGCCCTTCGTGAACTAAGCGAACACGAAATGTACACACGCAAATTAAGCAGATGCGATTAATTATAGGAACATGATATCACCAGAATTAAATCAATACAATACAGTATACTCCTGAATTAAGCAAACAGAAATATGAAGTATGGTATTGAAGAGGGAAAAGCATATAAAACAGGAAAATGTAAGAACCTCAAGTATATGGAAATCAATTACAATAGATCAATCCTAAGAACTTAGTTCTCCATAACACAAACGAAATCACAGAGAAAAATGTAAAACAGAAAATTGGAGAAGCAAAAGTTTTTACAAAATGTTCAGAACAGCCTTTTATACAAATTCAGAATTCAGATAGCTCGCGAGGCGAGCACACATTCGCGAGGCGAATTTCATGAAGAGTCAGCAACCTTTGGCATTCTCGCGAGGTGAAATACTTGCTCGCGAGGCGAGGATATGAAGAGTTTTCTCCTTACGCCCGTTATGGCCATCAGGGCCTAACCGTGATGCTCTCTGACTTCCAGATTCGCGAGGCGAAGGGATGCTCGCGAGGCGAG
The DNA here is from genome assembly GCA_030762895.1 of Sophora flavescens. Lineage (NCBI taxonomy): Eukaryota > Viridiplantae > Streptophyta > Magnoliopsida > Fabales > Fabaceae > Sophora > Sophora flavescens. Next base: position 14,547,075 of record CM061062.1, on the reverse strand, counting down.
ACTCTTCAACTTCAAAACTGCCACGGCCATGACCTTCAACACGGGCAAGCCGTGATCGTCTCTGACTTTTTCAAGTTTGCAAGACTCGCGGGGCGAGGCCTTCTTCGCGGGGCGAACCAGAGACTTAGCAATTTCTTGGAACAGTCAGGCTTCGGGGTCGCGTGGCGAGCGTGTCCTTCGTGGGGCGAATCCCCTGATCTTTATTTTCTCAGCTTCTACTTAACCTAAAAGTAAGGAAATAACCATAAGTGTATTATTTTGACTTAAAACTAGCTAAATTAACTTTAAACTACTCTAGAGACTCAAAACCTTGCTTGAGGACAATCTAATCTAATTTGGGTGAAAATACGATATAATTTGCACAAAACCCTGGTCATACTAGCCATAAAACTAGATGAGCCAGAGGCTTATCAAAATACCCCAAACTTAAACTTTGCTTGTCCCCAAGCAAACTAAGACTCAAAAATCAAAAAGGCTCAAGACCTGGCAAGCTCAAAAGATTCAATCAACATTGCACACATTCAAGCAATACATCAAAAACAGTTTTTCTTCATTGTTTCCCCCTTTTCAAACAGAGCAATCCCCACATTCATTTATTCTAAACATTTGAGAGTTTCATCATGAAAACAATCAGAAATCTAAGTAGGGGATCTAAGTCACACACAGGAGGGAGATCACCAAATCCAAACAACTGCTTTCCTCACAAGGGCATTACTTGTTCACTCAGTCACTCAGTTTATGTCAGGCTAACAACTTGCACTCAGTTTCACTTTTCAAGTACACTTCCCAAAAATTTGCTTTTCATCTCAAAATGGCTCCCACAGAAAACATGCAAGCAACATCAGAAGGTCTTTTATGGGTTGTAATCGGGTCTGGCTAAGGGTAGGATATACAAAGGAAACTAGGCTGAAGACCCTAGGAACTAAGAGAGCATGAACTATATTTACACTTTGAAATTCACTCAAGTTCCTTTCTTTATTTTTTTCTTTACACTTCTGGGTGGCTACAGCCCTTTTTATTTCTTTTTTGGCATTTTTGTATTTTTGTATTTTTTTTTATGTAACAAACATTTGTACACTTTTTCTTTCACAAGCCTTTGGCTCCAACTTTTTTTCTTTTTTTTTTCTTTTTTTTTTTCAATCCCAACAACATATTACACCTTGCAGCCACCCCCAAACTTTGGTTTCTTGCACCCACTCTAAGATTACATGCTCTCCTAATCCTTAAGATCGGGTTAACATGGTTTTCCAGATTTTTGGGCTTATAACTTTAGGTTATCAAGAACTAACAGGCTAATAGGCTCAAAAGGGCTAACAAGGGAACATGCATTAGGAATTGGTTTATTCAGGCCAAGTAGCTATTTGCAAAGAAACTGCCTAAATCATCTGAAGCAAACATATAATCATGCAAACCAAAAAGAGATTCAATCAAATCCAGGGAAGTGCAACTTGAAAGCGATTTTCACACAGTTTGAAACATGTTGGAGGCTCAAAACCTCACCTGGACATTCATGCAAATTGTTTGAAAGAGATACTATCCCTAGTGTGTGCTCCCTATCACCCCAAACTTATCATTCATCATGCCATCATAACAAAATCCCAAAGTTCAGTTTTCAATTTCACATGGGAATCACAAAATTTTTTTTTCAGCCTAGGGGGAATCATCACATATCAATCATGCAAGCAATCTGTGCAACATCAATCAAAATCTAGTAAACTTGCCAACAAAAGACTCAACACACAAATGCTCCTGAGCTTCTCAAATTATTCAGGAGCTTTATTCAAAGAAAAGAAAACTTTATTCGAAGAAAAGAAAACCTACAACTAGTTCCCTCCCCCACACTTAAAACATGCATTGTCCCCAATGAACAACAACAGACTTAACAATCAGAGTGAGGGAAAGGAAAAGAAACTCACTGATCAAGTATCAGTGTAGGTTGGAGCATCCAAAGATAGCTCCTCAACATTAGCATCCGCAGGAACAACAACATCCACACCATGGAACGGCTTCAACCTTTGCCCGTTAACCTTGAAAGTCTTGTTGGTACTTGTACTTTGAATCTCCACTGCACCATAAGGAAACACATTAGTCACAACAAAAGGGCCATCCCATTTAGACCTAAGCTTCCCAGCCATCAATCTCAGGCGGGAATTAAACAATAAGACTTTCTGACCCACAAAAAACTCTTTCCTAACAATCATTCTATCATGAAATTGTTTTGTCTTTTCTTTATAAATCTTGGAGCTTTCATAGGCTTCAAGCCTAAGCTCCTCAAGTTGCTGCAACTGCAGTTTTCTCTCAACACCAGATTTCTTCATGTCCAAGTTACAACTCTTTACTGCCCAATATGCTCTATGCTCAATGATGAGTGTGATTTCACCTCAGTTTCCATGTACATTTCTGCATGCATTTGCATATAGTTAGGCCAATTTAGTGTTGATTTTGTATAGTTTTTTCTTTGGAACGGATGAGGTGGTTTCTGTGTGTTGTTTTGCAGAAATTGGAGAAAAACTATGCATATTTGGCTATAATGAAGCTTGGATGGATTAGAGCCTTAAAAGTCAAGAAAATGAGCTAAACAGAGCCCATCACGGCCTAGCCGTGATGCCCGTCACGGCCATGATCGGGTAAAACTGAAGAGGCAGAAAGGCTGAAAACAGAGTCTGTCACGGCCTAGCCGTGATGTACATCACGGCCGTGACCCAAAACCACCACAAGTCAGAGACCATCACGGCCATCACGGCCATGAAATGGAGGCTCGCGACGCGAGAAAGGTCTCGCCCCGCGAGAGACTTAAAATGCCAAAAGTTTCAGAAACAGAAAGCGTCACGGCCTGGCCGTGATGGACATCACGGCCGTGACGCGCGACGGATCTTTAAATAACAGCACAACAGACAGAAAGAGGGGACTTTTTGCAAAGGCTTGGAAACCCTAAAGAGGGCTAATGGCTGGGGGAAGGCTGGGACGTAAAAGATGATATCTCTCTGCTCTTGGATTGGAAGGAGATTGAAGGATTCGTCATGAAGTTTTCTTTCTCTCTTCTCTCTTTCCCTTTTGTAGACATATTCATGTATAGCTAATTCCCCCATTGTTGGGTTTAGATGTCGCTTTTCTGAATTTGATTGTTAATTGATTTGGTTGCAATACAAGTTTCTATTTCTTTATGAGTGTGTGATTCTGTGCTTAATGCTTTCCTTGGATTAGCTACCCATAGGAATGATATGTTGCTTTGAGAGATGACTGAAAGGTTGGTGTTAAGGCATGCTCATGAATCATATGCCAAGTAGTTCAAGAATCTAGACATAGGTGTTGGATGCTTGCAATCTTATAAGTCTTGACTTAATGCAAAATCACAGATTAATCCACCTAAGACATTAGGGTTTAATTTGGGGTTTTAGGCTCAATGCACCTAAGACATTAGGCTTGAGTACTTTAGAAAAGGCTTGATTGGCATAATTGAATTAGGACTTGTGTTGTTAGCCATTTCATTGCAATCAAGGGAGGATTAGTGTAGTCTAAACCTGACAATCTCAACCGTTATAAATTCTGTACTCCAAGTGTTTGTTAAAAGTCCAAAAAGACCAAAAATATTGTGTTGCTTTGTTTTCTGTTTAATCTCTCATATTATAGTTTAGTCTAGATAGTTATTAAGTTTGTGAATTGGTAATTGACAACCAATCCCTGTGGATACGATAACCGGTCTCACCACCGTATTACTTGATTGCGACGAGGTGCACTTGCCTTTATATTCTAAAAATCACGCATCACTCAACTTCCACCGGGAGGTGGCATGCCTTGCCAAAGACTAGCCGGAAGGGGGACATTCCTATTGGTGTCTTAAAAGCAGTCCTCTGAGCCCACAGTGCGTCTTCCAGACGGCGGCTCCATTCCCTTCTGTTTGGCTGCACCATCTTCTCCAGAATTTGCTTAATCTCCCTGTTTGATATTTCTGCCTGGCCATTGGTTTGGGGGTGGTAAGCAGTAGACACTCTATGTACAACCCCATATTTTGAGTAAGGCCTCCAAGGTTCTGTTGCAAAAATGTGTGCCCTGGTCACTTATGATTGCCTTGGGTATGCCAAACCTGCAAAAAATGTTGGACCTAACAAATTTTGAAACAATCTGAGCATCGTTAGTCCTAGTGGGGATTGCTTCCACCCACTTTGAAACATAATCTACAGCCAACAAAATATATACAAAACCAAAAGAAGGAGGGAAAGGACCCATGAAGTCCATCCCCCACACATCAAAGACCTCACAATAAAGCATTGGCTGCTGAGGCATCTCACTCCTACGAGTGATTGCAGGGCCTGTTAATTGACATTCTTTACAATTCTTGTATACCTCATATGAATCCCTGAAAATTGTGGGCCAGTAGAACCCGGAGTCCAGGACTTTTCTTGCTGTCCTTTGAGGTCCAAAGTGTCCTCCAACTGGAGAGGCATGTGAGAAATGCAGGATGGACTCTGTCTCATGCTCGGGAACACACCTCCGAATGACCTGGTCACTACAAAACTTCCACAGATAGGGGTCATCCCACACATAATACTTTGCATCGCTCTTCAGCTTGTGGAACTTCTGTCTACTTGTACCTGCAGGAACAACACCAGCAACTAGAAAATTTACAATGTCAGCAAACCAGGGGGTTACCCCATACATATGTAACAATCTCTCATCAGGGAAATCATCTTGGATGGGAAAAATATCCTCATCCCTTGCTATCCTACTCAAATGATCTGCTACCAGATTTTCAGCTCCACTTTTATCCTTTATCTCCATATTGAATTCCTGGAGCAAAAGCATCCACCTGATCAGTCTTGGCTTAGCTTCTGGCTTCTTCAACAAATATTTCAAAGCTACATGGTCAGTAAAAACAGTCACCCTAGAACCTAGCAAATAAGACCTAAACTTATCAAGTGCAAATACAATAGCTAGCAGCTCTTTCTCAGTGGTGGTGTAATTTGCCTGTGCGGCATCTAGGGTCCTAGAAGCATAGTGAATTACATGGGCAGCCTTGCCCACCCTTTGTGCCAGAACTGCCCCCATAGCAAAATTCGAAGCATCACACATCAGTTCAAACGGGAGTGTCCAGTCTGGGGGCTGGATGACAGGGGTAGAAGTCAACGCCTTCTTCAGATAGTCAAATGACTCTTTGCACTTTTCATCAAACTGGAACAGGGCATCATTTTTCAGCAGATTTGACAATGGCAGTGCTATCTTGCTGAAGTCCTTTATAAAGCGCCTGTAGAAACCTGCATGTTCAAGAAAGGAACGGATCTCGCGTACGCAAGATGGGTAAGGCAATGAAGCAATCACATTTATTTTTGCAGGATCCACAGAAATACCCTCTTTGGAAATTACATGACCCAATACTATCCCCTGTTCTACCATGAAATGACATTTCTCATAATTCAGAATCAAATCAGTATCAATGCATCTTTGAAGAACTAGACTTAGACTATGCAAACAAGCATCAAAAGAGGAGCCATACACAGTAAAATCATCCATAAACATCTCTATGCAATTTTCAATAAAATCAGAGAAAATACTAAGCATGCATCTTTGAAAGGTGCCAGGAGCATTACAGAGGCCAAATGGCATCCTCCTATAAGCAAACGTACCGAAGGGGCACGTGAAGGTGGTCTTTTCCTGATCCTCAGGGGCAATATGAATCTGGAAATAACCGGAAAAGCCATCTAGAAAACAATAATGGGACTGACCAGCCAGCCGATCTAGCATCTGATCTATGAACGGCAAAGGAAAATGATCCTTTCGGGTGGCCTGGTTTAGCTTCCTATAGTCTATACAAACTCTCCAGCTATTCTGGATTCTAGTAGGCACAAGTTCATTATTTTCATTCCTAACTACTGTTAGACCAGACTTCTTTGGTACAACTTGAATCGGACTTACCCAAGAACTATCAGAGATGGGATAGATAATACCTGCCTGTAGAAGCTTAGTCACCTCTTTCTTTACCACATCCAGAATCAGTGGGTTAAGTCGCCTTTGGGCCTGTCTGACTGGCTTAGCCCCATCCTCTAGTAAAATTCTGTGCATGCATCTGGAGGGGCTAATTCCTGGAATATCGGCCAATGTCCACCCAATGGCCTTCTTGTTCTTCCTCAGAACTTCTAAAAGCTTGGCTTCCTGATCAGAGTTGAGGCTGGAGGAAATGATGACTGGCAATGTTGCATCCCTCCCCAAGTAGGCATACTTTAGGTTCTCAGGAAGTGGTTTGAGTTCCAAAGAAGGTGGCTGCTCAACAGATGGTGCATTGGGAGTAGCCATAGGGTCAAGGACTTGCTTGAATAAACAGCTTCACTCTCACTATCACTTTCACTATCATCCTCACCCTGCAAGGTTGAATCCAAAAACTCAGAACAAACAGAACATGGGTTAGTGTTAGTGCAGTTAGTACAAGTATATACATCATCAAAACCAGAGATAAGAGGAAAATCAGAAATAAAATCATCATGTGTATCCTCAATAAGCTCAGACAGCAACTCTAAGTGGAATACAGAGTGCTCCTCTACTGGGTGCTTCATAGCATCAAAGATCTTGAATTTGGCCACAATACCACCAAACTCCATAGACATAGTCCCATCATAAACATCAATCTTGGTCTTGGATGTCATCATGAATGGTCTCCCCAAGATTATGGGTGATCTACTGGACTGAGTCTCTCCTGCCATGTCTAGGATATAGAAGTCTGCAGGGAATATCAAATCATCAACTTGCACTAGGACATCCTCTACCATCCCCATGGGTCGGGCACTGGTCCTGTTAGCCAACTGGATGGTAAGACCTGTATACTGCAATGGCCCCAGATCAAGGTTATTAAAGATGGAAGTAGGCATGACATTGATTGATGCTCCCAAGTCCAACATGCAGTTCTCAAACTTCTTGTCCCCAATAGTGCATGGGATGGTGAAGGTGCCTGGATCCTTGCACTTCTGTGGCAGTGCTTGAGTAGGGGCTATAGAAGCAACTCTTTCTATCTTTGACTGGATAAGCGCTGAGACATTCATTCCCAAGTCAACCCTCTCATTAGTCTTCATCTTCCTCTTGTTAGTGCATAGGTCCTTCAGAAATTTGGCATATCTGGGCACTTGCTTGATCACATCCAACAGTGGAATATTAACAGCTACTTTTCTGAAAACATCAAGAATCTCCTTCTCTTTATTTTCACCACCCATCTTCAAATTCTTCTGAATTGTGTGGGAATGGAATGGGTGGTCTATACACTCTTTCAGTTTCAACTTCAACCACAGGTTCAGGAGTAACCTCAATAGTAGGCTCAGGAGTAGCCTCAACAGTAGGCTCAGGAGTAGCCTCAACAGTAGGCTCAGGAGTAGCCTTCATAGTTTCTTCATCCTTTCCAGAAGTGGCCTCAACAACCTTTCCAGATCTCAGAGAGATGACACTCACATTAGGGTTGGAGGCATTAGGATTTATCACTGGCTGTGCAGGCAGCTGGTTTGTTCCTTGACCTTGTTGTATGCTATTCATGGATGTGGCCAACTGTCCAATCTGTGTCCCCAAATCTTGAATACTAGCATCTGTCCTCTGCTAAAACTGTACACTAGATGCAGCCATTTGCTTTACCAAGTCTTCTAATGATGGTCCAGAAAGTGCAGCAGTGGTCACTGGAGGATGATTCTGAGGTGCCATCGGCTGTTGTTGGGAAGAGTTCCCATACCGCAGATTAGGGTGATTTCTCCAGCTAGGATGGTACCTATTAGTAGAGAGGTCTGGAATGCTATACCGATTCTGACTGCTTCCTTGATTATAGGGGTTCACTGCATAAGCTTGAGGTACTTCACTGACAAACTATTCTCTCGGGATCGGGCATGGATCAAATGGGTGCTCAGGTGCATTGCACATGCTACATAACTTTGCCGGCTGAACCTTGTCTATTGCCAATTGTCTTACAAAGGAAGTCAGCTCATCCAATCTATTCTCAAGGGCGGCCTGGTTAGAAGATGAACTATGAATCTCATGCACACCTCTTGGCTCAACTGAATTTCTTCTTGTAGAAAACTGCTGGGAATTCAACGACATATTCTCAATAAGTTGCTTAGCAGCAGCTGGGGTCTTATCAACTAATGCTCCCCCACTAGCAGCATCCAACAGATTCCTATCCATCGGCAACAATCCTTCATAAAAGTATTGGATCAGGAGTTGTTCAGAAATTTGATGCTGGGGGCAACTAGATACCAAATGTTTGAACCTTTCCCGAAGACTCGACTAGTGACTCGTTCCCTTGCCTGATGCCACATATCTCTTTCCTTATTGAAGCAGCTCTTGAAGCAGGAAAATACCTTTCTAGGAACACCCTCTTCAAATCATTCCAAGTGGTGATGGAGTTGGGCTCAAGATACAATAGCCAATCCTTTGCAGCTCCCTGGAGTGAAAATGGAAAAGCCTTCAGCTTGATACTATCCTCAGTGACTCCCTCTGCTCTCGAGGTTGTGGAGCATACAACTTGGAATTCTTTCAAGTGCTTGTGTGGATCCTCACCTGCAAGACCATTGAACTTGGGCAACAAGTGAATAAAACCATATTTCAGTTCAAAAGGAGTGTCAGCACCAGGATAAGAAATACATAATCCATTATAGTTGACATCAGGGGCAGCAAGCTACCTTAATGTCCTCTGGTCTCCCATGTTTTCAAAAGCAGTTTTAAAATTGGAATCACTACTAGTGCTAGCCCGAAATTACCTACGGAGTGTGTGCAGTGTTCTTTCAATTTCCGGGTCAAAATCACACAGTTCAGGGCAATGAGACCTAGTAGCCAGACCAATTCAAAACAGAACAGAAAATAAAAGAAAGAAAGAAAAATAAAATAAAACAAGTTGCGAAAAATAACAACTCAGAGTCCCCGGCAACGGCGCCAATTTTTGGTCGCGCTGTCGCGCACGCGCCAAAAAGGACGAGCGGGTTTAAAACTGTAGTATAGTGCGACAACTCGGATGTCGTCTCTCAAGGACTCTGAAAATGTTACCTTTCACAAAAATCAGTTTTGGGGGGGTTTGGATTGGAGTGCAAATAAGAAACAAACAAAACAGAGCAATAAAAAACAAGGCAGTTGAAAAGAGATTATCAAATGGTCAAAAACAGATTAATCTATTGCTCTTGATTTCCCACTATCATAGGTTCATACAATTTCCAAGCCCTAAGCAAATTCTTATCCCCTCCCGGTTATAGTAGCAATTTACAAGCGAAACTACCACCACAGATACATGTCCCTATTCCCGAATTAAGCAAACGGGGTTAAGCCCTTCGTGAACTAAGCGAACACGAAATGTACACACGCAAATTAAGCAGATGCGATTAATTATAGGAACATGATATCACCAGAATTAAATCAATACAATACAGTATACTCCTGAATTAAGCAAACAGAAATACGAAGTATGGTATTGAAGAGGGAAAAGCATATAAAACAGGAAAATGTAAGAACCTCAAGTATATGGAAATCAATTACAATAGATCAATCCTAAGAACTTAGTTCTCCATAACACAAACGAAATCACAGAGAAAAATGTAAAACAGAAAATTGGAGAAGCAAAAGTTTTTACAAAATGTTCAGAACAGCCTTTTATACAAATTCAGAATTCAGATAGCTCGCGAGGCGAGCACACATTCGCAAGGCGAATTTCATGAAGAGTCAGCAACCTTTGGCATTCTCGCGAGGCGAAATACTTGCTCGCGAGGCGAGGATATGAAGAGTTTTCTCCTTACGCCCGTTATGGCCATCAGGGCCTAACCGTGATGCTCTCTGACTTCCAGATTCGCGAGGCGAAGGGATGCTCGCGAGGCGAGACTCTTCAACTTCAAAACTGCCACGGCCATGACCTTCAACACGGGCAAGCCGTGATCGTCTCTGACTTTTTCAAGTTTGCAAGACTCGCGGGGCGAGGCCTTCTTCGCGGGGCGAACTAGAGACTTAGCAATTTCTTGGAACAGTCAGGCTTCGGGGTCGCGTGGCGAGCGTGTCCTTCACGGGGCGAATCCCCTGATCTTTATTTTCTCAACTTCTACTTAACCTGAAAGTAAGGAAATAACCATAAGTGTATTATTTTGACTTAAAACTAGCTAAATTAACTTTAAACTACTCTAGAGACTCAAAACCTTGCTTGAGGACAATCTAATCTAATTTGGGTGAAAATACGATATAATTTGCACAAAACCCTGGTCATACTAGCCATAAAACTAGATGAGCCAGAGGCTTATCACCTCGCGATATAGGTCTCGCCCCGCGAGCGAGCGAAACCCAGAACCCCTGTTATAAGCTGTTTTAGAGCAGAATTGAAAGGGGGATTGGATGGGGAGAAAAGGAGGCGGCCAAGGAACCCTAAAAGACGCCATTTCTGCTGCTGTTGTGGCTAGGTGCATCCTTCCATGGAGTGCTTACCTTCCTTCATCTTAGTATCTTTTCTTTTCCCTTTTACTTTGATGATGTGTAGCTAAACTCCCATTGTTGGGGTTAGGGTAGCTATTTCTGAATTCTCATGTATATGACTTGAATCTTGTAATATGGTTTTTACTTCTTTATTGAGTGATTGATTTTCTGTGCTTAATGCTTGTTGTGGCTAGCACCCCCATGACTTGATTAGTGTTTTGATATGCAATTGGAAAATTCGTATTAGAACCGGAACTGAAATTAATCACCTAGTAAATCTGGTATCTAGGAATGGAACTAGGTTTATTAGCAATCGCATGATCCCTAATCTTAATGCGAATTCACTAATCTAGGCCACCTAAGGAATTAGGGTCTATTAGTGGATTTAGGCTCTTGTCATCCGAGGAATCGGGGCTTGAGTAATATAGTGGATTGATTGTCATAATTGAAGTGGAAACTGTTTATTAGTAATGTCATTGCATGGGGATGAAGATTTAGTGAACCTAATCCCAACATCTTTTATCATATTTGAAAACCATCTTTTATTGCCTTCCAAGTGTTTGAGAAAATTACAAAAAGAGTTTGTTTTTCGTATTCTGTTTATTTTTACTTTTGTGGGCTTGATAATTAGTTTAGAACTCTCTTCGATCCAAGAATCGCTTAGATAGTAGTTGAATTGGTACGTGCTAGTACTTGTCGCAGTCCTCGTGGGAACGATAAAACGGTCTCACCATCGTATTACTTGCACGACTGGGTATACTTGCCCAGATTCGTCAACAAGTTTTTGGCGTCGTTGCCGGGGACTGTGTTTCAATATTAGCATATCTATTTCGGTTACTAATTTAAGCAAAAATAAAAATAAAAATAAAAATAAAAATTTCTGTTATAAACTGTTTGCTGTCATTTTTTTCTGTTTTTTTTTTTGCTGTCATTTTTCTGGTGTGTTTGCTGTTGTGTGCTAACCTTTACTGCTAACACTCTTGTTTGCTAGACTGTTTGTGTATGCGAGGTACTATTCCAGCTGACCAACTCCTATACGATCCAGAAATTGAAAGAACAACTAGGAAGAATAGGAGGCAAGCAAGACAGCAGAATTTGTTAGAGCAACAAGGAGAAGAACAAGAGACTTCCATCTCTCAAGTTTGTCAAGAAGAACTCAGAATGGCAGACAATGGTGAAGGTGCTCCACCACCACGGAGGATACTTGGTGACTATGCCAATACAAATGTCAACCGGCATGTCACTAGTATAGTGAGGCCTCCAGTGAACTGCAACAACTTTGAAATCAAGTCAAATCTCATCAATATGGTTTCACAAAATCAGTTTGCTGGGTTGGAGAAAGAAGACCCTAACAGTCATGTTTCCAATTTCCTAGAGTTGTGCGATACGGTGAAGATAAATGGTGCCTCCGATGATGCAATTCGCCTGAGTTTGTTTCCTTTCTCTCTAAGAGATAGAGCCAAGTCTTGGCTCCAATCACAACCAAGGGGGAGCTTCACTACATGGGACAACTTAGAGGGAAAATTTCTAGTAAGGTTCTTCCGCACCTCAAGATTTGTAAAGGCAAGGGGTGACATCATAAGCTTTGCTCAACAAGAAGGCGAGGCTCTTCATGACGCCTGGGAAAGGTTCAAGGAATTGCTCCGAAGATGTCCAAATCATGGTTTTGATGATCTTACCCAAATGCAAACATTCTGTAATGGATTGAGGCCGTCAACCAGGTACATGTTGGATGCCTCAGCTGGAGGTTCCATGAATACAAAGACAACGGAGGAAGCATTGGTTTTGATAGAAGCTATGGCGTCAAATGACTACTTGATGCATCATGATCGGGGTCCCACATCAAGAAGGGGAGTGTTGGAGTTAGATTCACAAACTGCACTATTGACTCAGAACAAGCTCATGACACAACAACTGGAGTCTCTTACCAAGCAACTAGCTCAACTCCCACAACAACTCCAAACTGTTCAAGGGACAACCATGCCACCCCAACAGGTAATGCGATGTGATTTTTGTGGAGGTGATCATGATAATGGAATATGTGAGGCACCGCCTAGTTCCCATGAGGAAGCTAATTATATGGGGAACTATGGGCGGCAAGGCAACAACCAATTCCCTAACGACTACAACCAAGGGTGGAGGAATCAACCAAATTTTGGTTGGAAGCAAGATGCCGGGCAAACAAGCAAGCCTCTTCCTACACAACCGCTTCAAGACCGGGTCTCTATCTTGGAGAACACCCTCAATTAGTTCATGCAATTGACCATGTCAAACCAGAAAAATACCGATGCTTCTATAAAAAATTTGGAGGTTCAAGTTGGCCAAATTGCAAAGCACCTAGCGGAGCAATCTAGCAGCGGTTTTTCAGGTAACACTCAAACTAATCCTAAGGAGCATTGCAATGCTATTGTTTTGAGGAGTGGTAAAAGTCTTGAGAATGTGGGCGGTGAGCCTTTGGTAAAGAATCAGAGAGTTGATGAAAAAACAGAAGTGAGTGCTGAGGAAAAAGAGGAAGAAGGCAAGGAGGTTGTAGTTGAGGAAGAGGAAAAAGACAATGAAAAAGACAAGAGGGAGAAGCTAGTGGATGAAAATTCAATTCTGAGGAGGACTAAAAGTCAAACTTTAAAAGATGGAGACAAGCCTCAAGTGATCCCCTCTTATGTGAAGTTGCCCTATCCTCATTTGAGCAAGAAAAAAGAGAAGGAAGAGCAGTTTGCCAAGTTCCTTGATATTTTCAAGAGGCTACAGATCAACATACCCTTCGCTGAAGCACTAGAGCAGATGCCCAATTATGCAAAATTCATGAAGGAACTGCTCACGAAGAAAAGAAAGTTTAAAGAAGGCGAAAATGTTGCCTTAACTGAAGAGTGCAGTGCGATACTTCAAAGGAAGCTACCTCCGAAGCTGAAAGATCCTGGTAGTTTTACAATCCCTTGCCCTATTGGGAGTGTTGCTATCAGGAAGGCCTTATGTGACTTGGGAGCAAGTATCAATTTGATGCCGCTTTCAATTTTGAACAAGCTTGGAGGAGGAGAGGTGAAACCAACAAGGATGGCATTGCAGCTAGCTGACAGATCAATCAAGCATCCTTATGGTATTCTGGAAGATGTTCTGGTAAAGGTGGATAAGTTTATCTTCCCAACGGACTTTGTGATTTTAGACATGGAGGAGGATGCAGAAGTTCCGCTCATACTGGGGAGACCTTTTCTAGCGACTGGTCGCGCTTTGATAGACGTACAAAAAGGCCAGCTGCGATTCAGAGTGCAAGACGAAGAAGTCACTTTCAATGTATTTGAAGCTATGCATCGCCCGAGTGATGAAGAGGATTGTTTCCGCATGGACATTGTGGATACAGTGGCTAAAGAAGTAGTTGCACATCAGCACCACCCTTCTACTCCTGAGAAGAAGGAAAAGCTCAACATGAAAGCAACTCTGAAGCTCTGCAAGACAAATGATGTATCAGTTGGTGATGAAGATGGATCTGCTCATCTTGTGAAAACAGAACCTCCGCCGGGAGGAGTAAGAAAAAGGGCAAGAGGCTCAGAGCGAAAAGGGCAAAGCGGAAGCGCAATTATTGGCCTTATAAGCAAAAACAGCTCTTTGAAGGAGTTCCACAGAGGAGAAGTGTTCTTGCACTTCTACGACCAGCAGACCCCGGTTAATTGAAAGAAGCCCGTCAAGCTAGTGACGTTAAAGAAGCGCTTATTGGGAGGCAACCCAAATTTTCTTAACCCTTCTCTTTAGTTAGATTTTGTTTTTGAATTTAACCTCTTGAATAATTTGAGAAGATCAAGAGGAAAATATCATAGATTAATAGGTTTGTTAAGTGTTTTCAGGGAAGGAAGAAGGAGAAGCATCCAGGCCGTGACCCAATTTTCATGCAATTCCTTCTGACTAGACATGTGAGCCAGCACCCGCTACCGCTTTGGTAAGTCGTTCCAATTTTTCTTTCCTCTCTCCATCTTGATTGTTTACATTGGGGACAATGTAAATCCTTAAGCTTGGGGTAGGGGTATTTTGCATTTGCATTGTTCATGTTGCATTCATATAGTTTTGCATGATAGCTTTGCATGATCACACAATTAGATTGCCCTTGCTTAGATTTTGTATCCAATTGTGAGAACTAAGTGCCAAATAACTTGAGATAGTGAATTTTTGAACCCAATTTTTTCATTCTTGTGATATGGCTGCAAATGAAAATGTTTAAGATAATCTGTGATAGTTGATAATTAGCATATGGTCTCATAGATTTGTGTTGCTCACTGATTTTTGAACTACTAAAATGTGAGATTTTGAGCCAAAGGGGTACTCACTATATCTACCCCATTCCTTGTGTTAGAGTGTTATTCCTATTGGATGTATTTCTCTAGAACTTGACTTGAAACCGTTTCAAAGCTTAAAAAATTTTTAAAACATTTTTGAAAATGATTGAGGCAATAGGTATTTTTCTGGCCTTCTGAGCTTTGAATGATGAAATGCTACCCCTTAGTTGCCCAATTTTGAGCTTGAAAGAAAAAAATACTTTTCTTGGTACCCTGAAACATTTTGATGAATGACAATTGATAGGACCTTCTAAAGTATTGCACAAAAGGGTAAAAAGGTAGTTGAAAAAAAAAGTTTGGGATGAAAGAATCAGAAAAATATTTCTCTTGATTGAAAAATCTCCCCTTCTCCAAGTAATAGAAAAAGAAAAGAAAAAGAAAAAAATATATAGAGAGAGGAGGGGATGACAAAATGAAAAGTGAGAAATGAAAAGAAAAAGAAAGAAAAGAAAGGTGGAAAATTAAATCAAAACCCAAAAAGGTATTTTAGAAGGTCATGCTTTGCAATGCTTAATGTTTTGTGTAGCCTTTTGAAATGTCCCTTTCTTGATTGCCCCACCTAACGATTAATCACATGGCCCCGTTACAACCGAAGTAAAGACCTCTTGATTCTTAATTGTTTTCATTAATAAAGTAGAGATTTGGTTGATAGTCAAGCCTATGGTAGAATTCATTCCTTGAGGAAAGTGGAGCGAATTGTCTTATTTCCCTAACACTTGAGTGAGGTGAGAAAGAGAGCCAAGCAAATGAACAAGCTTGGAGTGATCTTCAAGTGAGAAAGAGTGCCCGAATCAGTGAGAATATGAGTCTAGGAAACCTAAGCCTCTAATTGGACTTGAAACTGATTGTCTCTTACTGATTTATTTGAGTTGCCTGTTACTTGGATTCTGTACTCGGGTTCTTGGTTCACTATCTGTAATCTGTTTGTCTTTCTCTTCTAGCCTTAGTGATTGATTGAGGACAAGCAATTGAATAAGCTTGGGGTGATTTGATAGTGTGATTTTACATCATGTCTCCTGTACACTTTTGCATGCATTTTTCATATAGATTAAGCATTCTTTATTTGATTTTAGTTAGTTTTTCCCTTGGAACGGGTGAAGTGGTTTCTTGGTGTTGTTTTGCAGGAATCAATGAAAAATCTGGTTAACTTAGAGTAGAGGGAATGAAGAAACAGTGGAGAATGCAATTCAGGGAATACTCGCCCCGCGAGAGGTTACTCGCCTCGCGAGACTGAAGACAGCCAGAAACAGCAGAATATCATCCTTTCTGTCTCGCCCCGCGAATCACAGCTCGCCCCGCGAACCTGAAGGCTGACTGTGCCAGAAAATGCAACCATTTCTGTATCGCCTCGCGAATCACACCTCGCCCCGCGAGCTTGAGGACCAGAAGCCATCACGCCCAGGCCCTGATACTCATCACGGGCGTATTTGAGAAGGACCTTTCGGTTTCGCCTCGCGAGAGATCATTTCTCTGAAGCCCAGATTTTTAATATTCGCCTCGCGATATAGGTCTCGCCCCGCGAGCGAGCGAAACCCAGAACCCCTGTTATAAGTTGTTTTAGAGCAGAATTGAAAGGGGGATTGGATGGGGAGAAAAGGTGGCGGCCAAGGAACCCTAAAAGACGCCATTTCTGCTGCTGTTGTGGCTGGGTGCATCCTTCCATGGAGTGCTTATCTTCCTTCATCTTAGTATCTTTTCTTTTCCCTTTTACTTTGATGATGTGTAGCTAAACTCCCATTGTTGGGGTTAGGGTAGCTATTTCTGAATTCTCATGTATATGACTTGAATCTTGTAATATGATTTTTACTTCTTTATTGAGTGATTGATTTTCTGTGCTTAATGCTTGTTGTGGCTAGCACCCCCATGACTTGATTAGTGTTTTGATATGCAATCGGAAAATTCGTATTAGAACCGGAACTGAAATTAATCACCTAGTAAATCTGGTATCTAGGAATGGAACTAGGTTTATTAGCAATCGCATGATCCCTAATCTTAATGCGAATTCACTAATCTAGGCCACCTAAGGAATTAGGGTCTATTAGTGGATTTAGGCTCTTGTCGTCCGAGGAATCGGGGCTTGAGTAATATAGGGGATTGATTGTCATAATTGAAGTGGAAACTGTTTATTAGTAATGTCATTGCATGGGGATGAAGATTTAGTGAACCTAATCCCAACATCTTTTATCATA
Source organism: Sophora flavescens (assembly GCA_030762895.1). NCBI lineage: Eukaryota > Viridiplantae > Streptophyta > Magnoliopsida > Fabales > Fabaceae > Sophora > Sophora flavescens. The sequence continues at coordinate 14,530,160 of CM061062.1, read as the reverse complement.
TTTGAAAACCATCTTTTATTGCCTTCCAAGTGTTTGAGAAAATTACAAAAAGAGTTTGTTTTTCTTATTTTGTTTATTTTTACTTTTGTGGGCTTGATAATTAGTTTAGAACTCTCTTCAATCCAAGAATCGCTTAGATAGTAGTTGAATTGGTACGTGATAGTACTTGTCGCAGTCCTCGTGGGAACGATAAAACGGTCTCACCACCGTATTACTTGCACGACTGGGTATACTTGCCCAGATTCGTCAACAGTGGTCTCATGACAAATGACTACAGGAGGTCGAGGGGCATAGGGTCTTGCTGGTTATGTCCTTTGTGCCAAAGGTATAAGGAGATATCTCTTCATATTTTAAGAGATTGTCAGGTGGTGCAGGCCCTTTGGCAGCGATATAGAGGTGGAGCTAATGTCCAAGGGTTCTTCACTTGTGACCTCAATACTTGGCTTGTAACTAACCTTAGTATTTCCCTTCTAGAGGCGTGGGGGCATAATTGGTGTATGTTTTTGGGACTTTAGTGTGGCAGGTCTAGCAGTTCCGAAATAAGCATGTTTTTGCCAACCAACAATTCATGGCAGAAGATGTCCTAACATGCTACTTTGTTTCACATAAAAGCATGGGAGCATGGGTGAAACACAACAGGTATTAGTAGGGTGTGGTACATGGAGCAGTTGGTGGGATGGAGTTTTCCTCCAAACCTTTGGGTTAAAGCCAATGTTGATGGCTCGGTTATGTCCAATGGTAATATGGCTTCTTATGGTGGGGTTCTACGTGATGTTACAGGCTAGTGGATTTGTGGGTTCGCCAGGAATTTAGGCACCTCAAATGTTTTGATGGCAGAGTTATGAGGCATCTTTACAGCCCTTAATTTGGCCTGGGACAAGCAGATTCGTAAGGTTTTGGTAGAAAGTGATTCCGAGGTGGCAGTGAAGCTAATCATAGAGGGTTGTCTAGGCAACCATCCTTACGCCCCGGTGGTGTCTGCTATAGCGGAGTTACAATCTCGTGATTGGGAAGTCTGGTATTCGCATGTTAAGCGTGAAGGTAACCGAGTTGCGTACTTCTTAGCTAACCTAGCCTACTCTATGGAACTTGGTCTCTATGTTTTGAACAGGCCACCTATTGGTTGCACTAATCTTCTGGTCCAGGATGCGATAGGGGTTGCTATTCCTCGTCTAGTAACTGTTTAGTCTTTCTTTGGGTTGTAACCCTCCTTGTTACCAAAAAAAAAAGCTACTTTAAAATAAAACTAAATAAAGAAAGTCGGGGATTAGTTCCATTACTAGGGATGTTAACGGGGCAGGGCAGGGGCGGTTAATACTCCCACGTCTCCCAATTTAACCCCTTTCTCTGCCATGAGGAGTTTTTCTCCCCCGTCCTCGTTCCTCTTAGGAAGTTAAATTCATAAAAAGAGGTAATAAACTAAAATCCAATAAAATATAAAATATATAAAACTTAAAATTCTTAAATTTAAAGTTAAAGAACTCTCCAAAATATTACAACAAGTTCAAATTCAAATCATACCAACATGAGATTCAACAAAAAAATAAGACAAGATTTAAGACTACATCCATTTAATTCTTCTTATCATGTCCAACATTTAATGTCTTTAACATTTTAGTGGTAGTGCGATGGACAAGTGACACCGCAGTGAGATATGGACGAATAAAGTTACTCAGATGGTGCGAGGGACTAGATGCGTGAAGAGCTAGAAAGAGATGCCAGGTCGTTTGGAGGTGAAAGGTGAAGACTGTATAGGAGGAACTGAGAAACCAAATATGGTTAAGAAAGTTAGACTTGAATTTTTTCAATATTATATTAAATTAATAAATAAAAATATATATTTAGAATTACTAAAATATAATTATAATGTATATAATATACATATATATAATTAAAAGTATATTTTGTAATCTTATCAAGGACGGAGACCCCACGGGGAAGGGGATATGTTCCTCGTCCATGTCCCCGAAATGCCTTCGAGGGAATTTTCTCCTGCGTCCTCATCTCCAAAGGGAAAAAATCGCCGTTTGTGGGGCCCAATTCAAGACAATCCTCATGGGGATCCCCACGTTCAGATGAAAATTGCCATCCTTATCTAGTACCCATGTTATTGTTGTTCTCTTAATTTTGGAACACCTTGGTTTTTTTTTATTTTAATACAAAAACGTCATGCCAAATGGTACCCTATAAAATATATAAAATCAATTAAGTATTGATCGAGTGATAAGCATCTCAACCCTATAAGGAGAAGAATGTAAGTTTGAATCCTGGTGACAGACACGCTAATTGGGAGGTTCCGAAAAGCAAGTGTTAATTATCTACTATAAGCATTTATGCAGCCGACCAATGATTAGTGTAACACCCTGTTTTTCCGATGCTTTTTGTAGCAGTAAATACATATTTAAATGTGTTTATTTTAGATTAAACTCAGGATGATTTTAATTAAACTAAAATCATTTTCTTGTGTGGTTATATCATATGAAGTTACGGTAAAAATTTCGGTTTAAAATTTAGATGGAAGCCGGTCTGCGTTTTCACTGTCGGTACAAGTTTACTAAGTAGAAAACCTAATTTTGATCTGTGAAAGAAATTGTTAGTGTTTTTATGATGTTTTGTAGGATATTGGAAATTTTCGAAAATTTGAGTTCGGAAATAAAATATAATATTTTATTGGGGCGAAAACGTCGGAAGAATTACGATCGGAAATGCTACCGGGTACGAAATGGAGCACAATAGGAGACATAAAAGGCTTGAGGTGAGATGAGGGAGTGAGGTGACTCACTAGAGGTATGGCCTAAGCTACCTCCTAAAAAGTGGTCATGATGGCACTTTTTGAAATATATCATATTATATTCTAAAAACCTATTTTTCTCTTTCCTCTTCAACCAAACAAGGCACAAGGTCAAAACTTGCTCTCCAAGCTCATTCCTCTCTCCTCAATTTCATGCCACTCTTCTCCCCTCTCTATATATACCCCTTTCATTTTCACTTCATCATCTTCCTCCTTCAACCTCCATTAAAACTTCATCTTCTTCTTTCTTCTAAAAGTTCAAGCTCTTAAAGCTTTAGTTTTTATTCATCTTTTCTACTCAAGTTCTTCATTAAAGTTCTTCCTTATACTAAGGGTAATGCTCTCATATGAATCTTTTTTCAAGTTTCATCTTATATTTCTTAGTTTACTTTATGTGTTCTTTATATGCTTTAAACTTCTAAAATCTCTCTAAAATGGTAGAAAACTCCTTTTGAGTTGAAACCACTTTCTATAGTCTTGTATTAACATATATTTTTACATACTAAGAGGTTGTGTAAAACAAAAATCTCTATCCATCTCTTCCAATGAAGGCCGAATGCTTGCATTTGTGACCTAGGAAGTTTTTGTTTCAACTTTTGGAATATGATCATGTGTTTGAGTCTCTAACTATCCCTTGATCTTGAATCTATAAATCTTGGAAGTTTTGATAGCTTGTTCCTATGATGGCCGAAAAATATGAATAAGTAGGCCTAAGATACTATGTTTCAACTTTCCAAGTATTGATCATGTATTTAGAACTCTTAATACCTTGTGATTATAAACCTAAGAGTTATTGTTAAACAAAGAATATTTTCCTCATCATCCTATGATGGCCGAAAATTAGAGTTTAGGTGCTAGGATGTTTGAGTTTTTATTTTTCCAAAATGATCATGGACTTGAGCTCCATAAGATATTTGGATGCTAAGTCTAAGAGATTGGAAAGTTTAAGGATTTATAACTTGTTTATTCTATGTTATTAAAGCTAGTATGTATTACTTTCACTTTTCCAAGATGATCATGGACTTGAGCTCCATAAGATATTTGGATGCTAAGTCTAAGAGATTGGAAAGTTTAAAGATTTCTAGCCTATAAATCCTATGAAGGCCGAACCTAGAAGGTTGTGGACCTAGGATACTTTGTTCTTACTTTTCCAAAATGATCATGGTTTTGAGCTCCTTAATACATATGGATGCTAAAACTAAGAGACTGGAAAGTTTAGTGAATGATAGCCTATTTTACTAGCCTTGGCCGAATACCCTAAGTTTATAACTTAGTGGGATTTTAATTCAACTTTGTTAAATGATCATTGTTTATGAACTCCTAACACTTAAGGATCATAAATCCATGAGTTGTATAATCTTCGAGAATCTCTAACCCTAAGAACTAGTCTTGGCCGAACCTATACCTTGTGGTTTAGTGTTCTTATTTGATTTTAACTTCTGATTTTGTGTCCATCACCTTAGACTTCCATCGCGGAGGAAACAAGGACATTCATGGTTTACCTCTCCAAGCATCTAATCTCCTTACCTTCAGGGAAGGTAAGAGGGGAATGCCTAGGGATATTCAATGACTATATGCATGTGTGTATGTGTTTACTTGAGTGATTGAATATTATTATGATGTGGAGAAAATACTTGAATGACTTGTTTACTTGAACTATTGTGATTGTTACTTGAAGTTGATTATTACTTGCCTTAAAGTATTGTGAGTTGTATATATGTGATGAACTGTCATTAACTGTGATATTATTGTTGAGAATTTAGTACTGTTGATTGGAGTTTGAGAAGCCGGACTTGAGTCTGTGCACAATGATCATAAGGATTAAAAGCCTTAATAAGCCTTGAATAGAACTTTGAAAGTATTGGTTTCATTTAGAAAATTTCCTCGTTTAAAACGCTTACTTCAAGAGAATGAGATTCTAGTTTTGAAAAGAAACGTTGAATTGTTTTTAAGTCAATAGAAACTACCTTTTATGATCCAAAGTTTGCACGAGAGAAAACCTTTTTTGAACCATGTGTTTTATGAAGGAAAAACCCCTTTGAAAATATTTGACTTTATTCCATCAAGGATTTCAAAAGAAAACTAATTTCCTAATTGTTTCATAAAAGGATTTGTAAAGGAAAAGATTTTCTCCTAAATGATTTAGAAACGTTCCGGTTACTTGGATAAGTGATCGAGGTTTTGTTTTGGTTTTTGATTTTCACTGAGCGAAAAGAAAGCACGTGTGAAAGAGAATCTAGTTCGCGAGACGTCGCCTCTAGTATTCAGTTTATGCACGCGATCTGGGATCCGTGTCAAGAATTATGGACCAAGGGTCCAAATCGTGATAATATGGGCTAGGAGTCCTAATCTTGGAATTTAGGACTGTGTCCTAATTTCGTTGTTATGGGCTAGGAGTCCTTATCATGTTGAAATAAAACATGGATAAAATTATAATTGTTTCTATGGCCACAACCTTGGACTGCGGCATCGGTCTAAGGTGTTGTGATTGAGCACTCAGACTGTGTGTCCTGTGTTATTGATTTTCAAGTAATGAAAATTGTGAATAGTCTTTAGCTTTGGGCTTCGACAATGGAAAAGAGCGAACACAAAGAAAAGTCTCGATAATGAAAAGTATTTTATTCATATGCATTTCCCCTTGGCAGACGTGCTTGAGTTACCGAATACCCCCTTAAGATGTGGTATTTGATGATGTATACATCCGAATGGCCGTTATAAGGGATTCGTGATGGTGTTGATCCGGGTACATGAGGTGACGGAGACAACTTGCCGATGCGGCATACGAGCCTGATCAACTCTTTCTTTCTTAATGATAAAACGGTGATGGTATCTCATGAGATTAAGTTTAGAGCCTAATGATTGAAGTGTCATGCATTATCTTTATAAAATTGATTGATTCGGGTATGAGACCCACTGAAATAATACTTGTCGTTTACCTATGAGTAATGTTTAAAATGTTAATATGCCAAGGTGTTGTATGTAACATGTGTATGGTTGTTGTATGATATATCCATTTGCCAGCATCTCACTCTTACAGTTATATCAGGTCTCTTCGGGTTTTGCTGTAGTACCTTGGTACTCTAGTACCGATGTTGCAGAGGAGTCTTTCTAAGTCACTTGAAGACCTAGTGTTAGAGGTTGGGAAAGTATTTTGATTGGGGGTCTCTCCAATGAATATTTGATAGAATGACCAGCTTAGGAGTCTAAGTTGGGTTGTATATCTCAAGAGGTCGGTAAATGTAGTGTTATATACATCCATCTGTAGTTTGAACTTTTTCTTTCGAAAGTGGGAACTTAAAGAAATGTTGTATGTCATGGTAACCATGTTACAAACGTGACTTACGTTTTAAATGAATGTATGATGGATTTCAGAGTTATCCTTAAAGAAAAATTTTATACCCTAGTTTTTTTTGACTTAAACGAAAACAATTTTCCGAAAGCAACCAGCAAATTAACTTTTAATTTACTTCCACATGTATTACGTAGTAATACCCTAAGAGGGGGGGGGGGGTGTTACAATTAGTCCTATAACCGGTCTACAAAATCGAAGCTTGTGGGGATACCACGGGATATGTCACTAGATAGTTAAAGATCTTAATTAAAGTGTTTCATAAAAAAATGAAATACAAAAATAAAAACCTAAAATTAAAATGTAGTTATGGTATTGCTATGGATTAGATCCACGATTTAAAAATTTTAAGAAAATTAAGTTGTTATTGGTGATAACGATTTCTATTTAATATTTTTTTAATAATAGGCAAAATAGGTAGATTGGTCCAATGCATTTATTTATTTTTCATATTGATCCTATAAGTTTTTTATTTTTCAAATTAGTCCTAAACGTTATGTTCTGTTTCCAAGTTAGTCCTTTCCGTCAATTTTGACCTAGCCGTCAATTTTAATCTGAAATAGCCATCACATTAATTCGACACGTATGTTAATTTATTTTATAAATAAATTATTCGATATATTATTATAAAATAATTAATATATAATTCGAGCATTTTTAGAATTAAATATTACTGAAAACGTAAATGCAAATTATCAATTATGCATTTATCATTTTTTTAGGTGCGGGATGGAACCCAGGGTATCCCTACTGCTAGAAGCCGTAGGACTAATCCTATGAGGATATAGAGTACCAATTAAGGAGAAACTCTTCTATTCATATATGCAGCTTTATTCCCATTACTAGGATCCGAACTATGGACATATGATTAAAAGGTCCAAGCTACTAGCCACTTGGATCACACATTATGTGGGTTATGCATTTGTCATTTTACTACAGTAAAAGTGTCTAAAAATATGCAATTTTAAAAAGCATTAAAGTAGTATACCCTGTCAATATAATAAGATTTACACTAGCATTTAATAATATTTTGATATGTGTGCTTTTATGGATATAATATAAAAATATTAAATGTTGATGGCAGCAGTCTTGGTAATAATATTGATTTGGTAATAATATTGAATGCTATATTTATCGAATGTAGTATAAAAATATGTATATTTATAATATTAAATATTATATTTATTATATTTGATATATTAAATATTATAACACACATACATAAAGTTAACTTGAGACTTTTACCAAGAAAATAAATAAAGTTAGCTTGATATTTAGAGAAATTAATGATAATATATATTTTTTATTACAACATTAATGATAATATTGATTACCAAAATAAAGAAGACATTACATAAAAGATTATAAAAGTTTTACATTTCATAAAAAATATCATCATAACATAGTATAATAAATTTGAATGATATTTTTACCCTATTTACATAATTTACTTGTAACTATTGTATCAAATAAATTAACATAAATTAAAATTTTATATAAGTATGAATTTTTTTAAAAAAATATTAAATTTAAAATTAATCTATTTGTGAAATATGTTTATAGAAGAAACATAACAATTAACTTGGTAAAAAAATTTGACAATTATTTTGTATGAGTTTGATGAAAAAATACTTATATTACATAAAAAAATTTGTTTAAAATAAATTATTGATTCAATTTTTTTAACAAAAATATTTTTTTTCCCTTTATTATATTCTATAATTAAAAAAACATTTGTAGGTCTAGTATATATATATATATATATATATATATATATATATATATATATATATATATATATATATATATTTCTTTTATAATAAATTTCACTTAATTCTTAAAAATTGATTCCTATAAATATTATAAATAAACCCGTGCAATCCACAGGCATTATTTGTAGCATCCCGACTTCCATCACGATACTACTAAGTTTTATATATATATATATATATATATATATATATATATATATATATATATATATATATATATATATATATATATATATATATATATATATAACCTGATTATAGCTTATGAAATAATAGTTGAACATAGAAAATTTTGAAACTAAGGGAAACATCATTACAAGATTTTGTACCAATTGAACATATAATTGAAATTAATTTTACACAAATAAAGATTTAGCTCCTAAACAACAATTCAAACTCATATAAACATTGACTCCTAATATGACTCCCACTCTGATCCGGCTGTGAAAACTAACGTATCTTGGGACACTGTTGGGTGACACAGTCAAGCAATCTCCGGAACTTGCTTATCAGTTTCCAATATGTACCTGTTATCTGAAACAAAAGGAGCCTAGTGAGAATAAATCTCAATGAGTTCCTGCTTCAAGAAAAACATGTGAGTAATCAATATATATATTCTATTTGATCGTCCTCATTGAAATACAATATATGCACACGTACTATAATTAACCTCATGTAGTGGTAGAGTTTTTCATAGTCTACTCACCTCAACTATTTAACCAGGTGTACACTCCATGGAATAATGCAAGCAAGAGTAAGACTAGTAAAAATCTATACTACTATGGAATTATTCTCTTATAACTCAACCTTTCGTCACCGGCTCTTTTTACCGGATCCTTACTTTGCTAAATTATTTGATGAAAAAGAACCTAAATATAGGCATAAATACATGAAGGTAAATGTCACACACTTCGACATCCCTTTGGTTTTTTTGTCAGTGAAAAACGTCGCTGTTCCCCCGCACCGAGGTACTTAAGAGGAACTAGCTCTATACTGTAAGGCTGGACATACGTCTATGACCACAAGCGGCGTCCCACTTGCTTTGCACTTACTTGCTTGCCTTCCAAAATTGAAAGGACTCTATACTTGCCTTCCAAACGGAAAGGACTTCTGTGATTGCCTTCCAAACGGCAAGGACTCTATACTCGCCTTCCAAACTGAAAGGACTTTTGTACTTGACATTTGAAATATCCTTGATAACCATTCTAAATCGAATCATAATGGATATAGGATGGTTATCATTATTGGATGCCAAGTGTGGTTTACTTTTATACATCATTATACTGCATAAACACTCTAAGTCAGTCAAAACAACCCTCAATCAAACATTTAACAAGGAATAATGCATCAGTAACATATGCTGAATTTCTGCGGTTTTCAGTCAACTTCTATGATTTTATTAAAATAACAAATGAAGTTGTATTTAAACAAAAGACCCCTCTCTGGGAATCTAAACAAGTCTAGCTTATAAATATAATTTTATTTTTGGGATAAAGCTTTCCAAAAATTATAGTTTTTAACCAATAAGCTACTGCATTTGAGAACAGGATAACAACTTTACTCTAACTTGTAACAGGTTTTTCTTTATCAATATTCAATGAAAAACAACAAACTCAGTGCCTAAACTGTAGCAAATCCAGTCTAGTGTCTAACAAAACAAGAATCAATAGAAACAGAGTCTACAAAAATAATTATAAGCAGAACACTGAACCTATGTCAAAACGGGTTTATGGACAGCAACATCATCTAGGACAGTTCACATGCATGCAACTCATTTCAATGTTCAATCTTCTCATGGTCAACATGAAAATAGAAAATCAACCAATTTAGAGCATATATCAACAACGCCTAAGTTTGGATTTATGGTTGCCAAGCACTAAAACTAAGGGAACTCATGAAGCTAGAAAATGAAGACTTTGTGATTTCCTCTATCTCTCTTGATCTTAGAGAAATTCTCCCACTATAACTTTATAAAAATTAGATATTACAATGCATAAATTGTAGCAAAACAATTCTATTTTCTAATGGCACAAGAATCAACTCAATCCAACATTAGCACAATTTACTAAAATTTAAATACTAGAACAGTATCAGTTTAGAGTTTCAAGTACAAACAGCAACTTAAAGTTTCAAATTAGAGAATAATATTTTTCTCTCTTGTTTATTCAAAGAATTGGTACAAGGAATATATAGCCAATGATTACAGAAAGTTAAGTCTATCATTCAGCTATTGTGCCTATAAAAAAGGGAAAGAAAATATCCTAATTTATAGTTTCCTATTTTACATAAGAATTAGAATCTCTTAAATTAAGCAAAAAAAAAATCTCAACACTCCCCCTCAAGTTGGTGCATAGATATCACACATGCCCAACTTGCTCACAGTCTTCGAGAAAATCTGACTTGAAACTGCTTTGGTTAGAATATCAGCCAATTGATCATCCGATCGAATCCCAGGTAATTCTAATACATTCTCATCTAATTTTTCCTTGATGAAGAATCTGTCTACTTCAACATGTTTGGTACGATCATGTTTAACCGGGTTATGAGCTATGTCACATGCAGCCTTATTGTCACAATATAGTCGAATTGGTTGCTCAAGTGGATAATCCAAATCTGATAGGAGAAGTCTTAGCCATAATCCTTCACATAACCCAAGTGCCATTCCTCTAAATTCAGCCTCTGTGCTTGAGCTTGCAACAACATTCTGCTTTTTGCTTCTCCAAGTAACAAGGTTACCTCCTACAAAAGTGAAGTAGCCTGAAGTAGATCTCCTGTCATCTATAGATCAAGCCCAATCAGCATCAGTATATACACTAACACCTTGATTATTTTCATTCTTTGTGAACATAATTCCCTTCCCTGGAGCAGATTTTAAATATCTCAAAATGCGCATAACATCATTCATATGTTGCTCTCCGGGATTATGCATGAATTGGCTCACAACACTCAAGGCATAGGCGAGATCTGGCCTTGTGTGTGCTAGATACATTAGCCTTCCTACAAGCCTATGGTATCTCCCTTTATCAACCGGAACTTGATTTGGTTCAACAAATAATTTCAATCCTTCTTCAATAGGTGTATTAGTTGGTTGACAAGCTGACATACCAGTCTCCTCTAACAAATCTAAAGTATATTTTCTCTGAGACAAGAAAATTCCTTTAGTTGATCTAGACACTTCAATCCCAAGGAAAAACTTTAAGGGGCCGAGGTCTTTCATTTCAAATTCCTTAGACAAGTAGCTTTAGAGAGCTTTTCTTTCTTCCATATAATTCCCAGTAACTACCATGTCATTTTATCCATCGATACTTAATGAAATTGAACCATTCCAAGGCCTATTTCGAAGGAAAATGAGTCTATTTTATAATTGTACAAATATCACTTCGAAACAATATTTGTGGAGGAAGTTATTGTTGAAATACTGATAGGGTGTCAATACGGGTTTGGAGAGTAATTCCTCCCCCTTTATCAATTTCACCCAAATCAACCCCTAACCTTGCAAGCAATCAACATCAGTGATTCCACACATAATTCAACACCAAAATAAGCAAGTAACTAATAAATCACTTAGCAAACAGTTGGGATTTATGGTCACCCAATGTTACAAACAACAACAACTCACATGGCTATGTAGTGGATTGAAGGTTGTTTTTGTGGATCTCCTTTTTGGTTGAAACCTAGTTTTCTCTCCTTTTTCTTCTCTTCCATTTCTTTCTCTTGGTTCTGCAAGCTTGATCAAGGATCTCCAACCCTCATCTTCTCATGGCTATGTCCCTTGATCTCTCTTCTCCATTCTTCTTTCTTCTTCCTCTCCATTCTCTTTCTTTCTCCTTTCCTTTCTTTTTCTGCTATTCTGGTTCTATTCCCCATTTCTCACGTTCCCCCTTCTTTGATCCCCTTCTCTTATTTCTTTCTTTTTATTTTTTTTCTTTAGTAAAAGTTAAAACTCAACTTACTATCTACACCTCTTCAACTACTAAATACACCCCTAACTTAATTCTAAACATTTCTTTCTTAACAAATATATAACACTTATTATTAACTATCCTTAAAACACTTGTCCCTTAAATATAGGCTCCTTCTATTTATTGGGTAATATTATTTAGCTAGCTAGGAAATTTGGGATGTTACATTACTCCCTTCCTTTTAAACAATTTTGCCCTCAAAATTGCTCTACTCCTTAACACTTAATCATCCTGCTTATAATGCAAGATCACCATCCTACTTCCGCTGCGAACTCTGATCAACACAGGTCTAATAGGTTTCGATGACAAGTTATGATCCTTAACTATTTGGTTATCACTGATATTAGGTTAGCTAGGGTCCAATTATTATGCATGACAGATATCCCAATCAATAGCAAGCTGACAGAAACTTTATGACAACAATAATAATAAAAGTATAACATACAATCTTATTCAAATAGTAGTGGTACTTATTATACCAATCATTTTAGATTTCACTAATTTAGAGAAACACATACATGGTTATGTACATAAAGATGTGATATACAGGAAATAACTGATTGGTACATATTCATGTGCACAATCTAATAATTGATGCATGCCAATGATTCTTATCAATCATCCATATTGAAAACGATCAGGAAATGATATACACAATACTATAGTAGCATATCAAGATATGGACATGTTCTAAGCACAAGTCTACCCCGAGCATCCCAAAAATATCGCTTTAAATTCTTCAAATACATTTTTTCAATGAAACTAAATTTTTCTTGAAAGCCTTCTCTAAAACTCTGTTATAAGAAAACCATTACTGGAATTATTCGGTTTTGAAAGCCAAATGGTGATTTATACTCGTTAAAATATGTAGGAAGGTTTTGAATGGCTCAAAGGTTTCCAAAGGGATATATCGTCAAATAAGTAATAATGTTTTAAAGAAATATTAGGTTACAAAAGAATTTTGTGAGTTTGCAAAAATTCTTTTGTTTATAAGACAAAAAATTTTTCTCAGGCCCTCCTATAATATAACAAATTAGGAAAAGCGCTTGATATTAAAATTCAAATATTCCATAACAACATAATGTTGGTACTATCAGGAGGATTCACCAGGACTCCAAGTGACCTTAACACACTCTTCAAACTTTTAAGAAAGACTTTACTCTAATCTCATCCTAAAAGGAACTCAAGGTTTTTGAAAGTAACGTCTATGAATGAAACTACAAGTACATGGTATAGAACTTTAAAGCATCAATGCATAAAAAAATACTAAGCATAGGTATATGCAGTAAAAATAACTATACATACATATGCACATGTAAGAAAGTCAATACCAACACTATAAACTCACAAAATGCAATATAACAAGCAATATAAATTTATACCATCTTCACTAAGAAGTGTGTGTGTGTGTGTGTGTGTGTGTGTGTGTGTGTGTGTGTGTGTGTGTATATATATATGTGTGTGTGTGTGTGTGTGTGTGTGTGTGTGTGTGTGTGTGTGTGTGTGTGTGTGTGTGTGTAGTGACAAAAATAGTCAATCATATTTGAAAAGAATGCCTGCATGCATCAACATACAATACTAAATCATACATCATCATAAAACATGTGCAAAAATTTCTCAACACCTATAACATTTACAGCAGATGTACATTAACTTTGGTGCTTTTAATAAAATACCAAACAAAGTTGGATTTGAGTGAATGACCACTCTTTGGAAAGCATAGGTTGTCTAGTTTATGAATAAAATCTTTTATTTCATGAAATAGTCCATCAGTATAGTTCACAAATGAAGACACTGATGTACGCAAGCAGGACAACGATTGTCCCTCAACTAGAGATGCATTTTAAAATATCAATACTCAGTGATTCCAATGAGATTTGGGTTCAAATTGAAAAAGAACAAGTCTAGTTTTCATATATATATATATATATATATGTGTGTGTGTGTGTGTGTGTGTGTGTGTGTGTGTGTGGTTTTCCATAATATAATTTGTACAAAAGGATATAACTGAAAGGAGATACAAGGTCAAGCTAAAAGCATGGTTTTGACAATCAGAAAACTGTAACTTTGGAAATTAATTCAATGGGTCATAACTCAACCAAATAATGTAAATGATATGTTTAAATGGAAGTCTCGAAAGTCTATTTTTTAAAACTATGCCCAGATTTTAGAAATCGGATTTGTACATAAGGTTTTTGATTGAAAGAAGATACAAAGAACAAAACAGGACAACAAACCATGAAATTTGTGCACAAAACTGAAGGAAAAGGAGTCTAGCTTCCAACAAAATAAGAATCATTTAAAAAGAAGTTCCATGGAAAAAGTTATGAACAAAATACTGGACTAATGTCTATACAGGTCTTAAGGACAGCACCTCGCCCTCTTGAACTTCAACATTATTTTAAATCTACTCATCCAACAACTATCCAGTACTCAAACACATCAGACCATACTTGAATCACATCCAACAATTAAGAAATTAAAGAAACCAAGTTTAGTTTTTCACAAGTTTCCTCAAATACATTCAATACCTCACATAATCAATATGCATATTCCTTACACTCATTTCAAGCATGTCAAACTTAGTTATTCCAACAGGCAAAGTAATTTTCCTCTTATTAGTCACCATGTAAATAGAATCACACAGCTAAACACTAATCAAACACATGCATACATTCATCACATACAGAATTATCAGGACAAGGTATGATTTCGACCACTAAACATACAATGCAATTTCAAACACATTGACCAGTTAGTACATATTAATAAAAAGCATTAAACTAGTAGTATATTAAATTAGAACCATACACACTCATCTCAACAAACTCAATTACCTCTACTAATTTCTTTGGGAAATTATACTAAGAAAATAATATATATCATTTATCTTTACAAGCATAATCGATCTTGCACAATCAAAATATGTTCAAATATTTGGCTTACAAGAAATCTTGTTTGGAAATCAATCTTTTGGAAACAATTCTGGGAGTTGTCATCCTTCACAATTCCCCAAACAAATACCTGAGGCGGCCTACCCCATTATATTGTATCAGGAATTTAGAAAACTAACAACTTCACAAAACACTTAAACTGACACCCTCAGCCGGATCACTCTAGACTCAACTCATAGTCCGATGGGATCGAAATGCTCTGATACCACAATGTAGCATCCCGACTTCCATCACGATACTACTGAGTAAATATATATATATATATATATATATATATATATATATATATATATATATACACACACACACACACACACACACACACACACACACACACCTGATTATAGCATAAGAAATAATAGTTGAACATAGAAAATTTTGAAACTATGGGAGATATCATTACAAGATTTTGTACCAATTGAACATATAATTGAAATTAATTATATACAAATAAGTATTTAGCTCCTAAACAACAATTCAAACTCATATAAACATTGACTCCTAATAAGACTCCCACTCTGATCCGGCTATGAAAACTAACATATCTTGGGACACTATTGGGTGACAGTCAAGCAATCTCCGGAACTTGCTTATCAGTTTCCAATATGTACCTGTTATCTGAAACAAAAGGAGCCTAGTGAGAATAAATCTCAATGAGTTCCTGCTTCAAGCAAAACATGTGAGTAATCAATATATATATTCTATTTGATCGTCCTCATTGAAATACAATATATGCACACGTACTATAATTAACCTCACGTAGTGGTAGAGTTTTTCATAGTCTACTCACTTCAACTATTTACCCAGGTGTACACTCCATGGACTAATGCAAGCAAGAGTAAGACTAGTAAAAATCTATACTACTTTGGAATTATTCTCTTATAACTCACCATTTCATCACCGGCTCTTTTTATCGGGTCCTTACTTGGGCTAAATTATTTGATGAAAAAGAATCTAAATATAGACATACATACATGAGGGAAAACTTCACACACTTGGACATCCCTTTGGTTTTTTTTTCTAGTGAAAAACATCGTTGTTCCCCCCGCACCGAGGTACTTAAGAGGAACTAGCTCTATATTGTAAGGCAGGACATACGTCTATGACCACAAGTGACGTCCCACTTGCTTTGCAGTTACTTGCTTGCCTTCCAAAATTGAAAGGACTCTATACCTGCCTTCCAAACTGAAAGGACTTGTGATTGCCTTCCAAGCGGGAAGGACTCTATACTCGCCTTCCAAATCGAAAGGACTTTTGTACTTGACATTTGAAATGTCCTTGATAATCATTCTAAATCGAATCATAATGGATATAGGATGGTTATCATTATTGGATTCCAAGTGTGGTTTACTTTTATACATCATTATACTGCATAAACACTCTAAATCAGTCAAAGCAACCCTCAATCAAACATTTAACAAGGAATAATGCATCAGTAACATATGCTGAATTTCTGTGGTTTTCAGCCAATTTCTATGATTTTATTAAAATACCAAATGAAGTCGGATTTAAACAAAAGACCCCTCTCTGGAAAGAAAAACAAGTCTAGCTTATAAAAATAATTTTATTTTTGGGATAAAACTTTCCAAAAAGTACAGTTTTTAATCAATAAGCTACTGCATTCGAGAACAGGACAGCAACTTTACTCTAACTTGTAACAGGTTTTTCTTTATCAATACTCAGTGAAAAACAGCAAACTCAGTGCCTAAACTGTAGAAAATCCAGTATAGTTTCTAACAAAACAAGAATCATTAGAAACATAGTCCTACAGAAATAATTATAAGCAGAACACTGAATCTATGTCAAAACGGCTTTATGGACAGCAACATCATCTAGGACAGTTCACAAACAGTTCACATGCATGCAACTCATTTCAATGTTCAATCTTCTCATGGTCAACATGCAAATAGAAAATCAACCAATTTAGAGCATATATCAACAACGCCTAAGCTTGGATTTATGGTTGACAAACACTAAAACTAAGGGAACTCATGAAGCTAGAAAATGAAGACTTGGTGATTTCCTCTATCTCTCTTGATCTTAGAGAAATTATCTCACTAAAACTTTATAAAAATTAGATCTTACAAATATTAAATTGTAGCAAAACAATTCTATTTTCTAATGTCACAAGAATCAACTCAATCCAACATTAGCACAATTTACTAAAATTTAAATACTAAAACAGTATTAGTTCAGAGTTTCAAGTACAAACAACAACTTACATGTCATTTTATCCATCGATACTTAATGAAATTGAACCATTCCAAGGCCTATTTCGAAGTAAAATGAGTCTATTTTCCAATTGTACAAATATCACTTCGAAATAATATTTGTGGAGGAAGTTATTGATGAAATACTGGCAGGGAGTCAATACGGGTTTGGAGAGTAATTCCTCCCCCTTTATCAATTTCACCCAAATCAACCCCTAACCTTGCATGCAATCAACATCAGTGATTCCACACATCATTCAACACCAAAATAAGCAAGTAATAAATCACTTAGTAAATAGTTGGGATTTATGGTCACCCAATGTAGTGGATTGAAGGTTGTTTTTGTGGATCTCCTTTTTGGTTGAAACCTAGTTTTCTCTCCTTTTTCTTCTCTTCCATTTCTTTCTCTTGGTTCTGCAAGCTTGATCAAGGATCTCCAACCCTCATCTTCTTCTCATGGCTATGTCCCTTGATCTCTCTTCTCCATTCTTCTTTCTTCTTCCTCTTCATTCTTTCTTTCTCTTTTACTTTCTTTTTCTGCTATTCTGATTTTATTCCCCATTTCTCAGGTTCCCCCTTCTTTTATCCCCTTCTCTTATTTCTTTCTTTTTATTTTTTTTCTTTAGTAAAAGTTAAAACCCAACTTACTATCTACACTTGTTCAACTACTAAATACACCCCTACCTTAATTCTAAACATTTCTTTCTTAACAAATCTATAACATTTATTATTAACTATCCTTAAAACACTTATCCCTTGAAGATAGGCTCCTTCTATTTATTGGGTAATACTATTTAGTTAGCTAGGAAATTTGGGATGTTACATTATTTCTAGTTGACAACAATTTGTTAAAACTATTACTATAATTTTAAAAGCAAGTTACATGGTTAGATTAAAAAAACTCTGACGATGGGTGATTGGATTGCAGTAATGGAAAATACATTAATAATTAATTAATAAGATGGACTGGATTGTGGTAAAATGGTAATTATAATAGAGGTGGTGGGGATTTTGGTTCATTAGTGTCAATGAAGTGAAAAGTACCTAGTTTCTCATCTTTTGTATGATTACTCTTATTCACATAACAAACTACATGAAAACATATCATACAAAATGGTACTCGGATAAATTTATATTGTATAAAATGAGCACAAAATTATATAAAATAGAATTTGCTAATAAAAAAAATACAATGTGATTTGCATTAATTTTAGAGTGATGTTAGCATCACACTCTTAAACACACTCATCTTAACACATTTTTATTATTGGGTGGATTTCATATGGGACCATATGTTTTGGTGGCTCTCACATAAAATCTATCCAATAATAGAGAGTATGTCGAGGAGAGTGTGATAAAGGGCGTGTTATTAGTATTTTTCTTAATTTTATTTGGTCTGCCAAATAAGAAGGGGCGATTATTAAATAATAAAAGCAGCATAAGCTACACGGAAGCAATATATATTGAAATTGTAGTACACTAATATGCATATGGATATATTCTTGTAAATAAAAGTTGCACATAAACTATATATATTTTTCTTCTCAAACAGCTATAAATTTTTTTTATCACTTGAACTCTAAGAGTCCAGTTCTCACCAGAAAGCTTCACTGACAATCGGAAAAGAAACCAAACATATAAAATGAAAGTATAAAGCTCCTCTAAAATGAACTAATTGTAAAGTGAGAAGATAAGAGTGTATTTACTCTTGATTAACTAAAATGGAATGAGATATTAATGTACTTTAACGAATCAAAATTGAATACACCAACATTTTCTCACTTCACACCCAAACTTACTTTAAAGGTTCCTAATCCATCATGAAATAACTGATAATAATAAATAAACCAGCATTGGAATGGCAGTTACTTCACAGGTTGTGAAGGTAACCAATGGCTTCTGCTAAACTTTCTGGGTCTATAGGTTTCTCAATATAAGCA
This sequence comes from Sophora flavescens, assembly GCA_030762895.1. Classification (NCBI taxonomy): domain Eukaryota; kingdom Viridiplantae; phylum Streptophyta; class Magnoliopsida; order Fabales; family Fabaceae; genus Sophora; species Sophora flavescens. Next base: position 14,511,182 of record CM061062.1, on the reverse strand, counting down.
TTAGCTCCTGCTTCAAAAAACATTCACGTATTCTCTGTAGTGTAATTTGTACACATACCTAGAATATTGCTCTGTACACCCATCATACGTATCTCCCTCAGAAACTACACAAAACACAAAATCAAATTTAGGTAGATATAAATTTGCTTATCAACAATTATGTATGCATTTGTTTGCGTGTCAGTAAAACCACGATACAAAACTATGGTAATGATGCCATTTTGTAAAATTTTCCGACAAATCGTGAATACTTAAATAGCTGTTTCCTCGTCTGATCACCCTGGATGCAATTCTGTCTAAATCGTCGTTGTTCCAAACAGAGGCTAAGCTCATGTTTGGAAATGCAGCAAGGAACTACATTCAATCACAAAATCAAGTTAAAAATGACATGACCGTAATTTTATGAGCCTTAAATGTGAAAACACAAGTAATTTACTTATCTGCCATGGCCAGCCAAAGGTGCTTCCAAACATAGCATATTTCGTTCAAAATGTGACAACTTTAAGGTAAAGAAATTTTTTTAAAAAAAAGGTGTTCATACCTGAGGTCCACTGATTATGGCAAGATCAAAATCAACGATTGTGAAGTTAAAGCGACCGCCAACCACCAAAATGTCTATTCCACCTCGAATGTTGTTTACAGCCAGTGTATCAATGCCTAGTGATGCCAACATTGACTGTTCCATGAGTCTGGAAGGGATATCACCATCCACTAGAAATACAGTATCCATGTAAGGAGTCTCTTTCACTGGACGCTTTTTGAGGGGTAAATTCTTCTCCTCATAATCCCTTATTCGTTTAGATCCCGGAGCTCAAGCCATCGTTTGATAAATCGATATAGCTTCTGCATAATTGAGATCGGACATTAGCATATATAGAAAATCAAGTGACTAGTAGAAAATACTAGTTTAAACCAAACAAGTTTTAAATGAACACAAGAACAAACATATAATATTTTAATGTTTCAAGGAGGCAATAAAGGTGATATATATCAACCCAAAGATGGATTTTGAAAATTGTATAAAAATACTTCAGCACTCGATGATACAACCCACAACCCAAAAAGTGGATCCTCTTAAACAAAGGTGATCCCTGAAAAATATCAAATTAGGTAGAGAAAATGCATAGCAATCTTGCATACGATGAACAATGAAGTGAAATTGCAAAACTCTGAGGCAATGGAAGGAGCTAATCAACTCTACATGGAAACTTGCCTATAACTCTTGATCTATCAATTTCTTTGTCATCAGCCTGGTCATAGACTTATATAGGCGGCGAGAGACCACTCTCTATCCTATCAAGTAACGGAAGCCTTCCAACCATCCACCATTTCCGTTCTTTTTCTGATATTCAAACAACTCATTGAATGGTAATATAATTTTATATTGACAATTCATTAAATTTACAGGTGAACAACTTATTACCATTAAATGAGTTGTTTGAATATCAGAAAAAGAATTAAATGTAAACGTACGAAAATTTTCCATCGATGGTTGGTCCAGTTGGTAAGGATATGACTCATAACCCACAAGTTGTGAGTTCGAATCCCACTGCCGATGTGAGGACCTCTTTGGTAGGTAATCTATAAGTACCTCTATAAGCGCTCTTTGAGTCGTGTGGCCTGCCCTGACCCTGATGAGCTCCCGCAATCCAACTCACCAAAATTTCTGTGATAAAAAAAGGTATGAAAAATTATATTAAAAAAATCGAGTAGCTAGAGTTAAAAGAGGACTCTCAAGAAACAGAGTTAAAAGAGACTCCTGCACCGATTTTAGAAACTCAAAGCTAGGTGATGATGCTTGAAGATACGTAAGGGACAGTGGTGAAGGAGACTCCACAGAAGCTATTCCCTACAGCTACTACTATGGCTATGAAGAGACGACTGATCTCCTACGCGGATGCTTGTATTGGAGTGAATGGAGCGGTCTATGAAGAGGAGCCTTTGGATCTCGAATTTCTCCAGGAAGATGTTGAGGAGGAGGAGAGTTGCGAGGAGAAAGATCAGGCTGAAAAAGGGAGGAATACAGAAGGTGACCCGTTGTGCCCCGTTATTAAGGTTACTAGGGAGGAGATTAAGGCGGCCCAACAACAATGGAAAAGAGCAGTTATAGTCAAACTGCTAGGCAAAAGAGCAGTTATAGTCCAACCAATGGGCACTATGGACGTTATCGATTTAGAGAATGATTACTTCCTTGTTAAGTTTGGAGATTGAATGATGCTAAGAGATCTTTCATGGATGGCCCGTCGAAAATCTCGGACCACTACCTCATGGTTCAACGGTGGCGGCCGGAGTTCTTTCCATTTGAGGATGAGTACAAAAAGGTGGCGGTGTGGGTGAGAATTCTGGACCTACCCATTGAATACTACGAGAAGCACATTCTATGGAAAATGGGGAATGGTCTCGGACACACCATGCGCATAAATAGCAACACTCTTCGGGAGAAGCAAGGATCGAGGGGTGAGTTCCAAACCACGGACCAAGCTAAATTTGCTCGTATTTGTATCGAAGTTGATCTGAGTAAGGTCCTGATTTCTAAGTTTGAATTTCACAACAGAATCTATAATGTTGAATATGAAGGCCTCCACCTTGTTTGTTTTGGGTGTGACAGCTCACACTGTGGAGGTGGTACATAAAGCAAATGATAAACGTAAGCAAAAGGAAATTTCGGTTAAGGAGGTGCCGAAGGATACGGAGTACGTCCATGCAGTGGGTGACAATATTCCCCATGCAAAAAATCCGTATAAACTAGGTGGAGGTTTGAACGGGGGAGTGGGCGCAAGCAATGCCAACGCTAACAATAGCGTGTCACCAAATGGGTCGGTCAGAGCCATAAAGAATATTGCTAGAGGTGGAGTTCGTATCAACTCGGTGGGCCTAATGGGAAAGGAAGATTCCATGTTGAACCAAGTCAACTCGCCAGGGGGAAAAAGTAACGAGCTCCCTACTCAGGCTGTCCATATGAAATCGAGTCACAGTGCTACCGACTCAGGAGGGACCAATATCTTGAAAGCTCCCACTCAAGGTATAGCTAACAACAACAATGGAGTGCATCCAATGGAGGAGGAAACTGTCCTTGTCTTAAACCAGCGCCCTCCTGAATGCCCTAAGACTGTTGAAAGTCCAATGAAGATTGGTGATGAGTTAAACTTAGAAAGGATAGCAGTACCATAAGCGATGGAAGAGGGGGTGTGTCATGATGCTGCCCATGCTTAGCGAATCTTTGGTATTCGTATTTTTCATTATTATTATTTTTTTTATGAAGATGAAGATAATGACATGGAATTGTAGGGGAGCTGGTTCCAGGACTTTCCCAAACCTTATCAGGGACCTATCTTTACGCTACAACTTGGATATGTTTGTTCTTTTTGAACCTCGTATAAGTGATACTAGAGCAGATATAGTCATTCGCAAGCTTGGCTAAACAGATTCGTTTAAAGTGGATGCTAGGGCATTTTCGGGGGGGATTTGGATCCTCTGGAATGGCCCCTCGGTGAAGCTTGATATTCACCAGGAATCTACCTAGGTAGTACACGCGAGAGTTACTTGTGCAAACCGGGGTCCCTGGCATTTTTTGGTTGTTTATGGTAGTCCACACTTGCATGGTAGATAGGATCTTTGGAGAAAGCTTGGTGAGTTTGCGCTAGCTTGTAAAGGGCCTTGGCTAGCTATGGGTGATTTTAATGCATACCAGTTTTCTCAAGAGAAAAGTGGACGAGCTAGTCCAAACAGGTACTCAATGCAGTGCTTCAACAGCTGCTTATTTGACTGTGGTTTGGATGATCTAGGGTTTAAGGGCCCGCCATTTACATGGGAATGGAGTGGAGTCAAGGATAGGCTTGATAGGGGTGTGGCCAACTCTGCATGGAGAGTAATGTTCCCTGAAGCTTCTATATTGCATCTTCCCATATTTAAATCAGACCACAAGCCCCTTTTGTTGTCACTGGAGGCTGAAATTAGGAGGGATAATTCTAACAGGCCTTTCCGTTTTATGGCTAGCTGGCTTGTCGACTCAACTTTCAGGCCGTCGGTTCAAGAAGCTTGGTCTGGGAATACAGGTTGGCACAATTCAGTGGGTGATTTCCAAAATAAGGTTCAAGAGTGGAATTATTGTTACTTTGGAAATATTTTCCACAAGAAGAGAAGGTTGATAGGGTGTATGGAGGGCATTAACAGAAGACTCTCCATGGGGTTGGATACTCACTTAAAAAAGACCCTTCAAAAGCTATGGGAACAATATAACGGAGTTTTAGCTCAAGAAGAATTGTTTTGGTGCCAAAAAGCAAGATGTGATTCGTCACGTTTTGGAGATTGAAACACTCACTTTTTCCATACAACAACTGTCATTAGGTGTAAAAGAAATAAAATTGAGGCTCTCACCTCTGTTGATAGCTCTTTGGTTAGGAACCCGAGTGAATTAAAGCATATGGCTGTTGAGTTTTTTCATGAATTATACCAAGCCACTGGGGATCTGGTTCCATTGGATACTCAATACACCTTTCCTAGATTGGACAACATGAGCTTGTTAAGTTTGGAGGGGCAGTTCACTGTTGAAGAAATAAAAGACGCGGTGTTTAGTGTAGGCCCCTTGAAAGCTCCTGGACTCGATGGACAACAACCAATTTTTTTCCATAGCCAATGGGACTTAATTGGGACTTCTATTTGTGACTTAATTTAGAGTATCTATGTGAACCCAAGCAGGATAGTTGAGATAAATGAGACTTTAGTTTTGTTCATTCCCAAACTCCTACAGCCCGAGAACCTGAAGCAATTCCGGCCAATAAGCCTTTGCAATGTAACCTACAAGATTGTTACAAAGGTCATTGCTAATAGGCTGAGGAGACATATGGCCTCTCTCATTGCTCCCCGCCAATGTAGTTTCATCCCTGGTAGACACAGCTCTGACAACATTGTAATAGCTCAAGAGGTGTTTCATACTATGCGTACAAAGAAAGGGAAAAAAGGTTTTATGACTGTAAAGGTTGACCTGGATAAGGCTTATGACCATTTGAGGTGGGAATTCTTGGACAATGTCTTGCTGGAAATCGGTATTGGAGACCACTTCAAAAGGTTAATCATGACTTGTGTTTTTTTGGTTTCCATGCGGGTCCTTTTTATTGGTGATACTACTGATGCTTTCTCTCCAACCCATGGGATTAGACAAGGAGATCCTCTCTCCCCATACCTCTTTGTCCTTTGTGTGGAAAAATTGGCACATTGTATTCAGGACATGGTGATGGATGGAAGTTGGAAGCCGATTGTGCTTAACAGGGGAGGCCCACCTCTAACTCATCTATTCTTTGCTGATGATTTGCTCCTGATTGGGGAAGCTACCAGCTACCAAATGATGACTATTTCGGACTGCCTTAATAAATTCTGCCAGGCGTCAGGTGAGCAGGTTAGTGTGGAGAAAACACATATGTTGATGTCTAAGAATGTGAACCATAATGTTGCATGGAGTCTGTCTTCAAGACATTTCTGGATTCTCTCTTACCCATGATCTGGGAAAGTACCTGGGAGTCCCTCTAATCCATGAGAGGATCAACAGAAATACATATTGTCACATATTGGAGCGTATCCAATAGAGGCTCGGTACTTGGAGAGTAGAGTCCTTATCCTTCGCGGGAAGAGTAACCTTAGCCCAGGCGGTTGTTGCTGCCATCCCCATATACACCATGCAAACCACTCTTCTCCCCAAGCAAGTGTGCAATAAGCTGGAACGTATGAACAGAGACTTTGTTTGGGGGTCGAGAGAGAAAGCTCGGAAGTGCCACACGGTGGCTTGGCAGAGTATATGTCAGAGAAAGGAATTAGGTGGCTTGGGATTTCGTAAATTGCATGCTTTCAACCAAGCTTTCTTGATGAAACATGTTGAGGCCTTATTAGTAACACTGCTGCTTTATGGGTGAGGGTTCTCCAGGGTAAATATAAGTGTGGATCTAATGTCATTCCACGGGTTCAGAGATATGCTAATGGATCAAATGTGTGGAGAGGGATTTTCCTCACCTGGATCAATGTACTTCACTGTTTGAGATGGAATATTGGTAATGGTCACACAGTGAGCTTCTGGGAGGATAGATGGCTCTTCACCGGTGGAGTTCTGAAGGACATAGCTACTGGCCCTGTACCTCTCTACAAGCTTCCCCTTCCGATTTGTGACTTTATCATTAGTAGTGGTGCTTGGCGGATCCACATGTTTCAGCATCTAATACCTGACCATATTCTGATGGAAATCAAAGGATTTTTCATTTCTCTAAGAGAAGATAGGGAGGATGTGGTTCGTTGGAAGAATACTACAAGTGGTGATTTTTCTGTTAAATCAGCTTATGAGCTTCTAGTGGGAGACACGGATGAGCTAAGGCAACCGTAAATATGGAAGGATATATTGAAATGGCTAGGGAACCAACGTGTACATTGCTTTCTGTGGAAGTGTGTTAAAGGTGGTCTCATGACAAATGACTACAGGAGGTCGAGGGGCATAGGGTCTTGCGGGTTATGCCCTTTGTGCCAAAGGTATGAGGAGACAACTCTTCATATTTTAAGAGATTGTCAGGTGGTGCAGGCCCTTTGGCAGCGATATGGAGGTGGAGCTAATGTCCAAGGGTTCTTCACTTGTGACCTCAATACTTGGCTTGTAACCAACCTTAGTATTTCTCTTCTGGAGGCGTGGGGTCACAATTGGTGTGTGGTGTTTGGGACTTTAGTGTGGCAGGTCTGGCAGTTCCGAAATAAGCATGTTTTTGCCAACCAACAATTCATGGCAGAAGCCGTCCTACACGCTACTTTGTTTAACATAAAAGCATGGGAGCATGGGCGAAACACAGCAGGTATTAGTAGGGTGCGGTAGGGAGCAGTTGGTGGGATGGAGTTTTCCTCCAAACCTTTGGGTTAAAGCCAATGTTGATGGCTCGGTTGTGTCCAATGGTAATATGGCTTCTTGTGGTGGGGTTCTACGTGATGTTACAAGCTAGTGGATTTGTGGGTTCACCAGGAATTTGGGCAGCTCAAATGTTTTGATGGTAAAGTTATGGGGCATCTTTACAGCCCTTAATTTGGCCTGGGACAAGAAGATTCCTATGGTTTTCGTAGAAAGTGATTCCGAGGTGGCAGTGAAGCTAATCACAGAGGATTGTCCAAGCAACCATCCTTACGCCCTGGTGGTGTCTGCTATAGTGGAGTTACAATATCGTGATTGGGAAGTCCGGTATTCGCATGTTAGGTGTGAAGGTAATCGAGTTGCGGACTTCTTAGCTAACCTAGCCTACTCTATGGAACTTGGCCTCCATGGTTTGAACAGGCCACCTATTGGTTGCACTAATCTTCTGGTCAAGGATGCGATACGGGTTGCTATTCCCCGTCTAGTACTTGTTTAGTCTTTCTTTGGGTTGTAACCCTCCTCGTTACCAAAAAAAACAACTTTAAAAAAAACTAAATAAAGCAAGTCGGGGATTAGTTCCATTACTACGGATGTTAACGGGGCAGGGCGAGGGCGGTCAATACTCCCACGTCTCCCAATTTTACCCTGTTCTCCGCCATGAGGAGTTTTTCTCCCTCGTCCTCGTTCCCCACGGGAAGTTAAATTCATAAAAATAGGTAATAAACTAAAATCCAATAAAATATAAAATATAAAATATATAAAACTTAAAATTCTTAAATTTAAAGTTAAAGAACTCTCCAAAATATTACAACAAGTTCAAATTCAAATCATACCAACATGAGATTCAACAAAAAATAAGACAAGATCTAAGACTACATCCATTTAATTCTTCTTATCATGTCCAACATTTAATGTCTTTAACATTTTAGTAGTAGTGCGATGGACAAGTGACACCGCATTGAGATATGGACGAATAAAGTGGCTCAGATGGTGCGACGGACTAGATGCGTGAAGAGCTAGATAGAGATGTCAGGTCGTTTGGAAGTGAAAGGTGAAGACTGTATAGGAGGAACTGAGAAACCAAATATGGTTAAGAAAGTTAGACTTGAATTTTTCAATATTATATTAAATTAATAAATAAAAATATATATTTAGAATTACTAAAATATAATTATAATGTATATATTATACATATATATAATTAAAAGTATATTTTGTAATCTTATCAAGGACGGAGACCCCGCGAGGAAGGGGATATGTTCCTCGTCCCCGAAATACCTTCGAGGGAATTTTCTCCCGCTTCCTTATCTCCAAAGGGAAAAAATCACTGTTTGTGGGGCCTAATTCAAGACAATCCTCGTGGGGATCCCCACGTTCAGATGAAAATTGCCATCCTTATCTGGTACCCATGTTATTGTTGTTTTCTTAATTTTGGAACACCTTGGTTTTTATATTTTAATACAAAAACGTCATGCCAAATGGTACCCTATAAAAAAATATAAAATCAATTAAGTATTGATCGAGTGGTAAGCATCTCAACCCTATAAGGAGAAGAATGTAAGTTTGAATCCTGGTGACAGACACGCTAATTGGGAGGTTCCGAAAACCAAGTGTTATTTATGTGCTATAAGCATGTAAGCAGCCGACCAATGATTAGTCTTATAACCGGTCAACAAAATCGAAGCTTTTGTTGATACCACGGGATAAGTCGCCAGATAGTTAAAGATCTTAATTAAAGTGTTTCATAAAAAAATGAAATACAAAAAATAAAAACCTAAAATTAAAATGTAGTTATTGTGACACCCTAACTCGGGTCATCACATGGTTACCTGTTTGCCAAAATAAAACTTAATTTGCTGGTTGCGTTCGGAAAATAATGTTTTCTCAACATTTTTATTTTCAAAATATGGTGATAAATTTTTTCTCTTTTTTTAACCTCATAACAACAACAACGTAATCAAATCACACTTAAATACATAATGTATATAAGTCATACAACTATACTGCCTCATATGTTTTCACACCTAGATCATTATCAGTTTAGTTTATTCTCAAAACCTAATATAACACAATAGGGCCTAAGCTGGTCGTAACTAACAGACGCTACAACCGATAGAAGCAGCAACAACATGCCCCAAACTAGACAGCCTTCTTCTTCTTGTAGAGATCATACCCCTTGTGCGACTTTGATATGTTTGTAAGGGTGAGACGCCATTATATGGATTTAACATAATAACTAAATGCGTGACACAAAAGAAGACACATGCACACATACATGTTGATAACAACATAAGCATCCATATTATAGCATACTGTTTATCAATGGGTTCCACACCTCAAACATCAACGTTGGAAAACTATGCATGAACACTTCAATACATCATCTAAACATCCACACTTAATCTCATGAGATATCCCAACCAGTAATGAGTTGATCAGACTCCAGGCACGCAGCTAGAACACCAGGCACATAGCCAGAACACAGGCACGCAGTCAGAATACAGGCACACAGCCAGAACACCAGGCACGCAGTCGGAACACAGTCACGCAGCCAGAACATAACGGGCACGTCTGCCAAATACATGCAAAAACACTCTGTTCTTGACACTTTTCTTTGTGTTCGATCTTTCTTTCCCGAAGCTCAAAATGGCTTATGACTCACATAGTTTTAACATATTTAAAACTTTCATTAAAACACAGAACCTCACAGTCCGAGTGCTCAATCACGACACCTCTCGACCGATGCACCAGTCATAGGTTCGTGGTAATAAAAAACATCTTAAATGTTTAAACACATTATACACCACGTATACAGTAGAAACCAAGTCTACAGGACCTCAAAGTCCAAAGGACCCCAAGTCTATAACAACAAAGAACCTTAGTACCCCGACGTCTCGGTTACTAAGTTTAACACCACTTTCAACACGGTTGAATTAATTTTGCTTTAGGAAAATCTTTTCAAATGGGAAATTCTTCAATAAAATCTTTAAATAATAAAACTTAGTTTCCACAAGGTGAGTCACTTGAGGTTTTAAACTTCCTTAAAATACGTACTACCGTTTCAAAATACTTGCTGTCGACACTTTTTCCAAATTTGTCGTCAATTATCACTTTTAAAGCCTTTTAAGCCAAAACTTAGCCTTTTCCACTTAAATAATTTTCTAAAAATATAATTAACTTATTTTCAACAATTAATTTTATAAAATAACTTTTTATAATATTAAGGAATTTATGACATAAAAATTAGCAGTAGTAAAATATTTTCACGGTTGCGCACTCTCTGTGACCCACAGTTCACTTTTTCATTAATAAATCATTAAAATGATAATATTACTCAAAACTCATTATTTTTCCAAAACAATATTTTCCACCACTATTATATTCCAACATTTCCCATAAAACATTGAATATAATTTACACAGCTTATTAAAGCTTTTATCTGATTAATCGGTTGTGCATTGACCACTGTCAGGCTTCTCAAACAACATTCAACAACATCATCAGAATTATATCCCCAGGCAGATACCGCATCATAGCAATATAATATACAACTGCAGATAATTAAATAAATTAAAAGCAGATCAATCACCGATACACAGATAAACAACACAACATAAACAACATAAACAAATAACCACAACCACATATAAATTATACAGCCTACACTAAAAGCAAATGGTTATTGAGAAAAATCCCTCAGGTAAGCTCCCCTTACCTCTCGAAGCTCCTTAGTGAAATTAATAGAACTCTGTCGATTGTCGGAAACCCTCGTACGCCGTAAAACAATTAACCTTCAACAACAAATCCAAACAACCAATCAAAACAAGCAAAACAAACGCCTAATCATCTCTAATAGATCGCGGCCTCCTTAGGGTTTTGTGGATCAAAATCTCCAAACTTGCTTAAGTCATGGATTAATGATCCTAATATACTTAAGGAAATGGATTAGGGCTAAACAACAAGGTTAAGAATCAAAACCATCCTAATCCTCTAAATGGTAGATTCGATCAACACAAGGACATAGGGTTAGGGTTTTCATTTTTTGACAAACCAACTTAGATTTAACATAAACATTTATTAACTAGATGATTACATGATCACTTTGATAAAACTTAACAAAATCATTCAAGTTCCTCACTAATGAATTTCGGCCAAGACATGAAAGACATGGTTAGAAATTTCAACTTGATACAAGAACTTGGACTTAGCAAGTACGTACCCTAGAAGCATGAGATCTATGATCATTTTCAAGTAGAAAACAACAAATTTCCTCCACCTCTCACTATAGGTTTCGGCCATGCTCAAAAAAATGAGGAGGAAGGTTTTGTTTGAAACAATCTCTTGGATTATGATAGTAGGGATGATTATAAGCACATAGAAATTGGTTTCACAATTTTAGGATTTTTCTATGATTTATGGTGATTTTTCAAAGTTATGAACATAAGCTTGAATCTAGTTTGAACATGGTGATTTAAGACTTCAAAACATGAAAACTTATGAAGAACATGACATTAAATGAAGGTAGAGAGTAAGAATCACCTCTTGAAGAACAATAGATGAGCAAGAATCACTAACTTCCTTTGAAAACTCAAGCTTTTTCACTTGTAAGAAAATTGAGTTTTTGAGAGTTTGGAGAGGATGAAGAAGAATGTGGAAGAATGGAGAAGCTCCTAGCTTCTTCAAGAGCTTATGGCAGCCACAAGGAGGCTTGGGCCATGCGAAATTGGGCTTGGCAAAAGCCCAAGTCCATTACCAAATTTTTCAACATAAAAATGCTTAAGACTTTAATAAAAAAACCTAGGAAATTAAGAGTAGGAAATTGGTTTTCATGGAATAACTCTTGGCCACGAAATTTGGGCCTCAAAACTGCAGCCCAACATGATTTGGATGAGTGAAAAATTGATCCACTTCACTTAGTGTATCATAGAAACTAGTTTAGGGATCAAAGTGCAATTAAGAATAAGTTTAAGGACCAAAGTGCAATATCCATCGAAATTGTCATCATGAGGCCATGTGCTCCATTAATGTGTTCACATGGGTGACTCACCATATTTGACTCATTGGTATCATCCGTTAGTGGCTCCCGAAAATCTCGTAATCTGCTCCGTTGCTTCCCCGATTCAATATGACGCCCAGATAAAATATAATATTTCACTTTTTAGTGAAATATTTCAAAACAACCAAAATCGTAGGAAATTAAATAAAAACCTTAAGTTTTTCATTCACGAGTAAAAATTAGGTCTTTTGAGCAATATAATTAAACTGTCAATGAAATTCGCGTGCCAGGATTCGCCTGACTTTTCAACCTAAATTGTTATCGTAACTCTCTACGGTATAATAGAGTGTAAATAAGTTTTCGGTTTAATTAAAAACATTTTCTAAGTCTCGGATAAAAATTAAACGTATTTATATAAATTTTCGATATTCGAAAACAACGAAAAGTCGGGGTGTTACAGACTACCCCTCTTAAAAAATTTCGTCCTCGAAATTTTCGTGACACGAAGCTAGACATGAATGAAAGATCCCGAAGCCTTACTTTCAAAAGAAAGTATATAAAAGAATTTCATCAATCTGATAAGAATAAAAGAATATTCTGTGCATAAAGATTCTTTATCAAATTCAGGGAAGTAAAAATGTATGATCGGTACACTTTTACAAACATGAATCTAAGAAAGTTTCATCTCTCACAAGAACATAACAATTTTAAAAGGATATCAATCTGATAAAATGCAGACTGGGTCACTTTCCCCAATGGTGGAAGTAACTAGACTAAGTCTCATCGAGAAACTCGTTTTGTCAAGAAAGTGTCTATCCCAAACAAAATAGGACAGTCCAAACATACTAAATTTCACAGTGACCAATTGAATAGTTGAAATTTGAAACAATCACCTCATAATAATCACAGAAACAAGTAATTTCAACACATCCACACAAAATCCATCGAAACAAAGTATGAATTGTAACCGAATTAAAATAGTATAGTTAAGAGGTTACCGTCATGGTTTGAAGTCTCAACGTTCCACACATGAAAAACTCTACCCGCAGTCGTCGACTTATTTGCTCTGGTATTATTGACAGTCGGTCCATGCTTTGGTGCATTGCAATCCTTCGCCCAATGTCCCATTTGGCCACAGTTGAAACACTTAGCTCCCTTTGGTGCATTGCAATCCTTTGCCAAATGTCCCACTTGACCACAGTTGAAACACTTAGCACCCTTTATAGGGCAGGTATCCAACATATGTCTTGTATCTCCACAGCTGAAACACCTTCTAACTTGACTTTGATTTTGATTATTTTGGCCACTACTACCCGTTGCAAAAAAATTCGAATGATGTTGTTGTAGATTCTGGTCATTTCCTGGTGGTTGGAAATAAGGTTTTCTCTGCACTTGCTTTTCTCCCTGATTCTGAGATTGATCCTTGGATCTAGAGGGTCCTCCAACATTTCCCTTATCATTTCTTCCTTTCCTCATCTGCTTAATCTTCCGACTCATCTCAACTAAATCTTGAAAAGTTCGAAGTTGCAGAGGAAAGACAGATTCCTTAATTTCAAACCTTAAGCCCGCTTCAAACCTATCACATTTCCAGCTTTCAATTGGTTGTGTTTGAAAGAAACGGAAGTATTTGGCAAGCGATTCAAACTTAGCCGCATACTCTCCCACAGACATGTCTTGTTAATGTAATCCCAGAAATTCCATCTCTTTCTCGATCCTAACGCTCTCCGGAAAATACTTATCCATGAATGCAGTTCGGAAAATGTTCTAGGTAATCTCCTGATGATCAGCTTCAAGCAGTTGTTGAACACCCTTCCACCAATACTCTGCATATCCTATCAGTAGGAAAGCAGCATAAGTAACCCTTACTTCTGCAGGAGTAACCACCAGTTCAAAGATTTTCTCCAGCTCCTGAATCCATAAATCAACTTTCTCATGATCAGCATCCCCACCAAATTGGGAAGGATTTTGGCTTCGAAACGTAATTAGAGCTTTACCTTCCGCAGCTTGTAGATTCTGGGCATTCATAGGTGCAGTTTGATTGGAAATTGTAGCTGCCACATGTTCCATAGCCTGAGCGGCATAGTCTACTCCATCATCATAGTTCTCATTCATATTACCACGGCCACCAAGACGACCACCTCTGTGACCACGTCCACGACCGCCTCCACGTCCTCGTCCACGTCCACCTTCTGGTGCTGGTTCCATAACTAACCTGCAGAACAAAATCAGTTAGACCGCAACCAGAAAATGAAACGTGCATTGGTGTATTAACACACATTACTTCTAAGAAGTAATTCAAACAAAACTTAACTCATAAAACACAACGTCAACACAACAAACCTATTCCCCAAAGATCCCGAAACACTCGACCAGCTCTGATACCACTAATGTGACACCCTAACTCGGGTCATCACATGGTTACCCGTTTGCGGAAATAAAGCTTAATTTGCTGGTTGCTTTCAGAAAATAATGTTTTCTCAATGTTTATCTTTTCAAAATATGGTGATAAAATTTTTTCTCTTTTTTTAACCTCATAACAACAACAACGTAATCAAATCACACTTAAATACATAATGTATATAAGTCATACAACTATACTGCCTCATATGTTTTCACACCTAGATCATTATCAGTTTAGTTTATTCTCAAAACCTAATATAACACAATAGGGCCTAAGCTGGTCGTAACTAACAGATGCTACAACCGATAGAAGCACCAACAGCATGCCCCAAACTAGACAGCCTTCTTCTTCTTGTAGAGATCATACCCCTTGTGCGGCTCTGATATGTTTGTAAGGGTGAAACGCCAATATATGGATTTAACATAATATCTAAATGCGCGACACAAAAGAAGATACATGCACACATACATGTTTATAACAACATAAGCATCCATATTATAGCATACTGTTTATCAATGGGTTCCACACCCCAAACATCAACGTTGGAAAACTATGCATGAACACTTCAATACATCATCTAAACATCCACACTTAATCTCATGAGATATCCCAACCAGTAATGAGTTGATCAGACTCCAGGCACGCAGCTAGAACACCAGGCACATAGCCAGAACACGGGCACGCAGTCAGAATACAGGCACACAGCCAGAACACCAGGCACGGAGCTGGAACACAGTCACGCAGCCAGAACATAACGGGCACGTCTGCCAAATACATGCAAAAACACTCTGTTCTTAACACTTTTCTTTGTGTTCGATCTTTCTTTCCCGAAGCTCAAAATGGCTTATGACTCACATAGTTTTAACATATTTAAAACTTTCATTAAAACACAGAACCTCATAGTTCGAGTGCTCAATCGCGACACCTCTTGACCGATGCACCAGTCATAGGTTCGTGGTAATAGAAAACATCTTAAATGTTTAAACACATTATACACCACGTATACAGTAGAAACCAAGTCTACAGGACCTCAAAGTCCAAAGGACCCCAAGTCTATAACAACAAAGAACCTTAGTACCCTGACGTCTCGGTTACTAAGTTCAACACCACTTTCAACACGGTTGAATTAATTTTGCTTTCGGAAAATCTTTTCAAATGGGAAATTCTTCAATAAAATCTTTAAATAATAAAACTTAGTCTCCACAAGGTGAGTCGCTTGAGGTCGACACTTTTTCCAAATTTTCCGTCAATTGTCACTTTTAAAGCCTTTTAAGCCAAAACTTAGCTTTTTCCACTTAAATAATTTTCTAAAATCATAATTAACTTATTTTCAACAATTAATTTTATAAAATAACTTTTTATGATATTACGGAAATTCTTACATAAAAATTTGCAGTAGTAAAATATTTTCACGGTTGCGCACTCTCTGCGACCCACAGTTCACTTTTTCATTAATAAATCATTAAAATGATAATATTTCTCAAAACTCATTATTTTTACAAAACAATATTTTCCACCACTATTATATTCCAACATTTCCCATAAAACATTGAATATAATTTAAACAGCTTATCAAAGCTTTTATCTGATTAATCGGTTGTGCATTGACCACTGTCAGGCTTCTCAAACAACATTCAACAACATCATCAGAATTATATCACCAGGCAGATCATGCATCATAGCAATATAATATACAACTATAGATAATTAAATAAATTAAAAGCAGATCAATCACCGATACACGGATAAACAACACAACGTAAACAACATCAACAAATAACCACAACCACATATAAATTATACAGACTACACTAAAAGCAAATGGTTATTGAGAAAAATCCCTCAGGTAAGCTCCCCTTACCTCTCGAAGCTCCTCAGTGAAATTAAAAGAACTCTGTCGATTGTTGGAAACCCTCGTATGCCGTAAAACAATTAACCTTCAACAACACATCCAAACAACCTATCAAAACAAGCAAAACAAACACCTAATCCTCTCTAATAGGTCGCGGCCTCCTTAGGGTTTTTTGGATCAAAATCTCCAAACTTGCTTAAGTCATGGATTAATGATCCTAATATACTTAAGGAAATGGATTAGGGCTAAACAACAAGGTTAAGAATCAAAACCATCCTAATCCACTAAATGGTAGATTCGACCAACACAAGGACATAGGGTTAGGGTTTTCATTTTTTGACAAACCAACTTAGATTTAACATAAACATTTATTAACTAGATGATTACATGATCACTTTGATAAAACTTAACAAAATCATTCAAGTTCCTCACTAATGAATTTCGGCCAAGACATGAAAGACATGGTTAGAAATTTCAACTTGATACAAGAACTTGGATTTAGAAAGTACATACCCTAAAAGCATGAGATCTATGATCATTTTCAAGTAGAAAACTACAAAGTTCCTCCACCTCTTGAAGAACAAGAAATGAGCAAGAATCACTAACTTCCTTTGAAAACTCAAGCTTTTTTCACTTGTAAGAAAATGGAGTTTTTGAGAGTTTCGAGAGGATGAAGAAGAATGTGGACAAATGGAGAAGCTCCTAGCTTCTTCAAGAGCTTACGGCAGCCACAAGGAAGCTTGGGCCATGCGAAATTGGGCTTTGCAAAAGCCCAAGTCCATTACCAAATTTTGCAACATTTTTTTTTAAAGCAAAATGGGGTGCAAAGGCATCACTGTGGAAACTTGACATCCCAACTATGTTGGCACCCCAAGCACCACCAATCACTTGCAGCACACCACAAATTTATTAAAAAGAAGAAAAGAGTACAAAGCATGGGGGGACAACACCAATACCCATGGAAGAAACAAAGTTATTTAAACCTATAATTAGGGAGACCAATCCTATTCCGGAAGAAATCTTGTAAAATAAAGCTAGGACCAAAATTCCACCAAACAAACCCCTGGGAAAGAATGCCATAGTTGGCTAATTTGTCAGCGCAGGAATTACCCTCTCTAAGAATGTGGGAGCAACCAAAATGCATTTCCTTAGTTAAACTCAGGCAATTCATCCATCTGTTACGAAGTGGCCAAGGAACCAACTTGGGATTGGAGAAAGATTCCACTGCCAACTTTGAGTCACACTCTAGCCAAAGCTTGCGCCAATTCTTCTTATGTGCCAACTCAATGGAGAGAATGGCGCCCATGATCTTAGCAGAGAAAGCATCAGATATGCCAATATGATAGGAGAAACAACCCAGAATAGCTGAGCTGCTGTCCCTGAAAATGCCACCACAAGCAGCCCTTCCAGGGGAACCTCTGGCTGCGCCGTCACTGTTAGCCTTAACCCAACTCGTTTTTGGAGGATACCAAAAAACCTCCTTAATCACCGGAGCTCGGTCGGGCTTACCAATAACCTGGAAGTGCTTTAAGATATTGAATTCCCCAATGGCAGATGACATGGAACCTGTAGAAGAATTCCCAAATAAAGCCACGTTAGCCCGGACCAAATTCAAAGAAGCCTCGAAAGAGATAACCTTCCCTTCAAATTTAAGTTGGTTTCTACAGAACCAAATACCCCCAATCACGTTTACAATGGCAGAAACAATGATGTCTCTGACTTGAGAGCTCCAATTTCTGCTGCAAACCAAAATGACTGTGTGGATTGAAGAGGTATCAATAGCCATGTTCAGCATAAAATGAAGCCAACGCCAGAACCAAAGAGCAAAGTTGCATCCAAGAAAAAGATGATCTGAAGTTTCATATGCCTGGCAACACAAACTGCAAATGGAAACCACATGACATCCACGAGACCAGAGCTTATCCTCAGTTGGGACCTTATTGTGAAATAGGTGCCAGATGAAGAAAGATTTGGATGGAGGAATAGAAGTGGACCAAATAAGCTTACACCAAGATAAAGCAGATCTTCCCGGAAACAGAAAAATGTAGGCATCTTTCGAGGTTAACTCACCAGAATTAGAAGCGGCCCAATACAATGAATCATTCACAGGGGAGATAGGGATGCTTATACGGTTGAGTTCAGAGGACAGAATCTGATTGCGCTCCAAAATGGCTTGAGGGATCTTCCATTTGTCGTGATCAATAAAATCCTCTACTTTGGCCCGCAATAAATGGTGCACACTATCCGGGATATCCAGAAGATCAACAATAGGATTGGACAGCCAACAATCAGTCCAGAAATTGATATTAGAGACATTTCCAACATTCCATCTACCGTTAGCAAGGACAGTCAAGATTTGATTTTTCATCCCGGCCCAAATCGAAGAGCTTATGTGATACTGAATAGGGTTTTTTTCAAAAAGACCCTGGCACGAAGGAGGAGCGCCCATTGTTTGTCCGAAGAAACTAGCTCCCAGCATCTTTTCAGTAAGGCCACTTTATTAATAGAGCTAAGGGATCTCAATCCGAGGCCACCCTCATTAAAAGGGGCGCACATGGTGTTCCAGGCAACCGTGACTATCTTCCGAGAATCGATGTTACCCGACCAAATGAAGTTTCTAATCCAGGTGTCTAGCAGTTTTAACAAGGAGGAAGGCCAAGCATAAACCTGGAAAGAGTAAAGTAACATACCCTGAATTGTAGACTTGACCAGCTGAACCCTTCCTATAACGGACATCATTGCACCCTTCCAATTAGCCAACTTGATCTTGATCTTGTCTGCAATATGCATCAGATGAATCTTCTTTGGTTTGCCTCTAAACAGGGGCACACCAAGATAAATAAAAGGGAGATGACCCAGTTTAAAACCAAGGGTATTAATAATCTCAGTCAATCTTCTAGATGGAACGTTCCCGTGGTAGACTCTGGATTTGTCTAAACTAATCAATTGGCCCGAGGCCTCACCATACCTTGTAAACAAAGACATTAAACAATCCATGTTTCTCTTGGTTCCCCTGCAAAAGATAAGGATGTCATCAGCATATAGCACATGAGAAGGCACTTGGTAGCCTCTGGGACTCGCCATAGGTAACAGCTTCCCTTGCTGGACAAGAAGAGAGATAGCTCTGCTAAGTACTTCCTCAGCCACACAAAAAAGGAGGGGGGACAGAGGATCACCTTGTCTAACTCCCCTCTTACAAGAGAAAAAACCAACTGGATTACCATTGACTGAAATTGACAGCTTTGCAGAGAGCAAGACAGTTTTCACCCAATTACAGAAAATAGGATCAAAGCCAAACTGGTGAAGGACCTTAAGCAGAAAATTCCAATCTAAAGAGTCAAAGGCCTTCTTGATATCAATCTTTAGAGCAATGTTACCTCCAAATGAGCGTTTGTGCATAAGATTCACAGCTTCGGAGGCAACTCTAATGCAGTCATTAATATGTCTACCTTTGATGAATCCCCTTTGATTTTCCGAGATAATCTTAGGAGCCACCACATCTAACCTATCAGCCAAAACCTTTGTAATAATTTTGAATTTAAAATTGGCCAGGGAGATTGGTCTGTACTGATCAATTGACACAGCCTCCGGAGACTTGGGAATTAAAACCACCACATTAGAGTTGAAGTTAGGCAAAATCCAACCCTGCTGGAAGAACTGAAGAACAGCATCAAAAACATTGTGCCCAACCACATCCCAGAATCTCTGATAGAAAAAGGCTCCAAAACCATTAGGCCCTGGGGCACCATTAACATTCATGGAGAAAACTGCATTTTTGACTTCCTCCAAAGAGGGCAGATTGGTCAGCATAATGTTGTCCTCAAGGCTCACTGCAGGAGATATGACTTGCTCAATCAAACCGTTATCACTGCAGTTGTTCTCAGAGGCAAACAACGTAGTGTAGTATTCACAAACATGAGATTCTATATCCGCTGTTCTATCCAAAATCAAACCATCCTTTTTCAACACTGACAATTTCTTGGTTGTATTTCTGAATTTAGTAACCTTATGGAAGAAGGACGTGTTTCTGTCACCATTGGAGTGCCAATCAATTCTGGAATTTTCTCTCCAGAATTCCTCCTGAAATGAAAGAGCAAGACTTAACTCCATTTGAGCAGCTTTTTCCTGCTCAGATCTATCATCAGAAAAGCCAAGCACAGAAATTTGCTCTTGAATTATGTCCACGGCCTGTTGAGCCTTGCTAACCCTGTCATGAACATTGCCAAACACATCTCTGTTCCAAACCTTCAACTTATGTTTCAGATGCTTTAATTTTTCAAAAAGAACGTACATTGGACAACCAACCACATGCAACTTCCAAGCGTCCGATACAATACCACTGCAATCCTGATGTTGAGCCCACATTCTGAGGAATTTGAAAGACGGCTGTGAGAGTTGGCTGCTGTTTCCAAAGATAAAAGGATGGGAAAATGATCAGATTTGCTTCTAGTTAAGGTGCAGCAAGAGACGCTTGTCCAAGAATCCAACCAAGCATCATTACAAACCACTCTATCCAACCGCTTTTCTGTGAGGTTGTTACCCCTTCTTCCATTGGACCAGGTGCATATGGAACCTCTTGTAGGCAGATGAGAGAGGCTATGAGCATCAGACCAATCTTTGAAGTCATTACATGAAATTTGAGACGAAACATATCTGCCTCTATGCTCATGATTTCCTAAAATGGTGTTGAAGTCACCAATGAAACACCAAGGGCCTGGGTGGTTATCCTGCAACAAATTTAACTCATTCCACAAAATCCTACGGGAAAGATAATTAGTGGCCGCATAAATAGCAGAGCAATATAACAAGCGATTCTCCCAATTGATAGAAAAAGAGACATGCTGAGTAGATATACTAATAACAGTCGGAGAAATGTTTTCCTGGCAAATGCACCAAAGATTTGGAGCCAAATTACCTCTATCATTAACAGCGAAAACTTTAAGATGCAAGCTACTGAAAAATCTTCTAGGAAATTGATCAATCCTAATCCACGGTTCAGCAATGAAAAGAAATTCTGGTTTATTCACAAGAAGCAACCTTTTGAGAACTAACCTAGTGTCTAGGTTGGCAACGCCTCTAGCGTTCCAATAAAGCATCTTCATTAGGCAAAGTTTTGAGGTCTAGCCCTATTACGGGTTTTTAGATGATCCTTCTTCAAATTCTGGTTAGCCTTTTTCTTAAGTTTCTTCTTTTGAGATTTGCTTAGGACCACTGTAAAACCCGGAGAGGAATTCTGATTGTCCACCAGATATTTAACCGCACGGGAGTCATCATGAACCTGAGCAGAGTTTGGAGGGTTAACCCCGTCTTCCTCATCCTCCATTTGATCACTCCATAATCTGCCAACAATCCTCAAGTCCTGGGCCACATTCGGATTTGAAATCTGGTTGTCAATTGCAATAGGAGTTTGCAAAACAGAATCTTGTAACGCAGCAGAATCAGAATTCCTAATGACAGAATTAATTCTGGTGTCCGAAGATTGGAGAGAGTCTTCCACCACTGTACCAACCACAGAGGGAGAAACAAAATTTACTGCACCAATTGGAGAGTCCAAAATGCCATTCTGGAGTAGTTGCTGCTCTGAGATAAATTCCACAGCAACCACTGGCTGTTGGATCAGATTAAGGTCAGGCGTTGAAACAAAACCAGCGAGGGGGTTCACAGCAAATTCTGCAGAAACAGATTCAACATTATTAGTCGTAGCAACTGGATTGACATTACCTTGGGCTGCAGGTTGGTGATCCAGAAATTCTGCAGAAACAGAATCAGCATTGTTAGGCAAGGCAATCAGATCAGGAACACCTTCTGGATCCAATGTTGCAGCAACGCCATTAATGACAAGGGGCTGACGCTGAGAATTAATAACAGCAGTGTTCTGATCAGTGTTCTCAGGCATATAAGTCTTGCGTGAATTTCTCACTGGTGGGCGATCATAATTCATTCCCGTGTTACTGCCATTCATCCGTTTGAAATTAGAGAGAGAATGACCAATGTTCTGGCAGAAAGTACAGAAAGCAGGGAGCCTTTCATATTCTATATTGACAACAAAATCATGTTCCTCCCTCTCCACAATTACATGACTGTGCAGTTTCACCTTTAGATCAATATCAACTAGTACCCTTGCAAAGTGGCCGAAAGTCTTCTTGCTTGTGGCGTCGTCGAGACTGATAGGAATTCCCAAACCCCCCGCAATTGCAAAAATAATCTTCGGTCTCCAGTATTCTTGAGGCAGACCAAAGATGCGGACCCAACATTGTGCAGAGGATTGCTTTTGATTGTACGGGTTGAAATCGGGTGTCCAAGAGGACAACCGCAGAATCCCCGGACTGAGATTCCATTGACCAATTGCCCAGACACTTCGGAGGTCCTCTGCAGAAGCAAAAGAGAATTCATAAAAACCTTTTCCTAGGGAGATCATTGCCCATTGATTCAAAGGTTTCCACAGGGTCGATAACTTGGCTCTCAATTCATTCACCTTGATTGGCTGCTCACCTTTGGAGAGGATTAGACGGCCATGTAGATGGTTTTTACAACTTTCTAACCCGGCTTTATATTCCTCCTCCGGGATTTTAATTGAAACAGTTTCACCCTTTAGCCGGGGGCAAGGGAGTTGGCTATAGGGGAAATCACAAGCGTTATTAAGAGCCTGGGCAAAAGTTTTCCTTTGAGAGGGGGTTGTGTGCAATGGAGATTGGGACGCCTCCAAGGCTAGAAAACTCCATGGGCAGATGGCTTGAGGCGCGGCAGCCATGGATCATGCAGAAGCTTTGTGGATGACGGCTAAACCCTAGCAGAGACACTCATAAAACGGTAGGAGCACATAAAAATGCTTAAGACTTTAATAAAAAACCTAGGAAATTAAGAGTAGGAAATTGGTTTTCATGGAATAACTCTTGGCCATGAAATTTGTGCCTCAAAACTTCAGCCCAACATGATTTGGACGAGTGAAAAATTGATCAACTTCACTTGGTGTTTCATAGAAACTAGTTTAGGGACCAAAGTGCAATTAAGAATAAGTTTAATGACCAAAATGCAATTTCCATAGAAATTGTCATCATGAGGCCTTGTGCACCATTAATGTGCTCACATGGGTGACTCACCATATTTGACTCATTGGTATCATCCGTTAGCGGCTCCCGGTAATCCCGTAATCTGCTCCGTTGCTTCCCCGATTCAATATGACGCCCGGATAAAATATAATATTTCACTTTTTAGTGAAATATTTCAAAATAACCAAAATCGTAGGAAAATAAATAAAAACCTTAAGTTTTTGTTCTCGAGTAAAAATTAGGTCTTTTGAGCAGTATAATTATACTGTCAATGAAATTCACAGGCCGGGATTCGCATGACTTTTCAACCTAAATTTTTATCATAAATCTCTATGGTAAAGTAGTGTAAATAAGGTTTCGGTTTAATTAAAAACATTTTCTAAGTCTCGGATAAAACTATAAACGTATTTAAATAAATTTCCGATATTAAAAAACAATGAAAAGTCGGGGTGTCACAGTTATGGCTTTGCTATGGATTAGATCCACGACTTTAAAGATATTAAGAAAATTAAGTTGTTATTGGTAATAACGATTTCAATTTAATATTTTTTAAAAAAAATAATAGACAAAATAGGTAGATTGGGCCAATGCATTTATTTATTTTTCATATTGGTCCTATAAGTGTTTTATTTTTCAAATTAGTCCTACACGTTATGTTCTGTTTCCAAGTTAGTCCTTTCCGTCAATTTTACCCTAACGCTGTCAGTTTTGATCTGACGTAGCCATCATATTAGTTCGACACGTATGTTAATTTATTTTATAAATAAATTATTCGATATATTATTATAAAATAATTAATATATAATTCGAGCATATTTAGAATGAAATATTACTGAAAACGTAAAATCAAATTATCAATTATGCATTTATCATTTTTTTAGGTGCGGGATGGAACCCAGGGTATCCCTACAGCTGGAAGCCGTAGGACTAATCCCATGAGGATGTAAAGTACCAATTGAGGAAAAACTCCTCTACTCATAGATGCAGCTCTATTCCCAATACTAGGATCCGAACTATGGACATTGATTAAAAGGTCCAAGCAACTAGCCACTTGGATCACACCTTATGTGGGTTATGCATTTGTCTAAAAATATGCAATTTTAAAAAGTATTAAAGTAGTATACACTGTAAATGTAATAAGATTTACACTAACATTTAGTAATATTTTGACATGTGTGCTTTTATGGATATAATATAAAAATATTAAATGTTGATGGCAGCAGTCTTGGTAATAATATTGATTTGATAATAATATTGAATGCTATATTTATTGAATGTAATATAAAAATATGTATATTTATAACTATTAAATATTATATTTATTATATTTGATATATTAAATATTATAACACACATACATAAAGTTAACTTGAGACTTTTACCAAGAAAATAAATAAAATTAACTTGATATTTAGAGAAATTAATGATAGTATATATTTTTTATTACAGCATTAATGATAATATTGATTACCAAAATAAATAAGATATTACATAAAATATTATAAAAGTTTTACATTTCATAAAAAATATCATCATAACATAGTATAATGAATTTGAATGATATTTTTACCCTATTTACATGTAACTATTGTATCAAATATATTAACATAAATTAAAATTTTATATAAGTATGAATTTTTATTTAAAAAAATATTAAATTTAAAATTAATCTATTTATGAAATATTTTTATAGAAGAAACATAACAATTAACTTGGTAAAAATATTTGACTATTATTTTGACCGAGTTTGATGAAAAAATACATATATTACACAAAAAATATTGTTTAAAATATTTTTTTTTATTAATTAAAGGAGGCGTGCAAAGGCATCACAATAGAGACTAACATCCCAACTAGGTTGGCACCTTAGCCACTATCCATCATATGCAGCACACCCCAATTTATTGAAAAAAGAGAAAACAAAAGCAATACAATAGCATGGGGGTATCAACCTAACCCATGAAGTCACCTAAAGCGAAAATTAGGGAGTCCTACCCTATTATTATGAAAATCATACCTAATAAAACTAGGGATTAAATCCCACCAAAAGAATCCATGAATAAATAGTCCATGATTGGCAATTTTATCTGCACAATTATTGCCCTCACGAAAAATATGAGAGTAGCCAAAACGCATATCCTTAATAATGGTCATGCAATTATTCCATCTATTCCTAAGTTTCCAAGGAACCATTGAGGGAGAGGAGATTGCAGAGAGGACAAGCTTTGAGTCACATTCAAGCCATAACGATCACCCTTTCTTATTGGCAATTTCAATTGCCAAGATTGCACCCATTAGCTCAGCATAAAAAGCACTAGTGACACCAAGGTTGGCTGCAAAGCAACCAAGAGTGGCAGCACTATGATCACGAAAAATGCCACCACAAGCAGAAGGACCCGGTGCACCTCTAGCTGCCCCATCAATGTTGCACTTGACCCAGTAATAGGGAGGAGGATGCCATATAACTTCTATGATTTGGGGAGCTCGGTTGGGATGACAGCTGACTCTAAACGCCTTTAATAACATAAACTCCTATAAAGATGATGAAGTTGTACCTTTACTCAGGTTACCCGCAAGGCTAACATTAGCAAGGATCGGGTTTTTAGCAACTTGCAAGGGAATAAGCCTGTCTTCAAACCTGGATTTATTTCTGCAGTGCCAAATTGCCCAGATGATGCTGGTTATGGCAGCAATCAGAAGATCCATAACTTGAGAGCTCCATCGATGCTCACAGATTGAGAAAACAGTAAGCATTGAGGAAGTATCAATTGTCATGCTAACTGTGTTACTCAGCCAGGACCATAAATCCTTAGCAAAGGCGCATTGAAAGAAAAGATGAGCAGTTGTTTCATAACTACAACCACATAAATTGCATCTAGAGACAACCATGCAGCCGTTGGATCATAGGTTTTCATCAGTAGGCATACGGTTATGCAGGATCCTCCAAACCAGGAAGGACTTGGAAGGAGGAACACATTTATTCCAAAGGAATTTGGCCCAAGAAACAGCTTGTCCATTGCTGTTGAGGAACTGAAAAACATCCTTCAGAGTTAGAGCCCGATTCATTTCTGCACCACACACGAGTGTCTTTACTAGGGAAGGAAGGGATACTGATGTGCTTGAGCTCTTAAGCAATAGCTGGGCAGTTTTGGAGAATAATAACTGGTATGAACCAAGAGTTATTGTGCAGGAAGTCCTTAACCTTTGCATTTAAGGAAGAGTGTAAGTGTGCTGGTAAAGATAGCAAGGAGTTCAAGGGCTTAGATAACCATACATCATTCCAAAAGTTTATGTCAGAACCATCTCCAAGCAACCATGAAGAGTTTTCAAGAACTGAATTCAGGTGAGGTTTGATTCCTGTCCAGATTGAAGAGGAGATAGAATATTGTACTACTGAGTTTTTCCTCATAACTCTTGCTCGCAGTAGACAGGCCCACTGCTCAGAGGAAGAGATGAAGTCCCAACACAATTTAAGCATAGAAGCGTTGTTAACAACTCTTAAAGATCTAACTCCAAGACCTCCCTCAGCCTCAGGTTTGCACAATTTGTGTCAAGCAACTGTCACAGTTTTCTTGATATCTGTAATACCAGACCAGATAAAGTTTCTCAGCCAGCTATCAATTAATTTCAGCAAGCTTAAAGGCCATGAGTAAACCTGGAAGCTATACATCATCATACCAATAACCACAGATTTGACAAGTTGAACTCTTCCCATGATTGACAACATACAACCTTTCCATGTGGCTAATTTTGATTTGATCCTATCTGCTATGGATTGCAAGTGGGATTTCCTTGGCTTACCTTTAAACATAGGCAACCCAAGATATGTGAAAGGAAACCTACCAGCAGTGAATCCTAAGGCATTAGCAATGGAAGACATTCTGTTGGCCGAAATGTTACCTACATAAAACTTGGACTTGTGAAGGTTAACCGTTTGGCCAGAAGCCTCCCCATACTCCTTAAAGAGAGACATTAGATTGGACAAGTTCTGTGTGGAGGCTCTGCAGAAGATGAGAATATCATCAGCATACAAGATATGACTAGGAGATCTGAAGCCTCTAGGGCCAGCCATTGTGTTGAGCTTTCCCTCTTGAACTAACTTGCAAATAACCTTGCTCAATACATCTTCTGCAATACAGAACAGAAGAGGGGACAAGGGATCACCCTGCCTAACTCCCCTCTTGCAAGAGAAAAATCCAACTGACTTGCCATTGACACCAATAAAGAGCTTAGCTGATTTTAGAATGGTATCTATCCACTGACAGAACTTGTCATCAAAACCAAAAGAATGGAGAACCTTCAAAAGGAATGTCCAATCCATGGTGTCAAAAGCCTTCTTGACATCAATCTTCAAGGCTATATTTCCATCAAAAGCCCTTTTGTCCAGCATATTTACACATTCTGAAGCAGTGCAGAGACAGTCAGTAATATACCTACCTTGGATGAAACCTTTTTGATTTTCAGAGATAATCTTTGGTGCTACCTTAGCCAGCCTGTCTGCTATGACTTTAGTGATGATTTTGAACTGGAAGTTAGCCAAGGCAATAGGCCTAAAGTCCTCCACTCTATCAGCACCTTGAGTTTTTGGAATTAGTACCACCAGGTTTGAGTTTAGATTGGGCAGCAACCAACCTTGCTCAAAAAACTGAATGACAGCTTTGCAAACATCATGTTGAACAATTTCCCAATAATTTTGGAAGAAGAAACCACCAAACCCATCAGGCCCCGGAGCACCACTGCCATTCAAGGAAAACACAGCATTTTTCACCTCTTCAAGGAAGGGCAAGTTGGTTAACATTAGATTGTCCTCTCTAGAGACCATCTGAGTTACAGTTCTGTCAACTAAGTCATTGTCCCTGCATTGATTTTCAGAACTGAACAGCTCAGTGTAATAATTCAATATATGTTCCTCTATATCCTTTGCAGCAAATAGAACTTGATCCTCTTTTCTGAGCAGGGAGATTTTCTTTGAGACATTCCTTATCTTGGTGATCCTATGAAAGAATTCAGTGTTCCTATCACCTTGAATATGCCAATAAATTCTGGATTTTTCTTTCCAGAATTCTTCTTGACAGTGCAAAGCATATTGCAGTTCAGTTTGAGCCTGTTTTTCTTGCTCAAACAGCATATCAGTCATTCCTGTAGAACTGATTATTTGCTGAATGTTGTCAACCTTTGCTATAGAAGAATCAACTTTGATGTTCACATTTCCAAAAGAATCTTTATTCCAGCTTTTGAGTCTCCCTTTCAACAGTTTTAATTTCTGAGACAATATGAACATAGGACATCCTGTTACCTCAGAATTCCATACCTCTTCAATTATTCTAGAGCAATCTGGATTTGAAGCCCACATCCTCATGAATTTAAAAGAAAAACTAAAGTTCTTATCCTCCTTCTTCAATGATAAAAGCAAGGGATAATGATCAGATTTGCTTCTAGGGAGTGTGCAGCAAGCAACAAAAATGATATATATCAACCCAAAGATGGATTTTGATATATATACACAAGAACCAACATATAAAATTTTAATGTTTCGAGGAGGCAACAAAGGTGATATATATCAACCCAAAGATGGATTTTGAAAATTGTAGAAAAATACGTCAGCACTCGATGATACAACCCACAACCCAAAAAGTGGATCCTCTTAAACAAAGGTGATCCATAAAAAATCTCAAATTAGGCAGAGAAAATGCATAGCAATCTTGCTTACGATGAACAATGAAGTGAAATTGCAAAACTATGAGGCAATGGAAGGAGCTAATCAACTCTACATGGAAACTTGCCTATAACTCTTGATCTATCAATTTCTTTGTCATCAGCCTGGTCATAGACTTATATAGGCGGCGAGAGACCACTCTCTATCCTATCAAGTAAGCAAAGATAGAATTTCACCTTTATTTCTCTTCACTTTTTTAATTTTTTTAGAACAAAACACTTAAAGTTCTTTTTTTTTTCTCACCGCTTTCTTTCTACCTTGATTCTTTCTTTCTAACTCATCACTTTTCATTTTCTTTCTCAAACCAAATAAAGTGTAAAGGAATTTCACTATCTTATACTTAGGAAGTCAAATTCTTTTTTGACAGGGCCAACCCAAGGTCCAAGCAACTAAAGCCCCTACTTTAGGCCTCAAAAAATTTTAATTATACTACAAAAAATAGTCAGTATCCTAGCGTCGGTCAGGCCTATGGACGGAATTTTTTTAAAAAACAAAAACCATTTTAGAAGACCTCGTTTAGAGTTCGCTTTAGGCCTAAATAGGTGTTGCGTCCACCCAGTTTTTGAGAGGCACTATTAAGTGTGAGATGAGAGTACTACGAATGATGTGGACGTGGTTTTATTATTATTTTTAAAGAAATAAAAAAATAAGATGAAAATAATAAAGTCCAAGATAAACAATAACACTTATTCGTCAGTTTTTGGTAACGGAAGCCTTCCAACCGTCCATCGTTTCCGTTCTTTTTCTGATATTCAAACAACTCATTGAATGGTAATATAATTTTATATTGACAATTCATTAAATTTACAGGTGAACAACTTATTACCATTAAATGAGTTGTTTGAATATCAGAAAAAAGAATTAAATGTAAACGTATGAAAATTTGCCAACGAAGGTTGGTCCAGTTGGTAAGGATACGACTCAAAACCCACAAGGTTGTGAGTTCGAATCCCATTGCCGATGTGAGGACCTCTTTGGTGGGTTATCTGTAAGTACCTCTGTAAGCGCTCTTTGAGCCGTGAGGCCTGCCCTGACCCTGATGAGCCCCCGCGATCCAACTCAACAAAATTTCTGTAATAAAAAAAAGTATGGAAAATTATATTAAAAAAACCGAGTAGCTAGATTTGATAATCTTAATCCGGGAAAAAGTGATATTTACACATTGATAATAAATTAACTTTTCATTCAAAGCATTGACAATGAATTAAATTTACAGGTGAACAACATAGCAAATAATAATTATTGATATATGTTGTGGATGCCAGCGATTTATACATTTTTTAAAAAAATGAAGTTATTATTACTAACAACAACTTTAAAGATGTCATATTGAATTAAAAGAGAAAAGTAGAGAGAGAAGCTCCCCTAGGGTTTTTTTTTGCTAAGTTTTGCCTAATGACTGCCTTAGGGAGCACTACTGGAAAGCTAAGGGATGTGGAACCGTCAGGGGAGGAAACTGACCAACTTGCAAGGAGCACTAAAAAGGCTAAAATGTTGGAGGACTCTCAAGAAATAGAGTTAAAAGAGACTACTGCACTGATTTTGGAAACTCAAAGCCAGGTGATGATGCTTGAAGATACGCAAGGGACAGTGGTGAAGGAGACTCCACAGAAGCTATTCCCTATAGCTACTACTATGGCTATGAAGAGACGATTGATCTCCTATGCGGATGCTTGTATTGGAGTGAATGGAGCGGCCTATGAAGAGGAGCCTTTGGATCTCGGGTTTCTCCAGGAAGAAGCTGAGGAGGAGGAGGAGAGTTGCGAGGAGAAAGATCGGGTTGAAAAAGGGAAGAATACAGAAGGTGACCCATTATGCCTTGTTATTAAGGTTACCAGGGAGGAGATTAAGGTGACCCAACAACAATGGAAAAGAGCAGTTATAGTCAAACTGCTAGTCAAAAGAGTGGGATTGAGATTTTTCCAGATGAGATTGATGAAGCTATGGCAACCAGCGGGCACTATGGACGTTATCGATTTAGAGAATGATTACTTCCTTGTTAAGTTTGGAGATTGGAATGATGCTAAGAGAGCTTTTATGGATGGCCTGTCGAAAATCTCGGACCACTACCTTATGATTCAACGGTGGTGGTCAGAGTTCTTTCCATTTGAGGATGAGTACAAAAAGGTGGCGGTGTGGGTGAGAATTCCGGGCCTACCCATTGAATACTACGAGAAGCACATTCTATGGAGAATGGGGAATGGTCTCGGACACACCATGCGCATAAATAGCAACACTCTTTGGCAGAAGGAAGGATCGAGGGGTGAGTTCCAAACCACGGACCGAGCTAAATTTGCTCGTATTTGTATCGAAGTTGACCTGAGTAAGGTCCTGATTTCTAAGTTTGAATTTCACAACAGAATCTATAATGTTGAATATGATGGCCTCCACCTTTTTTGTTTTGGGTGTGGCCGCTATGGCCATAAAAAAAGAGGTGTGCCCACTGTTGGTTGAGAAGATTCCTAGGACTGAGCAGGATGACACGGGCCATGATGATCGAATGAAGGCTATGAAGCAGAATGTGTTCAGTATAAAAATGGAAAATTGTCTAGAGGAATAAGTTTTTGGGCCTTGGATGATCCCCTGAACAAGACATGGATGACGAAGGGTGCTGCCACGTGACCAGGAACTACGTGGGAATGTTGGAAGGGAGAGTAAAGGGCAGAAATTACAGGGTCCCAGAGGCCAGGGATCAAGGTTTGTCGTATTGGGAGGTATTGATGATAGTGTGACAGCTCACACTATGGAGGTGGTACATAAAGCAAATGATAAAGGTAAGCAAAAGGAAATTTCGGTTGAGGAGGTGCCGAAGGATACGGAGTACGTCCATGCAGTGGGTGGCAATATTCCCCATGCAAAAAAATCCGTATATACTAGGTGGAGGTTTGAACGGGGGAGTGGGCGCAAGCAATGCCAACGCTAACAATAGCGTGTCACCAAATGGGTCGGTCAGAGCCATAAAGAATATTGCTAGAGGTGGAGTTCGTATCAACTCGATGGGTCCAATAGGTAAGGAAGATTCCGTGTTGAACCGAGTCAACTCCCCAGGGGGGAAAAGTAACGAGCTCCCTACTCAGGCTGTCCATATGAAACCGAGTCACAATGCTGCCGACCCAGGAGGGACCAATATCTTGAAAGCTCCCACTCAAGGTATAGCTAACAATAACAATGGAGTGCATCCAATGGAGGAGGAAACTATCCTTGTCTTAAACCAGCGCCCTCCTGAATGCCTTAAGAGTGTTGAAAGTCCAATGGAGATTGGTGATGAGTTAAACTTAGAAAGGGTCGCAGTACTAGAAGCGATGGAAGAGGGGGGGTGTCATGATGCTGCCCATGCTTAGCGAATCTCTGGTATTCGTATTTTTCTTTATTTTTATTTGTTTATTTATCAAGATGAAGATAATGACTTGGGACTGTAGGGGAGCTGGTTCCAGGACTTTCCCAAACTTTATCAGGGACCTATCTTTACGATACAACTTGGATATGCTTGTTCTTTTTGAACCTCGTATAAGTGATACTAGAGCAGATTGAGTCATTCGCAAGCTTGGCGTCACAGATTCTTTTAAAGTGGATGCTAGGGGATTTTCAGGGGGGATTTGGATCCATTGGAATGGCCCCTCGTTGAAGCTTGATATTCTCCAGGAATCTACCCAGGTAGTACACGCGAGAGTTACTTATGCAAACCGGGGTCCCTGGCATTTTTCGGATATTTATGGTCGTCCACACTTGCATGGTAGACAGGATCTTTGGAGAAAGCTTGGTGAGTTTGCGCTAGCTTGTAATGGGCCTTGGCTAGCTACGGGTGATTTTATTGCATACCAATTTTCCCATGAGAAAAGTGGAGGAGCTAGTCCAAACGGGTACTCAATGCAGTGCTTGAACAGCTACTTATTTGACTGTGGTTTGGATGATCTAGGGTTTAAGGCCCCACCATTTACATAGGAATGGAGTGGAGTCAAGGATAGGCTTGATAGGGGTGTGGCCAACTCTGCATGGAGAGTAATATTCCCTGAAGCTTCTATATTGCATCTTCCCACACTTAAATCAGACCACAAGCTCCTTTTGTTGTCACTGGAGGCTGAAATTAGGAGGGATAATTCTAACAAGCCTTTCCGTTTTATGGCTAGCTGGCTCGCCGACTCAACTTTCAGGCCGTTGGTTCAAGAAGCTTGGTCTAGGAATACAGGTTGGCACAATTCAATGGGTGATTTCCAAAATAAGGTTCAAGAGTGGAATTATTGTTGCTTTGGAAATATTTTACACAAGAAGAGAAGGTTGATAAGGTGTATAGAGGGCATTAATAGAAGACTCTCCATGGGGTTGGATACTCACTTAAAAAATCCCCTGCAAAATCTATGGGAAGAATATAACGGGGTTTTAGCTCAAAAAGAATTGTTTTGGTGCCAAAAAGCAAGATGTGATTGGGCACGTTTTGGAGATAGAAACAATCACTTTTTCCATACAACGGCTATCATTAGGCATAAAAGAAATAAAATTGAGCCTCTCATCTCTGTTGATAGCTCTTTGGTTAGGAACCCGAGTGAATTAAAGCATATGGCTGTTGAGTTTTTTCGTGAATTATACCAAGCCATTGGGGATCTGGTTCCATTGGATACTCAATGCACCTTTCCTAGATTGGACAACATGAGCTTGTTAAGTTTGGAGGGGCAGTTCACTGTTGAAGAAATAAAAGACACGGTGTTTAGTATGGGCCCCTTGAAAGCTCCTGGACTCGATGGACTACAACCAATTTTTTTCCATAGCCAATGGGACTTAATTGGGCCTTCTGTTTGTGACTTAATTCAGAGTATCTATGTGAACCCAAGCAGGATAGCTGAGATAAATGAGACTTTAGTTGTGTTGATTCCCAAACTCCTACAGCCCGAGAACCTAAAGCAATTCAGGCTAATAAGCCTTTGCAATGTAACCTACAAGATTGTTACAAAGGTCATTGCTAATAGGCTGAGGAGACATATGGCCTCTCTCATTGCTCCGCACCAATGTAGTTTCATCCCGGGTAGACACAGCTCTGACAACATTGTAATAGCTCTAGAGGTGTTTCATACTATGTGTACAAAGAAAGGAAAAAAAGGTTTTATGGAAGTAAAGGTTGACCTGGAAAAGGCTTATGACCGTTTGAGGTGGGAATTATTGGACAATGTCTTGCAGGAAATTGGTATTGGAGACCACTTCATAAGGTTGATCATGACTTGTGTTTTTTCGGTTTCCATGCGGGTTCTTTTTAATGGTGCTACTAGTGATGCTTTCTCTCCAACCCGTGGGATTAGACAAGGAGATCCTCTCTCCCCATACCTCTTTGTCCTTTGTGTGGAAAACTTGGCACATTGTATTCAGGACATGGTGATGGATGGAAGTTGGAAGCTGATTGTGCTTAATAGGGTGGGCCCACCTCTAACTCATCTATTCTTTACTGATGATTTGTTTGTTTGGGGAAGCCACCAGCCACCAAATGATGACTATTTCGGACTACCTTAATAGATTCTGCCAGGCGTCAGGTGAGCTGGTTAGTGTGGAGAAAACACGTATGTTGATGTCTAAGAATGTGAACCATAATGTTGCACGGAGTCTTCGAGACATTTCTAGATTCTCTCTTACCCATGATCTGGGAAAGTACCTGGGAGTCCCTCTAATCCACGAGAGGATCAACAGAAATACATATTGTCACATATTGGAGCGTACCCAATAGAGGCTCGGTACTTGGAGAGCAGAGTCCTTATCCTTCGCGGGAAGAGTATCCTTAGCCCAGGAGGTTGTTGATGCCCTCCCCACATACACCATGCAAACCACTCTTCTCCCCAAGTAAGTGTGCAATAAGCTGGAACGTATGAACAAGAACTTTGTTTGGGGGTCGAGAGAGAATGCTTGGAAGTGCCACACGGTGGCTTGGCAGAGTATATGTCAATGAAAGGAATTAGGTGGCTTGGGATTTCGTAAATTGCATGCTTTCAACCAAGCTTTCTTGATGAAACTTGGTTGGGGCCTTATTAGTAACACTGATGCTTTATGGGTGAGGGTTCTTCGGAGTAAATATAAGTGTGGATCTAATGTCATTCCACGGGTTCAGAGATATGCTAATGGATCAAATGTGTGGAGAGGGATTTTCCTCACCTGGAACAATGTACTTCACTGTTTGAGATGGAATATTGGTAATGGTCGCACAGTGAGCTTCTGGGAGGATAGATGGCTCTTCTCCGGTGTAGTTCTGAAGGACATAGGTACTGGCCCTGTACCTTTCCACGAGCTACCCCTTCCAATCTGTGACTTTATCAAGAGTAGTGGTGCTTGGCGGATCCACATGTTCCAGCATCTACTACTTGACCATATTCTGATGGAAATCAAAGGCTTTTTCATTTCCCTAAGAGAAGATAGGGAGGATGTGGTTCGTTGGGAGAATACTACTAGTGGTGATTTTTCTGTTAAATCAGCTTATAAGCTTCTAGTGGGAGACACAGATGAGCTAAGGCAACCACAAATATGGAAGCATATATGGAAATGGCCAGGGAACCAACGTGTACGCTGCTTTCTGTGGAAGTGTGTTAAAGGTGGTCTCATGAAAAATGACTACAGGAGGTCGAGAGGCATAGGGCCATGCGGGTTATGTCCTTTGTGCCAAAGGTATGAGGAGACAACTCTTCATATTTTAAGAGATTGTCAGGTGGTGCAGGCCCTTTGGCAGCGATATGGAGGTGGAGCTAATGTCCAAGGGTTCTTCACTTGTGACCTCAATACTTGGCTTGTAACCAACCTTAGTATTTCTTTTCTGGAGGCGTGGGGGCACAATTGGTGTATGGTCTTTGGGACTTTAGTGTGCCAGGTCTGGCAGTTCTGAAATAAGCATGTTTTTGCCAACCAACAATTCATGGCAGAAGTTGTCCTACACGCTACTTTGTTTCACATAAAAGCATGGGAGCATGGGTGAAACAAAGCAGGTATTAGTAGGGTGCAGTACAGGGAGCAGTTGGTGGGATGGAGTTTACTCCAAACCTTTGGGTTAAAGCCAATGTTGATGGCTCGGTTATGTCCAATGGTAATATGGCTTCTTGTGGTGGGGTGCTACGTGATGTTACAGTCTAGTGGATTTGTGGGTTTGCCAGGAATTTAGGCACCTCAAATGTTTTGATGGAAGACTTATGGGGCATCTTTACAACCCTTAATTTGTCCTGGGGCAAGCAGATTCCTAAGGTTTTGGTATAAAGTGGTTCCGAGGTGGCAGTAAAGCTAATCACAGGGTTGTTGTCCAAGCAACCATCCTTACTCCCCGGTGGTGTCTGCTATAGCGGAATTACAATCTCGTGATTGGGAAGTCCGGTATTCGCATGTTAGGCGTGAAGGTAACCGAGTTGCGGACATCTTAGCTAACCTAGCCTACTCTATGGAACTTGGTCTCCATGTTTTGAACAGGCCACCTATTGGTTGCACTAATATTCTGGTCAAGGATGCGTTAGGGGTTGCTATTCCCCGTTTAGTAACTGTTTAGTCTTTCTTTGGGTTGTAACCCTCCTCGTTACCAAAAAAAAACAACTTTAAAAAAAACTAAATAAAGCAAGTTGGGGATTAGTTCCATTACTAGGGATGTTAACGGGACAGGGCGGGAGTGGTCAATACTCCCACGTCTCCCAATTTTACCCCATTCTCCGCCATGAGGAGTTTTTCTACCCCGTCCTCGTTCCTCGCGGGAACTTAAATTCATAAAAAGAGGTAATAAACTAAAATCCAATAAAATATATAAAACTTAAAATTCTTAAATTTAAAGTTAAAGAACTCTCCAAAATATTACAACAAGTTCAAATTCAAATCATACCAACATGAGATTCAACAAAAAATAAGACAAGATCTAAGACTACATTCATTTAATTCTTCTTATCATGTCCAACATTTAATGTCTTTAACATTTTAGTGGTAGTGCGATGGACAAGTGACATCGCAACGAGATATGGACGAATAAAGATATTACTCAGATGGTGCGAGGGACTAGATGCGTGAAGAGCTAGAAAGAGAGGACTGGTCATTTGGAAGTGAAAGGTGAAGACTGTATAGGAGGACCTGAGAAATCAAATATGGTTAAGAAAGTTAGACTTGAATTTTTTCAATATTATATTAAATTAATAAATAAAAAAATATATTTAGAATTACTAAAATATAATTATAATGTATATATTATACACATATATAATTAAAAGTATATTTTGTAATCTTATCAAGGGCGGAGACCCCGTGGGCAGGGGATATGTTCCCCGTCCTCGTCCTCGAAATGCCTTCGAGGGAATTTTCTCTTGCGTACTCATCTCCAAAGGGAAAAAATCGCCGTTTGTGGGGCCCAATTCAAGACAATCCCCGTGGGGATCTCCACATTCAGATGAAAATTGCCATCCTTATCCGGTACCCATGTTATTGTTGTTTTCTTAATTTTGGAACACCTTTGTTTTTTATTTTAATACAAAAACGTTATGCCAAATGGTACCCTATAAAAAATATAAAATCAATTAAGTATTGATCGAGTGATAAGCATCTCAACCCTATAAGGAGTAGAATGTAAGTTCGAATCCTGGTGATAGACACTCTAATTGGGAGGTTCCAAAAACCAAGTGTTAATTATCTGCTATAAGCATGTATGCAGCCGACCAATGATTAGTCTCATAACCGGTCTACAAAATGGAAGCTTGTGGGAATACCACGTGATATGTCACCAGATAGTTAAAGATCTTAATTAAAGTGTTTCATAAAAAAAATGAAATACAAAAATAAAAACCCAAAATAAAATGTAGTTATGGCATTGATATGGATTAGATCCACGACTTTAAAATTTTTAAGAAAATTAAGTTGCTATTGGTAATAATGATTTCAATTTAATATTTTTTTAAAAAAATAATAGGCAAAATAGGTAGATTGGTCCAATGCATTTATTTATTTTTCATATTAGTCCTATAAGTTTTTTATTTTTCAAATTGGTCCAATACATTATGTTCTGTTTCCAAGATAGTCCTTTCCGTCAATTTTGACCTAACGCCGTCAATTTTGATCTGACGTAGCCATCACATTAGTTCGACACGTATGTTAATTTATTTTATAAATAAATTATTTGATATATTATTATAAAATAATTAATATATAATTCGAGTATATTTAGAATTAAATATTACAGAAAACGTAAAAGCAAATTATCAATTATGCATTTATCATTTTTTTAGGTGCGGGATGGAACCCAGGGTATCCCTACAGCTGGAAGCCATAGGACTAATCCCATGAGGATGTAGAGTACCAATTAAGGAGAAACCCCTCTACTCATAGATGCAGCTCTATTCCCATTACTAGGATCCGAACTATGGACATATGATTAAAAGATCCAAGCTACTAGTCACTTGGATCACACCTTATGTGGGTTATGCATTTGTCATTTTACTACAGTAAAAGTGTCTAAAAATATGCAATTTTAAAAAGCATTAATGTAGTATACACTGCCAATGTAATAAGATTTACACTAACATTTAGTAATATTTTGACATGTGTGCTTTTATGGATATAATATAAAAATATTAAATGTTGATGGCAGCAGTCTTGGTAATAATATTGATTTGATAATAATAATGAATGCTATATTTATTGAATGTAATATAAAAATATGTATATTTATAACTATTAAACATTATATTTATTATATTTAATATATTAAATATTATAACACATCCATAAAGTTAACTTGAGACTTTTACCAAGAAAATAAATAAAGTAAACTTGATATTTAGAGAAATTAATGATAATATATTTTTTTTTATTACAGCATTTATGATAATATTGATTACCAAAATAAAGAAGATATTAAATAAAAGATTATAAAAGTTTTACATTTCATAAAAAATATCATCATAACATAGTATAATAAATTTGAATGATATTTTTACCCTATTTACATAATTTACATGTAACTATTGTATCAAATATATTAACATAAATTAAAATTTTATATAAGTATGAATTTTTTTAAAAAAAAATATTAGATTTAAAATTAATCTATTTATGAAATATGTTTATAGAAGAAACATAACAATTAACATGGTAAAAAAATTTGACAATTATTTTGACTGAGTTTGATGAAAAAATACATATATTACATAAAAAATATTGTTTAAAATAAATTATTTATTCAATTTTTTAACAAAAAACTTTTTTTGCCGTTTATTATATTCTATAATTAAAAAAACATTTGTAGGTCTATTCTATATGTATTTCTTTTATAATAAATATCACCTAATTCTTAAAAATTGATTCCTATAAATATTATAAATAAACCCGTGCAATGCACATGCATTATTTCTAGTTGACAACAATTTGTTAAAACTATTACTATAATTTTAAAAGCATGTTACATGGTTAGATTAAAAAAACTCTGACGATGGGTGATTGGATGGTAGTAATGGAAAATACATTAATAATTAATTAATAGGATGGACTGGATGGTGGTAAACTGGTAATTATAATAGAGGTGGTGGGGATTTTGGTTCATTAGTGTCAATGAAGTGAAAAGTACCTAGTTTCTCATCTTTTGTATGATTACCCCTATGCACATAACAAACTACAGGAAAACATATCATACAAAATGATACTCAGATAAATTTATATTGTATAAAATGAGCACAAAATTATATAAAATAGAATGTGCTTATAAAAAAAAATACAATGTGATTTGCTTTAATTTTAGAGTGATATTAGCATCACACTCTTAAACACACTCATCTTAACACATTTTTATTATTGGGTGGATTTCATATGGAACCATATGTTTTGGTGGCTCTCACATAAAATCTATCCAATAATAGAGAGTATGTCGAGGAGAGTGTGATAAAGGGCGTGTTATTAGCATTTTTCTGAATTTTATTTGGTATGGCAAATAAGAAGGGGTGATTATTAAATAATAAAAGCAGCATAAGCTACACGAAAGCAATATATATTGAAATTGTAGTACACTAATACGCATATGGATATATGCTTGTAAATAAAAGTTGCACATAAAGTATATATATTTTTCTTCTCAAACAGCTATAAATTTTTTTTATCACTTGAACTCTAAGAGTCCAGTTCTCACCAGAAAGCTTCACTAACAATCGGACAAGAAACCAAACATATAAACTGAAAGTATAAAGCTCCTCTAAAATGAACTAATTGTAAAGTGAAAAGATAAGAGTGTATTTACTCTTGATTAACAAAATGGAATGGGATATTAATGTACTTTAACTAATCAAAATTGAATACACCATCATTTTCTCACTTTACACCCAAACTTACTTTAAAGGTGCCTAATCCAACATGAAATAACTGATAATAATAAATAAACCAGCATTGGAAGGGCAGTTGCTTCACTTGCGAAGGTAACCAATGGCTTCTGCTAAACTTTCTGGGTCTATAGGTTTCTCAATATAAGCATTAGCTCCTTCTTCAAAAAACATTCGCGTATTCTATGTAGTGTAATTTGTATACATACCCAGAATCTTGCTCTATACACCCATCATACGTATCTCCCTCACAAACTACACAAAACATAAAATCAAATTTAGGTATATATAAATTTGCTTATCAACAATTATGTATGCATTTGTTTGCGTGTCAGTAAAACCACGATACAAAACTATGGTAATAATACCATTGTTGTAAAATTTTCACACAAATCGTGAATACTTCAAATAGCTGCTTCCTCGTCCGATCATCTTGGATGCAATTCTGTCTAAATCGTTGCTGTTCCAAACAGAGGCTAAGCCCGCGTTTGGAAATGCAGCAAGGAACTACATTCAATCACAAAATCAAGTTAAAAATGACATGACAGTAATTTTATGAGCCTTAAATGTGAAAACTCAAGTAATTAACGTTTCTGTCATGTCCAGCCAAAGGTGCTTCCAAACATAGCATAATTCGTTCAAAATGTGATAACTTTAAGGAAAAGAATTTTTTTAAAAAAAAAGGTGTTCATACCTGAGGTCCACTGATTATGGCCAGATCAAAATCAACGATTATGAAGTTAAAGCGACCGCTAACCACCAAAATGTCTATTCCACCTCGAGCGTTGTTTACAGCTAGTGTATCAATGCCTAGTGATGCCAACATTGACTGTTCCTTGAGTCTGGAAGGGATAACATCTTCCACTAGCAACGCAGTATCCATGTAAGGAGTCTTTTTCACTGGACGCTTTTTGAGGGAAAAATTCTTCTCTTTATAATCCCTGATTCGTTTAGATCCCGGAGCGCAAGCCATCGTTGGATAAATCGATATAGCTTCTGCATAATTGATATCGGACATTAGCATATATAGAAAATCAAGTGACTAGTAGAAAATACTAGTTTAAACCAAACAAGTTTTAAATGAACACAAGAACCAACATATAATATTTTAATGTTTCGAGGAGGCAACAAAGGTGATATATATCAACCCAAAGATGGATTTTGAAAATTGTAGAAAAATACTTCAGCACTCGATGATACAACCCACAACCCAAAAAGTGGATCCTCTTAAACAAAGGTGATGGTTCCAGGACTTTCCCAAACCTTATCAGGGACCTATCTTTACGCTACAACTTGGATATGCTTGTTCTTTTTTAACTTCGTATAAGTGATACTAGAGCAGATAGAGTCATTCGCAAGCTTGGCTTTACAGATTCGTTTAAAGTGGATGCTAGGGGATTTTCGGGGGGGATTTGGATCCTCTGGAATGGCCCCTCGGTGAAGCTTGATATTCTCCAGGAATCTACCCAGGTAGTACATGCGAGAGTTACTTGTACAAACCGAGTTACTTGTTTATGGTAGTCCACACTTGCATGGTAGACAGGATCTTTGGAGAAAGCTTGGTGAGTTTACGCTAGCTTGTAATGGGCCTTGGCTAGCTATGGGTGATTTTAATGCATACCAGTTTTCTCATGAGAAAAGTGGAGGAGCTAGTCCAAACAGGTACTCAATGCAGTGCTTCAACAGCTGCTTATTTGATTGTGGTTTGGATGATCTAGGGTTTAAGGGCCTGCCATTTACATAGGAATGGAGTGGAGTCAAGGATACGCTTGATAGGGGTGTGGCCAACTCTGCATGGAGAGTAATGTTCCCTGAAGCTTCTATATTGCATCTTCCCACATTTAAATCTGACCACAAGCCCCTTTTGTTGTCATTGGAGGCTGAAATTAGGAGGGATAACTCTAACAGGCCTTTCCGTTTTATGGCAAGCTGGCTCGCCGACTCAACTTTCACGTCGTTGATTCAAGAAGCTTGGTCTGGGAATACAGGTTGGCACAATTCAGTGGGTGATTTCCAAAATAAGGTTCAAGAGTGGAATTATTGTTGCTTTGGAAATATTGCCCACAAGAAGAGAAGGTTGATAAGGTGTATGGAGGGCATTAACAGAAGACTCTCCATGGGGTTGGATACTCACTTAAAAAAGCGCCTTTAAAAGCTATGGGAAGAATATAACAGAGTTTTAGCTCCAGAAAAATTGTTTTGGTGACAAAAAGGAAGATGTGATTGGGCACGTTTTGGAGATAGAAACACTCACTTTTTCCATACAACGACTATCATTAGGAGTAAAGAAAATAAAATTGAGGCTTTCACCTCTGTTGATAGATTTTTGGTTAGGAACCCGGGTGAATTACAGCATATGGCTGTTGAGTTTTTTAGTGAATTATACCAAGCCACTCGGGATCTGGTGCCATTGAATACTCAATGCACCTTTCCTAGATTGGACAACATGAGCTTGTTAAGTTTGGAGGGGTGGTTCACTATTGAAGAAATAAAAGACGCGGTGTTTAGTCTGGGCCCTTTGAAAGCTCCCGGACTCGATGGACTACAACCAATTTTTTACCATAACCAATAGGACTTAGTTGGGCCTTCTATTTGTGACTTAATTCAGAGTATCTATGTGAACCCAAGCAGGATAGCTGAGATAAATGAGACTTTAGTTGTGTTGATTCCTAAATTGAATCATAATGGGTATAGGATGGTTATCATTATTGGATGCCAAGTGTGGTTTACTTTTATACATCATTATACTACAGAAACACTCTAAATCAGTCAAAGCAACCCTCAATCAAGCATTTAACAAGGAATAATGCATCGGTAACATATGCTGAATTTCTGCGGTTTTCAGTCAACTTCTATGATTTTATTAAAATACCAAATGAAATCGGATTTAAACAAAAGACCCCTCTTTGGAAAGTTAAACAAGTATAGCTTATAAATATAATTTTATATTTGGGATAAAGCTTTCCAAAAAGTACAGTTTTTAACCAATAAGCTACTGCATTCGAGAACAGGACAGCAACTTTACTCAAACTTGTAACAGGTTTTTCTTTATCAATACTCAGTGAAAAACAACAAACTCGGTGCCTAAACTATAGCAAATCCAGTCTAATTTCTAACAGAAGGTGACCCATTGTGTCCCATTATTAAGGTTACCAGGGAGGAGATTAAGGCGGCCCAACAACAATGGAAAAGAGCAGTTATAGTCAAACTGCTAGGAAAAAGAGTGGGACTGAGATTTTTTCCAGATGAGATTGATGAAGCTATGGCAACCAGTGGGCACTATGGACGTTATTGATTTAGAGAATGATTACTTCCTTGTTAAGTTTGGAGATTGGAATGATGCTAAGAGAGCTTTCATGGATGGCCCGTCGAAAATCTCGGACCACTACCTCATGGTTCAACGGTGGCGGCCGGAGTTCTTTCCATTTGAGGATGAGTACAATAAGGTGGCAATGTGGAAGAGAATTCCGGGCCTGCCCATTGAATACTACGAGAAGCACATTCTATGG
The DNA here is from genome assembly GCA_030762895.1 of Sophora flavescens. NCBI lineage: Eukaryota > Viridiplantae > Streptophyta > Magnoliopsida > Fabales > Fabaceae > Sophora > Sophora flavescens. Next base: position 14,467,497 of record CM061062.1, on the reverse strand, counting down.
AGAATGGGGAATGGTCTCGGACCGAGCTAAATTTGCTCGTATTTGTATCGAAGTTGATCTGAGTAAGGTCCTGATTTCTAAGTTTGACTTTCACAACAGAATCTATAATGTTGAATATGAAGGCCTCCACCTTGTTTTTTTTAGGTGTGACAACTCACACTGTGGAGGTGGTACATAAAGCAAATGATAATGGTAAACAAAAGGAAATTTCGGTTAAGGAGGTGCCGAAGGATACGGAGTACGTCCATGCAGTGGGTGACAATATTCCCCATGCAAAAAATCCGCATAAACCAGGTGGGGGTTTGAAGGGGGGAGTGGGCCTAAGAAATGCCAACGCTAACAGTAGCGTGTCACCAAATGGGTCGGTCAGAGCCATAAAGAATATTGCTAGAGGTGGAGTTCGTATTAACTCGGTGGGCCCAATGGGTAAGGAAGATTCCATGTTGAATCGAGTCAACTCGCTAGGGGGAAAAAGTAACGAGCTCCCTACTCCAGCTGTCCATATGAAATCGAGTCACAGTGCTGCCGACTAAGGAGGGACCAATATCTTGAAAGCTCCCACTCAAGGTATAGCTAACAACAACAATGGAGTGCATCCAATGGAGGAGGAAACTGTCCTTGTCTTAAACCAGTGTCCTCCTAAATGCCCTAAGAGTGTTGAAAGTCCAATGGAGATTGGTGATGAGTTAAACTTAGAAAGGGTCGCAGTACCAGAAGCGATGGAAGAAGGGGTGTGTCATGATGCTATCCATGCTTAGCGAATCTCTGGTATTCATATTTTACATTATTTTTATTTGTTTATTTATGAAGATGAAGATAATGACATGGAATTGTAGGGGAGCTGGTTCCAGGACTTTCCCAAACCTTATCAGGGACCTGTCTTTACGCTACAACTGGGATATGCTTGTTCTTTTTGAACCTCGTATAAGTGATACTAGAGCAGATAGAGTCATTCGTAAGCTTGGCTACACAGATTCGTTTAAAGTGGATGCTAGGGGACTTTCGGGGGGGATTTGTATCCTCTGGAATGGCCCCTCGGTGAAGCTTGATATTCTCCAGGAATCTACCCAGGTAGTACACGCGAGAGTTACTTGTGCAAACCGAGGTCCCTAGCATTTTTCAGCTGTTTATGGTAGTCCACACTTGCATGGTAGATAGGATCTTTGGAGAAAGCTTGGTGAGTTTGCGCTATCTTGTAAATGGCCTTGGCTAGCTATGGGTGATTTTAATGCATACCAGTTTTCTCATGAGAAAGGTGGAGGAGCTAGTCCAAACAGGTACTCAATGCAGTGCTTCAACAACTGTTTATTTGACTGTGGTTTGGATGATCTAGGGTTTAAGGGCCCGCCATTTACATGGAAATGGAGTGGAGTCAAGGATAGGCTTGATAGGGGTGTGGCCAACTCTGCATGGAGAGTAATGTTCCCTAAAGCTTCTATATAGCATCTCCCATATTTAAATCAGACCACAAGCCCCTTTTGTTGTCACTGGAGGCTGAAATTGGGAGGGATAATTCTAATAGGCCTTTCCGTTTTATGGCTAGCTGGCTTGCCAACTCAACTTTCAGGCTGTGGGTTCAAGAAGCTTGGTCTGGGAATACAGGTTGGCACAATTCAGTGGGTGATTTCCAAAATAAGGTTCAAGAGTGGAATTATTGTTGCTTTGGAAATATTTTCCACAAGAAGAGAAGGTTGATAGGGTGTATGGAGGGCATTAACAGAAGACTCTCCAAGGGGTTGGATACTCACTTAAAAAAGCCCCTTCAAAAGCTATGGGAAGAATATAACGGAGTTTTAGCTCAAGAAGAATTGTTTTGGTGCCAAAAAGCAAGATGTGATTGGTCACGTTTTGGAGATAGAAACACTCACTTTTTCCATACAACGACTATCATTTGGCGTAAAAGAAATAAAATTGAGGCTCTCACCTCTGTTGATAGCTCTTTGGTTAGGAACCCAAGTGAATTAAAGCATATGGCTGTTGGGTTTTTTCGTGAATTATACCAAGCCACTGGGGATCTGGTGCCATTGGATACTCAATGCACCTTTCCTAGATTGGCCAACATGGCTTGTTAAGTTTGGAGGGGCAGTTCACTATTGAAGAAATAAAAGACTCGATGTTTAGTATGGGCCCCTTGAAAGCTCCTGGACTCGATGGACTACAACGACAAATTTTTTTCCATAGCCAATGGGACTTAATTGGCACTTCTATTTGTGACTTAATTTAGAGTATTTATGTGAACCCAAGCAGGATAGCTGAGATAAATGAGACTTTAGTTGTGTTGATTCCCAAACTCCTACAGCCCGAGAACCTGAAGCAATTCCGGCAAATAAGCCTTTGCAATGTAACCTACAAGATTGTTACAAAGGTCATTTCTAATAGGCTGAGGAGACATATGGCCTCTCTCATTACTCCCCACCAATGTAGTATCATCCCTGGTAGACACAGCTCTGACAACATTGTAACAGCTCAAGAGGTGTTTCATGCTATGGGTACAAAGAAAGGAAAAAAAGGTTTTATGGCAGTAAAGGTTGACCTGGAAAAGGCTTATGACCGTTTGAGGTGGGAATTCTTGGACAATGTCTTGCAGGAAATCGGTATTGGAGACCACTTCAGAAGGTTGATCATGACTTGTGTTTTTTCGGTTTCCATGCGGGTCCTTTTTAATGGTGATACTACTAATGCTTTTTCTCCAACCCGTGGGATTAGACAAGGAGATCCTCTCTCCTCATACCTCTTTGTCCTTTGTGTGGAAAAATTGGCACATTATATTCAGGACATGGTGATGGATGGAAGTTGGAAGCCGATTGTGCTTAATAGGGGAGGCCCACCTCTAATTCATCTATTCTTTGCTGATGATTTGCTCCTGTTTGGGGAAGCCACCGGCCACCAAATGATGACTATTTCGGACTGCCATAATAGATTCTGCCAGGCGTCAGGTGAGCTGGTTAGTGTGGAGAAAACACATATATTGATGTCTAAGAATGTGAACCATAATGTTTCAGGGAGTTTTTGAGACATTTCTGGATTCTATCATTCACATGATCTGGGAAAGTACCTGGGATTCCCTCTAATCCATGAGAGGATCAACATAAATACATATTGTCACATATTGGAGCATATCCAATAGAGGCTCGATACTTGGAGAGTAGAGTCCTTATCCTTCGCGGGAAGAGTAACCTTAGCCCAGGCGGTTGTTACTGCCCTCCCCACATACACCATGCAAACCACTCTTCTCCCCAAGCAAGTGTGCAATAAGCTAGAACGTATGAACAGAGACTTTGTTTGGGGGTCGAGAGAGAATGCTCGGAAGTGCCACACAGTGGCTTGGCAGAGTATATGTCAGAGAAAGGAATTAGGTGGCATGGGATTTCGTAAATTGCATGCTTTCAACCAAGCTTTCTTGATGAAACTTGGTTGAGGCCTTATTAGTAACACTGATGCTTTATGGGTGAGGGTTCTCCGGAGTAAATATAAGTGAGGATCTAATGTCATTCCACAGGTTCAGAGATATGCTAATGGATCAAATGTGTGGAGAGGGATTTTCCTCACCTGGAACAATGTACTTCACTGTTTGAGATGGAATATTGGTAATGGTCACACAGTGAGCTTCTGGGAGGATAGATGCCTCTTCTCCGGTGTAGTTCTAAAGGACATAGCTACTAGCCCTGTACCTCTCCACAAGCTTCCCCTTCCGATCTGTGACTTTATCGATAGTAGTGGTGCTTGGCGGATCCACATGTTCAGCATCTACTACCTGACCATATTCTGATGGAAATCAAAGGCTTTTTCATTTCGCTAAGAGAACATAGGGAGGATGTGGTTCGTTGGAAGAATACTACTAGTGCTGATTTTTCTGTTAAATCTGCTTATGAGCTTCTAGTGGGAGACACGGATGAGCTAAGGCAACTGCAAATATGGAAGGATATATTGAAATGGCCAGGGAACCAACGTGTACGCTGCTATCTTCGGAAGTGTGTTAAAGGTGGTTGTTGAGTCACCGGCAAGTGTACCGGGTCGTCGTAAGTAATAAAATAAACACGGTAAGAATTTACCGAGGTCGAACACAAGGATTGGGCTACCAATTCAACTAATTCGCGAGAAGTTCGATACGTTTGGTCAAGTAACAGAAAGTGGTTGAGAGAGAGAAAATAGGATTGCAATTCAATTAACAAATCTAATAAAACTAAGGTATTAAAATCTGGAATTAAAATATCTAAGGTCTCAAATCCACCTACCCAATCTTGCATAGTACCCAAGTGATGATTATTCTTTCCTAAGTTCAATTACAATGTCAACCAGGACCCCCAAATTCTCCTATATCCACTGTCGTGCTCAATAGGACGTATTCGATGATTGGATTAATTACTTACTAGGTCTCATAATCCTAATCATCAAACTCTATTAATTCTTGTTCCCTATAAGGTTGCACCGATCTCCTATTCACTCTCGCGCAATAGTCGATCGATGATCCCAATTCAAGTTCTAAAACGCGAATTGCCTCCTAAGCCTCATCACGTTTAACTAGTCAATCACGCATGCATATGATCAACGCAATCAAATCAGAATTGGAAAACATTAACTGAGAGAAGGGAGAAAGACATACATCACATCGAATTCTATACCGCCATGGGTGGTTTCATTGATCCCTCGGACGAGGGGATTAGTTCCTCATGCTCGTAAAGACAGACAAGAAATCGGACCTAACGACCATAGTAAAATAAGAAAAAGAAAAGAGGAGACGCAGCTCCAGAAAAACAAGGATTCGGCCTAAATGCTACTCTAAACAGTGGAGAATCAAAAGCTCCAAGAGATCCCTCAATCTGCCATAAAACAGCAATATATAGAGGTTCTGATTCTGCGCGCGCTCGCGAGACGAACAGACTCTCGCAAGGTGAATATTAAAATTGGCGCGCTTTCAAATTGGACTCTCGCGAGGCGAGACAGAAAGGATGACTGTTGCTGCTTAGCTGGTCTTCAGGCTCGCGAGGCGAGCAGTCTCTCGCGGGGCGAAACCTCCAGAATTGTTTTTCCACTGTTTTCTTCATCTTCCTTGACTCTAAGAGTTTCACTTTTAACCTGAAACAATAAAAAGAAACAAAAAGCGTAATTCTATTCAAAATAGACTAAAAACTACTAAAAATGCCTAAAACGAGTCAAAGTTTAACTTAAGAACAAAACAAGGCCAAATTTGGGCGAAATCGAGATTGAACTCGAATAATTAGCACATAAACCACAGTCTTACTAGTTATAAAACTATATAAGCCAGAGGCTTATCAAAACACCCCAAACTTAAACATTGCTTGTCCCCAAGAAAGCTAAAACTCAAAAAGACTCAAGACTTGGCAAGCTTAAAGGATTCAATCAATTTCGCACAAATTTCATGCAATCTTACAAAACAAATTTTCTTCAATGTTTCCCCCCCCCCCCCCTACATCAATGTAATCCCCACATTCATTTACTTTAAACAATTGAGAACTTCATCATGCATGCAATCATTAATCTAAGTTGAGGATCCAAGTTACACACAAAAGGGAGATCACCAAATTCAAACAATTGCCTTCCTCACAAGGGCATTTAGTAATTCACTCATTCGCTCAAATTCGTCTAGGCTATCAACTTTTCACTCAATTTCACATATCAAGAGCACTTTCCATGAATTTGATTTTCATCTCAAAAATAGTTCCCACGAAAACATGCATGCAACATCAGAAGGTCTTTTAAAGGTTGTAATGGGGCCTGACTAAGGGTAGGATATTCAAGGATACTAGGCTTAAGTCCCTAGGAACTAAGAGAGCATGAGCATTTGACACATATTCCACTCAAATTCCTTTTTCCATTTTTCTTTGTGCCTCGGGTGACTACAGCCTTTTCCTTGCTATTTTTTCTGATTTGCCCCTTTTCTTTTGGCAATTTTTTTCTTTCTTTTCTTTTTTTTTTCTTTTTACCTTGGGTTTCAACCTTTATTTTTCTTTTTCTCAACCCAAAATGATATATCACCTTGTAGCCACCCCAAACTTAGTTTCTCACAACCCTTCTCTTGCTAAGCTTCCATGCTCTCCTAATCCTAAGATTGGGTTAACATGGTTTTTCAGATTTTTGGCTTATAATATAGGGTCATCAAGAAACAATAGGATAATTAGGCTCAATTTGGCTAACTAGGGAACATGCATTAGGGATGGTTCTTTTTATGCCAAGTAGCTATTTCAAAGAAAATTGCCTAAATCATTTGATGCAACACATAGACATGCAAACCATGAAGAGATTCAAGCAAATTCGGGAAAGTGCAACTTAAAAGTGATTCACACAATCAAAAACAAAGTTGGAGGCTCAAATCCTCACCTGGACATTTTACAAATTGTTTGACCGAGATACAATTCCTAGTGTGTGCACCCCTTCACCCCAAACTTGTCATAAATCAAGCAATCACAACAAAATTTCTCAAACTTCAATTTTCAATTTTTCACATGGGGATCAATTTTTCAGAACCTAGGGGGAAATCATCAATGGTCAAAATAATTCATGCAATCAATCTATGCTAAATTTTATTAAAATCCAACAAGCTTGCCGACACACATTCATACACATACTCTTGATCTTCTCAAATTATTCAAGAGCGACAAACAAAAACAAAAACAAAAACAGCAATTTGTTTCCTCCCCCACACTTAAAGCATACATTGTCCTCAATGAAAGAACATAGATATATAAAATAAGAGTGAGGAAAGGAGAGGGTGCTCCCTGATCAAATACTAGTGGAGGTGACCGCTTCCACGGAAAGTTCTCCTACGGTTGCATCCTCATCCAATTGTTCCCTCGGGCACCCCCTGTTGGGCCAAAGGCCTCTCCTGAAGAAATCCTGCAAATCAAAAACTTAATTGCAGAATCGCGAGGCGAGAGGTCACTCGCGAGGCTAATCTGGAAAATTGTTATTCACACTTTCCAGAATCGCGAGGCGAGTAGTATCTCGCGAGGCGAATCTGGAATTCCAACAGATGATGATGCCCAGAATCGCGAGGTGAAAGCAGTCCTCGCGACGTGAGACAGAAGCGTGAGCAAGCCTCTGAGATTCAGGGCTTCTGTCTCGCGTGGCCACTGTGGATTCACGTGGCGAATCAAGCTTCTTTTTTTTTTTAATTTATATATATATATATATATATATATATAAATGACAGAAACTAAAAAAAGAATACCTAGCTTGGGTTACCTCCCAATAAGCGCTTCTTTAACGTCACTAGCTTGACTTATTAAGAAGCATCCACTTGGATCCCATAGCCTGTGGTATAAGGGCCAAGAGATGCTCATCATATGAGATCCTCCACCCAGATCCCATGGTTTGTGAAGTGGCAATTGTAGAAGCAATACGACTCTTTCCACAATTCCACCTAGCACGTGTGTGAAAACTCCATTGACCTCTGCAATTATGAACTCACTCCCTCTCGGGTCAAATGGTGTTTTCTCGAGGAAGTGTGCCAGACAAGTGGGAGGGACTAACTTACCATTGTCTACACATGCATGCAAGCCAACATATTTATTTAACGCAGCAAAATCAGATTGCTCAGCAGGCATCGTGGAGTCCACTACCACTTTATCTTCATGTTGAACTATCCCCCAAACCAGATTTTACTCGAATTGTGCTCCATCTGACTCTTGTACTAACTGTTTGCAAATCTCCTCCACTTGTGTTTTGAAGTTCTGCTTCACAGTTTCGATACTGTCATAATTGGCTCTTGCCTTGGCCTTAGAGGTGGATAGTTCTTGGGAATACTGTTCTAGAGAAACTTTCAAAGGTGTTTGCTCATTCCATTCCCATTCTTCCTCATGCTTCATGATTACACTATAAGCTTGTGCATGAGGGCAATTACGTCCCCAGCGCCAGTGATCTCCCAAGGTTACATTAGGCCCAAAGTGATATTTTGTAACACCGTCCAAGGCTGGAAAATAATAAGTCTCCATGATTTGCAATCCACCTTGAAAGGGTACCTCGCATACAAAACAGGGCCAAGACCAAGTGGAATCAAAGAAGCAGATGGAAATAATAGTAAATAAAAATAAAAATAACAAAATAAAAATAAAAATAAAATAACTTAACCAAATAATCAAACTTCCCTAAAAATTAGGAAAATTGGTTGTGCCAATCCCCGGCAACGGCGCCAAAAACTTGTTGAGTCACCGGCAAGTGTACCGGGTCGTCGGAAGTAATAAAATAAACACGGTAAGAATTTACCGAGGTCGAACACAAGGATTGGGCTACCAATTCAACTAATTCGCGAGAAGTTCGATACGTTTGGTCAAGTAACAGAAAGTGGTTGAGAGAGAGAAAATAGGATTGCAATTCAATTAACAAATCTAATAAAACTAAGGTATTAAAATCTGGAATTAAAATATCTAAGGTCTCAAATCCACCTACCCAATCTTGCATAGTACCCAAGTGATGATGATTCTTTCCTAAGTTCAATTACAATGTCAACCAGGACCCCCAAATTCTCATATATCCACTGTCGTGCTCAATAGGATGTATTCAATGATTGGATTAATTACTTACTAGGTCTCATAATCCTAATCATCAAACTCTATTAATTCTTGTTCCCTATAAGGTTGCACCGATCTCCTACTCACTCTCGCGCAATAGTCGATCGATGATCCCAATTCAAGTTCTAAAACGCGAATTGCCTCCTAAGCCTCATCACGTTTAACTAGTCAATCACGCATGCATATGATCAACGCAATCAAATCAGAATTGGAAAACATTAATTGAAAGAAGGGAGAAAGACATACATCACATCGAATTCTACACCGCCATGGGTGGTTTCATTGATCCCTCGGACGAGGGGATCAGTTCCTCATGCTCGTAAAGACAGACAAGCAATCGGACCTAACGACCATAGTAAAATAAGAAAAATAAAAGAGGAGACGCAGCTCCAGAAAAACAAGGATTTGGCCTAAACTCTACTCTAAACAGTGGAGAATCAAAAGCTCCAAGAGATCCCTCAATCTGCCATAAAACAGCAATATATAGAGTTCTGATTTTGCGCGCGCTCACGAGGCGAACAGACTCTCGCGAGGCGAATATTAAAATTGGCGCGCTTTCAAATTGGACTCTCGCGAGTCGAACAGACTCTCGCGAGGTGAGACAGAAAGGATGATTGTTGCTGCTTAGCTGGTTTTCAGACTCGCGAGGCGAGCAGTCTCTCGAGGGGCGAAACCTCCAGAATTGTTTTTCCACTGTTTTCTTCATCTTCCTTGACTCTAAGAGCTTCACTTTTAACCTGAAACAATAAAAAGAAACAAAAAGCGTAATTCTATTCAAAATAGACTAAAAACTACTAAAAATGCCTAAAACGAGTCAAAGTTTAACTTAATAACAAAACAAGGCCAAATTTGGGCGAAATCGAGATTGAACTCGAATAATTAGCACATAAACCACAGTCTTACTAGTTATAAAACTATATAAGCCAGAGGCTTATCAGTGGTCTTATGACAAATGACTACAGGAGGTCGAGGGGCATAGGGTCTTGCGAGTTATGTCCTTTGTGCCAAAGGTATGAGGAGACAACTCTTCATATTTTAAGAGATTGCCAGGTGGTGTAGGCCATTTGGCAGCGGTATGGAGGTGGAGCTAATGTCCAAGGGTTCTTCACTAGTGACCTCAATACTTGGCTTGTAACCAACCTTAGTATTTCTCTTCTGGAGGCGTGGGGGCACAATTGGTGTATGGTCTTTGGGACTTTAGTGTGTCAGGTCTGGCAGTTCCGAAATAAGCATGTTTTTGCCAACCAACAATTCATGGCAGAAGCTTTCCTACACGCTACTTTGATTCACATAAAAGCATGGGAGCATGGGCGAAACACAGCGGATATTAGTAGGGTGCGGTACATGGAGCAGTTGGTGGGATGGAGTTTTCCTCCAAACCTTTGGGTTAAAGCCAATGTTGATGGCTCGGTTTTGTCCAATGGTAATATGGCTTCTTGTGGTGGGGTTCTACGTGATGTTACAGGCTAGTGGATTTATGGGTTCGCCAGGAATTTAGGCACCTCAAATGTTTTGATGGCAGAGTTATGGGGCATCTTTACAGTCCTTAATTTGGACTGGGACAAGCAGATTCCTATGGTTTTGGTAGAAAGTGATTCCGAGGTGGCAGTGAAGCTAATCACAGAGGGTTGTTGTCCAAGCAACCATCCTTACGCCCTGGTGGTGTCTGCTATAGCGGAGTTACAATATCGTGATTGGGAAGTCCGGTATTCACATGTTAGGCGTGAAGGTAACCGAGTTGCGGACTTCTTAGCTAACCTAGCCTACTCTATGGAACTTGGTCTCCATGTTTTGAACATGCCACTTATTGGTTGCACTAATATTCTGGTCAAGGATGCGATAGGGGTTGCTATTCCCTGTCTAGTAACTGTTTAGTCTTTCTTTGGGTTGTAACCCTCCTCGTTACCAAAAAAAAAACAACTTTAAAAAAACTAAATACAGCAAGTCGGGGATTAGTTCCATTACTAGGGATGTTAACGGTACAGGGCGGGGGCGGTCAATACTCCCATGTCTCCCAATTTTACCCCGTTCTCCGCCATGAGGAGTTTTTCTCCCCCGTCCTCGTTCCCTGCAGGAAGTTAAATTCATAAAAAGATGTAATAAACTAAAATCCAATAAAAATATATAAAACTTAAAATTCTTAAATTTAAAGTTAAAGAACTCTCCAAAATATTACAACAAGTTCAAATTCAAATCATACCAACATGAGATTCAACAAAAAATAAGACAAGATCTAAGACTACATCCATTTAATTCTTCTAATCATGTCCAACATTTAATGTCTTTAACATTTTAGTGGTAGTGCGATGGACATGTGACACCGCAGCGAGATATGGACGAATAAAGTTATTACTCAGATGGTGCGAGCGACTAGATGCGTGAAGAGCTAGAAAGAGAGGTCTGGTTGTTTGGAAGTGAAAGGTGAAGACTCTATAGGAGGAACTGAGAAACCAAATATGGGAAAGAAAGTTAGACTTGAATTTTTCAATATTATATTAAATTAATAAATAAAAAAATATATTTAGAATTACTAAAATATAATTATAATGTATATATTATACACATATATAATTAAAAGTATATTTTGTAATCTTATCAAGGAGGGAGACCCCGCGGGGCAGGGGATTTGTTCCCTGTCCTCGTCCCTGAAATGCCTTCGAGGGAATTTTCTCCCGCGTCCACATCTCCAAAGGGAAAAAATCGCCGTTTGTGGGGCCCAATTCAAGACAATCCCCGTGGGGATCCCCACGTTCAGATGAAAATTGCCATCCTTATCCGGTACCCATGTTATTGTTGTTTTCTTAATTTTGGAACACCTTTGTTTTTTTATTTTAATACAAAAACGTTATGCCAAATGGTACCCTATAAAAAATATAAAATCAATTAAGTATTGATCGAGTGATAAGCATCTCAACCCTATAAGGAGTAGAATGTAAGTTCGAATCCTGGTGACAGACACTCTAATTGGGAGGTTCCAAAAACCAAGTGTTAATTATCTGCTATAAGCATGTATGCAGCCGACCAATGATTAGTTCCATAACCGGTCTACAAAATGGAAGCTTGTGGGAATACCACGTGATATGTCACTAGATAGTTAAAGATATTTTTTTTTTAAGCAAAAGGAGTGCAGAAGCATCACTGTAGTGGAAATCATCCCAACTAGTTTGGCACCAAAACCACTACCAATCATCTGCAGCACCCCAGAATATTATTAAAAAATGAAAGAAATACAAGAAAGCATGGGGGGACATAGGACCTTACCCATGAAAAGAGGGGGGATTACATGAATCTAAAATTAGGCATACCCCACCTATTACAGAAGAAATCATGCCTAATAAAACTTGGAATCAGGTTCCACCAAGTGAAGCATTTAGAACTGACTCCAAAATTGGCTAGCTTATCAGCACAGTGATTAGCCTCTCTAAAAACATGAGAGATCAAGAAAATAAAATTGGAGGCCAAAGCAATACAGTTTCTCCATTTAGTTCTAATTTTCCAAGGTGCTATGTCTGGATTCGAGTAAGCAAGAACCACAAGAGAGGAGTCACATTCCATCCATAGTCTAGACCAGCCTCTCTCAAAAGCAATCTGAATTGCTGTCATGGCAGCAAGCAACTCTGCAGAGAAAGAATCCTGAGTCCCATAGAACTCAGCAAAACAGCCAAGAGTAGCTCCACTACTGTCCCTAAAAATTGCACCACCACCTGCTTGACCCGGAGAGCCTTTAGAGGCACCATTTGTCCCTAAAAATAATAGGCAAAATAGGTAGATTGGTCCAATGCATTTATTTATTTTTCATATTGGTCCTATAAGTTTTTTATTTTTCAAATTGGTCCAACACGTAATGTTCTGTTTCCAAGTTAGTCCTTTCCGTCAATTTTGACCTAACGCCATCAATTTTGATCTGACGTAGACATCACATTAGTTCGACACGTATGTTAATTTATTTTATAAATAAATTATTCGATATATTATTATAAAATAATTAATATATAATTCGAGTATATTTAGAATTAAATATTACTGAAAACGTAAAAGCAAATTATCAATTATGCATTTATCATTTTTTTAGGTGCAGGATGGAACCCAGGGTATCCCTACAGCTGGAAGCCGTAGGACTGATCCCATGAGGATGTAGAGTACCAATTAAGGAGAAACTCCTCTACTCATAGATGCAGCTCTATTCCCATTGCTAGGATCCGAACTATGGACATATGATTAAAAGATCCAAGCTACTAGTCACTTGGATCACACCTTATGTGGGTTATGCATTTGTCATTTTACTACGGTAAAAGTGTCTAAAAATATGCAATTTTAAAAAGCATTAAAGTAGTATACACTGTCAATGTAATAAGATTTACACTAACATTTAGTAATATTTTGACATGTGTGCTTTTATGGATATAATATACAAATATTAAATGTTGATGGCAGCAGTCTTGGTAATAATATTGATTTGATAATAATAATGAATGCTATATTTATTGAATGTAAAATAAAAATATGTATATTTATAACTATTAAATATTATATTTATTATATTTAATATATTAACTATTATAACACATACATAAAGTTAACTTGAGACTTTTACCAAGAAAATAAATAAAGTAAACTTGATATTTAGAGAAATTAATGATAATATATATTTTTTTATTATAGCATTAATGATAATATTGATTACCAAAATAAAGAAGATATTACATAAAAGATTATAAAAATTTTACATTTCATAAAAAATATCATCATAGCATAGTATAATAAATTTGAATGATATTTTTACCCTATTTACATAATTTACATGTAACTATTGTATCAAATATATTAACATAAATTAAAATTTTATATAAGTATGAATTTTTTAAAAAAAATGTTAAATTTAAAAATAATCTATTTATGAAATATGTTTATAGAAGAAACATAACAATTAACTTGGTAAAAAAATTTGACTATTATTTTGACTGAGTTTGATGAAAAAATACATATATTACACAAAAATTATTGTTTAAAATAAATTATTTATTTTCAATTTTTAACAAAAATCTTTTTTTCCCTTTATTATATTCTAAAATTAAAAAAAAACATTTGTAGGTCTATTTTAAATATATTTCTTTTATAATAAAATTCACTTAATTCTTAAAAATTGATTCCTATAAATATTATAAATAAACCCGTGCAATGCACGGGCATTATTTCTAGTTGACAACAATTTGTTAAAACTATTACTATAATTTTAAAAGCAAGTTACTTGGTTAGATTAAAAAAACTCTGACGATGGGTGATTGGATGGTAGTAATGGAAAATACATTAATAATTAATTAATAGGATGGACTGGATGGTGGTAAACTGGTAATTATAATAGAGGTGGTGGGGATTTTGGTTCATTAGTGTCAATGAAGTGAAAAGTACCTAGTTTCTCATCTTTTGTATGATTACTCTTATTCACATAACAAACTACATGAAAACATATCATACAAAATGATACTCAGATTACTGAGATATAGTTTTTTTCTATTCATGTTGAACTACAAAGAACTAGCAAATGAAATTATATTAAGATCCTAGGGTTTGTTGTTGCATGAAAATCTAGGGTTTGCATGATCATGGCTTCCGGTTGTCCCTGCCCATGGCCCTTCCTTCAGCCTCTTGCCCCATCGCCCTTGCCTTCTTCTTCATCGCCTCCTTCTCTTCCTGCACAAAAGAAATCCTTCGCCCAGGCACTTTCCAACTCTTTTGACATTCCTATAAGTCAGTTGCCCAAGCTGTAACGCCCCCCCTTGGGGCATTACATACGTAACACGTGCGGAATTTAAATTAAAAGATAATTTGCTGGTGCTTTCGGAAAATAATTTATATAAGTATACAAGTGTCTGAAATTGGGTATAAAAATTTTGTCACGACTCCTAAGCCTTGATTGGCACACAGACTTACTATCATAGTATGGCAAGCCTATTTAATTTAAAGAATATACTTGAATAAAAGCTAGTATTTTACGAAAACTTCGACAGAGTCTCCTCTGTAATTCGGACATCCCAGGTAAAAGAACACCTGCTAAAATAATTACATTTTCACTCCAGAAATCCAGTTACACCAAATTCAACCAGGCAGCAATATATAAAAATAATAGCTATAACCATAAGCTTTACAAGACCAAAGAAAATAGCTTAGATTTTCATTCAAAAGGTATGCTCTCCGAGCCATAAACATTCCATTTTTAAAATAAAGGCTCTCTGAGCCATACTCATACATACTTATCAAAAATAATCTATGTCTCAAAGCCCTAAGCTGGTCATTCTAAAAGTTATTCAGGAGGAAAACTCACGTGATCACTCCAAAATTAAGTACTTCATCAAACCACCAGATCTAAGTCTCTGAGTGACTTAGGGAGACTCCTCTGCAACATCTGTACTAAAATACCCAGGGTGTAATAGCGAACCAGAAGAAACCTGATATGTTTGTAAGGGTGAGATACCGACAAACGGATATATCACACAACAACCATATACATGATACATACATCACATAATCATATAAGCAGTTAAATCATGCATATACATAACATAACAGTGTTATATCAAAGGGTCTCAAACCCGCACAGTCAATCTTTTGAAAATATGCATGACACTTCAATATCAGGCTCTAACTTAATCTCATGAGATATCAACACCGTTTTTCACTGGAGAAGAATTAGAGTTGGTCAATCTCTAGCCCACCGGGCAGTTGCCTCCTTACCCTCATGCATTAAGGTCTCAGGACGAGCAACGTCACATGTGCCTCTTCACTCGGTTTACATGGACAGACTCCCAGATACCACCTTTGTATCTGATATATTCATCAATAGCACGTCTGCTTGGGGAAATGCACATGAGAAAATATTTTATTCAAAAGGATTTCTTTGTGTTCATTCTTTTCACTGTCGCTGCTCAAAGCTAACGACTTAAATCATCATTTCCCCATCACTTGAAAACTCAAGCATAGGACTCATACTCCGAATGCTCAATCACAATGCCCAAGACCGTGGCCGCAGTCAAGGGTTGTGGTCGTAGAAAACAACCTTCACCTTTAATCATGTTCATCACACGCGGTTAGAATACACAGTCCAACACAACGTGATTAGGACCTAAGTCCATCACAACGAAATCAGAACGAACTGTCCTCAATTTCGAGAATTGGACTCTCAGTCCATAACATCATAACCAGGACTCGTAGTCCCGAATTAACACTGATCCAAGATCACGTGCGCATCACTGAATACTAGAGGCGACGTCTCGCATACTAGATTCTCTTTCTTAAGTACTTATTTTTCGTTCAGTGAAAAACAAATTCAAAACCGAATCCTCGATAACCTATCCAGGTTATCGGAAAGTTTCTAAAATATTTAGGAAAAACCTTTTCTTTGAAAATCTTTTTATAAAGCATCTTTGAAATTCTTTTATCTTTGAAATATTTCCCCCAATAGGATATTGCCAAATAATCTTGAAAGTTTTCACTTGAAGACACATAGTTCGAAAAGGATTTTTCTCTTGTATAACAATAGTTCACCAAAACCATTTCAACATTTAAAACAAGTACTTTAAGTTTAAAGAGCTTTTTGGAAAAGAACACCAATCCCTTCATCTTCAAGGCTTATTAAGGTTTTTAATCCTTATAACGGTTGAGCACAAACGCACGTCTGGCTTAGCAAACTTTCAATCAACAACAGTATATATCATCAGTTCAATGCTAATATCACAGTTGAAAGCAGTTCATCACATATATGCATTATATCATTTAGAACAAGTACAGTTCAACATCAGATAATAGCATAACAGTTCAAGTACATTAGATAATCAAGTAAGCTCAATCAACATGTAAATATCCAATTAAACACATACACACATGCATACAGTTATTGAATATCCCTAGGCAAACTCCCCTTACCTTTGAAGACAAGTAAAGGATCCTCGTCTTAATACTCACATTAGCTCCAAGAGTGTAACTATCTACTCCATCAAGCAAGCATAGCCGTGTCAAACGTCTCAGAGAGGGAATCCAACAACGCGCAATAACCAAAAATCAAGAAATCAATTTCACATGATCAAACACACATTCTAACTTTATCTAAACACTTAATCTAATTACCAAACAAGGTTATTTTTAAAGAAAATCATGTTTGAAGCTCACGCTTCCCAATACCCTTTAAGGAAACTTTGTTTTGATTAAAATATCATGAAAAGAACTTTGGAAATCATCCATTAAGAGTCTTAATTGCACTAAATCATAATTAATTTCACAAAAACATACCCAAATTCAAATAAAATCAAATTGGGGGTTTAGGGCTCCTTATTAAAATTTAGGGAAAACTCAGAATAATGAAATTGGTTTAGGGAAACACAAGTTCACAGTCCCAATCTCATAAAACAACCTTAAATTTCAAGATTAAAATCTGAAATCAAAGGGTTAGGGTTAGGGTTTTAAAAATCCATTTGGGGGTTTTGAATCTAGAAGAGATGAGAGGGTTTTGACTCACCCAAGGAAGAAGATAACTTGAAGGTGGTGCTGTGGTGCTCCTCGCGGTGGCGGACGGCGATGGCACGGCATCCAGCAGCGGTGGCCGTGTTCCTGTAACACCCAAGTACTCAAAACTTGAAGATAAGGCTAGGAGATGAAGGAAGGAACTTAAACTAACAAAGAGATGTGAGAAACCACCATATACGGCGGTCAAACCCACTTACCGCGATGGAGGGCAGTGGCGTGACAGAGTTGGACGGCTAGGCACAGTGATGGTCGTTCTCCTCCACGTTGGGTCGCGGTCGAAGCGCCTCCTAGGGGTGGTGTGCGCGGCTGGTGAAGGGAGGAGGAGAAGATCAAGCTTGAAGTTTAGGGAGAGAGAAAAAGAAGAAGAAGAAGTGTGGAAGAAGAAGGAAGAAGAAAAGAGAAAGAAGAAAAAGGAAAGAAAAATTTGCAGAGAAGAAAAGAGAGAGTGAGGCGTCGAGTGAGTGAGAGAGAGAAAAGAGAAACTTTAGTTTTTAAACTAGTTACTTAGTGATAGGTACAAAATGGGTGATAAATATTAGGCCTAAAATAAACATGTTTTTACTTTTTGGAATCTAAAAATAAAGATTGATAAGGATATGTTTTCAAAATTCAAGTTAGAGTAAAGATTAATAGTTGAACTGATCAACTAAGAAAATACTCAGTCCAAAATTTAATCTCCGATAAATGTCAAACCAACATATTTTTAACTCTAAAATTAAATAGAATGGGAATATGAAAATGTTTTTCTCTTAATCATATTATGAAAAATATTTTCCTGTACTGGTATATTAGTGACAATAACGTAATTATTGTCTAGTAAGCGTGCATTCACTGAATTGAGTCAGTGCTAACACACCCAATAAAATAATTTGAAGAGAGTAATTTAATTACTCAAACTAAACCACATAACATAATAAATTTAAACATCCAAATAAAATAATTAATCATAGGTGTAAAAACTAGGGTGTTACACAAGCCACGACTGATAGGAGACACGTTCTCAATAAAAATCTCAGAAGAGGAATATAAGCTCGGATTAGAAAGCAGCAAAAACAGTTTACATGGTCGTTTGATCCTTCAGAATGGTAACCAGCCAATCAAATTTCAAGACTTGAGAGAAAAGCTATCGAAACTATGGAACCCAATTGGTCAATGGCGCATGATTCCTTTAGGCAAAGGATATTACGAATTCAACTTTGCATCCTTGGAAGATCTGCATAGTGTTTGGACTGTTGGATCCTGGAATTTGCAACTAGGCATGCTAAGGCTTTATCAATGGAGTCCAGATTTTAATCTGAATCTTCAAAAACAAACTCATGTTCAATCTTGGGTTAGAATTTATGATCTGCCTATGGAGTATTGGAGGCCGAAAATTCTCTTTGAGATTGCAAATGGAATAGGCACTCCAATTGCTCTAGATGAATCTACAAAAAATAAAGTCTTTGGCCACTTTGCCAGAATCCTGGTTGATATTGATCTTTCTAGCCCTATCCCAAATGGTATCATGGTTGAAAGGGAGGCTCATGCATTTTATGTTACATTTGATTATGAAAGACTCCCCTCCTTTTGTTCATGCTGTCTTTCGATAGGGCATGCTGCTGGGGAATGCAAGAGAAACCTTAACAATCCTGTATCCCGAAAGGAACAGCCTTTAAACCAGAAACCAAGATCTGCTTATGTTCCTAAACAGACTAATGTCAGGAAATCAGATGTTGCATATAGGGTTATCCCTGAGCATGTGATTGGTGAAAAGGAAGATTCTGGTCAGGATCCAGTTAATAGTGGAAATCATGTTCATAACCACATTTCGGCTGCTACTAATGAAGGTATTCCAGAAATGAATAATGCAGTAGTGCAGCAGATTGCCAATAATGCAGTGAATCCTCAAGGAATTCAGGAGGATGGGTACTCTTCTGAATATGATGTATCAATTCATCCGGAATCTCCCCAGGCAGCTAGATTTTTAACTGATCCTGGATTTCAGACTCCAATTGTTGGTGCAGAAAACATTGGAAATGGAGTGCAATCTATTAGTCATGTCTCTGAATCAATGGGTGGCATAGAACACAATATGCAGGTCAATTCTATCCCCCAGAGTATTAATGCAGTTGTACCCTCATAGGTGTATACCCTTCCTCATCAAGCTCAGCAGGATGTCAGTATTGTGTCTAAATTCTGGAGTAATGGTATTGAGGAGGAAGACACTGATGTGGAGGAGGAATGCCTTGATGCTAATGTAGTTCAGCCAGAACAAGGTAACTTTGAAGTGTTCTGATAAGCCTCTGGCTCATCTAGTTTTATGGCTAGTATGACCAGGGTTTTGTGCAAATTATATCCTATTTTCACCCAAATTAGATTAGATTGTCCTCAAGCAAGGTTTTGAGTCTCTAGAGTAGTTTTAAGTTAATTTAGCTAGTTTTGAGTCAAAATAATACACTTATGGTTATTTCCTTGTTTTCAGGTTAAGTAGAAGTTGAGAAAATAAAGAACAGGGGATTCGCCCCGCGAAAGATATACTCGCCACGCGACCCCGAAGCCTGACTGTTCCAAGAAAATGCAAGGTCTCTGGTTCGCCTCGCGAAGAAGGTCTCGCCCCGCGAGTCTTGCAACCCTGAAAAGTCAGAGACGATCACTGCTTGCCCGTTTTGAAGGTCATGGCCGTGGCAGTTTTGAAGTTGAAGAGTCTCGCCTCGCGAGCATCCATTCGTCGCGCGAGCCTGGAAGTCAGAGAGCATCACGGTTGGCCCCTGATGTCCATAACGGGCGTGACAAGAAGACTCTTCAGTTCCTCGCCTCGCGAAGGATTGTTCGCCTCGCGAGAATACCAAAGGGTGCAAACTGTTCACAAGAATCGGGTCGCGAGAGATGCTTCGCCTCGCGAATAAGCTTAAATTCTGACTAGTATAAATTGATGCTCTGAACAGTTTGTAGAGACTTTTGCTTCTCCATTGTTTAGTTTTACATTTTCTCTGTGTGATTTCGTTTTTGTCATGGAGAACTAAGTTCTAGGATTAGTCTACTGTATGAGAATTCTATATACTTGAGGTTTTGTAAATCCCTATTTTAATTGCTTTTCCCTTTTCAATACCATATTATACATTTCTGTTTGTTATTTCAGGAGTGTGTAGTATTGTATTGATTTGTTTCAGTGATGTTATTTTCCTATACTTAATCACGTTTGTTAATTCGCGTGTGTTCATTCATGTTCGTTTGTTCATGAGAGCTTAACCCCGTTTGTTATTTCGGGAATAGGAACTTGCATCCATAGTAGCAATTACGTTGTTAGTTGTTCTCAGAATCGAAAGGGGATTAGAATCGCTTAGGGCTTGGGATTACATTAACCAAGGATAGTTGGGAATTCTTGATGATAGATTAATCGTTGTTTGATAATTGATAATCTCTTTTCTCTACCGCCTGTTTTTAATTGCTCTGTGTTGCTTGTTTCTTATTTGCACTCCAATCCAAACCCCCCAAAACTGATTTTTGTGGAAGATAATACTTCCAGAGTCCTTTAGAGACGACATCCGAGTTGTCGCCCTAAACTACAGTTTTAAACCCGCTCGTCCTTTTTGGCGCGTGCGCGACAGCGCGACCAAAAATTGGCGCCGTTTCCGGGGACTCTGAGTTGTTATTTTTCGCAATTTGTTTTTATTTTATTTTATTTTCTTTTCTTTCTTTTATTTTCTGTTTTGTTTTGAATTGGTCTGGCTACTAGGTCTCATTGCCCTGAACTGTGTGATTTTGACCCGGAAATTGAAAGAACACTGCACACACTCCGTAGGGAATTTCAGGCTAGCACTAGTAGTGATTCCAATTTTAAAACTGTTTTTGGAAACATGGGAGACCAGAGGACGTTAAGACAGGTTGCTGCCCCTGATGTCAACTATAATGGATTGTGTATTTCATATCCTGGTGCTGACACTCCTTTTGAACTGAAATCTGGTTTTATTCACTTGTTGCCCAAGTTTAATGGTCTTGCAGGTGAGGATCCACACAAGCACTTGAAGGAATTCCAAGTTGTATGCTCCACAACCTCGAGATCAGAGGGAGTCACTGGATAGTATCAAGCTGAAGGCTTTTCCGTTTTCACTCCAGGGAGCTGCAAAGGATTGGCTATTGTATCTTGAGCCCAACTCCATCACCACTTGGAATGATTTGAAGAGGGTGTTCCTAGAAAGATATTTTCCTGCTTCAAGAGCTGCTTCAATAAGGAAAGAGATATGTGGCATCAGGCAAGGGAACGAGTCACTAGCTGAATCTTTGGGAAAGGTTCAAGCATTTGGTATCTAGTTGCCCTCAAGCATCAAATTTCGAACAACTCCTGATCCAATACTTTTATGAAGGATTCTTTGCCGATGGATAGGAATCTTTTGGATGCTTTGCTAGTGGGGGAGCATTAGTTGATAAGACCCCACTGCTGCCAAGCAACTCATTGAGAATATGTCATTGAATTCCCAGCAGTTTTCTACAAGAAGAAATTCAGTTGAGCCAAGAGGTGTGCATGAGATTCATAGTTCATCTTCCAACCAGGCCGCCCTTGAGAATAGATTTGATGAGCTGACTTCCTTTGTAAGGCAATTGGCAATAGACAAAGTTCAGCCTGCAAAGTTATGTAGCATGTGCAATTCACCTGAGCACCCATTTGATCCATGCCCGATCCAGAGAGAAGAGTTTGTCAGTGAAGTACCTCAAGCTTATGCAGTAAACCCCTATAATCAAGGAAACAGTCAGAATCGGTACAGCACTAGGTACCATCCCAGCTGGAGGAATCACCCTAATCTGCGGTATGGGAACTCATCCCAACAACAGCCGATGGCACCTCAGAATCATCCTCCAGTGACCACTTCTGCACCTTCTGGACCATCATTAGAAGACTTGGTAAAGCAAATGGCTGCATCTAGTATACAGTTTCAGCAGCGGACAGATGCTAGCATTCAAGATTTGAGGACACAGATTGGACAGCTGGCCACATCCATGAATAGCATACAGCAAGGTCAAGGGACAAACCAGCTGCCTGCACAGCCAGTGATAAATCCTAATGCCTCCAACCCTAATGTGAGTGCCATATCTCTGAGATCGGGAAAGGTTGTTGAGGCCACCTCTGGAAAGGATGAAGAAACTGTTGAGGTTACTCCTGAGCCTACTGTTGAGGTTACTCCTGAGCCTATGGTTGAAGTTGAAGCTGAGAAAGTGTACAGACCACCCATTCCATTCCCACATAGATTGCAGAAAAATAAGAAGGTTGGTGGTGAAAATAAGGAGAAGGAGATTCTTGATGTTTTCAGAAAAGTAGCTGTAAATATTCCTCTCCTAGATGTGATCAAGCAAGTGCCCAGATATGCCAAATTTTTGAAGGATCTATGCACCAACAAGAGGAAGATGAAGACTAATGAGAGGGTTGACTTGGGAATGAATGTCTCAGCGCTTATCCAGTCTAAGATAGAAATAGTTGCTTCTATAGCCCCTACTCAAGCACTACCACAGAAGTGCAAGGATCCAGGCACCTTCACTATTCCATGCACTATTGGGGACAGGAAGTTTGAGAACTGCATGTTGGACTTGGGAGCATCGATCAATGTCATGCCTACCTCCATCTTTAACAACCTTGATCTTGGGCCATTGCAGTACACAGGTCTTACCATCCAGTTGGCTAACAGGACCAGTGCCCGACCCATGGGAATGGTAGAGGATGTGCTAGTGCAAGTTGATGATTTGATATTCCCTGCGGACTTCTACATCCTAGACATGGCAGGAGAGACTCAGTCCAGTAGATCACCTATAATCTTGGGCAGACCATTCATGATGACATCCAAGACCAAGATTGATGTTTATGATGGGACTATGTCTATGGAGTTTGGTGGTATTGTGGCCAAATTCAAGATCTTTGATGCTATGAAACACCCAGTAGAGGAGCACTCTGTATTCCACTTAGAGTTGCTTTCTGAGCTTATTGAGGACACTCATGATGACTTTATTTCTGATTTTCCTCTTATTTCTGGTTTTGATGATGTATATACTTGTACTAACTGTACTAACACTAACCCATGTTCTGTTTGTTCTGAGTTTTTGGATTCAACCTTGCAGGGTGAGGATGATAGTGATAGTGATAATGAGAGTAAAGCTGTCTATTCAGCAGAAGTCCTTGACCCCATGGCTACTCCCAATGCACCATCTGTTGAGCAGCCACCTTCTTTGGAACTCAAACCACTTCCTGAGAACCTGAAGTATGCATACTTGGGGAGGAATGCAACATTGCCAGTCATCATTTCCTCCAGCCTCAACTCTGGTCAGGAAGCCAAGCTTTTAGAAGTTCTGAGGAAGAACAAGAAGGCTATTGGGTGGACATTGGCTAATATTCCAGGAATTAGCCCCTCCAGATCCATGCACAGAATTTTATTGGAGGATGGGGCTAAGCCAGTCAGACAGGCCCAAAGGCGACTTAACCCACTGATTCTGGATGTGGTAAAGAAAGAGGTGACTAAGCTTCTACAGGCAGGTATTATCTACCCCATCTCTGATAGTACTTGGGTAAGTCCGGTGCAAGTTGTACCAAAGAAGTCTGGTCTAACAGTAGTTAGGAATGAAAATAATGAACTTGTGCCTACTAGAGTCCAGAATAGCTGGCGAGTTTGTATAGACTATAGGAAGCTAAACCAAGCCACCAGAAAGGATCATTTTCCTTTGCCGTTCATAGATCAGATGCTGGATCGGCTGGCTGGTCAGTCCCATTATTGTTTTCTAGATGGCTTTTCCGGGTATTTCCAGATTCATATTGCCCCTGAGGATCAGGAAAAGACCACCTTCACGTGCCCCTTCGGTACGTTTGCTTATAGGAGGATGCCATTTGGCCTCTGTAATGCTCCTGGCAACTTTCAAAGATGCATGCTTAGTATTTTCTCTGACTATATTGAAAATTACATAGAGGTGTTCATGGATGATTTTACTGTGTATGGCTCCTCATTTGATGCTTGTTTGCATAGTCTAAGTCTAGTTCTTCAAAGATGCATTGATACTGATCTGATTTTGAATTATGAGAAATGTCACTTCATGGTAGAACAGGGGATAGTTTTGGGTCATGTAATTTCTAAAGAGGGTATTTTTGTAGATCCTGCAAAAATAAATGTGATTTCTTCATTGCCTTACCCATCTTGCGTACGCGAGATCCGTTCTTTTCTTGGACATGCAGGTTTCTACAGGTGCTTTATAAAGGACTTCAGCAAGATAGCACTGCCATTGTCAAACCTGCTGAAGAATGATGCCCTGTTCCAGTTTGATGAAAAGTGCAAGGAGTCATTTGACTATCTGAAAAAAGCGTTGACTTCTACCCCTATCATCCAGCCCCCTGACTGGACACTACCTTTTGAACTGATGTGTGATGCTTCCAATTTTGCTGTGGGAGCAGTTCTGGCACATAGGGTGGGCAAGGTTGCCCATGTAATTCACTATGCTTCTAGGACCTTAGATGCTGCACAGGCAAATTACACCACCACTGAGAAAGAACTGCTAGCTGTTGTATTTGCACTTGATAAGTTTAGGTCTTATTTGCTAGGTTCTAGGGTGACTGTTTTTTCTGACCATGCAGCTTTGAAATATCTGTTGAAGAAGCCTGAAGCTAAGCCAAGACTGATCCGGTGGATGCTTTTGCTCCAAGAATTCAATGTGGAGATAAAGGATAAAAGTGGAGCTGAAAATTTGGTAGCAGATCATTTGAGCCGGATAGCAAGGGATGAGGATACTTTTCCCATCCAAGATGATTTCCCTGATGAGAGACTGTTACATCTGTATGGGGTAACCCCCTGGTCTGCTGACATTGTAAATTTTCTTGTTGCTGGTGTTGTTCCTGCAGGTACAAATAGACATAAGTTCCACAAGCTCAAAAGCGATGCAAAGTACTATGTGTGGGATGATCCCTACCTGTGGAAGTTTTGCAGTGACCAGGTTATTCGGAGGTGTGTACCCGATCATGAGACGGAGTCCATCCTGCATTTCTCACATGCCTCTCCAGTTGGGGGACACTTTGGACCTCAGAGAACAGCAAGAAAAGTCCTGGATTCTGGATTTTATTGGCCCACAATTTTTAGGGATTCATATGAGGTATACAAGAATTGTAAAGAATGTCAAATAACAGGCCCTGCAATCACTCGTAGGAGCGAGATGCCTCAACAGCCCATGCTCTTTTGTGAGGTCTTTGATGAGTGGGGGATGGACTTCATGGGTCCTTTCCCTCCTTCTTTTGGTTTTGTATATATTCTATTGGATGTAGATTATGTTTCAAAGTGGGTGGAAGCAATCCCCACTAGGACTAACGATGCTCAGATTGTTTCCAAATTTGTTAGGTCCAACATTTTTTGCAGGTTTGGCATACCCAAGGCCATCATCAGTGACCAGGGCACACACTTTTGCAACAGAACCATGGAGGCCTTACTCAGGAAATATGGGGTTGTACATAGAGTGTCCACTGCTTACCATCCCCAAACCAATGGCCAGGCTGAAATATCCAACAGGGAGATCAAGCAAATTCTAGAAAAGATGGTGCAGCCTAATAGAAAGGAATGGAGCCGCCGTCTGGAAGACGCACTGTGGGCACAAAGGACTGCTTTCAAGACCCCTATAGGAATGTCCCCATTTCGGCTAGTTTTTGGTAAGGCATGTCACCTCCCGGTGGAAGTTGAGCATAGAGCATATTGGGCAGTAAAGTGTTGTAACATGGACATGAAGAAATCTGGTGTTGAAAGAAAGCTGCAGTTGCAGCAACTTGAGGAGCTTAGGCTTGAAGCCTATGAAAGCTCCAAGATTTATAAAGAAAAGACAAAACAATTTCATGATAGAATGATTGTTAGGAAAGAATTTTTTGTGGGCCAGCTAGTCTTATTGTTTAACTCCCGCCTGAAATTGATGGCTGGGAAACTTAGGTCCAAATGGGATGGCCCCTTTGTCGTTACTAATGTGTTTCCTTATGGTGCAGTAGAGATTACACGTGCAGGTACACACAAGCCCTTCAAGGTTAACGGGCAGAGGTTGAAGCCATTCCATGGTGTAGATGCTGTTGTTCCTATGGATGCAAATGTTGAGGAGCTATCTTTGGATGCTCCAAACTACACTGATACTTGATCAGGGAGTTTCTTTTCCTTTCCCTCACTCTGATTGTATAGTTCTGTTGTTCATTGGGGACAATGCATGTTTTAAGTGTGGGGGAAGGAACTAGTTGTAGTTTTGTTGAGTCTTGTTTCTTTGAATAAAGCTCCTGAATAATTTGAGAAGCTCAGGAGCATTTGTGTGTTGAGTCTTTTGTTGGCAAGTTTGCTAGATTTTGATTGATGTTGCACAGATTGCTTGCTTGATTGATATGTGATGATTCCCCCTAGGCTGAAAAAAAATTTTGTTTTTGAAAAGTGATTCCCATGTGAAATTGAAAACTGAACTTTGGGATTTTGTTATGATGACATGATTTATGATAAGTTTGGGGTGATAGGAAGCACACACTAGGGGTAGAATCTCTTTCAAACAATTTGCATGAATGTCCAGGTGAGGTTTTGAGCCTCCAACATGTTTTTGACTGTGTGAAAATCACTTTCAAGTTGCACTTCCCTGAATTTGATTGAATCTCTTTTTGGTTTGCATGATTATGTGTTTGCTTCAGATGATTTAGGCATTTTCTTTGTAAATAGCTACTTGGCCTGAATAAAACAATTCCTAATGCATGTTCCCTAGTTAGCCCCTTTGAGCCTATTAGCCTGTTAATTCTTGATAACCTAATGTTATAAGCCCAAAAATCTGGAAAACCATGTTAACCCGATCTTAGGATTAGGAGAGCATGTAATCTTAGAATGGGTGCAAGAAACTAAGTTTGGGGTGGCTGCAAGGTGTAAGATGTTGTTGGGATTGGAAAAAAAAAATTGGAGCCAAAGGCTTGTGAAAAAAAAAAGTGTACAAATGTTGTAAAAAAAAAGAAAAAAAAAAGAGCAAAAATGCCAAAAAGGCTATTGGAAATAAAAAAGCTGTAGCCACCCAGAAGTATAAAGAAAAAAAATTAAAAAAAAAGGAACTTGAGTGAATTTTAGAGTGTAAATAAATGTTCATGCTCTCTTAGTTCCTAGGGTCTTCAGCCTAGTTTCCTTTGTATATCCTACCCTTAGCCAGGCCCCATTACATCCCATAAAGACCTCTTGATGTTGCTTGCATGTTTTCTGTGGGAGCCATTTTGAGATGAAAAGCAAATTTTTGGGAAATGTTCTCGAAAAGTGAAACTGAGTGCAAGTTGTTACCCTGACACAAACTGAGTGATTGAGTGATATACTAAATGCCCTTGTGAGGAAGGTAGTTGTTTGAAGTTGGTGATCTCCCTTGTATGTGTGACTTGGATCCCCTGCTTAGATTTCTGATTGTTTTCATGATGAAACTCTCAAATGTTTAGAATAAATGAATGTGGGGATTGCTTTGTTTGAAAAAGGGGGGAACAATGAAGAAAACTGTTTTGATGAAGTTGCTTGAATTTGTGCAATGTTGATTGAATCTTTTAAGCTTGCCAGGTCTTGAGTCTTTTTGATTTTTGAGTCTTAGTTTGCTTGGGGACAAGCAAAGTTTAAGTTTGGGGTATTTTGATAAGCCTCTGGCTCATCTAGTTTTATGGCTAGTATGACCAGGGTTTTGTGCAAATTATATCCTATTTTCACCCAAATTAGATTAGATTGTCCTCAAGCAAGGTTTTGAGTCTCTAGAGTAGTTTTAAGTTAATTTAGCTAGTTTTGAGTCAAAATAATACACTTATGGTTATTTCCTTGTTTTCAGGTTAAGTAGAAGTTGAGAAAATAAAGAACAGGGGATTCGCCCCGCGAAAGATATACTCGCCACGCGACCCCGAAGCCTGACTGTTCCAAGAAAATGCAAGGTCTCTGGTTCGCCTCGCGAAGAAGGTCTCGCCCCGCGAGTCTTGCAACCCTGAAAAGTCAGAGACGATCACTGCTTGCCCGTTTTGAAGGTCATGGCCGTGGCAGTTTTGAAGTTGAAGAGTCTCGCCTCGCGAGCATCCATTCGCCGCGCGAGCCTGGAAGTCAGAGAGCATCACGGTTGGCCCCTGATGTCCATAACGGGCGTGACAAGAAGACTCTTCAGTTCCTCGCCTCGCGAAGGATTGTTCGCCTCGCGAGAATACCAAAGGGTGCAAACTGTTCACAAGAATCGCGTCGCGAGAGATGCTTCGCCTCGCGAATAAGCTTAAATTCTGACTAGTATAAATTGATGCTCTGAACAGTTTGTAGAGACTTTTGCTTCTCCATTGTTTATTTTTACATTTTCTCTGTGTGATTTCGTTTTTGTCATGGAGAACTAAGTTCTAGGATTAGTCTACTGTATGAGAATTCTATATACTTGAGGTTTTGTAAATCCCTATTTTAATTGCTTTTCCCTTTTCAATACCGTATTATACATTTCTGTTTGTTATTTCAGGAGTGTGTAGTATTGTATTGATTTGTTTCAGTGATGTTATTTTCCTATACTTAATCCCGTTTGTTAATTCGCGTGTGTTCATTCATGTTCGTTTGTTCATGAGAGCTTAACCCCGTTTGTTATTTCGGGAATAGGAACTTGCATCCATAGTAGCAATTACGTTGTTAGTTGTTGCTGTAACTGAAAGGGGATTAGAATCTGCTTAGGGCTTGGGATTACATTAACCAAGGATAGTTGGGAATTCTTGACAGTAGATTAATCGTTGTTTGATAATTGATAATCTCTTTTCAACTGCCCTGTTTTTAATTGCTCTGTGTTGCTTGTTTCTTATTTGCACTCCAATCCAATCCCCCCCCCCCCCCCAAAACTGATTTTTGTGGAAGATAACACTTCCAGAGTCCTTGAGAGACGACATCCGAGTTGTCGCCCTAAACTACAGTTTTAAACCCGCTCGTCCTTTTTGGCGCGTGCGCGACAGCGCGACCATGTTCATTTCGAAATCTCAAAAGAAAAAACTGAGGAAAAAACAGATAGCCCTTGCAAAGGCTGGTAAAACAAAAGCCCGAAATAGGGCTGGTCCTAGTAACTTTGCATGATGAAGTTTCTATTCTGGAATGTTAGAGGAATTGGCAACCTAGATACTAGGTTAGTTTTGAAGAAATTTCTGGTTTCACATAAGCCTGAGCTAATCTTCATTGCTGAGCCTTGGATCAGCATTGCTCAATTCCCTGGCAGGTTTTGGACAAAACTCAATCTTAAAGTTTTTGCAGTTAATGATAGGAATTCCCTCTTGCCTAATCTTTGGTGCATCTGTCATGCAACATTGCAACCTTCTGTTATTGCTTGCTCTAACCAGCAGGTCTCTTTCTCATTAAAGATGGAATCTCAGGAAGTTTTCATTTCTTTTATATATGCTAGCACAAATTATCACAAAAGAAGAGAGTTGTGGGCTGAATTGTTGGCTCTTCAGCAAGCAAATGATGGCCCATGGTGCTTCATTGGTGATTACAATGTGGTCATTGGTGCTCATGAGCAAAGGGGTGGTTGCTTGCCTTTGAGGATTGCTTCGGAGGAGTTTAAGCTTTGGTCAGACAGCTGCCATCTATCTCATATTCTGACCCGTGGTGCTCAATTCACTTGGTCTAATGGCAGAAGAGGTAATGCTTTAACAGAGAAAAGGCTTGATAGAGTGGTTTGCAATGACAAATGGCTGAGTTATTGGTATAGTGTTGCTTGCTGCACACTCCCTAGAAGCAAATCGGATCATTATCCCTTGCTTTTGTCTTTGAAGAAAGAGGATAATAATTTTAGTTCTTCTTTTAAATTCATGAAGATGTGGGCTTCAAACCCTGACTGCACTAGGATAATTGAAGAGGTTTGGAAATCTGGGGTAATAGGCTGTCCTATGTTCATATTGTCTCGGAAACTAAAACTGTTGAAAGGGAGACTAAAAAGCTGGAACAAAGACTCTATTGGAAATGTGAACATCAAAGTTGATTCTGCTATGGCTAAGGTTGACAGCATTCAGCAAATAATCAATTCTTCAGGAATGACTGATATGCTATTTGAGCAAGAAAAGCAGGCCCAAACTGATCTGCAGAATGCTTTGCACTACCAAGAAGAATTCTGGAAGGAAAAATCCAGATTGGATTGGCACATTCAAGGTGATAGGAACACTGAATTCTTCTATAGGATCACCAAGATAAGGAATGTCTCAAAGCAAATCTCCATGCTCAGGAAAGATGATCAAGTTATGCTTGCTGCAAAGGATATAGAGGATCATGTATTGAATTATTACACTGAGCTGTTCAGTACTGAAAATCAGTGCAGGGACAATGGATTAGTTGACAGAATTGTAAATCCGATGGTATCTAGAGAGGACAATCTAATGCTAACAAATCTGCCCTCCCTTGAAGAGGTGAAAAATGCTATATTTTCACTAAATGGTAGTGGTGCTCCGGGGCCGGATGGATTTGGGGGCTTCTTCTTTCAAAATTATTGGGAAATTGTTCAGCATGATGTTTGCAAAGCAGTCATTCAGTTTTTTGAGCAGGGTTGGTTGCTGCCAAACCTTAACTCAAATTTGTTGGTTCTAATCCCTAAAACTCAAGGTGCTGATAGAGTGGAGGAATTTAGGCCTATTGCCTTGGCTAACTTCCAGTTCAAAATCATCACCAAAGTCATAGCAGACAGGCTGGCTAAGGTTGCACCAAAGATTGTCTCTGATAATCAAAAAGGTTTTATACTATTACTGATTGTCTCTGCACTGCATCAGAGTGTGTAAATATACTGGATAAAAGGGCTTTTGGTGGTAATTTATCCTTGAAGATTGATATCAAGAAGGCTTTTGACACCATGGATTGGTCTTTCCTTTTGAAGGTTCTACATTCTTTTGGTTTTGATGTCAAGTTTTGCCAGTGGATAGAGACCATTCTGAAATAAGCTAAGATCTCTATTGGTGTCAATGGCAAGTCAGTTGGTTTTTTCTCTTGTAAGAGGGGAGTTAGGCAGGGTGACCCCTTGTCCCCTCTTCTATTTTATATTGCAGAAGATGTATTGAGCAGGGCTATTTGCAAGTTGGTTCAAGAGGGTAAGCTCAAACCAATGGCTGGCACTAGAGGCTTCAGTCCTCCTAGTCATATCTTATATGCTGATGACATTCTCATCTTCTGCAGAGCTTCCACTCAGAATTTGTCCAAGTTAATGTCTCTCTTTAAGGAGTATGAAGAGGCTTCTGGTCAAATGATTAACACTCAAAAATCCAAGTTTTATGCAGGTAACATTTCTGCCAACAGAATGTCTTCCATAGCTACTGTCTTAGGATTCAATGCTGGTAGGTTTCCTTTCACATATCTTGGGTTGCCTATGTTCAAAGGTAATCCAAGGAAATCCTACTTGCAGTCCATTGCAGATAGGATCAGGTCACAACTGGCCACATGGAAAGGTAGTATGTTGTTAATCATGGGCAGATTTCAACTTGTCAAATCTGTGATTACTGGTATGATGTTGTATAGCTTTCAGGTTTATTCATGGCCTTCTAGCTTGTTGAATCCATTGACTGCTGGCTGAGAAACTTCATCTGGTCTGGCAATACAGATATCAAAAAAACTGTGACAGTGGCTTGGCACAAAATGTGCAAACCTGAGGCTGAGGGAGGTCTTGGTCTTAGATCTTTAAGATCTATTAACAATGCTTCTATGTTCAAGTTGTGCTGGGAATTCACCTCTTCCTCTGAGCAGTGGGCCTGTCTTCTGAGAGCAAGAGTTTTGAAAAATAAAACACAGTGATTCAATACTCTATCTCCTCCTCAATCTGGACAGGAATCAAGCCTCACCTGAACTCAGTTCTGGAAAACTCATCCTGGATGCTTGGTGATGGATCTGATATCAACTTTTGGAATGATGTATGGTTGTCTAAACCCTTGAACTCCTTACTAGCTTTACCAGCTCAATTACACTCTTCCTTAAAAGCAAAGGTTAAGGACTTCCTGCACAATAACTCCTGGCACATACCAAGCATTATTTTACAACACTGCCCAGCTATTGCTGTAGAACTCATGCACATCAGTATACCTTCTTTTCCTTGTAAGGACACCCGTGTGTGGTGTAGAAGTGAATCGGGCTCTCTAACACTGAAGGATGCCTTTCAGTTCCTCCACAGCAATGGACAAGCTGTTTCTTGGGCCAAATCCCTTTGGATTAACTGTGTTCCTCCTTCCATTTCCTTCTTGGTTTGGAGAATCCTTCATAACCGTATGCCTACTGATGATAATCTTTGGGCCAATGGCTGCATGGTTGTCTCTAGATGCAATTTATGTGGTTGTAGTTATGAAACAACTGCTCACCTATTCTTTTAATGTGCCTTTGCTAAGAATTTGTGGTCCTGGCTGAGCAACACAATTAGCTTGACTATTGATACTACCTCAATGCTTACTGTTTTATCAATCTGTGAGCATCAATGGAGCTCTCAAGTAAAGGACCTTCTGACTGCTGCAATATCCAGCATCATCTGGGCAATTTGGCACTGCAGAAATAAATCAAGGTTTGATGACAGAACCATCCCCTTGCAGGTTGTCAAAAACCTGATCCTTGCTAAGGTTAGCCTTGCGGGTAACTTGAGCAATGGTACAACTTCTGCTTCCTCACAGGAGCTTAGGATATTAAATGAGTTTAGAGTCAGCTGCCATCATAACCGTGCTCCCCAAATCACTGAAGTTATATGGCATCCTCCTCCATGTTACTGGGTCAAGTGCAACACGGATGGGGCTGCTAGAGGTGCTCCGGGTCCTTCTGCTTGTGGTGGCATTTTTCGTGATCATAGTGCTTCAACCCTTGGTTGCTTTGCAGCCAACCTTGGTGTCAATACTGCTTTTTATGCGGAGCTAATGGGTGCAATCTTGGCAATTGAAATTGCCCATAAGAAAGGGTGGTCGTTATGGCTGGAATGTGACTCTCAAATGGTCATAGCTGCAATCTCCTCTCCTTCAATGGTTCCTTGGAAACTTAGGAATAGATGGAATAATTGCATGTCCATTATAAGGGATATGCGTTTTGGCTCCTCCCATATCTTTCGTGAAGGAAACACTTGTGCAGATAAAATTGCCAATCATGGTTTGTTGATTAATGGTTTTTTTTGGTGGGATTTAATCCCTAGTTTCATTAGGGATGAT
Source organism: Sophora flavescens (assembly GCA_030762895.1). Lineage (NCBI taxonomy): Eukaryota > Viridiplantae > Streptophyta > Magnoliopsida > Fabales > Fabaceae > Sophora > Sophora flavescens. The sequence continues at coordinate 14,434,338 of CM061062.1, read as the reverse complement.
TTTCATAATAATAGGGTAGGTCTCCCTAATTTTCGATTTAGGTGACTTCATGGGTTTGGTTTATGCCCCCCCATGCTCTTGTATTGTTTGATTTTCTTCTTTTTTAATAAATTGGGGTGTGCTGCATATGATGGATAGTGGCTAAGGTGCCAACCTAGTTGGGATGTTAGCCTCTATTGTGATGCTTTTGCATGCCTCCTTATTTAAAAAAAAATTTATATTGTATACAATGAGCATAAAATTATATAAAATAGAATGTGCTTATAAAAAAAATACAATGTGATTTGTTTTAATTTTAGAGTGATGTTAGCATCACACTCTTAAACACACTCATCTTAACACATTTTTATTATTGGGTGGATTTCATAAGGGACCATATGCTTTGATGGCTCTCACATAAAATCTATCGAATTATAGAGAGTATGTCGAGGAGAGTGTGATAAAGGGCGTGTTATTAGCATTTTTCTTAATTTTATTTGGTATTCCAAATAAGAAGGGGTGATTATTAAATAATAAAAGTAGCATAAGCTACACGGAAGCAATATATATTGAAATTGTAGTACACTAATAAGCATATGGATATATGCTTGTAAATAAAAGTTGCACATAAACTATATATATTTTTCTTCTCAAACAGCTTTAAATTTTTTTTATCACTTGAACTCTAAGAGTCCAGTTCTCTCCAGAAAGCTTCACTAACAATCGGACAAGGAACCAAACATATAAAATGAAAGTATAAAGCTCCTCTAAAATGAACTAATTGTAAAGTGAAAAGATAAGAGTGTATTTACTCTTGATTAACAAAATGGAAGGAGATATTAATGTACTTTAACTAATTAAAATTGAATACACCATCATTTTCTCACTTTACACCCAAACTTACTTTAAAGGTGCCTAATCCAACATGAAATAACTGATAGTAATAAATAAACCAACATTGGAAGGGCAGTTGTTTCACAGGTTGCGAAGGTAACCAATGGCTTCCGCTAAACTTTCTGGGTCTATAGGTTTCTCAATACAAGCATTAGCTCCTGCTTCAAAAAACATTCGCGTATTCTCTGTAGTGTAATTTGTACACATACCCAGAATCTTGCTCTGTACACCCATCGTACGTATCTCCCTCACAAATTACACAAAACTTAAAATCAAATTTAGGTAGATATAAATTTGCTTGTCAACAATTATGTATGCATTTGTTTGCGTGTCAGTAAAGCCACGATACAAAACTACGGTAATAATGCCATTTTTGTAAAATTTTCACACATATCGTGAATACTTCAAATAGCTACTTCCTCGTCCGATCATCTTGGATGCAATTCTGTCTAAATCGTCGCTGTTCCAAATAGAGGCTAAGCCCGTGTTTGGAAATGCAGCAAGGAACTACATTCAATCACAAAATCAAGTTAAAAATGACATGATAGTAATTTTATGAGCCTTAAATGTGAAAACTCAAGTAATTAACTTTTCTGTCATGTCCAACCAAAGGTACTTCCAAACATAGCAAAATTCATTCAAAATGTGACAACTTTAAGGTAAAGAAATTTTTTTTAAAAAAAGGTGTTCATACCTGAGGTCCACTGATTATGGCCTGATCGAAATCAACGATTATGAAGTTAAAGCGACCTCCAACCACCAAAATGTCTATTCCACCTCGAGCATTGTTTACAGCCAGTGTATCAATGCCTAGTGATGCCAACATTGACTGTTCCATGAGTCTGGAAGGGATATCATCATCCACTAGCAATGCAGTATCCATGTAAGGAGTCTCTTTCACTGGACGCTTTTTGAGGGGCAAATTCTTCTCCTCATAATCCCTGATTCGTTTAGATCCCGGAGTGCAAGCCATCATTTGATAAATCGATATAGCTTCTGCATAATTGAGATCGGACATTAGCATATATAGAAAATCAAGTGACTTGTAGAAACTACTAGTTTAAACCAAACAAGTTTTAAATGAACACAAGAACCAACATATAATATTTTAATGTTTCGAGGAGGCAACAAATCTGATATATACCAACCCAAAGATGGATTTTGAAAATTGAAGTAGAAAAATACTTCAGCACTCGATGATACAACCCACAACCCAAAAAGTGGATCCTCTTAAACAAAGGTGATCCATGAAAAAACTCAAATTAGGCAAAGAAAATGCATAGCAATATTCCATACGATGAACAATGAAGTGAAATTGCAAAACTACGAGGCAATGGAAGGAGCTAATTAACTCTACAAGGAAACTTGCCTATAACTCTTGATCTATTAATTTCTTTGTCATCAGCTTGGTCATAGGCTTATATAGGCGGCGATAGACCACTCTCTATCCTATCGAGTAAGTAAAGATATAATTTCACCTTTATTTCTCTTCACTTTTTTAATTTTTTTAGAACAAAACCCTTAAAGTTCATTTTTTTCTCACCGCTTTCTTTCTACCCAGATTCTTTCCATCACTTTTTATTTTCTTTCTCAAACCAAATAAAGTGTAAAGGAATTTCACTATCCTATACTTAGGAAGTCAAATTCTTTTTTGACAGGGCCGACCCAAGGGCCAAGCAACTAAAGCCCTTACTTTAGGCCTCAAAAAATTTTATTTATACTACCAAAAATAGTCAGCATCCTAGCGTCGGTCGGGCCTATGTACGGAATTTTTTAAAAAACAAAAATCATTTTAGAAGACCTCGTTCAGAGTTCGCTTTAGGCCTAAATAGGTGTTGGGTCTACCCAGTTTTTGAGGGGCACTATTTAGTGTGAGATGAGAGTACTACGAATGACGTGGACATGGTTTTATTATTCTTTTTAATGAAATAAAAAAAAATAAGATGAAAATAATAAAGTCCAAGATAAACAATAACACTTATTCATCAGTTTTTCGTAACGGAAGCCTTCCAACCGTCCATCGTTTTCGTTCTTTTTTATATTCAAACAACTCATTGAATGGCAATATAATTTTATATTGACATTTCATTAAATTTATAGGTGAACAACTTATTACCATTAAATGAGTTGTTTGAATAACAGAAAAAGAAATAAATGTAAACGTATGAAAATTTGTCAATGAAGGTTGGTCCAGTTGGTAAGGATACGACTCATAACCCACAAGGTTGTGAGTTCGAATCCCACTGCCGATGTGAGGACCTCTTTGGTGGGTTATCTATAAGTACCTCTGTAAGCGCTCTTTGAGATGTGAGGCCTGCCCTGACCCTGATTAGCCCCCGCGATCCAACTCACCAAAATTTCTGTAATAAAAAAAAGTATGAAAAATTATATTAAAAAAACCGAGTAGCTAGATTTGATAATCTTAATCCGGGTAAAAAGTGAGATTTACACATTGATAATAAATTAACTTTTAATTCAAAGCATTGACAATGAATTAAATTTACAGGTGAACAACATAGCAAATAATAATTATTGATATATGTTGTGGATGCCAACGATTTATACATTTTTTAAAAAATGAAGTTATTATTACCAACTACAACTTTAGAGATGTCATATTGAATTAAAAGAGAAAAGTAGAGAGAGAAGCTCCCCTAGGGTTTTTTTTGCTAAGTTTTGCCTTATGACTGCCTTAGGGAGCACTACTGGAAAGCTAATGGATGTGGAACCGTCAGGGGAGGAAACTGACCAACTTGCAAGGAGCACTAAAAAGGCTAAAATGTTGGAGGACTCTCAAGAAACGGAGTTAAAAGAGACTCCTGCACTGATTTTGGAAACTCAAAGCCAGGTGATGATGCTTGAAGATACGCAAGGGACAGTGGTGAAGGAGACTCCACAGAAGCTATTCCCTACAGCTACTACTATGGCTATGAAGAGACGACTGATCTCCTACATGGATGCTTGTATTGGAGTGAATGGAGTGGCCTATGAAGAGGAGCCTTTGGATCTCGGGTTTCTCCAGGAAGATGCTGAGGAGGATGAGAGTTGCGAGGAGAAAGATCGGGCTGAAAAATGGAAGAATACAGAAGGTGACCCGTCGTGCCCCGTTATTAAGGTTACCAGGGAGGAGATTCAGGCGGCCCAACAACAATGGAAAAGACCAATTATAGTGAAACTGCTACGCAAAAGAGTGGGACTGAGATTTTTCCAGATGAGATTGATGAAGCTATGGCAACCAGTGCGCACTATGGACGTTATCGATTTAGAGAATGATTAATTTGTTGTTAAGTTTGGAGATTGGAATGATGTTAAGAGAGCTTTCATGGATGGCCCGTCGAAAATCTCGGACCACTACCTCATGGTTCAACGGTGGCGGTCGGAGTTCTTTTCATTTGAGGATGAGTACAAAAAGGTGGCGGTGTGGGTGAGAATTCCGAGACTATCCATTGAATACTACGAGAAGCACATTCTATGGATAATGGGGAATGGTCTCGGACGCACCATGCGCATAAATAGCAACACTCTTCATGAGAAGGAAGGATCGAGGGGTGAATTCCAAACCACGGACCGAGCCAAATTTGCTCGTATTTGTATCGAAGTTGGTCTGAGTAAGGTCCTGATTTCTAAGTTTGAATTTCACAACAGAATCTATAATGCTGAATATGAGGGCCTCCACCTTGTTTGTTTTGGGTGTGGCCGCTGGTCGCGTTGTCGCGCACGCGCCAAAAAGTGAGTGATTTACAAAATATGTAGATAGGGAGCGACAACTCGGATATCGTCTCACAAGGACTCTTGGGTTGTTGTTAACAGAAAAATTAGATTTTGGGGGGTTTTGGATGGAAATAAAATAAAGAAACAAAACAGAAACAGAGCAATAAAAACAAAGCAGTTAAAGGATTATCAGAAATGCTAAGGATGATTAACCTACTGTTCTCGGTTTCCCAACTATCATTGGTTCATGTAAATTCCAAGCCCTGAGCAGATTCTAATCCCCTTTCGGTTGTAGCAACAATTAAAAAACAAAATCGCTACTACGGATATATGTTCCTATTCCCGAATTAAACAAACGGGGTTAAGCCCTCATGAACTAAACGAACATGAACGAATACACGCAAATTAAACAAACGCGATTAAGTATAGGAACATAACCTCACCGAAATGAATCAATACAACACTATACACTCCTGAATTAAACAAACAGAAACATATAGCATCGCATTGAAAAGAGAAACGCAAATGAAAACAGGAATTACAGAACCTCAAGTGTAATTGAAACCAATCACAGTAGACTAATCCTAGGAGACTAGTTCTCCATAACAAAAATAACGCAGCTATCTAAACCTAAAGAAAACAAAAGATAAGAAGATCCATTCTCAGTTCTGACTAAAACAGACTTATATACAGCTTCTGGTTTCCGCTGACTCGTGAGGCGAACACTGTCTCGCGACGCGAATCTTCTGTAATGTTTGGTCTTCTCGCGAGGCGAAGTACGGCTCGCGTGGCGAGGAATGGAAAAGTCATGGCTTCTGGTCTTCTGTCTCGCGAGGCGAGTAATGGATTCGTGGGGCGAGACAAAGGATTGCAAATTCTGGAACAGCCACGCTTCAGGTTCGCAAGGCAAATGCCTTCTCGCGGGGCGAAAAATCCCAGAATTATTTCACTTTATTAACCTGAAAACAAGAAATAGCATAAGTGCTTTATTTGACTCTAAATCAACTAAATTAACCTAAAAATACTTTACAGACTTAAAATGCTGCTTAAAGACAATCAAGTCTAATTTGGGCGAAATTGAGATAAAATTAGCACAAAGCCAAGGTTTTTCTAGTTATAAAACTAGATTAACCAGAGGCTGATCAAAATACCCCAAACTTAAACTTTGCTTGTCCCCAAGCAAACTAAAACTCAAAAACTTAAAAAGACTCAAGACATGGCAAGCTTAAGGATTCAATCAATTTCGCATAAATTTCAAGCAATTTATCAAAATAATTTTTCCTTCAATGTCCCCCCTTTCAAGCAAAGTAATCCCCACAATCATTTATTCTAAACAATTGAGAATTTCATCATTCAAGCAATCATTAATCTAAGCAAGGGATCCAAGTTACACACAAGAGGGAGATCACCAAATTCAAACAACTGCCTTCCTCACAAGGGAATTTAGTGTTTCACTCAATCGCTCAATTTGTCAGGCTAACAACATTTCACTCAATTTCACTTTTAAGAGCACTTCCCATAAATTTGATTTTCATCTCAAAATGATTCCCAAAGAAAACATGCATGCAACATCAACAGGTCTTTTATGGGTTGTAATGGGGCCTGGCTAAGGGTAGGATATACAAAGGTACTAGGCTGAAGTCCCTAGGAACTAAGAGAGCATGAAACAGTTTGATACATTGAATTTCCACTCAGATTCCTTTTTCCATTTTTCTTTATGCTTTGGGTGACTACAGCCATTTCTTCTAATACTTTTATTTTTTCTTTGACATTTTTGCATTCTTTTTTTTTTTTTTGCTCCAACCTTTTTATTATATATTTTTTTTTCTTTTTCTCAATCCCAAAATGACATGTCACATCCTTGTAGCCACCCCAAACTTAGTTTCTTGCAACCATTCTCTTTGCTAAGCTTCCATGCTCTCCTAATCCTAAGATCGGGTTAACATGGTTTTTCAGATTTTAGGCTTGTAACATAAGGTCATCAAGAATTAATAGGCTAATTAGGCTCAAAGGGGCTAACTAGGAAACATGCATTAGGGATGGTTATTTTAGGCCAAGTGGTTATTTACAAAGAAAATGCCTAAATCATCTGAAGCAAACACATAAACATGCAAACCAAGAAGATATTCAAGTAAATTCGGGAAAGTGCAACTCAAAAGTGATTCTCACAGTTAAAAACATGTTGGAGGCTCAAATCCTCACCTGGACATTTTTGCAAATTGTTTGACCGAGATTCTATCACTAGTGTGTTCTTCCTATCACCCCAAACTTATCATAAATCATGCAATCATAACAAAATATCTCAAAGTTCAGTTTTCAATCACATGGGGATCACTTTTCAAAAACAAATTTCAACCTAGGGGGAAATCATCAACAATAACATGCAATCAATCTATGCAAAATTCAATCAAATCCAGCAAACTTGCCAACACAAGACTCAACAAAACTCCTGAGCTTCTCAAATTATTCAGGAGCTAAAAGAAAACAAAACAAAAATAAAGCAAGCATAATTAAAAAAAGAGTAAGGTTCAGAGAAAACTCATGGAGGCGGTTCCACCAGGATCCCACTGTCTGTGATACAGTGGCCATAGAATGCTCAAAGTACGAAACGATCCTCCCGGATCCCATGGCCTACAGCATAAGTATAAGAGCGGGCGCCTGATAATCATGGTACCTCCGCCAAGTGCGGCGGACTTCTTACTCCCTCTCAGGTCACAATTGACTTCTTTCTCAACTTTGTCCATAAAGTCCTCCCAATAAAAGCGGGGTTCAACCTCTTGGACTGGCCATGGTGCAAAATCCAGAGGCTTGAACTTCATCACCAGTTGTTCCACAGTGGGAGGTGGCAAACAGGTAGCTGGGGTCTCCGGTGTTGCTTCAACTTCTGCACGTTCTTCATTCACTGCACTGACAAGTCCATCACCTGTTAAACCTGCAGAAATCTCAGCACACACCACAGAAAGGTTAGAGTTAGTACAGTTAGTAGATATGTTACAATAAACTAAATCAGAAAAGGTTTGAATGTCTGGAAGTGGCTTGAGCTCTAAGGAAGGTGGCTGCTCAATGGATGGTGTCTTTGGAGTAGCCATGATGTCAAGAACTTCGGCTGAACAGACGGCTTCACTCACACTATCACCCTGCAAAATAGAATCAAGAAACTCAGCACAAACAGCACACGGGTTACTGTCAGTACAGTCAGTACATGTAGTACAAGAAACTGAATTAGTAAAGGTCTAAATGTCTGGAATTTCAGCACACAGTTCATCCACCCCATCACTTTCAACACATGCATCTAATTCCAAAGGCTCTTCATTATCCTCAAGCTTATTGCCTTGATTGTAAGGATGGATTGCATAAGCCCGAGGCAAATAAGTATCTTCTGTCAGAATGGGGCATGCCTCAAACAGGTGCTCAGGAGAGCCGCACATGCCACAAAACCTTGTCTGCTGAAACAATTGCTTCAAATAAGTGAGCCTATCAGTAAGATCCATAACCAGACAAATTCAGCAAAAATGTTTTTTTTCTTTTTTTCTTTTTTTTCTGTTAATAACAAACAAGAGTCCTCGGCAACGGCGCCAATTTTTGGTCGCGTTGTCGCGCACGTGCCAAAAAGTGAGCGATTTACAAAATATGTAGATAGGGAGCGACAACTCGGATATCGTCTCACAATGACTCTTGGGTTGTTGTTAACAGAAAAATTAGATTTTGGGGGGTTTTGGATGGAAATAAAATAAAGAAACAAAACAGAAACAGAGCAATAAAAACAAAGCAGTTAAAGGATTATCAGAAATGCTAAGGACGATTAACCTACTGTTCTCGGTTTCCCAACCATCATTGGTTCATGTAAATTCCAAGCCCTAAGCAGATTCTAATCCCCTTTCGGTTGTAGCAACAATTAACAAACAAAATCGCTACTACGGATATATGTTCCTATTCCCGAATTAAACAAACAGGGTTAAGCCCTCATGAACTAAACGAACATGAACGAACACACGTGAATTAAACAAACGCGATTAAGTATAGGAACATAACATCACCGAAATGAATCAATACAACACTATACACTCCTGAATTAAACAAACATAAACATATAGCATCGCATTGAAAAGAGAAAAGCAAATGAAAACAGGAATTACAGAACCTCAAGTGTAATTGAAACCAATCACAGTAGACTAATCCTAGGAGACTAGTTCTCCATAACAAAAATAACGCAGCTATCTAAACCTAAAGAAAACAAAAGATAAGAAGATCCATTCTCAGTTCTGCCTAAAACAGACTTATATACAGCTTCTGGTTTTCGCTGACTCGCGAGGCGAACACTGTCTCGCGACGCGAATCTTCTGCAACGTTTGGTCTTATCGTGAGGCGAAGTACGGCTCGCGTGGCGAGGAATGGAAAAGTCATGGCTTCTGGTCTTCAGTCTCGCGAGGCGAGTAATGGATTCGCGGGGTGAGACAGAAAGGATTGCAAATTCTGGAACAGTCACGCTTCAGGTTCGCGAGGCGAATGCCTTCTCGCGGGGCGAAAAATCCTAGAATTATTTCACTTTATTAACCTGAAAACAAGAAATAGCATAAGTGCTTTATTTGACCCTAAATCAACTAAATTAACCTAAAAATACTTTACAGACTCAAAATGCTGCTTAAAGACAATCAAGTCTAATTTGGGCGAAATTGAGATAAAATTAGCACAAAGCCAAGGTTTTTCTAGTTATAAAACTAGATTAGCCAGAGGCTGATCACCGCTATGGCCATAAAAAAGAGGTGTGCCCACTGATGGTCGAGAAGATTCCTAGGACTGAGCAGGATGACAAGGGCCATGATGATCGAATGAAGGCTATGAAGCAGAATGTGTCCGATAGAAAAGTGGAAAATTGTCAAGAGGAAGAAGTTTTTGGGCCTTGGATGATCCCCCGAACAAGAGGTGGAAGACGAAGGGTGCTACCACGTGACCAGGAACGACGTGGGAATGTTGGAAGGGAGAGAAATGGGCAGAAATTACAGGGTCCCAGAGGCCAGGGATCAAGGTTTGTCGTATTGGGAGGTACTGATGATAGTGTGACGGCTCACACTGTGGATGTGGTACATAAAGCAAATGATAAAGGTAAGCAAAAGGAAATTTTGGTTGAGGAGGTGCCAAAGGATACGGAGTACATCCATGCAGTGGGTGACAATATTCCCCATGCAAAAAAATCCGCATAAACCAAGTGGGGGTTTGAAAGGGGGTGTGGGCCCAAGCAACGCCAACGCTAACAGTAGCGTGTCACCAAATGGGTCGGTCAGAGCCATAAAGAATATTGCTAGAGGTGGAGTTCGTATCAACTCGGTGGGCCCAATGGGTAAGGAAGATTACATGTTGAACCGAATCAACTCACCAGGGGAAAAAGTGACGAGCTCCCTACTCAGGCTGTCCATATGAAACCGAGTCACAATGCTGCAGACTCAGGAGGGACCAATATCTTGAAAGCTCCCACTCAAGGTATAGCTAACAACAACAATGGAGTGCATCCAATGGAGGAGGAAACTGTCCTTGCCTTAAACCAGCGCCCTCCTGAATGCCATAAGAGTGTTGAAAGTCCAATGGAGATTGGTGATGAGTTAAACTTAGAAAGGGACCTATCTTTACGCTACAACTTGGATATGCTTGTTCTTTTTGAACTTCGTATAAGTGATACTAGAGCAGATAGAGTCATTCGCGAGCTTGGCTTCACAGATTCGTTTAAAGTGGATGCTAGGGGATTTTCGGGGGGATTTGGATCCTTTGGAATGGCCCCTCGTTGAAGCTTGATATTCTACAGGAATCTACACAGGTAGTACACGCGAGAATTACTTGTGCAAACCGGGGTCCCTGGCATTTTTCGGCTGTTTATGGTAGTCCACACTTGCATGGTAGACATGATCTTTGGAGAAAGCTTGGTGAGTTTGTGCTAGCTTGTAATGGGCCTTGGCTAGCTATGGGTGATTTTATTGCATACCAATTTTCCCATGAGAAAAGTGGAGGAGCTAGTCCAAACAAGTACTCAATGCAGTGCTTCAACAGCTGCTTATTTGATTGTGGTTTGGATGATCTAGGGTTTAAAGGCTCGTCATTTACATGGGAATGGAGTGGATTCAATGATAGGCTTGATAGGGGTGTGGCCAACTCTGCATGGAGAGTAATGTTCCCTGAAGCTTCTATATTGCATCGTCCCACATTTAAATCAGACCACAAGCACCTTTTGTTGTCACTAGAGGCTAAAATTAGGAGGGATAATTCTAACAGGCCTTTCCGTTTTATGGCTAGCTGGCTCACCGACTCAACTTTCAGATCGTTGGTTCAAGAAGCTTGGTCTGGGAATACAGGTTGGCACAATTAAGTGGGTGATTTCCAAAATAAGGTTCAAGAGTGGAATTATTGTTGCTTCAAAAATATTTTCCACAAGAAGAGAAGGTTGATAGGGTGTATGGAGGGCATAATAGAAGATTCTCCATGGGGTTGGATACTCATATAAAAAAGCCCCTTCAAAAGCTATGGGAAGAATATAACGGAGTTTTAGCTCAAGAAGAATTGTTTTGCTCCCAAAAAGCAAGATGTGATTGGCCACGTTTGGGAGATAGAAACACTCACTTTTTCCATACAACGGTTATCATTAGGCGTAAAAGAAATAAAATTGAGGCTCTCACCTCTATTGATAGCTCTTTGGTTAGGAACCCGAGTGAATTAAAGCATATGGCTGTTGAGTTTTTTCGTGAATTATACCAAGCCACTAGGGATCTGGTGCCATTGGATACTCAATGCACCTTTCCTAGATTGGACAACATGAGCTTGTTAAGTTTGGAGGGGCAGTTCACTGTTGAAGAAATAAAAGACGCGGTGTTTAGTATGGGCCCCTTGAAAGCTCCTGGACTCGATGGACTACAACCAATTTTTTTCCATAGCCAATAGGACGTAATTGGGCCTTCTGTTTGTGACTTAATTCAGAGCATCTATGTGAACCTAAGCAGGATAGCTGAAATAAATGAGACTTTAGTTGTGTTGATTCCCAAACTCCTACAGCCCGAGAACCTGAAGCAATTCCGGTCAATAAGCCTTTGCAATATAACCTACAAGATTGTTACAAAGGTCATTGCTAATAGGCTGAGGAGACAAACGGCCTCTCTCATTGCTCCGCACCAATGTAGTTTCATCCCTGGTAGACACAGCTCTTGCTACATTGTAATAGCTCAAGAGGTGTTTCATACTATGCGTACAAAGAAAGGAAAAAAATGTTTTATGGCAGTAAAGGTTGACCTGGAAAAGGCTTATGACCGTTTGAGGTGGGAATTCTTGGACAATGTCTTGTAGGAAATCGGTATTAGAGACCACTTCAGAAGGTTGATCATGACTTGTGTTTCTTCAGTTTCCATGCGGGTCCTTTTTAATGGTGACGCTACTGATGCTTCCTCTCCAACCCGTGGGATTAGACAAGGAGATCCTCTCTCCCCATACCTCTTTGTCCTTTGTGTGGAACAATTGGCACATTGTATTCAGGACATGGTGATGGATGGAAGTTGGAAGCCGATTGTGCTTAATGTGGGAGGCCCACCTCTAACTCTTCTATTCTTTGCTGACGATTTGCTCCTTTTTGGGGAAGCCACCAGCCACCAAATGATGACTATTTTGCCAACGAAGGTGGTCCAGTTGGTAAGAATACGACTCATAACCCACAAGGTTGTCAGTTCGAATCCCACTGCCGATGTGAGGACCTCATTGGTAGGTAATCTGTAAGTAACTTTATAAGCTCTCTTTGAGTCGTAAGGCCTGCCTTGATCTTGATGAGTCCCCAAGACCCAACTCACCAAAATTTATGTAATAAAAAAAAGTATGAAAAATTATATTAAAAAAACCGAGCAGTTAGATTTGATAATCTTAATCCAGGTAAAAAGTGAGATTTACACATTGATAATAAATCAACTTTTAATTCAAAGCATTGACAATGAATTAAGTTTATAGGTGAACAACATAGAAAATAATAATTATTGATATTAAATCAATTAAAAGTGAGAAGTCCAAGAAATCTAGCAGTCAGATTTCATCATCTTAACTTAAGTAGAAAGTGAGATTCCACACATTATAACTTTAATTGAATTTATGTCAATATTTTTTAATTGTTATGTTGTTGCTCACATGTAAATGTACATAGCTTTTGTTTTACATAAACACTACACTGTCATCACCACCACTTTAAAGTTTATCAAAATAACAGAAAACCCTAAACATGATCATAAATTACACTATATCATTTTGTTAGTGTTGACTAACCATTAATTTAACATCGTAGTTATTCAGAAAAGTAAAAAAAAAAAATTAATTCCTTATTTTATATCTATACATTAAAAAGGTTTTAGAGAATAATCTTATTCTTATATTACAAAAATAAAGCTAATTTTTAATTTAAAAATAAAATGTATATTTAGAAAATCTTATAGAAATTGTCTTCCAATCTAGTTGACATGCTGGATTTTCCAAATTCTATGCACTCTTCTTTAAAAGCCAAAGTCGGTCACTTTATCAATAATAAAAAAAATGGTGTTTGCCTTGCTTTCTTGAATTGATGTTTCCTGAAGTGGTAAAGGAATTTCAAAGTACTGTGATTCCTAAGCTCAACTCTCATGATAGGAAAATCTAGATTGATTCTGATGCAGGGGATTTATCTTTTAAGCTTGCATACTTAACAATTAAACCTAAAAAGTAATCTCTTGGTTGGTGTAAAACTATTTGGAACAAGTCTAATCCTCCCTCAAAATCTTTTATAATTTGGAGAATTCTTCAAGATAGGATGCCAACTGTAACACCCTCCTTGGGCATTACATGGTTACCTGTTTGCGGGAAATAAATTAAAAGAATATTTGCTAGTTGCTTTCGAAAAAATAATATTTTCTTGTTATTATTATTTCTCATTCTCAAAATCGTGTAAATTTTTTCTTTTCTTTTTCAACATTACAACAACCAAGTAAGCATAACCAAACTAAAATATATAAGTATGTACAAGTCATACATCTATACTGCCTCATATTGTTTTCACACTTAGATCTTTAATAGTATAGATCACTGTTTATTAACAACAACACTACATTAAATAAAACCTAAGCTGGTCATAACTAACAGACACTATAACACAAGGCAGTAGCGTCAGTATACTCCGAGCTAAGTAGCCTTCTTCTTGTTGACACCATAATCCTTGAGTGGTTCCTCTGAACTCCCCAATATATAAACAGCAAAGAAACCACAAATAAAACATGCAAGAGTGAGAAACCAATATATGGATTTAACTCAACGACCACATGCACGACACAACAGAAAACACACATATATATGTCATGTTTATACAAGCATTCATACTAAAACATATAATCTCATAATGGGTTTCACACCCCAAACATCATTCTTTTGGAAAATATGCATTCACACTTCATATACACCATCTAAACATTCACACTTAATCTCATGAGATATCCCAACAAGTGATGAGTTGATCAGGCTCCAAGCACGCAGCCAGAACACCAGGCACACAGCCAGAACATCGGCACGCAGCCAAAATACAGGCACGTAGCCAGAACACCAGGCACACAGCCAGAACACAGGCACGCAACCAGAATACCAGGCACACAGCCATAACACAACGGGCACGTCTGCCAAATACATGCAAAAACACTTTGTTCTACACACTTTTCTCTGTGTTTAATCTTTCTTTTCCAAAGCTCAAAATGGCTTACGACTCACATAGTTTTAACATCTTTAAAACTTTCATTACAACACGACCTCACAGTCCGGGTGCTCAATCACGACACCTCTCGACCGATGCACCAGTCATAGGTTCGTGGTAATAGAAAACATCTTAAATGTTTAAACACAGTATACACCACGTATACAGTAGACATAAAGTCTACAGGACCTCAAAGTCCAAAGGACCCCAATTCCATAACAACAAAGAACCTTAGTACCCCGACATCTCGGTTACTAAGTTCAACACCACTTTCAACACGGTTGAATTAATTTTGCTTTCGGAAAATCTTTTCAAATGTGAAATTCTTCAATAAAATCCTTAAATAATAAAACTTAGTTTTCACAAAGGTGAGTCACTTGAGGTTTTAAACTTACTTAAAATAGGTACTGCCGTTTCAAAATACTTGCCGTCGACACTTTTCCAAATTTGCCGTCAATTATCACTTTTAAAGTGTTTTAAGCCAAAACTTAGCTTTTTCCACTTAAATAATTTTCTAAAATCATAATTAACTTATTTTCAACAATTAATTTCATAAAATAACTTTTTATAATATTACAGAATTTCTTACGTAAAAATTAGCAGTACAAAATTTATTTCACGGTTTCGCTCTCATTGTGACTCATAATTCACTCTTACAATAATAAATCATTAAAATAATGATATTTTCCAAAATTCCTTATTTTTCCCAATTAAAAATTTCCATTAATATTATATACCAATATTTTACCTTTAAAACATTGAATATAATTTATGAAGCTTCTTAAAGCTTTTATCCAATTAATTTAATTGGGCACTGACCATTGTCAGGCTTCTCAAACAACAACCAACAACATCATAATAATTTTCCCAGGCAGATCATGCATCACAACATCATAATATATAACTGCAAATAAATAATTAAATGCAGATAACCATACACAAATAAATAACACAACCACAAACCAAACACCACAACCTCAGATAAATCAAACAAACCAACACAGATAGCATGTAGTCATCAGAAAAATCCCTCGGGCAATCCCCTCTTACCTCTCATAGAATTCTCAGCGAAATAAATTGCTTCGTCGAATGCCCGGTTCTCACGTACACAACGGAATAAATTCAACATTCACCAATACAATCAAACCATTACTAATCAAACAATTAAAACCATCAAAATCCTTCCTACATGGTCACGGTCTCAAGGGTCTTTGTGACTAAAAATTCCTAATCATGATTAAGTCATGGATTAATGATCCTTAATTAACCAAGATCATGGATTAATGGCTAAACAACTAAATTTTAAACTCAAAACTTCCTAACTCTCATATACCTAGATTCGACCTTGACATGTTCATGGGGCTAGGGTTTTTGGTTTTATAAATCAACTTGGATTCATTAAACATTCATACTAATAGGATGATTTCCAAGATCATTGATGAAAACCTTGAACAAAACTCATCAAATCTCACCCACTTAGGGTTCGGCCATCATAGAGATATAGAGTAAGAATTTTCATTTTGATAAACTAACATGGATTAGAGTGTGTAGACATACATGTCACATGAAATACATGATCATACATGACAACACATGAACAAAACTCCTACCAAACTCATCCTCTTAGGTTCTGCCATAGCTAGTTAATTAGGAAGGAAATTTTTGATTGCAACATGCTCTTAGATTTAAATAGTATACATGATATCAAGAACACAGGAATTGGTTTCAACATCATAGGATTTTTCTATGATTAGTTATGAATTTACAAAGTTAAGAACACAAAGATGAACATGATCAAGAAAGCTACAAAACAAGAAATGATTTGAACAAACAATACTTAGAAGGTTGTGAGGATGAATAATCACCTATTGGAAATGAAAGATGAGCAAGGAATCTTCAAGTTCCTTCACAAACCAAGCTTCTTTGTTGTGAGAGAAAACAAGAGCAAGAGAGAATTTTGGAGAAGATGAGAGAAAGTGATAGTAAGATCAAGAAGGTTATGGAACGATCTAGTGGCATGATGAATTTATGAGCAAGCCATGGCAAGCATGGGCCTTGCGCCACTTTTGGGCCAAGAAAAGCCCAAGTCCAAATTGATTTTGCAACATGAAATTAACTTAAGACATAAACCATTACAAAGGAAACTTGGGTAATTAAAATGGCATCATGAAAATTAATTCTTGGTCATGAATTTGGGCTCTAGGCCACAGCCCTTAATGGGTTTGGATGACAAGAATTTGGCCCATTTCACTTAGTGTATCATGAAAATTAGTTTAGGGACCAAAATGTAATTAATAGAAGGTTTAGGGGTCAAAATTCAATTATCCAAAATTGCAAACATAACCCTAAGCCACATTAAACCTCTCACATGGATGACTTAGTCCTAAGAGAATATAGAGTTTATCCACTTATCGAGTCCCGAAACTCCCGTAATCCGCTCTGTCGTTCGCCCGAATGAGTATAGCGTCCGTAAAACGTATATTATTTCACTTTTTATGAAATAATTCTAAAAATACACAATTGTAGGAAATAAAATAAAAATCTTAAGTTTTTCGTTCACGAATTAAAATTAGGCCTTTTGAGCAGTATAATTATACTGTCAATGGAATTCGCGGGCCGGGATTCACCTGACTTTCCAACCTAAATTTTAATCGTAGCTTTCTACGTTCAAGTAGAATTGAGTGATGAACTCGGTTTATTTACAATAATTTTCTAACACTCATATAAATATATAAACATAATCGTACTTATTTCTGTTATTTAAAACAGTGAAAATCGAGGTGTTACACCATCAGATGATAAACTAAGTTTAAAAGGCTTTAATATTGTTTCGGTATGTAGTTTATGTTTGCAAGATTGTGAAACCACTGAACATTTGTTTATGAGATGTTCTTTTGCTATTGATTTATGGAATTGGTTTAATAACATGGTTGAATGCAATCTTGACTTAAGCTCTGTTCAATCATTTCTCTCCTTATGTGACAAAGGTTGGAGTTCTCAATTACATGATATTATAATAGCTGCTATTGTTAATGTGTTGTGGGTTACTTGGCCTTGCAGGAACATGGTGAGATTCGAGGATAAAGTTGCATCCACATATAGGGCAATCACTATGGTTTTTGCCAATGTTTCACTTTCTGGAAACTTGAGTTCAGGAACATTGTATTCATCCATTGAAGAGTTTTCAATCCTGAAGAAATTTCCCATCAGAACTCATCATGCTGCGGCTCCATCAATAAAGCAGGTCTCATGGTTCCCCCCTCCATGCTATTGGGTAAAGTGCAACTCGGATGGCACTTCTAGAGGATCTCCAGGATTTTCAGCTTGTGGAGGACTGTTTAGAGATTATACCAATCTTAGAATGCTTTGTTAAGTCTCTAAAATGTCTGATGTGTATTTCCTTAAGTTTTGATGAAAACTAAACATTGGATAATGATTTAATTAACCTGCATATTGGTTGCTAACCTGTCTACTTAGTGTACAGATCAAAATAGTAAGACTCACCTGTCTACCCACATAAATGACAACCTGTTTGGATAAGCAAAAAGTCAACCTGTCTGCTGACTAGGATTATTGACTTTCTTCAAGAGAAGTCTCAACCTATCTTCTGATAAGTCCCTACACTTATCTAAGGTTTCTCGATGAAGAACCAAAGACCAAACAAGATTTTGGAAGATGTCCCCTCATATGTAAGACTCTGAAGGTCTCTCTCACTTAGTCTCACGCTTATCAAGAAAATTCAGAAGTCATTCTCACAAGTAACCTACGAAATCATAAGTGAAGTCCAGTTAAAAAATGCTTCCAACATGCTTTATTCCCTAGTACCCCTGGTTATTACACAAAAAGGGAAATGTAATCAGCAAAGTACAAAAAAGCACTATGCACAACTCGAATATGGCTACTACACGATGCATAAAGCCATGACTCTTCATGTTAGAGTACAACCAACGTTCTTATTGCATTAATGGCTACCCAGAACGAATCTATTGCATTTAATGAAGTTCTGGTTGAAGCCCACAACTGATGGAATCTCTCTAACGGATCTTAAATGCTTGAAGACTATAAATACATAAGTCATTGAAGATGAAGACATATAGAGAACTCACAGCATTAAAAGAACCATTACTCTGCACATTTATTTCTTCATTCTTTCAATCTGTATTCTTCAGTCATTTGAAGTTATTACGCTGTCTTTCCAAAGCTTACATTTTAAACCACTGAGTGTTAGTGAAAAACTGTGTCATCGATTGTAATTATTACAAACATACTTCTCAACCAAACTTGAGTGAGCCTGAAGAGGCTAGGTGTGTAAAGAATACTTGTCTTGGAGACTGAAGAGGCTAGGTGTGTAAACAATACTTGGAGTCTGTAACTTGATCAGTTATAGTAGATAAAACTTGGTGCTGCCAAGGACTGGACGTAGCTCTTTGTGTTGAAGAGTGAACCAGGATAAATAGTTGTGTTAATCTCTCTTCTCTTAAACTCTTTTGTTGATTTGATCATTATATTTGCTTTCTAACTAAGGGGTTAAAGTGTGATCTTTAAATCGGTTTTCAAGTTGTGTGCCTACTTGCTTTTCTGTTGAAATCTCATCAGACAGGTTACCTGTCTGTACTGAGTTTTTCTCACTCGTCTGAACCTATCTTCTGTGTGCGAAAAGTTTTCAACTTTGTTTTAAATTCTGATAAACACAATTCAACCCCCTTCTAGTGTTTATAGTTGTCTATTTCGGTTGGTATCAGAGCTCAGCCTCTGGGTTGAGCATCTAACAGTGTAGAGGTAAAGGTCCTGAAGAATAGACATGCCCGTTGGAGCTAGTTCAAGTGGAAGTCACCAGATCAAGGAGCTCCCCTAACCAGACCTCCATTCTTCAATGGAGACAACTACAACTATTGGAAAGATAGATTTCAATGGTTCATTCTATCTACAAACTCTGATCTCTGGGATGTCATTACTGATGGTCCATTTATTCCTAAAAATGAGGACAACACTGACAAGCCAAAAGCTCGGCGGACCCCTGCAGAAAAGACAAAATGGGAGCTGAACCATAAAGCCAGATACAACATCATTTATTCTCTTAGTCCTAAAGAATTTCAGAAAGTTTGTGCATGTGATTCAGCTAAAGAAATATGGGATACTTTAGCTGTCACACATGAAGCAACAACCAAAGTTAAAGAATCGAAAATTGTCATACTTGTCAGAAAGTATGAACTGTTTGTCATGGAGGAAGGAGAATATGTTGCTCAGATGATAGGAAGATTCCAAACTATCATCAATGGTCTAAAATCTCTTGGTAAAATTTACACTAATGTTGAGAAGGTTGGAAAGATTCTGAGAAGTCTACCTAAGCAGTGGAGACCTTTGGTCACTACTACCTCTCAAGCAAATGATCTCACTATCTTGACTATGGATGAACTTCTTGGAACACTCACTGTTCATGAGCAAGAACTTGGAGATGAAGTTATAACAAGGAAGGCCAAGTCAATTGCTCTAAAGGCTAATCAAAAGTCAGCAAAAGCCTCCAAGGCTCTGAAGGCAGATAAGTCATCCAGTGATGTTGACCTGTCTGAACACGAGGATTCTGAAAGTGACGAATTGTCTCTCCTAACCAAGAAGATAAAGCTTCTCTTACAGAAAAAGAATTTTAGAAAGGATAAGCCATTCAGAAGGTTTAACAAGGACAAGAACTTCAAAGAATCGACCTCAACAGACAAGAGTTCAATTGTCTGCTATGAGTGCAAGAAACCTGGTCACATCAAAGCTGAATGTCCTCAACTCAAGAAAGCCCCTTTTAAGAAGTTCTTCAAAAAGAAGAAGAAAGGAATGATGGCTACTTGGGAAGACTTGGAGTCAACATCATCTGATGAAGAAACAGAGGACGAAGCTAATCTCGGTTTGATGGCCAACACTGACTCAGATTCAGATGATGAGATGTCCTTAATAGGACAAAGAAAACACCACTATTGGTACCTGGACAGTGGTTGCTCACGACACATGACAGGAGAAAGGTCTTTGTTCCTAAACCTCCAACTTAAGAAATGAGGACATGTTGCCTTTGGAGGCAATCAAAAAGGGAAGGTTATAGGCATTATTACTATTGGTGGTCTTGATATAAATAGGCCAGAAAGTCAACAACCAGATCTGACCAAGACAGAACCTGTGTTTGAGTCTGACAGACAAGTGGAGCAGACAAGTCAGCAGACAGGTCAACAGACCAGTCAGCAGACAAGTCAAGATCTTCATGATGATCTCAAAAGGGATTGAAAGTTCAACACTCATCATCCTAAGGATCTTATTATTGGAAATCCCTCTGAAGGAGTAAGAACCAGATCCACTTTAAGAGAATCAAGCAATGTTGCCTTTATGTCAGAAATAGAGCCAAAGCACATTGAAGAAGGTCTTGAGGATGAAAGTTGGATTCTTGCGCAAGAAAAACTCAACCAGTTTATCAGAAATGATGTCTGGACACTTGTCTCTAAGCCCAAAAACAAATCTGTCATTGGACCACGATGGGTCTTTAGAAACAAATTGGATGAAGATGGCAAAGTTGTTAGGAATAAGACAAGGTTAGTAGCTCAAGGCTATAACCAACAAGAGGGTATTGATTATACTGAAACCTTTGCACCTATAGCTAGAATAGAAGCTATACGTATGTTAATGTCATATGCTGCACAAAACCAAATCAATATTTTTCAAATGGATGTGAAAAGTGCTTTCCTAAATGGTATAATTGATGAAGAAGTGTATGTTAAACAACCTCCTGGTTTTGAATATTCAGATAAACCAGATCATATTTTCAAACTTAAAAGGACATTATATGGTTTGAAACAAGCACCTAGAGCATGGTATGATAGACTTAGTTCTTTTATCATGCAAAATGGTTTTACTAGAGGACAAGTAGATACCACCTTGTTTAAGAAAAACTCTAAAGAGAACTTTATTATAGTCCAAATATATGTTGATGATATTATTTTTGGAGCAACTACTGAAAAGCTGTGCAAGGAATTTTCCAAGCTAATGCAAGCTGAATTTGAGATGAGCATGATGGGAGAATTGAAGTTCTTCCTTGGATTACAAATTAAGCAGACAAGTGATGAAATTTACATTCATCAGCAAAAGTATACCAAGGAGATACTCAAGAAGTACAAAATGGAAAATTCCAAGCTCATGAAAACTCCCTCGAAACCCAATGCCAAACTAAGCAAAGATGATGAAATTAAAAAGGTAGACCAAACTGTCTACAGAGAATACAGATTAGTTGGATTTTGTGATGCTGATTTTGCTGGAGACATAATAGAAAGAAAAAGCACTAGTGGAGGAGGTCACTTCATTGGAGCAAGCTTAGTCTCCTGGTCAAGCAAGAGGCAGACAACCATTGCTCTTTCTACTGCTGAAGCAGAATACATTTCACCGTTGCTAGGCTTTGCTCTCAACTCTTATGGGTAAAACATCAACTTGAGGATTACTCTATTTATGAGCATAACATATCTATATGGTGTGATAACTCAAGTGCTATATGCTTAACTAAAAATTTAATTCAGCATTCTAAGGCAAAGCACATTGAAATCAAACATCATTTTATAAGAGATTATGTTCAGAAAGGTATCTTTGATATTAAGTTTGTTAAAACTGAAAATCAATGGGCTGATATTTTCACTAAACCATTAGCAGAAGAAAGGTTCTTGTTTATTAGAGATAATCTAAACATGCATTCCATTGTTGAATGACATGTCTGAATGTGAACCTGTCTATGCTATCTACACCTGTCTGTGTTACCTGTCTGACTCTGCTGAGTCACTATGCTAGAACTCAACAATTTTTATTGAAATGGTTATTAATTATTTAATGCCATTTATTAATCCAAAGCTAATCATGTGCACGTCAGTTTTTAATCTCGAAACCATGTTTTCATTATGTCTTAAGTGGGTGCTACAGTTCCCCACATAAATCGTGCCGTTTTAGAATTAAAAATATATCATTTCTCTCTCTTGCCTTTATTGCTATAAAAGGTAAAGAGTCATAAAGGTTTAACCTTTACGATTTCAAACTCTTTAACTCTCTCCGTCTTCGTCTTCTCCTCTTTGAAACCCTTTTCTCTTCTAAAAAAACCCTAGAAACCCCTTCTCTCAGAAATGGTACCATCTAAGCATCTGTCGTCGAAAGAAATTGCTGAGAAATACAACCTGAAGGTTGCTGATGTGGAAAAAATCTTACCTAGCAAAACTGTTGATCTTCAATAGATAAAGAAATGGGGTATGGATGTCACTGAGGAGTTGGAATACTCCAAGTGGACTTCTTTCTTTGACATCAAAGAGCTTGTTCATCCCAAGCTTGTCAAAGAATTATGGACAAATGCTATGGTCATCACTAGCAAGATTGATGGAACCAAAAGCTTTAGGGCTCAGGTGATGGATAAAACCCTTCTCTTCCCCATCAGTTCTCTGGAGCTGGTTACAAAATGCCCTAGGATTGGAGCTGCTTTCAAACCTAAGTGGGAAAAATGGGTGGGAACCGAGAATGTCAACATAGCTATCTATGGTGTTCCCAACCTTGAGAACCAGAAGCCTATAAGCATGGTGACAAAGTGCAGATTCTTGCACAAGCTGCTGCTGGAGTGCGTGTTGCCTAGGAAAGGCTCACGAGATAATGTGACCAAGATGGACAGATTTGCTCTGTACCACTTGATTCACAAAATCAAGGTGGACATCAACGATCTAATCTACATGTATCTTGAAACTCTGATCAAGAGGACCAACATGCAAACCTATCCCTATGGGATGCTGTTGACAGGGGTCTTCAGGAACAAGCTGTTTGTTCCCAGTGATGCCCATTTCATAGACATGTCACTTCCCATTGATAGGAAGATCTTGTCTATGATGGACATTAAAGGTATCCCTCTGGAGGATGTGGATGAAGATAAGAATAAAAAGAAGAAGAACCCTACTGTTAATAAGAAGCAGAAGGAGGAACCAGTGGTTTCCACTGATGAATCAGAGGTTCCTATTTATGAAAGGATCTGGAAGCCCTCTGGAAAGGTGGCCAGACAAGACCAGAGACCTGAGTTGGAGAAACCTTCAGTCTCTGAAGAAACTGCTGAAATTGTTGAGCCTTTAAGGTTCAAGCTGAGAAAACCCTCTCCCAAGAGGAAGACAAGTGAAGCTGAGGAATCAGTTGTTGCGTTTGCGCAACCCAGTAAAAGAAGAAGGTTAGTGAAGACCTTTGCCAAGGTCAGGCAACTGGAGTCTAAACCTAGCAAAGATGAAGTATCTGCTAAGGGGGGGCAGACAACTCTACCCTTGGAGGAACCCAAATAGAAGAAGCCTCTTGATTTGGGAATCATTCCTAGAAAAAGAAGGTCAGGCTACCCAGTGCCAATAATGGCTTATGGTGAAAGGGAAGAAATTACTGCAGAAGGACCCTCTGCAAAAGTTGAAGTTACTGCTGCAACTGCTACTGACCTGTCTGGTGGACTCAGATAGTTGTTCGCCCTGAAATTGACACTGTGTCTCCTTCAAAGAAGAAGCTGAAGATGTAACACCCTTTTTTCCTATGCTTTTTGTAGCAGTAAATACATATTTAAATGTGTTTATTTTAGATTAAACTCAGAGGATGATTTTAATTAAACTAAAATCATTTTATTATGTTGTTGTATTATATGAAGTCACGGTAAAATTTTTGGTTGAAAATTCAGACAGAAGCCAGTCTGCGTTTTCACTGCCGGTACAAGTTTACTGTGCAGAAAACCTAATTTTGACCCATGAACGAGACAGTTAGTGTTTTTATTATGTTTCCTTCAACTTTGGTTATTTTGAACATTATCATTCAAAAATAGAATATAATATTTTATTCGGGCGAAAACGTCGAAAGAATTACGATCGAAAATACAACCGGGTACGAAATTGAGCAGATTAGGGAGCACAAAAGAAGTGAAGTGACTTGATGGGACATGTTGGGAAAGGTTTATGACACACTCCAAAAGTGTAATCATCACAGTTTTCAAATTGTATCATATTATATTCTAAAAACCTATTTTTCTCTTTCCTCTTCAACCAAACAAGTCTTAAAGACAAAACTTGCTCTCCAAGCTCATCCTCTCTCCAAAATTTCGTGCTCCCCTCTCCCTCCTCTATATAATCATCACTCATCTTCATTCTCTCATTTTCTTCCTCCATCTTCATACTTCTTCAACTTCTTCCATTTCTTCTTTTTTTTCAAACACTTAAAGCTTCCATTTTTATTAGTCTTTTCCACTTGAGTTTTTCATTAAAGTTCTTACTTATATTAAGGGTAATGCTCTCATATGAATCTTTTTTCAAGTTTAATCTTTTATTTCTTAGTTTTCTTTATGTGTTCTTTATATGCTTTAAATTTCTAAAATCTCTCTAAAATGGTAGAAAACTCCTTTTGAGTTGAAACCACTTTTTATAGTCTTGTATTAACTTATATTTTCACATACTAAGAGGTTGTTTAAAACAAAAATCTCTACCTATCTCTTCCTATGAAGGCCGAATGCTAAGCATATGTGGCCTAGGAGGATTTTGCTTCAACTTTTGGAATATGATCATGTGTTTAAGTTTCTAACTATTCCTTGATCTTAAATCTATAAATCTTGAAAGGTTTGATAGCTTGTTTTCCTATGATGGCCGAAAATATGTATAAGTAAGCCTAGGATGATATGTTTCAACTTTCCAAGTATGATCATGGATATAGAACTCTTAATACCTTGTGATTCTAAACCTGAGAGTTGTTATCAAACAAAGAATATTTTTCCTCATTATCCTATGTAGGCTAAAACTTAAATGTTTTAGAGCAAGGATGTTTGAGTTTCATTTTCCAAAACGATCATGGACTAAGGCTCCATAATATAGAAGGATGCTAAGTCTAAGAGATTGGAAAGTTTAAGGATTTCTAACTTGTTTATTCTATGTTATTGAACCTAGGATATGTTATTTATTATTTTCCAAAATGATCATGGACTTGAGCTCCATAAGATATTTGGATGCTAAGTCTAAGAGATTGGAAAGTTTAGAGATTTCTAGCCTATAAGTCCTATGAAGACCAAACCTAGAAGGTTATGGACCTAGGATACTTTGTTTTTCATTTTCCAAAATGATCATGGTTTTGAGATCCTTACTATGTGTGGATGCTAGACCTAAGAGATTGGAAAGTGTAGAGAATGCTAGCCTATTTTAATAGCCTTGACCGAATACCCTAAGTTTATAACTTAGTGGGATTCTAATTCAACCTTGTTAAATGATCATTATTTATGAACTCCCAACACTTAAGGATCATAAATCCATGAGTTGTATAATTTTCGGGGATCTCTAACCCTAATTTATTGTCTTGACCAAACCTAATACCTTGTGGTTTAGTGTTCTTGGTTGATTTTAACTTATGATCTTGTGTTTATAACCTTAGACTTCTATCGCAGAGAAAGTGAGGACGTTCGCGGTACTTCTATCCAAGCATCTCATATCTCTACCTAACCAAAGGTAAGAGGGGATTGCCTAGGGATATTCAATGACTATATGCATGTGTGTATGTGTTTAACTTGAGTGATTTGATTATTATTATGATATGGAGCCAATACTTGAATGACTTGTTTACTTGAGCTATTGTGATTATTACTTGAAGTTTATTATTACTTGCTTTATAGTATTGTGAATTATATATATGTGATGAACTGTCATTAACTGTGATATTACTGTTTGAGATATATTACTATTGATTGAAGTTTGAGAAGCCGGACTTGAGTCTGTGCTCAATGATTATAAGGATTAAAAGCCCTAATAAGTCTTGAATAGAACTTTGAAAGTTTTGGTTTCATCTATAAAAGTTATGTTTAAAGTGCTTACTTCAAAAAGAATAAGATTCTCGTTTTTAAAAGAAATGTTGAAGTGATTTTAAGTCAATGGAAACTACCCTTTCATGATCTAAAGTTTTGTACGAGAGAAAACCTTTTTCGAACTATGTGTTTTATGAAAGAAAAACCCTTTGAAAATATTTGACTTTATTCCATCATGGATTTCAAAAACAAACGAATTTCCTAATTGCTTTATAAAAGATTCTGCAAAGGAAAAGGATTTTCTCCTAAATGATTTGGAAACGTTCCGGTTACTTGGATAAGTGACCGAGGTTTTTGTTTTGGATTTGATTTTCACTGAGCGAAAAGTAAGCACATGTGAATAGGAATCTAGTCACGAGACGTCGCTCTAGTTTTCCGTGATATGCACGTGATCTAGGATCCGTGTCAAGAATTATGGACCAAGGGTCCTCGTCATGATGTTATGGGCTAAGAGTCCAAATCTCGGAATTGAGGATTGTGCGTCCTGATTTCGTTGCTGCGGACTATGAGTCCTTATCATGTTAGAATAAAACATGGATAAAATCATAAATGATTTCTGTGACCACAAACCTTGACTGCGGCATCGGTCTAAGGTGTTGTGATTGAGCTCTCGGACTACGCGTCCTGCGTTATTGATTTTCAGGTGATGATGAAATTTATGAATAGTCGCTAGCCTTTAAGCTTCGACAACGAATGAGAACGAACACAAAGAAAAGATCGAGAACTAAATGATTTACATTTGCATTTACGGCAGACATGCCTGACATGGTTTTATCATGAGACCTTAACAGGAAAGGTATCATGTGACGGTGTATTATCATTGTTCTTAAAATGGACAACGAGACGGTGTATGTGTATCATTGTGCCTAAGTGGACAATGAAATTGTGTGCATAATCGTTGTGCCTAAATGGCCAATGAGACAGTGTATTATCATTGTGCTTAGCTAGCCAATGAGACGGTGTATCGAGCCTGATCAACTCATTTTGAGGATGTTGGGATCTCCGGAGATTAAGTTTAGAACCTGATGATTGAAGTGTCATGCATTATCTTTATAAAAATGATTGATTCGGGTATGAGACCCACTTATATAACACTTGTTATTTTATCTATGAATAATGCTTAAATGCTAATATGCCAATGTGTTGTATGTATCATGTATATGGTTGTTGTATGATATATCCATTTGCCAGTGTCTCACTCTTACAGTTATATCAGGTCTCTTCGGGTTTTGCTGTAGTACCTTGGTACTCTAGTACCGATGTTGCAGAGGAGTCTTTCTAAGACACTTGAAGACCTAGTGTCAATGAATATTTGATAGAATGACCAGCTTAGGAGCCTGAGTTGGGTTGTATATCTAAAGAGGTCGGTAAATGTAGTGTTATATACATCCATCTGTAGTTTAAACTTTTTCTTTTGAAAATGGAAACTTAGAGAAATGTTGTATGTCATGGTAACTTTGTTACGAATGTGACTTTACGTTATAAATGTATGTATTATGGATTTCAGAGTTATCCTTAAAGAAAAATTTTATACCCCAGTTTTCTGACTTAAAAGAAAACAATTTTCTGAAAGCAACCAGTAAATTATCTTTTTAATTTACTTCCGCATGTGTTACTTAGTAATACCCAGGGGGTGTTACAGAAGATGTCTAAGGATCAACTAGTTTTCTCCTCTATTCCCTATGCACGATCCTCACCCTCTCACCAAGATATCCATAACTCTTCTGTTTCTTCTCCACCTGCCTTGTTTGTCCAACCTTTATCTGTTATGTCTCTCATCTCCTCACGTGTCTCCTCTTACCAAACCCAAACATCATCATATGATGTTGTGTCTGATATATGTCAGTACACAGTGGTTCACAGGGACTCAACTCCCAAAGAACAAACTGGCATATCATCGAGTCTGTTGTGTGTGATCTGCAATCTCTGATGATTGCAAGTTTTTCTCATCTAACTGTCACCCCTTCTCCTCCACCTCATATCCTTAACCCTTGTAGGGAGATTTTCTTTTATCCCCCTATTGTTTTGTTCATTAGAACATTGACTGAAACTCACTATCCTGCCTTTGTTGTAATGTTACCACGTAGGTCTAGATATTTATTTCTTTTAGTAACAGGATCAAACTCCTTTTTCTGTCATATAGATTCCATGTTACCTATAGCTCCATCTGTCTTAGCCCAACAACCTCTTCCCCCTCTTTTACAAATAACTATCACCTGTCTATCTCTCTGTCTGAGAGACTTTCCTGTATCTTTTCTTCTCCTGATACTGACTTTGTCATAATCAGTCCCCTGTTTAAGTTGGCTTTTCTTCCATTCTTTTATTATCAAACCCTTCATCAACTCATCTTCCCTCGCATTATCTCACCCTTCTCTGTACCCAAGGCACCCCCAATTTTAGCTCTGCCCTGGTACTCAAACCTGTATGTTTCCTCAACCAGTTTGCTTCAAGCTCAGCTGACAGCACTCAGAAGACAACTGGATGAAGAAAGGCATGCGAGACTACTGTTGCAACAAAGAGTTGACTCTCTGTTTTTATAGTTTAGTCAGCCTAGGTAGTCTATGTTGTAAAAATCTGCCCTGTACCTAAAAAAGCTTATGATGAATAAAAATCAATGTTCTTTTATCATGTATCTTCTCTGTTCTTTTTCTTTCTGTGTATTCCTTTTTGTTGTTGACAAAAGGGGGAGAAAGTACTGAAGATGATTATGTTTTGATTTGATGAAACTTGGAGTAAGTAAGATAATACATAAATGACTAAGTTAAAATAAAACTTGTCTTTAAAATTAAATCTGATCATATATCTTACTCTATCTTTGTTAAGTGAACTTAAGTGCACCTGTCTGCACATCCCGTCTAGTTAATAAAATTTCAACTTATCTGATTTGTGTTACTTCCTCTGTTGATATTTTCTAAGGTTCATTAAATCATCTTAATGTTTGTCATCATCAAAAAGGGGGAGATTGTTAAGTCTCTAAAATGTATGATGTGCATTTCCTTAAGGTTTGATGAAAACTAAACATTGGATAATGATTTAATTAACATGCATATTGGTTGTTAACCTGTCTACTTAGTGTGCAGATCAAAATAGTAAGACTCACCTGTCTGCCCACATAAATGACAACCTGTCTGGATAAGCAAAAAGTTAACCTGTCTGCTGACTAGGATTATTGACTTTCTTCGAGAAAAGTCTCAACCTATCTTCTGATAAGTCCCTACACTTATCTATGGTTTCTCGATGAAGAACCAAAGACCAAACAAGCTTTTGGAAGCTGTCCCCAAATATGTAAGACTCTGAAGGTCTCTCTCACTTAGTCTCACGCTTATGAAGAAAAGTCAGAAGTCATTCTCACAAGCAACCTATGAAATCAGAAGTGAAGTCCAGTTAAAAAATGCTTCCAACATGCTTTATTCCCTAGTACTCCTGGTTATTACACAAAAAGGGAAATGTACTCAGTAAAGTACAAAAAAACACTCTGCGCAACTCTGATATGGCTACTACACGATGCATAAAGTCATGACTCTTCATGTTATAGTACAACCAACGTTCTTATTGCATTAATGGTTGCCCAGAACGACTCTATTACATTTAATGAAGTTCTGGTTGAATCCCACAACTAATGGAATGTCTCTAATGGATCTTAAATGCTTGAAGACTATAAATATAGAAGTCATTGAAGATGAAGACATACAGTGAACTCACAGCATTAAAAGAGTCATTACTCTGTGCATTTATTTCTTCATTCTTTCAATCTGTATTCTTCAATCATTTGAAGTTATTACGCAGTCTTTCCTAAGCTTACATTTTAAACCACTCTGAGTGTTAGTGAAAGAACTGTCTGCCTGATTGTACTTATTGCAAACAAACTTCTCAACCAAACTTGAGTGAGCCTGAAGAGGCTAGGTGTGCAAAGAATACTTGTCTTGGAACCTGAAGATGCTAGACATGCAAACAATACTTGGAGTCTGTAACCTGATCAGTTATGGTGGATAAAACTTGGTGCTGCCAAGGACTGGACGTAGCTCTTTGTGTTGAAGAGTGAACCGGGATAAATAGTTGTGTTAATCTCTCTTCTCTTAAACTACTTTGCTGCTTGGATCATTATATCTGCTTTCTAACTAAGGGGTTAAAGTGTGATCTTTAAATTAGTTTTCAAGTTGTGTGCCTACTTGCTTTTCTGTTGAAATCTCATCAGACAGGTCACCTGTCTGCATCGAAGTTTTTCTCACTGCCTCGAACCTAGCTCCTATGTGCGAAAAGTATTCAACTTTGTTTTAAATTCTGATAAACATAATTCAACCCGCTTTCTCGTGTTTATAGTTGTCTATTTCATGCTTTGCTATGAACCTAGGAATGGGAAACTCTTTGATGGCTGAATTCAGTGGTGCAATATATGCAATTGAATTAGATGTGGAAAAAGGTTGGAAGCACTTGTGGCAGGAATGTGACTCGTAGATAGTAGTTAATGCATTTAAAAATGGAAATGATGTTCCATGGAGATTGTAAAATAGATGGTTAAATTGTATGTTATTATTTAAGCAAATGTCTTTTGTTGTAACTCATATTTTTAGAGAAAGTAATTCATGTGCTGATAAGTTAGCTGCCCATGGATTGACCATTCAGGATTTCATTTGGTGGGACTTAGTTCCCAATTTTGTTAGGGCATATTTTAACCATAATAGTTTAGGTTTTCCTTGTTATAGGTTTAAGTAGATTGTACTCTATCATGGGTTTGGTTTGCCCCACCCCCAAATGTCTCTTGTTTTCTATTTTTATCTTTTTTTAATAATATATAAGGTACTCCCTTCGGTCCTTATTATAAGAAACAAATGGATACTTTTTTTTGATCCAAAATATAAGAAACATGCATCAATTTTGACACATTAAATGCTAATTTCTAATTTTACCCTCATTTATTATAGGATTTATATTTACAAGATAGTATTGACTTTCCATAAAGTGGAACATTAATTAAGATTAGAAGGGGTATTTTTGTAAATTTATATGAACATTAATTACTATTAGCTTATTTCAATGCATTTCCTTGGTCTGTGTGTTTTAGGGTTTTGTTTCTTATAATAAGGACCGGAGGGAGTATGTTGCAAATGATTGATAAGGTTTGGGGTGCTAACCTAGTTAGGATGCCTTACCTTATAGTGATGCTTTTGCATACCTTTTTGCTTAAAAAAAGAAAGAAATTATTGATATTAAACACGTATAAGACGAAAGGAAAGAGAGGCGGTTTAGCTTTGAAGAATGATATTAGTAAAGCCTATGATCATGGTGATTGGGTTTACTTAAGAGAGATGATGTTGAAGCTGGGTTTCGATAGTTAGTGGGTCCAGTGGATCATGTTTTGTGTTACATCAATGAGTTATTCAATGTTATTTAATCAGGATGCAGTTTGATGTATTACTCCTGCTATAGGGCTTAGACAAGGTGATCCTCTGTCACCCTATCTTTTTCTCATTTGTGTTGTGGGTCTGACCTCTCTTATTAAACAGTATGAAAGAAGATGTGATATTCATGGTATAAAAAATTGTAGAGGTGTCCCCTCTATCAGTCATCTCTTGTTTG